>JAYKKI010000106.1:3035000-4235000 GCA_039881145.1 Druceiella hillmani | reverse complement strand
ATTTTTGTTTAATATTGCATCCTTTAGTTGATGTTCACCCAACACCGATATAGGCAAAATTACGAATAAAATGTTACTTATATCTTGACATAAGGTGAGTTATTTAATGTATTTCATCTATTAATGGTAATTGACAAAAAATGTATGGTGACATTAAAAAATATTGAATAATTATTTTGTATATAATAGTGGAACATATTCAATAAAAATTAAATAAGAAAATGCATAGTTTCCATTAAATTCGTAAATATTAGTTTATAGGTAAATTTGTTCAAACATCACATTTTTTGCATTGCAGATGGTCGTACTAGAACTAAAGCCATATTTAATATTCCCATGGGCGATATACTCTTGAAACTCATTAATGATACTGAGTCAGTCAAACAAAAGAGAGCTGAATGACTGAATACTAACATTCTCCAAATTATAATAATCTAATTGAAAAAAATTAGGTCATTTTAATTCCAGTTGAATTTTTATTATAATCACCCAAATTAAATTAATTACTAACTTGTGTTTCAAATACGATAAGCATTTTAAAAATTTGCCAAAAAAGAATATTGAAAATTAATCAATATTCCTTAGAAAAAATTCATAATCCCTGTGATTACTTATCCCTATCAAAACTTTCGGATAATTGGCAGTCTGTCCACTGCATAGTTACAAACGATAGAGTCAAAACACAGCAAACGACTTTGCCACCGACGGCACAATGTTAATAAAAAGTTAGAGAGAGAAAGACGGCACAATGTTAATATATCTATCAAGAGACGGATAGTAAACACCTCTATCAATTCAATGGTAATACGACTTGCCTCTTCAGTTATTTAAACTAGACTATACTAACATCGACCATCGTGATTCATAATTCCAACCTGTTTGGCAAAACGGCTATAAAATGTAACGTATTAAAATTGCTTGATGAAAAAATATCTATATAACGGAAGTTATGAATTACTACTCCATTTATGTATCAATGATCCGCACATATTTTTGTACAGTTATTATTCATATTAAAAATGAATTACTGGCATGATAAGCATAAATAAACCACGAATATGGACGCTGCATACCAAATGCGTCTCTCTTATTATATTTATATCGTCTTTCAAAGATATCAGTTAAATATCTAGAAAGGTTGCACCCTGATAGGAGAACTTCGTACCCCTTTGCTTATTGAAGAAATCTATCTTAAAAAGTTCTTCATAGTTAAAAGAATCACTAAGCTACACCATCCCAGTCAAACCTATACTACCATTGCCTATACTCGGTTAACTCAGACAGTTTATAATATAAACTCTTTAAATTATTGCTGCAAATAGCAAGCTCACAAATGTACGGTCTGTTTGAACTGTTGTCCCCACTGTTACTTAAGTAACTTTTACAATTTAAATGGTAAATGTTGGGAAAACTCCAGTGTTCGTTGCTATTTAAGGAAACTTTTATTTCGTTTTTCAAGAAGTTTTATAATTTTAACGTTAACTGGGAACTGCAAAGTAGGTAAGCGGCTAAACGAACGAAATGTTTTGTTAATTGTTCACAGTTAAAAGAGTATTAAAGTAAGATACTCTTATATAAGTAACGTAAATATTAACCTAATTTTTTTACAAATTTCTGTAAGTTTTTTTTTATTATTGTTTGGATCTTGCAAAAATTTGATCCCTATGTAACAATTAACTTTAAAATAACAGAAAAATTCATTAATTCACTATATGCGTTCCATCATAGTGTTTCTTTTGGATAACAAAATTTTAAATTCATTACTTTTATTTTAATTTTTGATTTTAACTTATTAATAAGAATTGATAGACTTTAAATCGATGAATTATTTTAGCGCATTCCGTCAAGTGTAGAATTATTGGAAAGATATTTTTAAGTAAAATTGAGAATTTCTTTAATACTCTCTTCATTTTTAAACCTCGTTTGCGATAAATATTACCAAGAAAATGATATCTGATATGACCGGGCTCCTCTATTTTTTCAGTTCTGGCTTTTTAGGAAAAACATTTGTCGGAGAAAATTTTCATTTGAATTTATTTATTTTGAAATTCATTGCCGAATCGCAAAAACTAAATTCTTATTTTATATATTAGTATATCAGAGCATCACAAGCCTTTAAGACTAAGACCAATATTTACTAGATTTAATAGAAAGACATATATAGTAGAGTTATTAATTAAAATTTATTCACGTTCATTGAAATCAGTCGAGGGTCTTTTAAAATTAAATTGCACATTCCTAGTACTTCACCTAGAATAATTTTATACATAAGTATGGAAAAATATAAAAATTCCCACTGAAAACTATTCCAACATCCATCGTAATGTTTTTGTATTTTTAGCTAAAAGTAAAGTGACATTCTGAGAAAATTACATTTTTAATTTTTTGTTTCCAAATTTTCATTTAGGCTTTAGCTTATACTCAATAATAAACATAACTAAATACTATCAAATTATGCCATGTGAGAGAAATTGTTCTTAAAATAGTACTACCTGTGAATTACTAAAACCGTAGTGGGGTTAAAGATTTTACTTTCAGAAAAACTCTTTTTCCTCAAATTTGAAAATAATATGAAGATTCTACACTCGTAAGAAGGATCGTAAGAAGAGTAATGTACCATGAAATAGAGTGCCTTCGATCACCTATATGGACACCAATATGTTTGGCGCTTCAAACATATTATGGTAATGGAAATTTATGTAAGAGTTGAGAATAAATTTAAGAGAAAATAAGATGAAATGAAAATATTTTTTTACCATTCCCACCAGCACGACCTGAATAGAATTTAAACCTATGCTACACGATCCAAAGGCGAGGAAAAATTACTTGTATATAATATTATCATAATTTTTAGAAGGTTTTATGAATATAAACTAGAACCGATAAATTCAACTTCCGTATTAAAATTGTTTTCACAAGGTAACGATCAAATTTATACTAGTGAACTAAGGAAATAACCTAAATATGTCGTTTTTCTGAATTAACATAAAGCTAGAAACGATATTCAAAATTGGCAACGTAAAATACGAGACTTTCATTCTCAAAATAATTTTTTTTAACAATTTTAAAAATATTGCCTATCAAGTTGATAAAATATACAAAGCTAAAATTTATTATTATAAATTAAAATAAAACTTTCTTTAACTATGTGTGCATATAAGCACTTTCGTGTTATCCAATTTTTATTTGTGAAGTCCAAAGAAAGATAACGGTTTTGATTACTGCTCCACAAGTAACCTGTTTGGGTTCTTTTTTATCTAATCGTAGAACTTCAATGACCGGATTTATTTTAATAAATAAGTTGTCACGGGTTTCATTTTAATGGTATAAGAAACACTGGCTGCATAGGATTTAGAAAAAAAACAAAGGGCGTGAAAAGTCAAATCATTAAAAAGTTTTGTATTAAATATTTATTATGACAAATATTTATTATGAAAAAATATTATGACAGTATTGAAATACTCGAAAATTAGAGTTAGTCTAAAACATACTCCATGTCGCTATAAATAACTCGAACATTATATAGGGTTTTGTACGTCTTTTTTGGCAGTAAATTAACAATAATACGTTTACAAATAAGTTCCTTTTAGTATGAGGAAACACTTTGATTAAATATTATCAAAATAATATAGATTCCACCGCATAATGATGAGAAAAAAATGTTCTCAATTGCTTAGATGAAGGAAAAGATGATTTGATTTTACGATAACGTTGTTATAACTATGAGTGTAATGACACGATGAGTGCCGGAACGATATCACACTGAGCGTACATAATATAAATTAATGGTTTTTCGACTTTTGCTCGTACATGTTCTATAAGATTCTTACACTATTTGTTAATATTTTATGTTAACTGGAATTACCCCTAGTAACTACTAATATTTTTTTGATAATTTCAGTTTACGATTAAAGAAGCCTCACGAAGGGACGTTTCTCCTATGTGAAGTTTCATTAAATTTTATTGTTTTAAGATTCTTGTCTCCAATGTTACATATTTAATATGAGTAGGCAAAAAACTTGTGGAAATGAACATGAAGATATAGCAAAGGTTCAAAAACCTAACTCGTAATTTTGGCAAGGATAAAACATATTTCAAAATTGACAACACAACACACATTTTCATTTTATTGTTTTATTTGAATTAATGTCGAATTATCGTAAAGTAAAATCCAACGAATATAATCAACTAAATAAAAGTTTAATAATAATATTAAATTACTACATGTTTTTTTTTGTAAACATCATATAGTGACACAAAATCGCTGAACACCTTTAAACACCCATAGCTCAACATTGGTCTGATGTGGATTAACAAATGAACGCTTAACTGCGTCCACTATTTATTAAAGTCCGATAAACCTAATGACCAAGCCTTATTGACATATATAGAATTAGCTGCCTTATTCGCAGAATTACTCTACGCGCATTCGTTTTCTATCTCTCTTTCTTTCTTTTTTGCCTGCTTTACTCACCATCACGACTCCAATTTTACCGATGACAACGGCAATACGTTAGAAAAATTATACCTCTACCACGCCTCCGTTTCATTTATTTTTATAATAAGTTATGCTTTAATACATCACATATAAATAAGATCATCTATTTTGGAGAACAATTGAAAAAGCATAACATATTTTCTCATTCACTTAAAATGACAAATTCTATACTTCCGGTTCTGTTTAACTAATTGGGTCAACTAATCGGGAAATAAAGTGCAAGGTTCTTTGTTTCACCATAAATAGCGCGATTAAATAAAAATCAATGTACGGAATATATTTTAATTATTTTGAAAATCGAGGGATTCAAATGAATTAATAATTATATAAGTTATAATGGGCTGCAATTAGTTCAGATTTCTTAAAGTTAACTAGTTTTATCTGAATTATTTTTTTAAATAACTTTTATTTCTGGAACCATGTTTATCCAAAAGTTATTGACTATTTGTTTTGGGAGCTTGAGAAAAATTGTTTGAAATAAACTATTTAACGCTATCAACTAGCAAATAAACATTAATTTTACGACTAGCAACTATTAAAATCAATATCATTTATTGACACATTTACTAAATCGACCCTATATTTAATATGCGATAATTACATCTTGAGGTTTCGTAGAAAGAAAAATAACGGTCTCAGAAACAGAGGTCGCATTTTTTTCATTAATGTAAGTCATATTTCTTTTGGGATATATAAAAAAATATGCACCACCCCCGCTTCCCCTCAATCTAAAAACATGAAAAAACAGGGTTTTAGGAGCCAATGTAAAGGTTGTAATGGAAAACTATAACGATTATCCTAGATCGTATAATTATTTGAAATAAGCATCAAGTTCCACGCCTGTGAAAGATATAATAGGCAACATATTTACTTTGTGAACAATTACTATTTTTAACTAGTTTAATAGAAATACTACGCACCTTAAATTATTTATAAGTGCCTAAATATGTCGCCGTGGTATGTTGGGTTGATCACTAGGCATACGGCCTTTGACGACGCGGCACACTAGCGAGACCCGTATTCGATTCCCGGCCGCTCATCGAGCGGGGTGGATTGGTGTTGTGGTTGGCTGTAAGAAATTGCTTTTGTAGCGTAAAATCCGCCATATGTATCAATTAGATACGTTGAAGTATATAAATTAAATAAAATAAATCAAATAAATATGTATGAAACCTTTTTATTGCAAGTTCTACTCATGATCATGCGGGTTTCGATTAAATTTCGATTATATTCACGAAATATAAGTTTTTCTCTAATTTTTTCTCTAATGTTCTAAGAAAATTTCTATGTTACAACATAGTAAGTAGAGCCAATTGATAAACTGTTTGACATTCACATAAATCATACATAAAACAAATTTAGTCTGAGGATGTCAAATAATAATTTATTTTAAGTTTGTATAATGAGTGTTAATTGCATAAAAGGATTTACAAGCAAAAATGAGTGTTTATGATTAAAGACTAAGTGTTTAATTACTTCTCTCATATTTAGTGCATTCTTATGATGTTATTTTCTTATCACTTGGTAGTATACAATAAATATAATGAAAAATAGTATTGGAAAACGGCATACAAAGCTTTTATTAGTAACTTATTTAATCATTTTTATTAACAGTGGACAATAATGGAATCAACCGTAATCACAACATTAATTTTAACTATATGATAGTACGTTTGTGTCAACAATTATGGATAAATATGAGTTACAGGCGAATGATCACAATAAAATGCACATGGAAAACATAATGTAAAAATTGGTCGAAGTAATTAAGGCTAAAGAGGTAAATGCGTCCAGGTTATTGGAGTAGTAATTTAAAAAGTATTTCAAAAAATGTTATAAAAATGGAGGAGCCATATGCACAAGAGTACCGGTAAGGATGAGTGAGCCAAAATATATATATTAAAATTATCTGACAAAATATTAAACATTACTTCTTTAATCACAGAATAAAAGAATGTGTTAATGTAAACTTGAGCATTAAAAGAAAAAATAAAGTAAAAAAAAAGTAAAATTAAAATAACAACCACTCAAGGGAAACAAGGGCGCATAGGGGAACGGCGATAGTTCTGGGTTAGAAAAACGACTGTTTGGGTGTTCTTTTATAGTCTTTACGTAAAAGTATAAAAGACCCAAAACGAACAGTTTCTCTCTAGTCGTCATCCTAATAAATCGAACAAATCGTTGTTGCAAAAATATGAAACTCCATCGTCGAGATATTAAAATATTTTATCGAATGCAAACGATGATAACAAGGGGCCATGTTCGAATAATGTATTACATTTTCAGGAGTGCAATGAGCATAATAACGATTCATGATGAGGGTTTAATATTATGCAAATTCGACCTTTCATAAAGGTTTAGCGATTATTGTAAAATATGAAATCCATCACAAGTAAGGAGATATTTAGTTATGCAATATGAGACGTTTGGGGATAATTTATGAATTTGTCACTATCAGCACAGACCAATGTTGTTGGACATTAATTATATTTGCAATCTACAGGAATTCATCATTCTACATGCCTTGTTCTCATCGCTAGGGACTAGTTCAAAAATAATTTGGTTGAAAATAAAGTTTAGAGTTTTTTCATGAAAACTGTTTTCCGCTAATGTCGGTATATATATAATGGCGGATACGTATAACTGGAAGTATATGATCATTTCATTGTTTATAAATTAATATATTTAATAAATAAATTAAAATAAATAAAAAAATTAATTTATATATTTATAAAAGTTATTGAGGGCACAAAATTTCTCTTGAAAGTTTTTAATGCTCTCCGCTGATTTATATTTGATAATATTTATTCGTCTATTACGAGATATTTATTCATATATGCTACACAAATAAAAAATTACGTATATACCCGAGATACGTTACATATATATATATATATATATATATATATATATATATATATATATATATACACTGCTTCCATAAGAAAAAAATTGGTAAAAAAGTCATAGATTCATATTTCTTCAATTCATCAATTTATTGGCGCCAATTACTTCGACAGTATTTTGTCTTGATAAATATAATTATATTAACAAAAACAAACTATTTTATGTTCGTAGATTAGCTTCCCCATTAAAATTTAGCTAAGCAAGCAGAAACTGGAGGACACAAGAAACAGGGTCAGTTCCTATTATACCATGTAGATATAAATATAGTACTATGAATTTTTCACGGTTCCGTAACTCAAAAGGAAAAACGTTATCCTTCTAACATCACTCAAGTGTGTATTATATGACCATCACAGCGGTTTTTGTTAGAAATTGCTTGCGAAACGTAAAATTCCAAAAAAAAATTAAACAGGACAAAGTAATTATTCAAAATATTTTTCATGTTCTATCTATTTCTTCTTTTCTGCATTGTATTATTGTTCTCAAAAATATTTTTTCATAATTCTTTCTTATTTCCAAAATTGCTCAATCTAAAATAATAAAAAAATGTGTTTTCAGAGGCAGTATTTTTTCACAGTTTTATAAGTTAATCTAAAAAAATGTGCAAAAATATAGTATTCCCTTATTGTCGAAACTATTGAGCCAAGAATCATGGAAAAATCTGACAGATTACAGAAAAAACTATGGGGATATCCTAAATTTTGTAATTTTTATAACATGTATCATATTTTTACGCCTGTGTAAGAAACAGAAGAAATATTCGTGAATTGTTTAATATTAATACTAAGCACGCTTAAATGCTTATAAATGCCGGAATATGTACGGAACCCTTATAGTGTTCTACTCGTGCTTGGAGATTTTTTAAAATATTGTTGTTTATTTATATTTGTATTAATCGACATGTTTTTGGAGATGAATGTTTTTAAATATTTCTACTGCAACTAAACGAATTTACTGCTCAACCCAGTTAAAATAACTTGGTAAGATATTATGATTATTGCGTGTGTTCTAATTGTTTTTATAAAGTAGTATGAATACTCATGCAAATGATAAAAATAAACAGATTAAAGGAAAAATTTCTCCTAATACTTCGCGTATTGACTCTATTTAATTCGGCGCAAATGCCAATTCCATCTTCGTAGTTCGTCAACCAATTCTGTATATTTATTGTGGAGGTAAATTCAATGACATGTAAAAATAATTGTGAAACAGATAAGTAATTACCAATTTAGATATAATGCTTCAATATATTCCAGGAAGGTAAACCATTTAGATTTTTTGTGTTGAACACGTGGTAGCTTCAACCAAAGAGATGGGAGCAATCTAAAAAATCGATTTGCATTAATAGATTTCCAAATATATTTTTTGTACCCTGCACCTATTAAAAGTTAATGATATTAGTTCTTTTATAAAATTCTACTGGTTTTTTTAAGTTCACTTTCATTATAAGCCTAATTAGTTTTTATCATCTCTTTAGGTAAATAGATAATTCTACATATTTTATGTTCCACAATTGTTTTATTACATAGCAAAGTAAAAAACCACTATGGACGTAATTAGATACAAGAAATGTAAATATAATCGGATTATGTTACATGTGAAGGCAGTTAATATAATAGCCTGCAAAGAATATGATAATAAAAGAAAATAATTTCTGGCTAAAATAATTAGGTATATTTCATGTTAGATTGTTCCATGTGGATTGGACAATAAAATTATCTATAGTTATAGAAATTATGTAAGGAGACAAACTAACACGCAAAATATTTGAGTGGTTTGAATAGGATTTGAAACTATGATTTTCAGGTGTAGATGCGTTTATCCCGTTGAGCTACAGCAACAAAAAAGTAGTGGAAATTGTTTCCCAAATTTAATTTTTAAACTTATAAAATGATGATTTTCAATGAAAATAATTACACCATTTCATTTCATTTTATAAATTTTATGTTGTGATACAAAAAAGACATATGTGTGTATGTGCTCGTATACATATCACGATGGCTTATTTTTGGTTATTAGTACGGCATATTTTCTTCTTAGTGATATTTAATATTGAAAAAGTGTTTTCAGAGAGTTCTGAAAAGTTTAACTTTTTTCGACAGTTTTATTTTTATATCCTATTTTATTTAATAATAATAATAATACAATAATAAATTAAATATATTTAACGCCTGTTAAATATATTTAATTTAAATCAAAAAAATTGAAAGCGCTTATTTTAGAAACGGTTGTGTTTTTTCTTTACATAAGCTAAAAGAGCAATCAGACTAAAAATATAGCGCATCGTTTAATTTATAAATAATTTGGAACGAATTTGGACGTGTATATTCGAGCAAAGGAAATAACATATGCAGATGCTTTCGTACTATACACTTTTCCTCTGATTTATATGTGTTTAACTTCGTTCCGATATTTTCCCTTCAATTAATATTTTTTTTCTTTTGTTAATAAATTCAGTTCTATTTGTAACTGATTTTCATATCTACTCTTTGCATTAAGGATGCAGCTACTAACTTTTGGGATGAAGTAGTGAAACAAGGAATTTACAGAATTTCGCTTAGTCTGTTCCTACATCCGTTCATCCACTTGTCACAGCTTAGGAATTTCCGCAGTTTAACACCTATCGATTTCAGTATTATATTTCAATGTTTACATTTAAAGTGTTCCAATTTAAGTGATTAGAGGGGAAATGGACGCCGTGTCAAATTCTATCTTCTTTTGCACGAAAACGGTAGGATTAAACGATCAAATTTAATACGAAAGACTTATGCTTCTCGTACATTCCAACTAGTTATAATTAACATGTGCCACAATTTTGTTCACATTTCGATTGACGGTCACTAAAACAGTAGCTTTTGAAATGTAGTGTTTGTTTTAAATTTATTTCTACACTTATCGTTTACTTAAAACTCTAAGCAAAGTTTATATAACTGTTGTGACGTTATTTATTACTTCAGGCGACCAGGCCATTTCCTGTTAACGTTTTTAGACTTCCGTACCCAAACGGTGCTATTTGAACGCCGTTGCTTTGATAAAATTGCGTGTCCATCCATCCACTTGTCAGAGACTTTTAGCTTCTAAATAGGATAAGTTATAAACTCTAGTTTTATGTCAAAATATTAAATGTTGAGTAAAATTTAGATTGGTAACCGAAAAACATATCTTAAATTATGTTTCTCACTAACACACACGCGCGCGCGTTGGCCCCGGCGGCGCTGTGTCACTCTTAGTAATGTGCGCTATACGAATCCGTTCGGCCCAGTGGGTTCGATTGAGACACTTTTTAAAACATATCAATTTAGTTTAAGTAAATCTGGCCATGATTTTTCTGTTATAATGTCTGTGTAAATCTCTTGATGCGGGATACGAATCAACCTTCGATATAGTTTAGGTTGATTTTTGACACAAAACGCATAATGTAACTAAATTTGGAGAATTACAAAATGAAAAAATATTGCACATATTTGGTGTAGCTATGTTTTATTTATAATCTTTTTGAATTATTATGGCAAGCATATATTAAGATAAGAATAAATCCTTAAAAAGACAGCCTAATTATTATTTGGCAATTATAAAATAACTGTAATATAAAACATTTTATTAAAAAATATTTATAACTCTTTTTCCTTTGCAAATCATTATATTTAGGCATTAAATAGGAAAAAACCAAAACTAACCCATTTTTTTCGTGTACTTATTGATTAACTTCAGTACGTATATTGTAGATATAAAGGAGCATAAAATATATCGATATAAGTAATAAAATTACAATAGAGTGAATTTTATACATTGAAAATATTTTAAAAGAATGATTAATTTAGCGTATAAAATGAAAATAGAAGCAAGAAAAACTTTTGTAAAATTTTTGAGGCGATATATACACAGGAGCAACATATAAAAGAAAAAAAATCCTAATTACACGCGAACGAAGTCTTAGGGTTATTTGGTACGAAATAATGTTATACGATACGAAGTAATACTAAAATAATAAAACTACATATAAAAGAAAACTTAAAAATTTATTTGTAAATAAGAAACATAAAAATAATAACATCTGTAAAGGTATTGAACGATTATTTCAATAATTTTTCAATTTGACCTAATATAAAATGTTAAATCCGTAATATTTTATAATTACATCTCACGTTTATATTATATCTATGTTTCAACATTTAATCTTAATACTTAGATATTTTTAATAATACCATATGTCATCAATTATCTAATACATTTAATTCATTTAAAAAATTTACATAAACTAAAGAAGGAGAAAAAAGTGGCAAAAAGAAACGAGGTTTAATACGTTTCCCATCTTGAAATATTTAAAATATTTTAACAGGCAATTGTTCATAGGTTTCGAGTGCCTTTCGCAGAGGATCAGTGTAAGACTTAGGCTCTGAAGTACACCCGTCAATGTGAAGAACTAAGTGTCTTAAAAGCAGTTCGTTCATATGTAGTAAGCAAATTATCTTCTGAAATGGTTTTCGGAGCCTTTTCTCAGCAGTATTATAATACCTCTGTACCTTCCAGTATTTACATTCGTACCGTCGCAACCGATTACCACAATTGATGAGAAATTCCTTCATCTGATAGAAAACCTGTTGTTGCAGTGTCTACTCCTTTCGCTGATGTAACTTTAGGTATACTATATGAATAGATCCCGGCTCTTGAATTAATGAGATGTCTTTCTCAACAGTCAGAGTTCTATAGCATTTACCATCCTTATTAATAATTTTCAAAGTTTTGTCCTTCCTCCCATCAAAGTATAAAGCAGATAATTCTGGAAGAGTTTTCCCTTTCATTAACTTTTCTCTAGTTTTATTTCTCTCTCTTCGTAATTTATTTCTGTCTATGATTACGGACCCTGTGTCGAATAAAACAAACTACGTGTTCGCTGCTGCTACTCTTTCTGATACTCCATACCTGCCACATGTCTTCGATAATGTAGGTAAATATACGCATGACTTTTTCCTTTTCTCCTCGAAAATGCCTTCGTTTACGATGTTTAAAGTTATTCGTACTACTAGGTCTTTGTGACGTTGACGGTGACGACTTATGTGGTTGTACTGACCTCTAAAACAGCTGACGTAGAAGTACTTAAGGCAGTTGTAGCTTTACGTTTCTCTCGAGGCTGTTTTCTTTAAAGACCCTTTTGTAGCTACTTTGTTTCTATGATATCGATTCCACTTATTGCTATCCTACGAAAGGTTCTTTGGTCAATTAAGAACGTTTCTTCTTATTTGGGAAGTTTATATTTTCAGAACTGATGCATCGAGTGAAATCTTTGCTCTTGCACGCGGAAATATTAAAAAGCAACTTACTTCTTTGTCGAAAACTTTTTTTATCCCGGGAGAGCCTCTTAACAGACTTGAGTAGATTTTTGCATTTCAAATGATGTGCTTTCAACATCTGCATGACTCTTGTGTATGTTACTGTCAGAATAGGTGCAGATTGCCATATATTTCCAAACCTGTATGTTAATGTGCCTGGTATTATGTTTTCAATTCAAATTTTAGTCGATATCTTGTCCATTTGTAGTACTTCATTATATCTTCAAAAATAGGCAGTACATTTTCTTTTATCTCTCAAATATCACCAAAAAGCGGACATTTAAATACATGTCATGTTCTTTGCACGATTGTTACGAAACGAAATTGAGGTTATTTGTCAAATACCGATACGTGTGACCGATGTGAGCAAAGAACAATAACGCGCTTCCACGACGTGACTAGTATCGCACGCCCTAACTATCTCCTCCCGCGTCGTGCCTCCCCTTCCCTTAATTTTACGTTGCTAACGTAAAAATTAATTTTTTGTATTATATGTCGATAATTGACTACAGTGGCTATTATTTTGAGTAATAAAATAGGTCAGTTTATTAAAATGTTACACATTTACATGGCGTCAAAATTGAGTCTGAAACCATTTTTTTTAAAAAGACTATGAGCTTGTGGAAGCAGTTACTGTTAATAAAATCTAATTATATTTTACATGAATTTATTTGAACCTATAAGGCATCATATTTTCACCATTAGATTACAATTAACAAAAAAAAAATTGGCTCCACCTTAATGATAACACATTTTATTGACCCGCATATTTTGCACTAGTTCAGCCTTTAAAACTATTTATGTAAGATTAGATGTTTTCTAAGTCTTTTATATCATGTTAAGTATCATATAAAATGGCTTGCTATGAAAAATATAAAAACAATTTAATAATATTAAACTGCTTATTTAAAAATATATTTTATTCAATATGCAAAATACAGTATGGTACTCTTACTAATTTACGAAAGTACTGAGCTAAAGACAATAGAAAAAGTGGAAACATAACTCTGATTAAAAGACTACAGAAAAAACTATGGCGATTATCGAAGATCACATAATTTTTAAAATATGATTTTACATACGTGGTATATATATTAAACAATGAGTTTACGTTGCGAAAAATTAATATTTGGTAATAGTTACATAACGATACTACGTGCCCTCAAATGTGTGTAAGTACCTGAATATCTACGGAATGAATGTGTTGTGCGAGTTCTACTTGTACGTAATAAGTTTTTATTAGACACGTCACTTCGTATCTTCCGTGAAACGGTATTATTTATAACTTCCAAAATTACATTATTCTGTTACACATGTCAGAAGAAAAATAAATGAAAATTTATTTATGCTAAACATAGTTTTGTTAAGAATTTATACTTTCCCCGCTCTACTCCGGAATTTATCAATTTAATCAGACATGAACAAGATTTTAAATGAAATAGTAAACATGAGATTACTTCATGTTCCGAACCTTGACATTAGGCTAAAAATACGGATACAGGTTATAAAAATCATTAATCATTTTGATATAAAGCAAAAAATGAAATACATTAAGCGTGCTTACGATTAAATTTCATGTCAGACGCAAAGATATACCAAATTTATTAATAACATGATACAGATAGGTCCTGATCGTAAAAATGTGTTAAAATGAGGTATATATGCGTGTAAGTATGTGATCTTTCTCACATTTCGAGATATGTAGCATTGTGTAGTTTACATATATATTCTCTAGGTTATTCATATCTTCTATAGCCAGGACATTTCCAGTAGTCACCACCATCAGTGTAGACGACATTTTTTAAACATAAAAACAATCAGTTATTATGAGATTATAATTTATTTAATATGTTGAACTTACTGAAAAATAACGTTATTCTGGTTTTTATTAAGATTGGTGTTTTTATTTTCACAATAAGCACGAATCGTATTGGTTTTTTTGTAAAAATTTTCTGGTTGCAGACAACCGCTCTCTATCGTAAACAAATGACGAAAAGATACTTATATCTTTGCCAAATTTTTAAAAAGGCGTGATCTCATTAAATTATTTCATATTTATTCATATGACTTCATATGTCACCGATTTGGCTTTTGGTAATGAATCATTTTATACAACGACAAACTTTATAACAACGAATTGTGTTTGCTACTTGTACAGTAATTTCTCTCTTAATGGAAACTAAAGTCAAACAAAATACATTTGAAATAAAATTATTTATTCCAAATATTTGAGACGAATAAACATTAGGAAGAAAATAAAATACACATCGGTAGATTTTTGCTGTTTTATTTATTTGCCTATTTTATATATTTCTAACATTTCCAAATGTCATTTTAGAATTGGTTGAAGTATAGATTGCGGTTATAGATATGTATTTGATGGCATAGCTTTGTTTATTATTACTGTACACCGAAATACGAGAGTGAAACCAATCTTCGTAAATTGCCATACTTAATCTGTTAAGAACATTATTTATCTACTTAATACATGTAACTCAGCAAGCATTCGCCTTATTTTCTTTTATATATTTCATTCTATGTTGATTTGTTACTCGAATGACGTTAAGAAATAAAGTTTCGTCCTTTTAAGTAATAGCCTATTTACAACTCCTAGCAATAGTTAGGTTCGTTTTATCTTGTACGAGCATTATGAATTGAATTGAGTGATGACATCTTGGAGTATTGGAATTTCAAACTGACTTTATAGACAATTCAACATTATACGAAATGAGTGAAATGTGTATCGTTTGTAATAACACTGACGAAATGTAGTCGACTATAAACAATTTCTTATATTTGTTTGCTTATTTACATAATGACGTTTATTTTTTACTATGTCGTAGAAAATATTTATCATAACAATATAATAATCAAAATTATTTTTTGCAGAAATAATCAAATCTTCATCCATTGTTGTCACAAGTACGGTCACCAAATTCAAAGTTACTCTGAAAGTTTATGTCTACATTAAATACAATGAAAATATATGCAAATATAGGTAAAGTTGGAACATAGACTAAATTAGTCCAATGGCGATGGCTCCAATTGCATAAAAATATATCCTACAACAAAAAGACACAAATTATAATTCGCCTTAAAAAAACGTTTCGAATATTACAATCATTGCCTAAAATGTTTCCCTTATTTGAAAAAAGGAAAATCATACCAAAATTCAATATATGTATGAATAACGGCATTTCCATAAAACGTTATTTCATTTTGATAAATATTTCTGTAAGGAATGTTACATTTGATTCAAATTTTGAATCACAATATGGGTAGATAATTAACTAGTTTTTTTCTCATATGGCGCAGATAGATACACCATATAAACTTGATGGATAAGTGACGTCACACAAGAAAATTAAAATTGTATCAAATTTCTAGTAGAATAAGGTATTATTTTATTTATATAAGGAAATTAAATTCAACAAAAAACTAAGTTTTCATGAGAAATCAATTAGATGGAAGAAATCAAGTATAAATCCACAAGCGGATTTTTGGAAAACCCAAATTCACAATATTTTTGCTCGTGTACTGTTTCTTATCATTTTTTTTAACTGTACACAAAATATATTTGATCAAAAATTCTAAGAAATTTTATTTTTCAACTATGACTGGTTGTCGATTTATTTTAAATAAGAAACGTGTAAAAGGGGAGTCGAAGTTTTTTAAAACTTTATTGTAGTGATCATAATTACTGACTGAAATTTGCATATTACTTCCAATAACGGATGTGCCACAAGAAGATTTTCATCTATACAGAATAAATATTTGTTGAGTGTAAATAACATGTTAAGATTGCGACGGTATTTATGCGACTGAGGAAAATCGATACGACTGGCACGAAAGGAGATACATTACTGTTAAAATGAAAGCAGCATCATTTCACTACTAAGGTGTGTAATAATTTTATCTCGATTTCGAAACTCTTCCCATCGTACTATTTAAGTTGATAAACACAAAAAAAATGCGTTCAAATTTACTAATCCAGCTGCTTTGTGAAACATTGTTGTTTATACAGTTATTTATCGATATAGAAACAATATTATAAGAGCATAATAAATAAATACTGTCTATGTATTTCAATATAATGACAACGGTATGCACTGTGGAAACCTAAACAGTGTCTCATTCGACCATAATAATCTAACAAAGTTTTTCTTTTTATCTAATATGAGTTTATGTGCATTCTCGTTAAACGCAGTATTTTATTCTAACAAAAGTATGAAATACATGATACCACTATCATAAATCTAGTAACTTTAAATATTTATTGCATATCAAGACAACTAAAAGTTGGGTTTATAATAATTTAAGCCGATAATTATTTAAATTCTGTGTTACCAAAGCCTCTCTTGTATTAAAATGTTATTATTAAACGTTCCTAAATTCAGAGATAACCAATTTCATAGATCAGACCATAAATTAAGGAACGTGTGTTTTTTTCGAAATACTTCCTAATAACTTTATATATGAGTTCCCTTATGAACAATGTGTGTTTGAAATTCCCGTATAAGAAAGTTCAAAGGAATCTTGTTAATATGCTTCGTCTGTTTTGGAGGGCTAAACTTTAAATCTAAATTGTTAAATATAAAGGCTTTGTAACAAATTTTGTATCTTTATTTACTTTTATTTGAGACTTTTTATATGACTAAATAGAAAAATTATTTAATTTTTCACTTACGGACAAATTTATAATCAAGTAATAATCTGGATGAGTGTTTCAGCTATTTGAATAAGACGCGAGACAGCCTTTATATTTGTTTTTTTTAAAGGAATCTGAGAAATATTTATGCTGATCAAGGGCATTATTAACATTCTACAGAAAGGGGCTATGAAGTAGTCTAATACACTACAGTACCTCGATATGGAAGTTTAACTCGCATTTAGATTTGTTTTTGAATGAGATCAGTTAACAATTTTGCTTTAATTTTCGATGCTCAACTGAATATGTCAAGCTTTAAAAGTATTTATGGCAAAATATATAACAATGTTTAAATATTTCATAGCCAAAAATATTTACATAAATTTATTTATCAATTGACATATATCGCGTATATCTAATTCACGCACCGTAAAACACAGTAATAGAATGCGTTAGAGATATTCATACCATTGTATGTATACATATTCTGAATCGATTTATGAAAGGAGATGAAATGTGTTACTCTCATTTATGGTAATGGTCGTGACCCGACTTAATACAAGATTCTACATTATTACCATAAGAAGGGTCTCGTGCTGCGAAAGGCAGTACTTTTATCGATGCCAACGGGGTGTATCTAGTTTTCAATATATAAAACGTATATTTCTTTTATATTTAACATCAACTTCTTATTTATATTATATAGTATGTTTACTTTTATTTGTTGTGTGAGGTTTTGTGATTTTCTTGTGGACATAATAAAGCATATTCTGTGAGTGGAACGACTTATGTTACTTTTTCTAGGTTTATTCGTAGCTACTGTCAGCTCGTCGACTTGCTCATCATTATGAATATATGTGTAAGTATTTACATGCGTATGTAAGTATTCTATAGTGTATTATTAAATGGGAGTGCTCCGGAATGCTATTTGAAATAAAATATTTTAAGCATGACGATTTTAATTGCGTTCTTTTATGCATGCTGACAGTAATAAGTGTCACAAATACATATAATTTTCCCAAACAATTGTTTAGGAAATTTTTTAAACCCTTTTTTAATAAGAACCATAATTAATGATAAATACAATCTGCAGATATGTATATATTATTGTTCAGCTAGTGGGTAGTTCGCTGGTACTTTGCCCCTGACACGAAAAAATCCTCTATTGTTGTTTTGAGTCATAACATTTGTCAAACTTTTTTTCTTCGCAGGTGAAACTTAATCGGCAGTACAAGTGGTAATCGAATGATAGGTTAATATGTTAATTTAATTTTTTTATTCAATTCTATCGCCATAATTTTCTGCTTAGCCTTTAAGCCAATGTGAGGATATGGGTTGTCAAGGGAAAGGTAAAATTTAAGCATTCTGATCTTTTTTCCCAAAGTGCGTCGGCCAGATTCTGTACTTGATCAGTTTAGACTACAACCAATTGGCGTTCAAAATTCTTATGTAGGTGCTTTTTGACTGATTTTAAGCAACTACATAGTTCGTTGTCGATGACGATGTATGATCGCCAATATTGATCATTGTCTTCAAGACATGAATCTTAATCGGATAATAATCAAAGTAATGCGTTTAATTTACTTTTTGGTCATCATATAGTGTCCTCGTCGAACTTGTACTAGATTTTGATAATTGCTGCACTGGTGTTGTATTCTTGGAAAGACGAAAATAAAACATTTCTCGATAGCTTCTCCCTCATATACCACTCTGGTAATAGCTTCGAATAATTTCTACAAGGTTCACATATAAATTAGTTTCACATTATGTAAGAGTCATTAAAGTTGATTATTTGAATTGTCAATTTGAATTATTTTATTAACCTATGGAAAACATAAATTAAAGAAGTTTTTCCAATTATGTTAGAGTTAAAAGAAAATTCTCCTAACTATTCCGGTTGAAAAATTTAAGTATTGAATCAAAGTGCATTTGAAAAATTATGCACATGCGGAATTATGAAAATATTTTTGGATTATTCTGATTATTTATTACATATGCATTGTAAATTGAATATAGATTTATTATACACTATATACGCTTCATTTGAGTTTGTCTTTACATTAAAAAAAAACTATTTCATTCGCATTCTGTGTCTTATTTAGACAGTATTTCATTATGTAAATATAACAGTATATTTTAGAAATTAAAAAATAAAACTGCAAGATTATGTAATATTTAAAAATGCAAGAAGAAAAAAAATAAAATGATCAATTTCAAGACATCATCAGCTGAGTGATTAGAAATAAAATGTTGGTGAGAATTAAGACTTATAATTTAAAACAGGTCATATTTTGAAACATCACTTATGACTTATTTTAAAAACGATACAAACTTTAGTAATTGAACGTTTTTAGGAAAACGACTTCAAATGAAATTTTCTATTTTAAAATAACTAAAAGTAATTAACATTTTAATAAAGGGTAGCCGTCCAGAGAAAGTCATTATTTTTCAGATGCTGTGAAGCATAAGGTATAAAGCAAAAATTAATAAAGGTTCTAAAGCAATTATGTACTGTGGGATTACAAGGAAATTTTAAGTTTATTAGATTTGATTAAAACGTTTTGTGACTGGAGTACTAGATTAATATAGAAAGTAAAACATCATTGTATTAGGCTCACAATTGACTCGTAACTTATTTGAGTGGCCTGCAAATTGAATAAGAATAATAATTATAAAAGTTATTTGAAAATAATTTTGGACACACTTTGGCGCAGTATTTAACTATTTAAAATAAAATTAGCTCAAGAATTAAACTATTTGTTTCGTCCTTAATTTCTTAAAACGTGTCAAAAACATCGATGTGACATTTTCTGTTAAGATGTTTATTAGACGAGTGTTATTTTTATAATAACAACGCCGTGACGTTTTAGAGATACCGGATAAAAATACCGTAATATTATTTAAAAAAATTATAGTAAACTATATTGACAAATTATTGGAATTTCATATATTATAAAGTAAAAAAAAATTATTGACAAGATAGGTCACTTGACTTGGAGGAACCATGTCATTATCTTTAAGAAAGTTATGCTACTTGATTCACAATTGTGTATTTTGTGACGTCATTTTGTTGTCTATTTCAATGGAACATTGGGTAGTAATAAAAAAATATTATAATAAAAACTTTTATAACTGGCTTCACAAAAGCCGTTTTGACGAAACTAAAATTTTCCTTTAATATACCGTCCGTATCACGCTATTTTAAAAGTAGTATTATCTAACTACTTCAGAATTCTAGTCAAGCTTATATCTTGTGAATAGAACTAAGACAACTTATTCAAGATTTCGAAATAAGAAAAATAATTTCATTCTCTTCTCAGATCAAAAACATGAAAAACGATTTTCACGCAAAGTATTAAGTCCCATGTAAAATAATATCAGGAGCGTACCGGTCAAACAGTAAAATAGTAAGGTAAAGATTATTTTTGACTTACAGGTTTAAAATAAAATCTTGGTCATTCTAATCTTCCTATTTTTATATTAGATTTCTCAATTTTTGCATATTTTGTTTCTCTACGTTTATTGTGAATGATCGCAGTAAATTCGATAACTTTATTTAAATATTCAAAATAAACATTGACTAAAGTTAGTTTTGTCGCATTTTTGATTAAAATTATGTTTGACATAATTATCGTATGAAAAATTATGTTTGACGTAATTATCGTATGAAATGTATTAAAATTATGTTTGACATACGTAACGTAATAGATTTCAATTGCCAGAGTTTTGATAAAAAAATTGGAATTTGGTTTTAGTTCTAGAAATCAATTTATACGATGGAAATCTAAGTTTTTCCATATTGATGATCAAGTTAAAGCTATAGAAAATGATGAAGTGATTCAAACATATGCTATTGATAAAACTGGACCGAATATTTCAATTTATGTAACAATTCTGTGAATTATGGCTTGAGTTCAATATTGCCAACTTGTGGTAGAGTATTATTTAGTGAACGAACCACATCATCTTTATAATATTAATGTAATTATTTATCAGTCGAATAATCTACCACGAAAACGCGTAGGTACTATGGGTGTAAAAATAGTTCACTAAATCACGGCAGGGGAGAAAGGAGAGATGATGTCAATAATAACCTGTTGGTATGAAGTTTTCTGCCTGCTGTTGTAATTTTTTGCAAACAAAGAAAATTTTGATGGACCTAGAGTGCAAATAAAAGTTTAGGAACATTATAACCAGACATAGATGAGGGAAAATAAAATCAAAGGGGGATTAGATTCAATGCATTATGTGCAAGGAAGAGCTCCAAAAGAAATGTACTATATGGAGATAACTAAGAAAATGGAGATGTACAAAGTTTTCACAAATGAAACAAAATTGTGTACATATACATTTTGGTTCAGATTTTTTTTTACATTTTATGTTATTTTTTATTTTGGTCCAATTATATTTTGAACATAAAATGAAATTTGGTACAAAAAATAATTGTGCCATAACACTAGATAGTAATAAAGTAAAAAAAAGAAAAAAAAAAACTCTTTTAATGACTCCCTAAGATAACCATTTCACCACTCAAAAGAGCACAAGGGCGCCTAACCCCTGTATTAAGCATATGAGATATATTCATAACGGGTTCGATTTTCATTTATAATTAAAGTATTATGGTTAGATTTAGTATTATATTGATCTATTATTACACTAAGGATCACGAAAGTATTAGTTTGCTAAATGCATTTTTTCTCTGGAAAAATAATAAATTCCGAAAATAAGGTTATCATCCCACTTTTGTGGGTAGGTGCGGGATAAATACATTCAGATGATATAGCGGCGCACACTGGAACGGAACTGGCAGACGAAGATGTTTATTGTACGAATTCCATTTTTTGTAAATATCTATCGTCATTCTAATGAATAATTGTTATCACAACTTTTTGAAGTGAACCTTCTTAGGCATCGATTCGATAATCGATAAATGGACGAAAATTGAGAGTAAAATTTTACCACATTAAGGCACATTTCTTTAAATGAGAGAGAGAAAAGATATGACGTAGAGAAAAGGAGAAAGAGGGGTATACATTCCAACACCATGGAAGTGGAGCAAAATAGAGAGAGTGTCGCGCATACGCTTCAGACGCTACATATAAATAGCTGAGGTACCACTCATACGTTGCGTTATTAATATGTATCATTGTGTTTTGTAAATATTTTAGCTCAAATTTGTCTACATAAATATATGTGAATATTTTGTTAGATGTTCCCATCGATTTATAATGACATTTTATTAATATTTCTAAATAGAATTCAAGTCTTTTTACACAAATTTAATATAATCTGTGAATTTACATTTAGTATATTCTCTCTTTCTGCTGTTTTACCTTAACTGTATTCATACAAATCGAGATTTAAATCGCCAAAGAAGTTTCACTATTGTCACGTGTACTAAGATACACGCGATTAATTTTTTATCTTAACGGGATAGTTTATCAGGTAAAATATTTTCTATTTTTTGTTTGTATGGAACGAGAGAGAAAGTGATTTATTTTGGTCAATTCTTGATAGATTTTGCTTTAAGTCTACTTGAGCTTTATTTTCTGCCTTATCAACTATAATCCTATAATATCAACATGCACGAAAATTGCTCGTTTGCAAGTAACATGAATAGAAAAAAAACAAATGACTTTTTCATTAAGTCAATGTCAATTATTCTTATTTCTAAACCAAAGGTTATTAAACATTAAATGAAAATAATTGTTTTATATAAGAATACTAACAAATAGACGATGGTATTATTATGATGCTATGTATTATTATTATTTTAAAATACTAGATTATTTTATAGGTAGAAGTGTGTCCGATAAAAACTTTACAGTGAATACATTGATTATAAGAGTGAATTAAGACAATTAAATGAAACTACGTGATGTAGTATTATTTCTACTTTCTTTAAGTTCTTTACCACGACCTAGGTTTCGTTGTATTACAACATCTTCAGGGGGGCTATTATCAATCTTTGCTAATAACCCACCTGGAGATGTTGTAATACAACGAAATCTAGGTCGTAGTAAAGAATTTAAAGAAAGTAGAAATAATACTACATCATGTAGTTTCATTTAATTTTCATTAATTATTAGCATTTGGTGTTTCATTTTACCTCCGTTAGCTCAGAATATCAAAGTGTTTTTATTTGCCATTCTATGATTTGTTTTTTTTAGTTGTACTGTACTTTCACATTTCTCATAAATTTGACCTAAATGCAGCGATAGTAAAGCTTTAAAGACGAGGATCGTTCTACCATAAAACTTCTTCATTACGCAACAACCTTATAGGTACTAAATTAACCACTAAAACAGTGGAGATGTTCGAATTGGGACTACCAGCATTTTGCTTATAATTACTTTGATCTGAAGCTCCATCAAAAGCTCATTTGCATATAAGCTTAAAATCAAGTTTAAATCATAGATCGAATTCTACTGCCTCTAGTAATCTGAAGACAGTTAAATCAAACCAGGTCTATAGTTTAATAGAAGCTCTCTCGAGCATGGTGATGTCGTCTTTAGCAGAGAAATAAGTTGATTTCGCTTGCTTCAGTTTGTAGTAGAAGGATAAATGTATGCATCTTGTTCACTCGCAGAAACTAAAGATTAATATGTCGCCACTTAAATTAATTTAAGGAGATTGACGGAGTTAAAGTTTTCTCACTTTATTTTTGCTTTCAATGCTTGTGCAAATCTTCATTTTCACAATATATTTAAAATAGTGGAGTAAACGATCCATTGGTTCACATATTTCGTTCCTGCAAGCCTTAAAACGTTTCATAGTAGCCCTTTGTATCTCTTTCGGAGACAATAATTTAGCCAAGTGCTTAACACGTTTTCTTTTTTGTCTACTAAAAGCTCTTCATAAGGATTTCTTGGCGAATTCGAATAGTATGATAAGGTTGAAGCTTTTAATGTAGATGTGTCAATTTTCCTATATTTTCCCTGACATCATCCTTACCAGGTTGGATTTTTTATTATCGAGACATCAGATTTTTATTGCCAGATAATCGTAATATCCGGTAAATCTTCATTTCTTTTCAAAAAGAAAGAAAATTGGAAAGGGTACTATTTGATCTTCCTCGTCTGCCAAATTTATTAGAACAAAATTTGTGACAAATTGTCAAGATTGGACTTCTCTAATATAAATCTAGCGACTATTTCAGGTATTTCATAAGTAGCTTATCTGACAATGATCCCAACTGTTCATTTAACACCATGAACAAATCAATATTATTCACTAGATTTTCCAGAATTTTCATTGGTTACAGAAATATTGAAGTACATTGAAATATGCCTTAGTAACGCATCTGGAAATGGTTTTTTTAAATAAAGCTATTACTTATATAGGACGTAATTACTACTTCTTTTTCAGAAAGTTTATGAGATAAAATTGTTCCATTGTCATTTGAAATCATTTTATAATTTATTTTAATCAATTTGTTCTTAAATAAGTCAATAATCTTTGTCTCCCCTTATCGAAATAATATTAGTTTTTTAGAATTTTAGAATTCCAATTAAATCGAATTTCAAAATGTCGAGACTAATTTTTGAATCCCAAAAGCCCGTTTAAATATGAAATACTACGTTCGTATATCTTTTAAATCGGAGTGAAAGAATAATTTTGCTATTTTAATATAATATATGCATATTCATTGTCTTTGTCTCTTACAGTATAGATCTTCTAACCCATGAATATGATTCCTTTTACCTATCCCCGTGACGGGCATTGGCAAAACCTTAAGAATATGTGATTATTTACGGAATACAGTCAGTGTGTCGAAAATAAGTAGGAAAATGTTTACGAAACCAGATAATTCATAACTTAGTAACACCTACTTTTGTCATAATTGGTATACGATGTTATAATATATGCATTTTTTAATCAACTGATTTTTTTTCATATAGATACGATATTTAATAAAAGGTGTATTAATGAAAAATTTAATATTTTAATGTAAGTTTGATTGCCATTTATGTCGTTATTCAAAAGACTTGCTTTATTGTAATGTGAAGTGAAAATCTAGTTTTTACCTCTCTGTCTATGTGAGCGTATATCTGTTTTGTTTACCTCAAGTTCCGACATTGTTTACCTCAACTCTGCAATCGTTGAGGTATACAATGTCGGAACTTAATACCACGCCTGAGAACTATTTGTACGCACGAGGTTTTACAAGAATTTAGTCTTTTAAATACCCTATAACTGATGTAATTTTGCAATATTATTTCCAAAGGAAATATTACAAAATAAAATTGGCTTGTTTTTATGAGTGGTAAAGGCCATTACACCACAGCAGGGTCTCGTATTTCAAACAGAAATTAACATCTCGAATTTAAAAATATTTAACACTGCATAAATATTTCTTCATCAAGACGGGGCACAATTTTTAGTAAAAACGTTCACACTATTTATGGAGAATAGCAACAACTATGAATGCTCTGAGGTGTTATTATATATTATAGTATTTATTATATTGATCTTAAGGTTAATCTTTCTGTAGCCATGTTTATTATTTTTTCATCCGAACTCATGACAATATTTACAATAGAATATATGTAAAACAGTGTAACACCATATATGTGAATGTGAGACCTTCGTGACGTATAGGTGTTTTCCTATAAACTCGTCAAGAGGATCGCACATATACATAGGTTATTAACGCAACATTTTCGAGAGGATTGGTTTGGTGCGATCACAGATCTAAATATTAATAATTTGTACGCAATATTTCCTTCTGGTTTAGTTCTTTTCATCAGTTGTTAAATTTCAATATCACTTGCTGTCATTATATAATTGAATTATTTCTCATTCAAATAAAAACATTATTTCAGTTATTGCGGTTTTAAATTTTTCACATCATATAAATTTCTTTTTAAGTATGTCATAACCATTCCATGTATTATTTTTAAAATTGACTCAGACATATAACGTATGTAAGCACTTAAATAATTCCTTGAAAATACTCTAAATCACTAGGTAATAGAGAACTGGATTTTTTTATCACGTAATATCTATATGGAAACTATATTCTAGACATCTTCATAGTGAATCATATTTAAATTCTATGCTACGTGAAACTACATGCAAGTATGGCGCAAAAACATAGATTAGGACTAATAAATTCCCGTAAACTTCATAGAACTTAACGTCATCATCGCTGCTAAGTTCCATGAAATTCGGTGAAGTGATGCTCTGCTAACTCGGTGGAATAATAAAAACGCTTGTTACGTAAGTATTTCAACTTATTGAAAATTAGCACAAAAATAGTTTGATATTTAATACTGAGGAAAGAGTGAAGAAAAATAAATATCGAAATAGATAGAATTTCGTTTCGTAATTATACCAGCCAAGTGCAACACAATAGCTGCTTCAACATTGAACTTGACCAAATCCGTTAACTTGTGTTCTGTCCCAGATAGATTTCAAAATCCCGAATTTATTTCTTGTAGGCAATTAGGAAGAAGTTTCACTATTCCGGCGGCTGAGGCTTGCACCCAATTCCAGACATTTTTTTGGATCACAGTGATTACAATCTGCATCCATAACTTATTTGTTGCTTGCTCTTTAGTTTGATTCATAGAACTGTGGTATATAAAATACAGGTTTATTCTGAGTAGTAAAAATTGCTCCCTAGATATTTAATTTTCAATAAAGTCATTGATTTTAAAATATTTCATTCCAATAAGACTTGACTCTGGGAAATTTACATAAAATTATAATTTTTCCTGCCATTTTAATTGATTCAAAGGAATGTTTTCCTTAACTTGGTCTTCATCTAAATCATATGAAAAAAAGTCACAGTCTTCTTCATACGGAAGTGGTACTTATTATTTTCGCCATGGTTAACATTGTTAAGCATCTTTTCGATAACACTATCATTTAAAAAGCTTATTATCCTTTAAAAAAGACGATATGTAATTAGATAGTTATGCACATGTAATTTGATTGACACTGCCCTTCTTCACTGAATAAATTAATTTTATTTAATAAAAATCTGCCGTTCACAGTTCACCTTCGATTGAGTTGACTTATTCAAGTTTCTCGACCGCATTTCATTTTCCGTTCTCTTCCAGAGAAAGATTCTATTTGTGAAGGATTTTATACCCGTAAATTACCGATTGTATTGTACATGATCCTGCAATTACGTTCCTGCATTGTTCCTGCAATTACGTTCAATAATTGATTTGAACATGACACAAACTTGTCTTGTTTACAGTAGTAAACACTAACCTATTGAATATTCATTTTAAGAGAAATGTTATTAACTTTCAATTTCAATACCCGCATTTGCTTTCAAATTATAGGCTGTTTTTTAAAATTACAACACAATGAACATATCGTAGGGGCGTCGTGTAATCGCGTATACTGTCATTGCTGGGTATGTTTTCATATTGATAAATAACGAATAAAATCTATACATCTACTTACCGGATGTTGTACAGATTTTACTTCTTATTTTTCTATAGATTCTGATTTTTACCCAGATATTATTATTATCCTATTACCTTTCATAAAACTGAACATTTCAATAATGTGTGTAAACACACAACTTATTTTGAGATTAGATAAGCGAGAGATAAACGAGTTTCATAAAATAAATTTTGTCAGATGATGACATTCTGAAATTATTTCTTGACATAAAATTGACTCTTTTAAAACTCTGATGACATATATTCCACTTTGCAACCAACTCATTTTTATTGAATGCTGATTTAACTTTCTTAAAGATAAGAAATCTATTAAGAATCTTCTTCATGAATTGCAATCTTAGTTTCATTAACTCTATAAATGGGGCAAAACGAAATGATAATTATATGCAGATATTATTGTAATAAAAATATTTAAAATAAATCCAATCCACGTGAAATTTTTATTTCAAATGATAACTGACTTCATCTAGAATAAGACACACGAAATTGATGAAACATGTTCCAAATTTAATAGTGAACTTATTTAACTAATTTATGTAATTAAAGAAATATACATTTGAGAATTTAAGTACAGCCAAGGCTTCTCGAAAAAGGAACTGAAATACTTAGAGTGTAAAGGTACTGATTTTATAATGAAAGAAAAATTTACAGTGCAATAAATAGTAAAAAGTGCGGGGGAGAGGGAAGAAACGGACGATCTACTTTGAAAAGTGGAAGATGCAATATTATAACATTCAGAATGGTATGTTTGGTATGTTTCTTTTTGTGGAATGTGTTATATTTTTTTTTAATTTTGTTTCCTTCCAGTTAATTTTTCTTATTAGAGTCCTGCATAATTTTTTTACATTTCTCAGATTTATAGCCGATTATAAAGTTTTGGAATGTCCTAATCATGAATCCGAACTCCATTTGTTTCAACCTCATCAGGACAAAACACAAAACCGCGAAAATTAGGAATAGGCATCTTTTCCTTTTTTTCCGTCAAAGCTTTTATTGAACAATTTACTCTTATGAGCCTTGTTTGAACGCTATCGCATTTAGCAGTAGTCTGTCATCATCTTTATGTTCTAATTTTTTATATTCTGCTGAAACCTTCTACATTGTTCTTTACTTACAATACCTAAATTATCAAAAAAGGGACTTAAATGAGATTGAAGGAAATTAAATTTAGGTTCGCAAGGCAAATTAATCTCCACCTTTCTTTTTTTCCAACAAAAATACCTTCTTTTAGTTTAGCTTCAGACAAAGATCGGGATATACTTTTTAAATATTTGTCCATCGCCTTGTTTTCACGAATTGTTTCATAATATCAAGTTTTATATGGAATTGGGACAGTAAAACTTTGTCAAATGGCAATAAGTTCTATCTAACTATATTTTTACTTCATGGATCTGTGGTCATTCTAGCCATCCATTCTTTTGTTATTTTCCCTCTGCTCCTCAAAACACAGGAAAGTGGATCTACATACTATCCGTAATTTTCATTCACATGAAAATCACGGATGTTATGTAGATACACTTTCCTGTTCTAATAATACAGACAGTATTTTTGAATCTCCACACACGATCCACTCACGCTACTCGAATTTGATTTTAATAGAAAACATTAACCAAATTTACCTAATTTTATTTTGAATGACAGAATCAGCAAAAAGCAAAAATACGACTTTTGAGCTTCTCTTGAAGAGCCATTGAAAAGTTTCAGTCGTTAACTCTGTGTTTAAAATCGCACATCTTAACCAAGTGAAGAATATCTTTACAGTAAGCGAGGTCTTCATCTTTGCCGAAAAATGATTAGAAATCCTTTTTTCTGTTACGGTACCAGAAACGAACGGTACCTGAAGTTCAAGGAAAAAGTAAGTTTTCCTCCTACATTCTCAAATCAAGAAGTTGCGCTGTATGTTTTGGTTGTTGTAAATGTCTTGCTAAATAATTATACTTTGATTAGGAAATCTGTGTGAAAAAGGTGTTTGTAATCAGAGCCTGGGTTTTTTGATCCGCAAAACTAGTACTTACAATTAAATCTCTGCAATTAATTCTATTGAAATAGGGAACAATTGGCTGATTTCTATTTAATACTGGAAGCACGGCATGTGTGACTGATTGAACTTTTGGATGGATAATTTCTTTGTCAGTTTTTAAGGGGTATCATTTAACACAGCAGTACAAAAATAATAGTTTTGGATGTGATTTTTAGATTCTTCCCATTTCACACGCTTAGCTATGTTAAAGTTGTTCTGTTTGCCTTTCGAACATATGCGAAGTTCTGAGATATAAGTAATGAATTTTGACCAAAAAATGCATGTTGTAAAGTCCGTAATGTTGCTCTGTTCTTTAAGCAACAAACATTTATCACAAATGTAAAATGGCCCTCACAGGTATTAACACATTGGCGCCTAGCCATGTTAAAAGTATTTGTATTACATTCGATTTCAAAAATTGTACTGAATATAATTTTAGCCACATCATTATTTATAATATTCATTAATAGACTAAATACTAACAAGTAAACAGTAATTTTTTTTTTCGATATACTAATCAAAATTTCGTTATTTACATGTAATAAATGTAAATTTTTTGTATAATTGCTCAATGAATGCATTGAGATATTATATAATGTAAAAACATATAAAAATCACATGTATACAATATGTATGTAATGTAAAAAATATAAAAATCAAAATTACTAAAAATACTGATATGACGGGTTTTTCACTATTTCCCTCTAATCAGCACAACAAAATTCATAACAATAGCCACTCTCAGTTCAGAATAAACATTTGTTGTAGACCTAATATTCAATGGACGGCTTTCAATTCTTAATGATAAATGTGACAAACTTCTAATAAAATCAAAGCCAATAGTCGTAATCAAAATTTGTTTAGTCTGAAAGAGAAAAAAATTATCTCCCCTCAAAAAGTACTCAACGAACAGTCAATGTTATGCAGACCCATTTGTAACATATTGAAAATGTAAAACACATTTTAAGCCATTAAGTTATACTGATTGCTATATGCAGTAGACGTTAAGACATTTTTAAATATTGTTTTTGCGTATTTTAATGTTACTTTTTATAACCTAAAGGTAGTTATAGATAAATGAAAGCATATCTAGATCTACTTTTTTTCCGACAATTATTTTTTTAATAGCGACCTACCTAGTGTTTTGAAATACATGTTCAATGATTAAGGAAATACACCATTAATGTTTCTCGACGGGTTGGTTGCATCATATTAGAAATGTAGTATTGATTTAAGGCATGAAATATTATTGTGTCAGATTGTAACAGTATACTTCCGATCTTCGAATTTTTTCCATTATGTTGAGATTAAATCTTTATTTCTTTCCTGTTAAAAGCTTCGTTCCCATTCCATTAAAATTTCAATTATTAGATCTTTATTTTGAATACCTAAGATTCCATTATCTAGGATGACGATGGCAGGTTTAACAACTTAGAACTTATTATTGATTTTTAGTGTAGTTCCATGGTCAGGTTACCGACTTTACCTTATTTTACGTTACTTGTTTCTGATTAATATTTTCACGCCCATTATAATTTAACTGTTATATTTTTATATTAAATGATAAGCGTTTCGTTATCCAGAATGACAATGGCAGCCTTGACAGCTTAATGTATATATTATTAGTATTTCATTTATTCAGGTAGTTCAAGTAAATTAATAAACTGATTGGAAATAAATTTTCACTGACTTAATTCCTAAGGTAAACGTAAAAAATGAAATACTTTTGTCATAAAAAAATCATAAAATTTTGAATTAAAAAAAAATCATAAAATCATAAAACGTTTTTTTAAATTGACGTTTTTATTTTCTTTGCCTTTTTATTAAAAAATATAGGCTATAAAACGCAGGCTATAAAGATGAATTAAAAGCTTCCTAATTGAGAAAATATGTCACATAGTATAGGCTTTGGAAAGAATAAATTTATTGCTAAAATTATGCTTAACGCTACTCAGATAAATTAACGATAGTCAAATATTTCTTATATTAATACTTCTTTTAATAATAGGTTTCAAATTTCCTAAAATTTCAACTTGTAAAAATATTTTTATGAATAATCATAATAATATAGGGCATATTTTCTTTCGGCAATTGGCTTATTTATTTTTCACACCTTTACGCTTCAACAATTCAACCCACCTGTATATTATTTTGCATAAACGTAACCTGGGTCGTGGAACTAAATATACCGGAAAAGAATTTAAGTTTTGGTTTGGTAATTAACAAATTACTCCGTTAGGTATAAAGATCTTTACCCAGTACCATTTACTGTGTAAAGATCTTTACGTGAGTCAAACAGCGGACCAAAGTTATTCATAAAATAATAAGGTTACGGCACGTTATCGATATCGTCTTTTAATTACATTAAAAACTTTATTTACCATTAGTGAATTTATTATATAAAACTAATACATCCTATAACACTAGATTTTCTCGCCAATAAATGCTGTCAGGAATATTCGAACCCCATGTTTACTTGATTAATATTCCCGCCAAATGTTGTTACAACTTTTCGTTTCAACTTACCCTTTTACTTCAATCAGGCCGATATTCCCCCGTCGTATCTTTTCCTTGATCATTAATTATAAAGCTTTATAGTAATTTGCACTGAAATTTTAATTGTGTTTATATTGATTTTTATTAACTAATTTTTAGTGTTACTTAATAATAAAATTATATGGGTTATATTTTATTAAGTCATATATATATATATATATATATATATATATATATATATATATATATATGTATATATATATATTATACCGTCGGTAAAAATATCTTAATATATATAACATCCATAATATTTTTTACTCATTATGAAGCTGTATTCTTGAATTTTTTATATTTTAGGTATTGAAAACAAATTGGTGAAGATGAATTTTCTATTCTTCTCATGTGTAATATTATCATAACTACTTCTCTTAAGTAGTAAAAAGTTATTATTTTAAATTTGGTTGGTATTTATTAAAAATAGAAATAAGACCTAAAACTTTGGAGCATGCGAGTAAAACCGCGATAAACTATATTATACCACAAATCTATTTTTTCAGTCTATTGTTCCGACTTTGCTTTTTGAAAGGATTTTCAACGTAACCTTAATAAATACACAAAGAGGTATTTGATTGAAAGCTGAAAAAGATAAATCATTAAGGTCATAATATTTACTCGTAAATTATGATGGAATAATGGGCAAGTTTCATAATGTTATTTCAATTAACTGAAGCACTTTTGGTGAGTCAAAGATCGGTACTTAAGACATTAATTGTTTGTACCAATTCTAAACTTTATTTAAATTTTTATAAAAATATAGACGTTGAGACAGGTACACAAATTTAATTTATGCTTTTAATAGAACAAATAAGTTGTCAGTTTCCTTGCTCATGGCACTTGTACCTATATATCTACAATTTAACGAAGAGGACATTTCTTTGATATAAATTTTACCATCAACCATAGTCCAAACAAATTTATATGATATTTAATTTTAAATAACAAATTATAAAAAAAAACTCAACAGTCCGGTTAGCCTTTTTTGTGAATAAAAATTTCCCTCTGACATGAATAAATAAATATACGTGGTTTTAAAAAGTGTTAATTTTTTCCCAAGAAAAAAAGGGACAAGATTTTTTTCTTTAAAATTCTGACTTAAATCGCACCTAAGCTTTTTAATTGTTTAAATAAACATGACTAGATTAAAAAAACACTGTAAGAACCATTTAATTAAATTATTTGACTTATAACGTTTGCACAAAAGTCGTACTAATAAAACTGGTTTGATATTTGTAATAATGGAAATTTATATATTTTGGAATGTTAAAAAATAGAGCTAATACTTTTTATGTCATTGCAACAGTTAAATAATGGAAATCAAGATGTGTGTTATATGTTTAGTAGTTAATTTTTTTCATGACATAGGCATAAAATTGAATGAAAAAGTTAAGGACAATTAGTTTTAAGTATTTAATCTGAACTATATGATTAAACAAGGAAAATTTTAAAATTAAGCTCAACCTATTGCAGAAATAAAAAATTGCGTAGTTAGAATATAAAGGGTATGTGAAGTACTTAGCAATGTTTATTCATACGCACACAGAGCTTCGCCCTACGTCATCAAAACGACGTGATGCCGTGAACGCCTTACTCAAATTAAGAGTGCTGAGCGTAACGAGTAATATTTTGTAGAATGGCAAATATTTAATTATCAGTATAATATGCAATCCTATCAAAGCTGAGGAATATTACGAATCGTATTGAAGCCTATGAGCATGTATGTATTTATATAGATGTACAGGGTGTGTGTATGTGCTCTTTGTGGGATTTTACGAAGGATTAAAATTAAATGGAATGTATGATTGCGTTAGGACTAATTTTCTTTTATAGTCTTAGCGTCAAGTTAACAACGATATTTTGGGGATTGGAAAAACCCTACCATTTTCGATATATAAATCCTTACTATTTAAACTTTCATCCTCCAAAAAACTGAAGACAAACTTACTGGATTCGAACCGTATAAATTTAATAAATATAGAGATTTCTATAGTATGCTCGTTAAAATCGGATGGCATTATCGTGGATGTGATTAAGAAGTGAGATTTTTTAAAATATTTTTAACATGTAAAAGAAAGATAGATGGCTATCGGTGTTTATAATTTTGCTGTCTGCAGTTTATATGATAGATCAGTATATTCAATTATAGTTGAGTGATTATTTTCATCAGGCAATTTCTCTGTATTTCATTATTGCTCGGGATTTAGTAAATTAAATAAATTAATTTTCATTTATTAACTTGCGATAATAGTACCGTAACTTGTTTTTAATCTCTTAAAAGACACAACCCTCTAACAAATACGCAAACGTAGTTAATAAGTTCTTCATTTGCATTGATGCGAAAATTACACAGATCCCAAATTCATTAGTTAATAATGTTTAGATAAGATGAGTCGTGTTGTTTGCGTTGTGCATTGATTATTTCAAAAGGTGACATTTTTAAGATCTCTCTGAACATATCACGAACGAACGATGCAATGGTAAAAATTGTAATGTGGAATTGGTTAAGTTAAATATATCATTTCACGGCTAAGTTTACATCATATTAGTTATACGAAAGAAAGTATGCTTCTTGTCTGACTCAGCTTCAATTTACGTTGTCTTCATTACGGTTAATTGACCACAATTTCCTTAGTATTATTAATGTTGGTTAATTTAAAATATAAAACTACGAAGGAGAAGATTTGGTAATTTCTTTTTATGAGCTAAAAAAAGACTTTTCAATATTTTCTACCAGGGTGATTATAGTGTCATGATTTGGATTTTAAATAAATTTTCATTAAAATTAACGTCCCTAACTAGAGCAATTGTAAAAGAAGATATTCATGTTCAATCAGCTATACGAAAATTTTAAACATATCTCAATACTCCTTATTAAATTTATAAGATGTATAAAAATTTGTTTAAAAATGTATCGTAGTTTGAATGTAGTTCAGAAATGATAAGAAATAATACTTTATTTACTAGTTATACCTTTACAACCGCTTCTAAAATAAAAGTTCATTTAAAAAGTAAAAGACAAAATAACAAATTTTCTTTTCAAACATACGATAATAGCATGTTAAATGATAACCATAAATTCAATAAACGAAATCAAACGAAAATTCATTTCACAATGTGCTTTACTTTTTGCTTTTCTTTTGTGCTAAAATTTTTATACGAACTTTTTTACTGATTATAAATCAATCTTATTTTGTAACCTTTTGCACAACACGTTTTATTCGATTAATGTGAAAGATTCGCGAGCTTCGTGTATATTATTTCATGTAGTCTGGTTTATAATATTCATATAGACATAGGTCGGTTATATATCTTTAAAATCTATCTGTAAGAAACAATAATGATTCAAATGGAGGGAGTCGAAGTATGCCAGATACATTTTTGAATTAGCCCTATAAATATATAAACCGATGATTTTGTAAAAGTGCGAAGAAGTAAGGTATTAATGCAATATTATTATCTATATCTCAAAATGGACTGTATATAAAAAGTGGTCATTTTTTTTTCCTTTTTAAGGTCGATTCGAAAGTTTTTAGGTTATACCATTACTCGTAGTATAAAAATTTAAAAAAGGTATGGAAATTTTGAATTTATAATTTACTATAATTTGTTGCAGATTTTGAGATAAAGTAAACCTGATACTACGTATTAATTTTCATACTACTTGTACGAAGCTACACATATGTGTTTTATTTTCAGAATAATACTTCAACGACTGTATTATTTCCCACTTAGTACATTATGCCGCTTATAATTGTGTGTTTGTTGACGAAATAATTAAAATGCGTCATAATGAATTGCTGTACAATAAAACATTAAATTGAATTTGTAATACATATAAATGCTATCACGGCTGCGTATTCCCCGTGGCACTCGAAATAATTGGCGTGATATTATTATTATCAAAGGTATTGCATTACGAGCGCGTTTTTGTGATATAGTCGGATTAAAACATGCTCATTGTAGTTATCTCACTCTAATGCGTTCTAAAATAAGTATTTTCCTGAAATATTGTATACCTCTGAGTTGTACTTGATCCAATGGAAGACTTGTCCATTTATCTCCTCTATATTTTACAATTTATATTAGTAAAATAATGGTGGAATATGTATATATATATATATATATATATATATATATATATATATAAATATGTATATATATATATATATATATATATGTATATATATATATATATATAATACAATCAAACATCAGAGAAGATAATCTTTTATTCCGGATAGTGTTGATTTCAATTACGATAATAGATGTGATTAGGAAGAATACAAAGTTTCCGCATTAAGTACTGTGAAAGAAAGTGCCTTCATTGATATTGACACGGGTGTGTTTGGATCTTCCCATACAATAGAGGAGATAGGTTGGTACGAATCGGATATCAATTTGGAAGCAAATGGACATTATGGAAATATAAATTTGCCTATGCATAAACGTATATTTTGTTGTGGTAAGAATTTTGTGACTACATCTTTAATAAAGTCTTGAATAATTAAATGTAATTTCAACAATTAAATATTTATTTGCTGATATAACGAAACATATATATACATATAAATGCATACATACATACAAATATATATATATATATATATATATATATATATATATACATATATATATATATATATATATATATATATATATATATAAATATTTATATATGTAAACTTCGTGGCTAGTTGTGACACAATAAAGGGCAAAATTTTCCGCTTGGCGGCGGTGCCACCTAATTATTCTAATCGATTTATTTCTGGGCATTTTAAATTCGATTGCTGTATTTGTGACGAAAATATATAACTCAGGGAGAAAACATATCTTTAATAACCAAAGTCGATATAATTAATAGCTCTAGAACAAGTATTATATTTTTAAATTTTTTTCTGATAAATAAATATGAGGATAGAAGAATAAAGGAATGTTAGTTTAAGAAATGCTACCATTTTTTTTTCACTTATTAACAGCTAATAATTAAACCTAATTTGATACATTTATAGCATACTGAAAGATATTTTGTACGAACTAAATTTGTTATTTATTTGTTTTTATAAAACTGATACCGATATCGAATTAATCCAACTTCACGCTGTCTATCGTAAGGCTCATGTTATTTTTGGGAAGGCCAAATACGAATTGCGTGACCTCAAATGTTGATTTTTTGTAAAAGGTTTGTGTAGGTTGTTGTCACGAATTTTAGCAATAAATTTGATATTTGTGAATAGAAATATTGTCCTTAGATGAATAAAAAAATTGTTTATAATATTTTATTCCATTATATATCACAAGGTAAATCCAAGAATAAATATAATAACGTACCTATACTGTACAATTATGATATGTAGGGTTCTCATATTCAGAACAATAAATGGTATCTTCAGATCAATATTCATTTAATATTAATGTGTATTGTTAGCTCCTTGCTGACACAAAATTTTTTGCTTTCTACTAGGCAACATATTTAAGTGAACAAAAACTCAGGCGTTACATTCGATTCGACACCTACGTTACATACACTTTTTGTTTTTCATGAGGAAATGTGAATGTATAACTAAATATAATAATGAAATATTGTAAAGGAATAATTTTCAGTTGGTAAAAAGTATTTTATTCCACTTAGTTAACGGCAGTGCACAGGGTCTATTAATGATCAATGTCAAAGATTTATCTGAAAACAAAGTCTTTGGTGATGTGGTAATTAGAGTAAGAAATAAATAATCAATTATTTCATTCACGCGTTTAATTTCAAAATTGAAGTTTATAAGTAAAGTTTCCATAAAAATAAAAAAAAACACTTTATCAATTAATGGTAGAATTAAAAGAAAATTTTGAGTTGCTAACCATGTAATCGAATTAATAGTTAATAATCACAAAATATAATTTTGCGTATATTTTATAACATTTTTTCTGTATTATTTAATATTTAAGCATATTCAACAACTAATTCTTAATATTATAAGGAGTCGGGTTATCCTTACCCGATATAATCACTGGGGGGTATAATCCCTTGAACTCTTCTTGAAAAGGAACAGACTCATTAACGCAATAAATATATTTAGAAAATTATTATAAGTCAACATCTATGATGACAGTATCTCTGACTCAAATAGCATTGATATATTACCCGACTACGGCAGAGGAAGTGTAATGAATTTCACAGGCTATGTATGTGAGTTTGGTAACTCCTGCAGACTAAACTACTAAACTAAATTCAACAAATGAAATACTTTTTGATTTATTATGATTCAGAGTGTCCCAGGGTATATAACGATATGAATTTCACGTGCTGAGTATGTACGTATTTCTTGATATTCAGTTATTTTTTCACGAAGTTGTGTTTTAGTTTTTCCTCTTGTTTCATTTTGTTACCTTGACTTTTAGCGCTGATATTAAACATTTTAAGTTTGATGAATTTATGGATTTCGATAAAAAATAACAAAAGGAAAATTTATATATATATATATATAAATATACAAATCTGTGCTTTAAAATCTGTTAAATTAAAATCTGTGCTTTAATAAACTACAGACAAAATATAATTTTGTTTCTTTTAACGGTGATAAGTTCTAGTCATCGTGAACGGTGAGAAGAAAACATTATCTTTCTTTTTCTTTCCTTAATTTAATAATTTTCATATGACCATAGATGAAAATAAATATTTTTTTAAACATATGTATAATAATATTACGTGCCATATCACTTGAAGGAACAATCGGTTTTAATATATATGTAATTGAAATGTTGTCAACATCCTCTAAAGTCACCTTAATTATAGCCTAAGTCTAGCTAAGAAATTTATAATTTCAGACTGAAGTCAATGAAAATCATTTAGTTGTAAAATTAAACTTATTAGGTAATTTTCCATTTTAAAGAAAAAAAATACATTAAACAAAATACTTCAAGCTCTAATTGGAAATCTTCAGGCAAAATAATGTAATATGGTTTTCTACCAATTTGAACACTTTTATTCAGGTCATGAATAGCTCTAACCATGAACAGTCCTAGCGTTTCTTAATTTCAGTAATCTATAAATTTTTACAGATTGCCACACTTTTGGACTCGAGTCGCTTAATATTTTTGAACTTTAAAATAGCCTTTACTTAATATTTACTCAGATAATTCTATAGCTTTAAATGTCAACTATGATAATAATGCTAGTCTATTTCATTGGCGACCGGGTTAAATAAAATTGCTGACTATTGAGCTGGAAGGTTGGAGATTATTTTATAAAATTTGTTAATCAGACTTGAATTTATTGATCGATCAAATATTACCCACTTTCAAGGTTTTCTAAAATTTAACCAATCTATCTTATTATAATTATAAATTCAGATATATTATTACCGAAAAAACGAATGACGGTTTACACAGAACTGGAACGAATAGGGATTAGTGACCACTGTTTTAGAAGAAACCATTTGTAGATATAGAAACCATTTGTATATACAAAAAAAAATTAATTAAGGATGTATCCGGCGTGCAGTAGGGAAATTACGAAAATCACGAAATTAACCAACATTTAAAAATGAAAGCTACTGTAATTTTCCTAGTATATTTTATAAGTTGTAAATACATTTTTTTAAATTTTTTTGCAAATTTAAGAACGACAATACCGGAGACATTCACGTGAGGGACGACAGGGCCCCGCACTTGACTGTTGCTGGATTGGAGGATTCGACGTACACCAAATTTATTTTACAGTTAACAATGAAGCCAGAAAAGTGCTCGCTGGGTCAATCACCATTGAATATTCCTCGTCGGTGTGAGACAATTTTTTTAATAATTAAAATAGTGCTTACAAAGTTGACTATTTTGAAGTTGGACCCGAAGTAGAACCAAAGTACTGATCGATGACTATCTTACTGTTTGATAAAGATAATTTTTAAATATTATGATTTCTCTTATATGCCGCCATGTGATACCTTTGTGCAGCGGCCGGTTGTAAATTCAGTAGTTATGAATTCACAGCCACTCGATCGTCGCATTGGTTACGGTTGTCTGGAACAATTAATGTTCCCATTAATTGAAGCATAAATTGTTTTATTTGTAGTTATACTAATGGTACAAGAAGTCCAATAATACCTAAAAATGAAATAAAATAAATTCTTCCACAATATCAGAAATAGTGCCCTTTTGAGACAAGAATTTAAAAATATTCTTGAAAAACTATATGCAAATTAGCTCATGGCTTGAAATTTGTTAGTGAATGACCAATACCCTTTTCAATAAGGTAGTTTCTTGGTATAATAGTATACTTGCGATTAAGAAATAATAATGGCAGCCGATTGCTTACTTACGGAAACCGTTTACAAAAAGGATTAGTTTTAAAAGATTGACAGATATGTGTTTACATACTTAAATGTCATTGCTATATTTTTCAAGAAATATGAATCTAAAATTGGATCCCTTTTCTGTATATATAAGAAAAATAATCAAAAGGTTGTTTTTTTCAATGATATCAGAAGTCTTTGATTTTCTACTATTTTCGTCATGGGAATTCAGAAAAAGTAACAGTAATTCAAATTTGAACTCAAATATATAAATTGATAATTACTACTCTAACTTTATTACATCTACTTTAACTATATTTATAGAAGAAAAAGCGTTAGACATATGAAAATATACGTTAAAGTATCATGAACATAAAATAACTTAGAGATTATAAAAAAGTGGTTGTACAAGACAAGTTAAAATTTTTCACTTTTGCAAAATAAGGAGTACCAACGAATTAAAGAAATAAAACCAAAATTGTCTCATTCAATCACTGTCTATTAATGAAATTACTTATTATTCTATGTTATTCAATGTTCTTCTTTACTTCCCTATGTTTTTTTAAATATTTTTTTACGCACAATCATAATGATTGTGTATTAGAACTGTTTAAGCCCTGTTGGTATTGAGGCATAAAATATTTTTAAAGGTTTTTTCTAAAACCCTTCTTTCATTCTTTTTTATTATATGAAAATGAAACGATTATTCCTTTTATCCTATGAAAATATTACACTCAACAAATTATTGCATTCTAAAATGCTTATGTATTTTATATTGGACATTTTAAAATGTAGAATTTCCCACATTATAATTTACTTCCTAACCTTTAACCTCTTTAAATACGTGGAATTATCACGTACCAAACATTGATCTTTTAAACCTTTGAACCCAGTTCAAGATGTTTCAAGACAGTTATATGGTCTATTGCATTATGTATTTTTAATTGTTTCAATACGGAAACGAAATTTGTTTTTTGGCAAAAAATATTTAAAAAAAAGAACACTAACTGAGACAGCAATAGAATGAAGATAGCAGGAGTTTCTTTATTATGTATATTTATTTATTTGTTTTATATAGTTTGTAACCGCGAGCGACCTCAAATGTTTACACTTTTTTTCTGCTTCATTGAATATATCCGAATGAATTGTTAGCTGCTATTTGATACACAGTTGCTGTATTGTTATTATTAGTTATTACTTACTTTTTGCACCACTCGATTTCGTTTTTTTATATTTTGCGACTCGTCTTTTTTATGCATAAACATATTTTGTAAAGGTGTTATTAGGGAATAAATTATTGGTTTAATGTAAGATTTAGGCTTGATAAATAAATAATCAAAAGGGATAATACTGATGCTTATAAAATATGTACATATTAAAAATTAGTTTATTATTAAATATAATATTATTATAGATGTTAGATGAATGTCTTTCTCCAACAAATTTGCATGAATAACATTTATAACACTTTAAAAGACTTTAAAAACTTGTATAACCCTGATATATAATAAGACATTAGTGCAAAGTTTTCGATTTGACCATAAAAAAGTAATTTTTCTACCTTAAAAGTTAAAATCCATCAGTTATCCTAAATAAAACTTTGTGTGTGTTTTATTCAAAAAAGGATTTTAAAAAAATTGAAAAGTCTAGACATTAGCATCTGTTTAGAAGTTTTAATTGAAATTGTTTCCGTTAGCTTGAGTTTAAAATATGAAGACAAATAGAATACTATTAAAGTCTACTCCACCAGATAGGCATTTGTCGGTTTTTTGTTGGCTTATACTCGTTATCCTTTGTAACAGTGGCATATTATTTAAACAATTATGAATACATTACCAAAAATTGTTAAATCGTTTAATTAAATGCAATTGTTGTTATCAAGTAGTGGTGTCTTCAAGAAAAATCTATCTGAAAATTTGTTAGAAAAGGAAACTTACATTATATATATATATATATATATATATATATATATATATGTTTATATATATGTATATATATATATATATATATAGAAAGAAAAAAAAAAGATTAAATTGTAAATTTTTACTCATATCTTGGAAATAAATTTACCAAACAAATTTATTTATGTAATTAGAAGTCTTATGATGAGTGATTAAATTCTCAAACTTAAAGTTAATTCGAATTATCGAACGGGTCAGGTTTTATGCTTTCGGGCTTCAATATACATCTAAAAATAAATATTTATTAAACAGGGAATACTTTTTAGAAACTGTAAAAACATTTCAAATAGCACAATTTTTATATTATAGTGGTGCATCTATTCTTAGAACTAAATAGTTAAATCTTCGAACTTATTTTCTATATTCTAAGTAAGTTGAAATACTTACATAATAAACGTAGTTTACCAACTTATTTTACAGAACTTTATGGAATTAATCGCGAATAATACAGAGATGACATTAAGTTTTGTAAAGTCAACAGCAATTTACTAATCCAAACTCACAGCATGGCACCAAAACTTCCAGATAATTGCACGTAGAATTTGAATAAGATTCATTATCTAGTTTTAGTCATATGTGCTTTGAATACGAAATTTATTTCTATGATGACAAATATTATGTGTATAATTTTAATTAAAGTAGTGATAAACTGAATGGTTATGGCATAATTCAGAAGAAAACTTTATAACATCAAAAATTTAAAAGAAAAATTAATGGGATGAAAACAATGAAGAGTGATCAAAGTGTATACCTCGTCACAAAAAATGCGTTATAATACTAAAAATAAATTCTCAATTTTCAACGATTTTCGGTGCAACGGAAACGGAATAAGAAATAACAAGTGTTAACACAATACAAAATATAATAATTATTTACCAAAAATTAAAAATTTATTCAAATTAATTTTCATTGCAATGAAAATGATTTGATTGTAAACTTAAACCATCCATAGAATTAGAATTATCTCGTTAAGTTTTAATTAACATGAAAAGAATATCAACACACGCAAGGAGCGTTTGCCCAATTTTTATAATATTTTGAGGTTATTAAAGTAAAATTATATATTAATTAAACTGATACGACATGTTTTCAGATTAAATTCGGAATAAAATATTATTTATTTAAATTTTTCCTCGTACATAAAATTTATTAAACATTGTGGAATTTGGAAAAATTAAATATTAGTGTGGGTAAGGATATACGACTTTTGTAAATAATTTCCATTTCTGCAATTTGTCATTATTTGTTTATTAATTTGTTTATATATATATATATATATATATATATATATATATATATATATATAATTGGCTAGTAAGATTGTATCCACAACTTCAATTCTAGAAACTTTCTCGAAATTTTTAGGTTTTACTATAGGTTATAAATAGACCAATGTGCAATCAGTTGACAACAATTAGCGCCGAAGCATTATATGTATTACGATTTAAATTCGATATCAAATACGGATTCTATTATGTTACGCAATTCGTCTGGATCACGATGTAAAGACAAACAAATAATTTATGTCATGCGATGGGCGAATCCACGGTGTCTTACGCGACGGCAAAGATTTGGTTCAAAAAGTTTAGGAACGGGGACCACGATCTTGAGGTCGAACCCCGTACCGGACGTTCTGTTGAATTGAACTTTTAAGTATTACGACATCTAATTGATGAGGATATTCGACTGACGATTCGTCAATTGGCAGATGAACTACAACTGCACTAAATTGGGAAAGTTTCAAAATACGGTGTGCGGATATTCCACTAGTTGTCACCATACCACCTTCAGGGCAGAGTTGACACTGGTCAACCATTATTGATATTGAAACATAACTTTGACTGACTGAATCAGTTAGTAACTGGCGATGAGAAATGGGTTGAATACGATAACCATACATGTAAACGTCAATGGGTGGGTGTCGGAGAAACAGGAGTATCAATACCCAAATCCGAAATAAGTGCCAAAAAGGTAATGCTCAACTGCTGGTGGAATGTCAAGGGTATTATTCAGTGGGAGTTGCTTCCAGAAGGATCTACAATTAATGCAAATATTTACTGTGAACAATTGAACCGATTAGTTAACAAATTAAGTAGTCAATAGGATCAAATTTATTTTCTAAATGATAATGGGAGACCGAATGTTGGAAAATGCAGTGGTGATGAATTAGATGAGCTCGGCTGTGACTCATTCATCCACCATATTCGCCTCTCTGATTACCATTTATTCAGGGCTCTAAGTAATCATTCACGCGAAAAAAATTCGACATTTAAGAAGATCTCCAAAACAATCTCCCACAGTTTTTTGAATCAGTTACTGGAATTTTAGAAGAAATGCATATTGTCACTGCTAAATTTAGCGTAACATAAAATTATTAACAGCAATTCGGGGTTAAAAACTTATTAGCCAACCAAATTTATTATGTATATAAATATATACGTATATATATATATATATATATATATACACATACATATATTTAAATATATATATATATATATATATATATATATATATATACACATACATATATTTAAATATATATATATATATATATATATATATATATATATATATATATACACATACATATATTTAAATATATATATATATATATATATATATATATATATATATATATATATATATATATATATATAAATATATTGTTTTTTTCTTTTAGTTTTTTACTATGTATATCGAAAACCCGGAGACGTCTTGACCTATTTTCATTATTTAAAAAAAAAAAATTTTTTTTGTGTCCCGTGTAAATATGATTAGGACTTGGTACCGGGCTACGGAGTTATTCAAAGTGATTCGTCAATGAAATAGAGTACCAGGCTCCTTTTGAGAAAATGTGTATAAAGCTTCATTTCATAGGACGTGTCTTTATAATTACTTCAGTCAAAAATGTTTGTAAGAATCGGATGATTGAGCTGGAAAGTGGTGATTCAAATCCTCAATTTTAGTTCATTTTAGTTGTCTTGACTCATTTGTCAAAAGTGGTGACAAGGTTTTATAATGGAGCCGGAAGTGGTCACAGGAGCTGCTCTATGGCTAAATTATATTATTTCCTCCGTCTTTTATTATTAACCTCTCTTAGGGCCAATTAATTTTAATGCATCGGAAATTAATTCTAGAATGCCATAAAAAACTTTTACGTAAGTAAATGTTGTGGAAATGTTTAAACTACTAAATTTATTAATAACTCTGATACCAAAATGAATAAGTTAATTTTTGTCAGCGTTTAAACTTATGTTAACCAACTGTATGATGCCCCAGCGGCTATGAACACGTTTAAGTCTAAGTTATTTACTCTTATGTTTGACCTGTACATATATTTCACTTTAGATGTTTTATAGCGCGTTACAACTTTATATAGCACGATGCTAAGTATGTGTATTTAGAGGAGTAAATAGAAAAATATTTATGGTTTATGATATTGAAGTCAAGCCAAAATTCTCCGAAAATTCGGTTGTTAATTGATCAACAATAATTCGTCAAATCATTCTTTCATTTTCTACGGCTTTACATTTATTATCTAATGTGAAGTTTAGTATCATACAAATTTAATTCTAGAACTAAAGCTAAATGTTTAATGTTCAACAAAAAATCCGGCAATCGGACTTTATCATATTGTATTCAATATAGACTTTAGCAAAAAAATGGCATCAGGATCAGAAATAACTTTTTCCAATATTTATTCTACGTAATTAAGTATATACAGTAATTTATATTTGGTAGCCGTGTAAATGCTAACTGTATAATTGGGTATTCGAATATAAGATACCTCCTTAATGATAAGAATCACAATTTTCTTCATATGCTTAAGCAAAATTTAATAGTCTTTAAAATCGTATTTTACTATAAATTGTTATTTTTCGTAAAGCTGGTTTAAATTGCTTACTCCTGATTATATTTTACAAACAAATTAAAAATATCTCTTGCGCTTTGTAAAAATGTATGCTGTGGTCGTTTGGAAGAATGAAACGCATATTTATTCCTAATATATATTAAGTCGTTTTGATTATATTTATATAGCTTTAGCTTGAATAATATTCAGCAAGTTACAACTTAAAATAGTGGTAATATTGAAAGATAACTTTTATAAAATTATTTTTACATGCAAGTAGTTAAGATTTAATTTTTTTGTGAGTTTTCATAAAATAATGAAGAGATTTCAATATGGAGAGGTCTGATGAAAGGGATAGGAATATTTTTAAAACGAATGAAGCATTGTCCTAAAATGATAACCTAAAGATTTGTTGAAAAACAGGAAAAATTTGAAGAAAGCTTTAAACTAGATTTCACTAAGATTTTTATTTATACGTGGGTTTATTGTTCTTTAAAATAATTGAAAAGGATTGGACCATTAATTTCCCCCATCTGTTATTATTTACATACATGCCTTCTTTAATAGCAATAAAAACATTTATTGAAATATATGAAAAAGGAATATATATTCGTACATCTAACATTACTAGATTCTTTTATGCCATCACCATGAGTATACAATTGTGATACTGAAACATGTAGATATGAAAAGTCTGTATTTCCCTGCGCCTTTTTAAATTCAGTTATAGAAGCAACTGATGATTCAAATATATATAGGTAAAGATCATTATTTAATAATATAGACAAAAGTATATTGAAAGATGCTAGAATAACTTGAGTCTTTTCCTTGGTAACGGCATTATCGATTATTCTTGTTTGTTGTTTTTATTCAAATATCTCTAATAAAAGACGTCCACGTATTTTGAGGTTGAAGTGAAGGCATTTTGTAAATTTACACTAATGTAAACTTATATAAGATCTTATGTAAGTATATTTTTTTGAATAATCGTCTTAATATATATTAAGGCATTTGAACGCAAGCTACAGTTTAAAGTTACCTATTAAATTACTTTGAGTAATATACAACTCGGATCATTTGATATTGGGGCATGTAATCTGAATATTGATCGAGGAACTTAAATGAACAAAATATGCTTTAAAAGTTCTCGGTAATGCAACTTTGCGCATACAATGTATGCAATTTCTTTAAAAATTTATCGAAGTTTTTACCATTAAAAATATTACGTCTAAAATTTTTGTGAAATTTGTATACGGGAAAATAGTCATATATATTCGTAAATATTAACGAAAATATAAAATAAGTGGTTTCTTAGTAATTTTTTTACTACTTTTTTATTTCTCGTAATATAAAAGTATTTACTTTTTCAGACTCTGTGTTAATACTTAATTTTATTATAGGGATAATATTAATAGTGTCTTGCAAAAGTTAAGTCCTAAACATTACTAACTAATGTTTTTAAAAAGTAAAGTTATATTTATTAAACTATTATTTTGAAGTAAAATATAATTCAAAATACTAAATTTACATTTTCATTGTAGCCAAGTGTAATTACAGTAACGTGTTAACAATTAAACACTTGCTTTTCGTGAGTTACTAGAAGACTTTTTCGCACTTTTGTTTTCATTTCGTATAGTTCTCGTCGTTATCTAAGTCAGTTCTCGTTTATTAGTGGCGGCATTTATTTTAAAGCAAAAATGTTTTTGACTTAAATGTTTTTCTTTCTAAGGTGCCACCAGAGTTAGCGATGAAACGCTTTTATTTTCCGCTTTCATATCTTTATATCTTGTGGCTCAAATGTTGTGGCGCAAAGTGGTGTATATATTTTGAAAATAAATCACTATACAGTGCCTGGTAGTGCACCTACATTACTGTTTGCTGTCATCATCGAGCGAGGAGGGAACCTGGAATTTGATGCTTTGCGACCAAAGAATCAGTCATAACTCCGCAGCGAAAAGCGTTACACGAGTTATTTTTATTATCATATGCAAACGACTTAAGTGTAGTGGAAAAAAACGTAGAATAAAAAACATTCAGAAAAAAACTAAAACCAAAACCAAAGCCTTAGATTTACACAAGTTCACCAAATGAAGCAAATTGGTAGTTTATACGTCCACAATTGAATGAGTCAAGTTGCCTTGGATTGGTCGGGTTTAACGGATATGTCTTGAATGTCTTCCTTGTTTCACAACAGTAGCCAGATCGATAGCCACAATGGCCACGGATAAGAAGGATAAGGATAAATTATTCCTAGGGAATGCTGAGAGAGAGTATTGAGCTGGGCTCAGTTTAGTTTGCCCGCCCTGAACTCGTCCAAACCTCATCTTTATGAAATTGCCACGAGTGCCACTATTGACGAAGCCACATGTTTTTTTTTCAGAACAGTTTCTATTGTTTTATTTGTTGCATTTGGTAAGTCAGTACTGTTACAATGCTCTCCCTTAAGCAAAGTATATATAAAGTGAGTAGTAATGGTTGTTCACTGTCCTCGCTTATCAGTAGTTGCAGTGAGGATTTTGCCCGGTAATCTTGAGTTATAACCGTAGGTTAATTCAGCGGTGTTCACACCCCGTAAGTCCGCTAGTAAACTAAACCCGAGGGGTACAGTAGGTAGTTCATGTGTCTATGCATTTATTTCCTCGAGCTCCACATTAATGTGACTTTAAGCAACAATAGTGTAAAAGTACGATGCTCGTTGATTCCGTTGCAACGCAGATAATATGGCGCGATTCGTGTTTTTTGAATAGCAGGTCATTTAAATCTCAATTTCTGATATCACTAAACTATTATTTGATATTACTAAACTCACTTCAGCCTATATTACTAAACAAATGAAACAGTACTTTTTGCTTGATTGAACTAGTTGTAGTCCACTTAAATTTCATTCAAAGAAAAAAAATCTAATTTTATTTTGTGTTACCATAGTCAATATATATCATCAATATGTATATATATATATATATATATATATATATATATATATATATATATATATATGTGTGTGTGTGTGTGTGTGTGTGTGTGTGTGTGTGTGTGTGTGTGTACGCGCGCGTGTGTGTGTGTGTGTATACATACATCTATATTTATTTATTTGCATTCAAATAACGCTATATTGTTTGCTCCTTTATGACATAGGCAAAATTATTATATCGGATGTAATATAGATAATTGACCATATTCTAATTTCAAGTCAATATTTTTTAGGAAAGAAAACATTTTTTCAATTGATGATATTTCTTTCTTTGTAAATGACGAGAATATTTCGATAATACTTAATTTTAAACATTCTATTCTGTGACATTAAATCAATTTATCATAAGTTTGGTTTAATTATTATATAATAAAAATTAAAAAATTATATGTAATAAAAAAATATATAATAAAAATTAAATTATTATATATAATAATTACGTTATGAAGTAATACTTATGATTGAAATAAATATTATAATCCTTCAAAAATATCATCTAGAGCTTTTGTAATCAAATCGATTATATTACAACAACAAAGTCTAAAAAAACATGATGGAAAATATACTTGCGTATGTTCAAGTATGAATATGTATAAGTTTTATGTATGCGCTCAAATGTAACTTGTTTTGGGGGGAGGGGGGAGTTGTGTGATTGTACCTCCTACACAAAACTGTTACTTTTTACCAGTGTTTGTATCGAAATGCTGGAAAGTGTTGTGTAAATGCGAGAATAAAATAATTTTGCAAGAAACATCAGAAGTATATGTAAATTATCTATTTTACGTGAAATTATATACATGATGGTTTTAATATTTATTTCCGGCCTTTTGATTTATCAAAGAAAATTCTAAATATGAGGTTTGAAATCGCTATATGAATAAACTATGTTTAAAATGTTATTTGGCAGGGATACAATTCGTATTATAAATCCCAAACTACCTTCATTAGCTAAAAGTATCTATAGAATATACTTTAGGTGCGGATCTGGCCTGGCAGTTTCAATAAATCCTCTTAATATTTTAGTAGAATACATCCTTTCAAGGAGCTTACAAAGCATAAACCCACTATAACTGGAATCTGCTCTTATCCAACACATTTACTATAAAGTAGCGCGTTCGCTTGATTATGAAATAGCGTATTATCTTAGTCTTACTTCCACCGCAAAATCACTACCTTATGTGATTTTTCCTTCCATATTACTTTCAATATTTTACAGATGAATATGCTAAAATAGTTTCTTCACTTTTGTTAAATACATAAAAAAATAAAGTAATGAATATTCATTTACGATTTTGTTACGTTTCCATTTTATCCATGAAAAATTTCACTAACTTCTCAATATTTCTAAAAAATTAGTCTATTTTTTAGTTGCATCACTAATTAAAATATCGAACTAATATAGATACATCCATTAAATTAAAATCAATATTTTCAACCTTTGGAAAGATTTCATTTTGTAGCCGTCATTACTTTTAAGTAAAATATAAATATCTTACGCCATAAACTTGTAAAATATTTATGTAGAAATTTGTACATATATATATATATATATATATATATATATATATATATAAATAAAGATAACAAGTCACGTTTGACCTGTATGTACACATTAGAACACTGTTCAAGAATTTCTATGAAAATTAAAAAAATATTAGACTTTAAAAAAGGAAATTTCCTCTCAACAGAATATAGTATTATCGTAAAAACAATCTTTTTAATCTTAGCAGGAAAAGATTTAGCAATGAAAACATTTATGAATTTTAGCGTAGTGAACCCTCTTATTACGTATCCAGAAAACGCAATTAATTTTGAGAGCACATTGATTTTCTCTAAAGTTAATAGGAATGGGTGATGCATAGGATTCTCTACGCGTTACTTGGTGTCGTGTGATTTATTTATAACGGTTGTTAAACAAATTTATTAAAAATTTTGTTCCAGATTCTGTACGTACGTACGATTAGGTGAATTTTACAGAATTACTTTTATTTCAAGGTTTCAATTTCGAGGTTTTATATTTTCATTGACTATGGTTACTAGACACCAATTTCAAGTTCATTTTGAAATTGTGTGTACTTACTGGCGATTCTAAAAACGAGGAAACTAATTTTAAAATCGACTTTTTTTACACACAAGAAGTTCTAAAATAAAAGCTTAGGACATTTTTTAGCGTACATGACTACGTACTAAATGAAAAAAAATACATATAAAAAGACAAATTACATGGTCATTTAAAAAAAGGTATCCAGAAGATTAAGATCATCAATTTCCTATTCATGATCTTAATCTTTACAAATTCAAACCAAATATTTACAGACTACAAAACAAATAAATTCATAAACTGAAGTTCGTACGAATCAAACTAATTTTTAATAAATGAAATGTGATACCTAAACGTAGGTTAGTCTATAAAAATAGCTCCAACCAACAGTCATTTAAATTTTTTTCCTCACTATTCATTCGTAGTTATGGAATTTTGTAACTTAATCAAAAGTAACAAGAAAAAATCAGTTTCAACGGACTAGGAACTTTCATGTAATTTTTTGTACATGAAAATAGTACCTTAACAAAAATAGATTATAAAATTATTCTTGTCTTAAATAGTTTCTTTATATATAACGGTAGATATTATGAGGTAGGTTTAATTTTGATGCAACAAATTTACACCCACTGGGGACATATTATGCATATGATCCAGAGTTCCCCAGGTATCTTTGCAACACAGATGAGGCAAAAACAATGATTTGATTCTCTATCATACTTTTGGCGTTTCCAGTTTTCGATCCCTTTGCTTTTATGACTGGTCTTTTCTTTTTATTTAATTTTGATTTCGCACCTCTGTATTTCGTTTCATCCTTGTGTTTCATGATCCTATTTGCCTTATTAATTTTCGAGCAATCTTTTTCTTGAATAATTCTTTTTCGAATTTCATATTTGCTTTTCTCGGAGTCTTATCTTCTTATTTCATAAATTTTTGAAATTTTGATTATCAATATTAAGTTTATCTGGGAAGTAAACAATTGAGATTTCGTAAATTAAGTGAGAGTTTACTCACAATGCTCTTTAAACTCGCAAATTTTCTTATATGTTTTTCATTTTGGTTTTAGCTTTTTAATATTACCATTTCTTTTCTTTAGCTCTGCATTTAGTTTTTCACTTCGCCTACGTAACCGTTCTCTTGCCACAAATAATGCAAGTATATGTTTTGCGCAGCTTTTACCACCTGCCAGGGTTCCGGGTTTTTTATTTCAACGCTGAAACTGGATATCGTATTTGTTCAAATAAAATTTTTGGTCGCCTTTGATTTAACCATTTTTTGGGTAATAATTTTTCTTTAATTTCGGAATTTTATGAAAGTTTATTCATTATCCGAATTTCGCGATAATAATTTTCCTTGCCCTTTTATTTTCCCAGTTAAATGTTTCTGCTCATTCTTTTCTTCCTAAACCACTAATATTACAAGATAATTGTTTATTTTTTCATATCTAAACATTTATGCTACCTTCTTCTTCTTTAATTACTTATATTTTCTCTGGTCTTTTAAATTTTGTTACAAAATAACGTAATGGGAAAAATATATTTCTTAAACAAGTACTATTTTATAATTTAATACATTTTTATTGTACGCGAATTCATTACTTTTCCATAATCAAATGCAAAAAAAGCTTATTGAAGTATTCGGATTAAAATATGTCAGATTCTTGGGAAATTTCAGTTCCTTGACTTTTAAGCATACGGGAGAGTGAGAGAAAGAGTTTGGATTTTCTTATTTGTTTCTCAAAAAATCTAACAATATAACGTTTAATATAGAAGTGAAACAATAGTATTGCGCAAAAGATTTACGATCCGGTCGATTATAATAATATTCAGCTAAAAATAAGTTTTATATAAATATTTATTAGATTCCTGTTAGGCTGAGTGATCGCGATACGATTTCACTGACAAAATTTGTCGTGACGATTGAAAGTACCGCGTGTTGAGATGAATTCATGTGGTATTACTTTAGTTTTCTAATATCGAAACTTTTTTCCTTTAGCTCTAAGTTTCGTTTCTGACTGCGGCTCCCCAACCTTTCTCTGGTAATAACTAATCTAGGTATTATGATTTGGATGGTTTTCAGTTCAAAGTTTTTTTAATTTTATAAAATAGTGAAGGAAGGAGACTGGGATTTCTTTAGATGTTCCACAAAAAAAATTAGCAAAAAAGGTTAATGGTGAAGATAAATAATTCTGCAAAACAATTTTTCCCAGCGAGAATAATACGTTATGAGTGAAAATTTGCAGCAGTTTACCAATCCAGGTATTTACTGTATTAAATGAACATGAATACATTCACATGTACTTATATAAATACATGTATCAATGAATGTATACGCACATATATATAGGTATATGTTAATAAGTCAATGATATTACTCTGTTTGGGTTCACCATAATCAATGCTTCATGTATTTGTTTATACCATTACATACTAAACTACTTGTTATTTCGTTACTTATGGTAAAATTCGTCGAACGAGTTCAAGCTCGATGAGATTATCCCTCAAAACTTTTGGAGTTCCCGTCATTATCTTCCATTTCCGTCATCGGACTCACACTTCGTAACTAAAGAACTCATTAAGATCCGTCAAACAAGTTCAAATTAAGTGAGTCTTCAATGGGAGAGTACTGTCACCACTTGCTGGTTCCATTATCAGACCCAGGCAAACGTATGTGAATAAAGTACTTATAATGTTAGAGAAAACAAGTTCAATACGGTCTCCAATTTTCCAAAGAGACTGCAAATTAAAAAAAATAAAAGTCGGTATACGCAATAAAAAGTTAGGAGTTAATATAAATAAACACACTTAAATAGCAACTTTGAGAACAGTTACTATTAATATAAATAATGCAAAATTAAAGTATTCGTTTTTTCGATTCCATGACAATTTTGTCGGAACTAAAATAATCAATTCATTATTAATCCAAAATAATCTCAAATTTTCTTTGCCTGTCGAAATCACATTAACGACGCGTTTGCCATCTTACTACGTACTCATTAATACTCATTGTTCTAAATAAGAATTATCATACTTGTACGTGCGAATATAATTACATAATGCATAGACTTTTGTTTGTCAGTAATTGCACATATTTGAGCGACATATTTGTATGAAAAGTTTGTCCAGTATTCGCTGCCTTTGTCGTTGTGGAAATTAACATTTAAACTGTTTGCAATGTTGGTATTTAACCGATTCGAAACAGTTATTCTGACAAAGAGTCGTTATGTAACATGGAATGAAATTGTTTTCAAAAATTTAATTCAGATACAATAATTGTTCTTTGGCGTAAATGTTGAGTGTTTCACTTATTGAATTTTATTTCATCTATATCCACTCCTTAAAGGTGTGTCAATAAAAAACTAAGGGAAAAATACAAACTACGTGTTTGTACAATATTTTGTTTATAATTCTTAAGCCATTCATTGAAATAAGGATGATTCTAGTGGTAGGTATAAGAAGCAAAGAATTTTCAAATAACACGAAAAGAAGCTTGACATTAGCTTGATTCCAAATATAATTGTGATATTTACTATAAGTTTCTCTTAAAGCAATTGTGAAATATCACAGTTTGGAATATTTACGTCATTGAGCAAGTAAGGCATGTATATTTAAAAATGTAAAATAAACACAAAATTCAATGACTTCTTGTATTCATTGACATAATAATAAACATATAGTTTTATAAAAAATATGAAAACTAAATATACGTGACTGCAATATAATTACTGAGTGCAGTCCACACTATTCGACAATATTTATACAAAATCAGTATGTATGTTTAAGTTTTCCCCTGGTCCTTTTTTTAGTAAGTTGGTTATACTTGATTTTAATTTTAATAACAAATTCCAGTGAAATATAATTCAAACGTTTTTGACAAAAACATAAATATTTTGAATATATGTGTATATAAATAAATGTTTTTGACAAAAATTCCTAAAGCATTCGATTATTTGCGAGAAATTTAATCTACTTAATTTTATATATGTTATAAAAATATCACATTTTTTCCTAACAAAACTCCGAAACTTTCAATCACCGAGTTTTAAACAAAATTAAGTAAAGCAAATGTGTTTTTAGAAATCAGAGAATTGAATTACTATTGGGAAACATATACTTTCTCTTGATTTGATTAAATATTTAATACTTAATAATTGCTCAACGGAACTTTAATTTTTATTGTTATTAATAATTATGTATAGTTACCAATCCACCTAATTTGTCAGACAAGTTAATAGTTGGCAGTCTCATAGATTGCATCCTACATGTACCTAAATGTACTAAATCACTGAAAATTTACAGACTTGCTTATGTTAATCTCTTTACATCGCTGAATAGATAGCATATAATTGGCATAAACACATAGCATATAATTGGAAATGGTTAACGTTATCCTGACAATAACCCAGACAATTAAAACACTAACTTTCAAAAGAACATATTAGTGCATATAAAACACCATTATGGCCTTTTGTTTTGGCGTTTCTCATAATATTAATTATTATTTATGTGGCTATAGCTAAAATCTAAAGATCCATAATTTCGTCTTGACAGACAAAATAAATACATTATATCTAATTTAATACAGAACTTGTGAAATGTTCATATGATTAGAGACTCTTAAAATTGAGTTAGATTGAAAAGTCAAAAGAAAGAATAGAGGTAAGAAAAGAAAGATAAGAAAGGTAGAGAATATCAAGACCTATCCGAAACACCAGTGTGCATTATGTGGAATTTTTGATGGTTTTTGAATTCTCAATTTTTCTAGTGAAATTCTAATAATCTAGGAGATTAAAGACGAAATGTTTATTTATAATATGAATAATTGTGATAGAAACTAATATTTTTTTGTCAATCAATTGACTAACTGAACTATTCGGTAAAAAAACATTACTTACATAAATGTTACCATGGAGCCAAAAAATTAATAGAAAAAACGAGATATTTAAACATAAAATTTTGTATTTAATATTTGACATCGTTTAAAAAAAAAGTTTATGTTATTTTTTTCCAAAGTCTACCACAAAAGCCTTCCTTTCTCATCATATTTTTGAAAAAAAACTTAACATTACTACCTTTAGATAGTGACTCACAAACTTAAATTGTCGTGAGTGAAAAATTATACATATTTTTTGAGTAATCAAAGAATTATAAATTAAATTTTTGTCACAATTTTTTAGGTCACAAATAAACATTTTGTCTCAACACTAAAAAAAAGTCTAAAAACTCAAAAAAATATTATAATATAAGATATTTCCGAAAGACTTTGAGGTTAGCTTTATGCCATTTCTTGGGATACTTGTACATAGACTGTATATATGGTACCACGGACAGCGTTAACAATTTTTTTATATTATAATTCTTTCTTAATCGACATTAACACAAAGCGTTTCAGCAACATAAATAGCACACTGTTATTATTTCTAGTATATGTGACTCATTTTGGGACGAAGATTGAGTACGCTTTCAATCTTTTTATTGCATTGAGTTAGAAGCTTGACACTAGCACCTGTAAAAGTATATAAAGCAATTAGTTTGCAAAATATAAAGCAATTAGTTTGCACAGTAAAAGCATATACGTATATTTGAATGAGTTCTACTCGTAACTAATATTTTTTTATCTTTCCATTTCTAGATGAATACAGATTGCTATACAATATTTAGTCTTCCACGAAACCCATCAAGTTATATACCTTATCCTTCATTTTGATCCCTTTTACAAAGTTTAATTTCATTCCCTTCTATACAATGCTCTTTATGTTCATATTTCATTTTATGTAACATTTGGGTAAAGTACCCTTATAACGAAAAGTGTAGCCACACACAGCGCTTTTCTTTTAATGAGAGACACGATGTAAGCAGCAAAATGTTTTAAATGTGCCCGTTTGAAGTGACGTGTCCATGGACGGATACTTTGTAATGGTGACATGGTGATAAATGAATGTGGAGATATAACATCTGATATTTAGTATAAGGGTATTAAAGATGCAATGTTCATTACAATAAACATCGGAAAAAGGTTAGGAGTGAAAAAAATAATAAAACATATTGGTTAGACTACGAAAACAAAACCAATAGATGCTAATGTTACGTTTATATTTTAGGTTCAATTAAATTAGTTTATTAATAATATTTTAACCCCAGGAATATTTAGTTTTTACCACAGAAATTTCAATTTTCTCTACTGGAAATTCCAAAAATCTTTTATGATATGTATAAATTGTCAAATCCTAAAATAAAAATTATTAACTCCGTATTTAGAAAATGTCTTCTTTTTTTATTATGCGAAACGTTCTACGATAAGTAATGAAAATAATAGTGTTACTTTCAAGTGTTTATCTATCTGTTTATTATAGTAATTATTATAGTTTTTACACAAATATTTTTGCGATTATATTCACAAGTATAAAATTAAATATATTTATTTAAAATTAAAACATTATTTTATTAGGTCTCTTAGTCTCTTTAATAATAGTTACGATCCAAAAAAAGTACATCTTATTAAAATCTGGTAGGGTAGAAAGTTTAGGAAAAACTGCCATTTATTAATGATTTATTGTAACTGAGATTTGTACAAACTTAATTCAGTTTTAAGAGTAGGATTTGTATAGTTTTGATTTTCAAGGGTTATTATCGTATTAACTTTTAAAATTTCTGTATTAAACTACATATATTATCTCTATCTTGACTTTCAAGTCGAAATTATACGTCCTCCGATTTTGAATATATAGGCATATATAATAATTGATATTTTGAGAAACTTCAAAGCAAATACCATAGTTTTATTTTAATCACTGCAATAATATTTTTTTTTAAGTTAGCGTTTAGTATCCTTCTATAGTACAATAAACAAATAATATGGCAAATGCAATGGCGCAATAATATTTACATTAATTTTGCATTAATCTCATGGTTACTGTGTAAATGTGACTTGGCCATGTCTATACCTGACACATATACTATGCTACAAAATCAAGCCACGCTGAAAAAATGGCTAATAAAGTTTCGTTTTAAGAAATAAAAACAAAAACTGATTAATTGGTGTATTGTTATTTTGAAAAAGTAAGATTGTATTTTAATGTCTTAAAAACAATTGTTAATGTAATGACAGTTGTTTATTAAATGGAAAACAGGGTATCAAATATTGCATAACACAACATGCAATATTTTTTAAAGTCTATAAATTAATTTACATTTTAATAATTAATAAAATACGTACAGATATAAGTTTTTGAAAAAGAAGAGGCAGGAGGTTTTTATTAAACCAATAACACGAATTTATTTTTGCGTAACTACCTTTTTCTGGCAAAAGTATTATATGACCTTAAATATTTATAAAGAGAACTGTAGTTTTAAGAATAGAATTTACAGAGTGTATGGATGTCTTTACAAATAGTTAATAATATAAAATTTATAGAATGTAATACATAAATACTCAACAATTATCTCGTCTTATTGTTTTATTCAACTCAGTAATCATTAGATTGTTTACAATTTTTTCTTATTTAAATTGTATCCAATGACTTCCAATCTGCAAATTATAAATTATGATTTTATATATTTAATATTAAAAGCAAATTCAATAATTAAACTCTTACATAACTATTATATATATACATATATATATTGGAAAATTATGGTAGTTAAATATATTACCGGTATTCTTCACTTTAATTAAATGTTGTGCAAATAAATATTATGTATAGTATTTTAGTTTCAAATATGTTTTTCTCAAACTTATAAACACCTACTTAGAAATCAATTATTTAACAGCATTTTTAAATATTTTCTTGAAACTTGCTTTTCAAATAAAAATTTATTTGCATTGAATATGACTACTTTCTAGATCATCTTCTAAGCAAAAAATCTTTCAGACAGAGTATCTTTGAGATCCATAGTTTGTAAATTTACCGGCTTAAGGTTACGATTACATGTTAATGCATATGATAGTGATTTGTTTTAAGCATTTAACTTATATAAAAAAACTGTGTACGAGTATTTAATTACTGGCAGGCGAGAAAGAATTGAAGCTTCAGCGACCGTATTCTTTTTAACATATTGCAAATAATAAGGCTTTACAAGATAACCAACCGAAAGCGCATGTGATCGAAAATTCACGTGCATTTTTAAACAAACCCTAAGAGGAAATTTCAATTCCGAATGCATTTCGTCATATGTGAGAGTGGAATTTAATTATCCACTTATCCAGATATAAATCAAAGAGTCCTGATAACTAACAAATATATCAACTTAAGAATTTTTTGACTTTATTTTAAGTTGTGAATTTGTTAGCAAGTGTCAAATCGTGATTTATTATTTTAAAACACTTTGTTAAACATTTCCAAATAATAAAAATGTGTCTGTACATTGAATAAACCTATCTTATAAAATATGGAAATTTACTAATTTTTTTAACCTATTTAAATATATTGATAAAATTTGAATTGGTACCTAATTTTTTTTAATGTTAACCAATATCTTCTTTATTTGAATTTTTTAAAATATTTTTTGAACTCGAGAAATTTTTGCTGCGAAGTGTTGTTAGGAAATTATCAAATGTGAAACAAATTGATAGTCGAGAGAGCGAACTATGATACAAAAAGGACGGATAATATGATACTAGAAGGAAACGGAATTATTGTAAATATTATCGTAATACTCCTATTTCTTGAATCTCATATATCGAGAAAGATCGAGATCGTCACAAAAAGAGAAGACGGGGAAAGATGTACTCGTAGGTATTGGAGATAGTGCGCAATGGATAGAGATTCCATCTTCTCTGCTAATCACTCAGTGTATTAGCGAAACTTCAGACTGTTAAACTAAATGTAGCTCCTTTCAGATGTCCTTATGCTGTTAATAAAACATTTATACATCTTGATATAATAATATGGAGATAATTTGTGTAGAAGTTTCCATTAGTATCAATAATTGATAATAGTGATATTTAAGGAATTCTACTTCTATCATAGCGACTATGCATGTTTTTTTCTGTAACAAGTATATAAATTAAGGAACGACACATTATTTATTATTACACTGTTGACGGAGTTACATATTTTGCCATCTACAACGATTATAGAAATATTTTTTTGGCACAACCACTATATATCAATAACGACTTTATTATAAAGAATTCCCGTCTAGTTTTTAATCTTAAAAGTTCGAGAACCGACCTGGGATATCAAGACAACCCTCCCCTCCGCCGAAACCATGAATAGTTTGTTTTTTAGTTTTACTTGATGATGCACTGATCTTTAAATAAAAAATTGGATACACAAATTTTAAATTTATGCCGTTACTATAAACATTCTATAAAAAGATCTTAATATAAAAGATCTTAATCATCTCTGTTTAACGTAATTTGCAGTTATCCTAGCAATCCTGTGTAACTATTTGAAATCGAATTATTTTTAAATTGTGTGTGAAAGTTTAAAATAAAGAGTAATGTGAGAAATATCTTTGTCACGGGCAGTCTAAACTCGTTAGGAGGGAAGATTTGGCAGGGTAAAACGTGATCGCGTCTCTAGAGAGTATGCCGAAAAACCAAATTTTGTGTTCCAAAATTAACTTTTAACAAGTTAAAAATACGAATTATTTTCGAATATTATTTATAAATTTTTTTTTTCATATAGTTTCTCTTCCTTCATATATCTTTCATGTTGAAATATTCCGAATAACATTTTAATCTCAAATAACTCTATTGCAATATTAATTTCTTTTTATTATAACTAATTTATTTGTTTCACTTGAAATATTTTAATTTTATAATAATTGTAGGGATTCCATCACTTATTATGTAATAAAATTTTGATTGCTGCCTTTTATTAGTGTCTAGGAAAACGAAACGACACTTTCATGTCACATTATTTAAAACTCATTGTCAGCCATTGTGTCGTGAAAATCTTCAAAAAAGGTAAAAACATAAAGGTATATAAAATACTTTTTACATGTAAAATCTGTATTCATATTTTACATATATTTAGTATACGTCCAAATATTTAGCAAGCGGTAATAACAAAATAGCATAAATTACATATTGCCTTTAACCTCATATAATTAAAAAAAAATATTTATTGTTAAAATGCTCTAGTCACATTTTTCTCGATATATCATTTTGAAATGATGCTTCAAAAAACACCAAAATATATTAGTTGATGGGCATTAAATTCGATTCTCTTGCATTAGTGTAATGTTTAGGATTTAAACGAACCTGTACAGATTAAATTTGACTATATTTTTCGATATGTACATGGACTTACATCTTCATATACTCCTATATATATATAACAGGTTATATTAAAATATTTTTGTTTCAGGATATACTGATAAGAAAGGTTATAAAAGCTGTTTTATGAAAAACATGATAAAGTTAATATCAACAAAAAAATTATTTACACTCGTTTGAAATACTAAATCTGGATTTAGTTATGATTATTTTCTATGTTTGATCAATCATTCGTTCGATGCATTAAGTTTTTTTAAATGTTATAATGGAATTATAAATTTCGAATTAATTTAAATTATTTTTATTTAAACAATTGTATTTCAATATACTTAATTTTGTTGTCTTGTAGTTGAACTTTCGTATTTAAGACTGATTATTTATTAATATTTTATGTAAGAAAATTTACTTAGCTATTTTTATTCTCAGTGCAAATTAACGAATATAGTTATATAAATGTGCGTGCATCCCGTTGTTAGTTAAAATAATTTCTATATATATATATATATATATATATATATATATATGTACATAATACCACACCTTTCTTTAATATTTTACTTAAAGTATAAAGTATTCGAATACAAAGTCACTTTGGAAATTTATTTATAGAAATATTCAGCGACTTTAAATTTTGGACACCACGACTAACGAAGATATAGTAAAATCACTTCAAAATTCGAAAACCTAGATTTTTTAATATTTTAAGTTCACTTAAAATAGTCAGTAAATTTAAATAGTTTCCAGGACAAATATTAAATTGAAATAAATATTAACGAAAGGGGCTCGACAAATGTTATCCTTGATGGGTAATAAGTTTCAAAGCATCTTTCTAAATCCTGAAAGCTCGTAAACTTATTTAAAATGTTTTAACAGGAAGCGTCCTATTATTTTTCATTTATTTCTTTTATATTACTGTCGTTCAAATTTTAATAAACTTCAGAATGTCTGAAGTATGACAAAATTTTTCTTTCTTATTTCGAAATATTACTAAAATTGTTGAATTTGAAATTTACTGCATATAGTTCTCGTGAAAGTTGTTTTAAACTCAAAATACATTTAGTTACTTCCCTTTGGTTTTCTCCATTTAGTAAATTCTTACGGATTCTAGTTTTTAAGAAGATTTTTTTGCGACATTAAAAAGAGGAAATTTTCGATTCTACCTCTATATTCTCTTTTCTAAATATTACCTCAAATTTTACCTGTTTAGATGTTTTAGTTATATTTAAAAGAAAATAATTTATGGAAAAACTAAGTGAATATATAAGATTATTAAGTTTCTCCAGCGATTAGCAGGATTTGTATCATGTTTAAATTAAAACAACAGCCTTTCAACAGACGGTAATTCCTGGTGAATCCCGAAATATTAACGACATAGTAATGAAGTTAAAAGTATGTATTTAACCAAATAACGATGCGAGTATTACATTCATTTTTATTCGCGCATGCAAAATATTCCTTAATCTCAAGTTCTCCAGTTCATCCTCTTTAAGCGTGAAGAGTTTAAATATAACATTCTATTTAGATGTTTCGTTCCTTTTGATCTCAACAAGTCTATAGTTTTTATAAATACTGTTTTATTAAAATTAATATTAATAATTTTGATTTTACGTGAGAGATATCGAAATATTTTTAAACAAACCGAGTCTGTTCCGAATTTTTTTCACACAAAACATGGTTAGTGATAAAATAAAGACGCGTAAATAAACAATTAAATGAAATCAACTACGAAGGTTTTAACGATCACCATTGGTATCGTGTATCGTGTCCAAAATCACGTGTCGCATAGAACGTGTTAAGAAGTAATCCGAGACACACATTCAAGAGCATTCAGCAATTCTTAGTGAGCGTCCTATTTTGTTGCCTCAATTCTAGTAATGAGACACTCCCACACAGTCGAATGTATTAAGTTTTCTTCATGCAAGTTTGGAATTTTAGAAACAAATTATTAATAGCACCAAACATTCGCCATCGTCTGTTAATAACAACTGTTTCGTTTGATTACAAATAAGCGAATTCGAAATAATTATTCCTCAGCATTGTTATCCGAAAGTGGTATAGAAGCAATACGTCACTATTTTTTTTCATGACTCAATTTAACTTTTTTCTTTCTTTTGTCACTATAAGTTTAGAAGTGGGATCGCTTTTTTGGAACCTCAATCACTTTCCCCAAAAAAGAGCATTAATATATTCGTAGCTCGACCTGTAAAAAAATATTGACGTTTCCAAAACAATTATGCTACTGTCAAACATGTAAATTTAAGAAACGAGCCAGTTAAGAAAATTTAAGAAACAAAAAGCTATTTTCTTTTCGTCGTCTTTTAAATGAAGCTTATGTAAATATTTAGGGATGAAAATATTCATATTGTATATAGCTTTCTGTTCATAGTAATTGGTTGTTCCGAAGTTTTTTTATATTATTCCAGAAATATTAAATACAAATATACGGGAAAAATCGAGCAAAAATCCATGCATAAATCATTATTAGTTAATCACCACTGCTGAATGCGCCGAAAAAACAGAATAACTCTTAATTATCGTTATCATAGGTTTAACAAGTCCCTCAATTCCTGAAGTGTCTAGATGTCTAATATATTTTTCCAACATGCATAAACTGCAGTTTTATGTTTCTACGTAATATTTGTTTCATGTTACTAAAACATTTTATCCTTTTAATAGCAAGAATACCTTGATCACAATACTCACACGCTCTATTACCTAAATAAACTAAATTTTCAAGTAATCAATAATCTAGTGTGTGTTATTTTGATAATTATTTATGATACAAATTATCCACAATTTAACTGAAACGTCCATGTAACTTTTATTCGACTTGACCTTTCGACTGTTTGAAATATTTTTTGTTTGGAAACAATTCGCCGCGTGGCGTTTAAGTAACTTAATCTCTTTTTGAGAGTTGTAGTTTTAACGTCTGGATTTAAAATTTGAGCAGAACTAATTCATTTGAAATATTTTTAATAATCCTGCTTATTATTCGTATCAAACTCAGAAAATGAGGGTGTCGATCTTTCTTGTCTTTCGAGGGAAGTTCTAAAATAAACTCTTGTGGTGAGTTTTTTCTTGTTTACTTTTGTACGATTTTCCTGGCTCTGAATACCAGCAAAATGTTTATACGTGTTAGCCAGCAATTTTATCTAAGCTCTTTATTTTTATTTTCACTTTTCTTCAAATGGGTTTACTTACCACTGTCTTTCGACTGAACCACGTTTTCTTGTACAAGAACGTGTGAAGCAAAATTTTGCAATAAAACTTTCAGTTACCATGAACTATGATATTAATTATAAAGGTAAAGAAATATTTTTAAAAAATATCGTTTTTCATGCAAAATATTGCAAATTGGAAAATTGTTACCCTTTATCTATTTCATACACCAAATGACTATGGTTGTATGAGTGAAATTTCATAAACCATTATATTAAATATTATTAATGTAAGCCAAACAAAGTAATACAAAAGAGTATGGTATAATTCGATGAAATATCAGTTTCTACCTATTAATCTAGTATGTTCTCCAAATATTATATTTTTGATATTTTTCTTGTCTTTTCTAGCAAACAAATTAAACATTTTATTACCATCAAGTACAAAAATGTTAAATTGTATTGCTAGAAATAACAATTGATATGAATAAAAAATTTGGGGAGAACCATTTTAACTTATGTTGTTTTCATATTTAAAGCAGGGAAAAATTATATTTAATTTAATAGAAATTGGGGAAGATATTTTAAAATGTATTAAAATATTTTGAATATATCAAAGTACAATTAACACGAACAATGAGGATTGGTCAAAAGCAAAGCCTTTCAAGTCCTTGATTCTAAGTTTTTGAAGATCCTTCTATCGTCCTCGATCAACATTTTTGGGAACGTTCTGTCAGTATCCTTTCTTGTGGTATATCCCCGAATATCCACTATAATCTAGTCTCAAGTACGCACTAAAATATTCGTCCCAACTTGTGTTTTCCGCAATTTGTACCAGTTCTTGGCGATTGGACAGGGCGGTTGGACAGTCATAGGATTCCGCATTGGTACGGATTGCCATGTTATTGTAAATTAGTTTTTAATGGGCTCGGCGGAGCTCTGAACCTGAAGCTGAATTGCGCTGAAATAGACTTTATGTGATACATTTCACCGCTTCTTTGTTTTGTTTAAGTTGTTATTCTCAAAAAGATCTACGGGAGAATTAATATTTAATCGACTTGTCTTCAATTACAGTTGTCGGAATCATCGTTGCCTATCCTGTTTACTTCCTCTAATCGTCAGTGACTTTAGTTTTCCATTTATTAGAGCAGTTCTCATTTACTATATACTAAATGAAACTTGCCAAGAAAATTATAGTAACTACTGATGTTTTTTTATTACGTCTAATCTAATATGCTAAAATAAGGCATTTAGTTTGTAGCATAATGAAATATGCAAAAAATAGTCTAAATTTTCTCCCTGTTATGATATTTGATTGCAGCTAATATAGTATAATACTAAAATGGTCACTAGTGTCTTTTCAATGCAGTGTTTACTGAAAATAATATGTTGCTTTTATGTAAGTTCGCAAATAGCATATTTTTTTAAAATTTTACAATAAACTTCCAATGCTCTATCTATATATTACACTACTATATATTACAAAAAAATTCAATTGTGGTGGGAAGTGAACACGGTACTTAGTTAGTTATACCACCGTCGTGTTAATAGTATCACGGTTGTGCTTCTTGTTAACCCAGTTCATTTAGCTGAAACAATATCTGCCTTCAAAAAAAAACATAGCCAGTTGCTTCAGGGAAAGTTTCTTTCATGCAATTTCATTCTTCCCATAGATAACAACACTGAACACAAAACAAAATGCTGTATTTATTCGTAGTATTTCTTAGGAATTATCATCGAGCATATTTTTAAAATACCCATTAAAGTACGTAGAAATAACTCATACTTTCACGTATGATTCATACTCATACGTACGTAGAAATAACTCATAGTTTCTTCATCAAGGTGATTATGTCTCTCAAAAAAAGAAACAAGTTTATGGTTTGGAAGACTTTATCAACTAGTATTGTATTTGTTCATGAAAGATAATATAAAAAAGAAAGAAATAAGGAAATTTCTTTCAATACAAACTGCGAAATGTAACTAAAGAATACCGGCCTGATTTTCAGAAGTGAAACAATTCAAAAACACGTATGAACATAAAACGCAAAACTTCAACACAAAATCGTTACATCAGAAATTTCAACCTCAGATGTAAGATTTGTGGTAAAGTTACATATAAAGAAGAAAGCTATCATCTGAATGGAATATGAAGAATATATAATCGGAGGTAAGTACGGTTACCACGTTCATTATTTTCAAAAATTTGCTAATTTCTTAATTCGTTTTTAATAATTTATTTATGCAAATACTGCATAAATAAATTAATAAACACGAATAAATGTAAGCGGTTGTAACAATGGCAGACTTATTGTCACAACTTATTACTATGTTACTATGTCGCATGAGGTCTCCCTATCTTTTATTTTTTAAGATATTACGTATGGACTCCGAATTTAACTATTTCAGTAAACTAAAAGGCTGTAACTATAACGGAATATATACCTCTCCTACCTTTTTTGTTCCAGGATATGATCTCACATTTCAATATAAAATTTTTCAATTAGTCGATATTTTCCTAATATATTCGATGTATGGGGCAACTTTACATAGATCACAGTCTTAAGAAACATAACAAGATATATTATTTATATTGGTAACTAATATATATTAATACCGAAGATACATTGATACCTCATTTTGACTCACTTTAGTAATTTCTAATTAGTTAGATTGTCATTATTAGTAATACTTCATAACATGATAGCTTGTTTTAACTCCTTGTATGTGTTTTGAGTGAACATAAATATGGTCCATAAACTATGAAATGCCAGTTTATTTCACATTAAATGTTAACTAAGTTAAATTCGACTTAAACCGTACTCTTTAATTATTTGAATAACATTATAGAAAATAATTTAATCTAAGCAAGACTCTAAACTTAATTACTTATTTTTGTAAACTATATTCTAGCAAAATATAATTTAAGCTATTAACAAAAATTTTTACAAATAAATATTGTGTTGTCTGTTTTGTTTATGTGTGACAAATAAAATAGTGTGAATGTAAATGTTATAATATTATGTTCCTCTTCATTTAGAAAAAAATTAAATCAACATACAAAGAATTATGAAACAGCAATTTCTTTGACAAGATAATATTTGATTTTTGGTTTGGTACTGCTTATACTTCATTTCCGAGATATATTTTATTTCATCCACCTGAAACGATTACTAGTTATCTACTTAATTACTGTAAGCATGAACGACTTATTATGAACGGCACGACATCTAATAGCTATATTATTTTTCTATTCTATCGAACATATTAAAAATGTAATAGTTAACCCCATCAGTGGCACATGCCACATACAAAAGGCAGTGTCTAATAATGTCGGTTGTTATTACTGTTTACACATGTTCGTTTGCGTTCCTTTTAGTCTTTTGTAGCTTGTTCATATTTTTGTCCAATATGTGATGCTTTAGATATCATGAAATTTGGACGCAGTTAATAAATGAGCAGGTTTTAACATTTTACTAAGTGTATACGTAACAAAAAAAAACTACCGTACAAATAAAAAAGTCTTCGTTATATTGAGGCAACTTGGATGCTTTTCAGGCTTTTATCATCTTGTTAGGGTTGTATTTATAAATTACATTAAATTTGAAGCGACAAAATTTGTATAAGGTTATTAAAAAATAGTAGCTTACGAGCTTTCTCGATTATGAAAGCTCATTGGCCAGTTTTTAACTTACCAACAAACGTCAGGTAAGCATTTGTGGCATTTAATTAGTTAATATATTGTATATTGAATAAATAAAATAAATATGAATTCATTCGGAATTTGTAATAAATTTATATACTCCGGAATCTTTCAATTTTATTCTTAGTAATTTCTACAATTCTTAGTAATTTGGACAAAGAAAGTGATATTCTTTTTAAATGAACTCATCTCTCTGAATTTACAAAGAATTCATTATTTTTGGTCCCTTTATTATCCCTTCGATTTTTAGCCGTTTTGAGGTAAAATTACATTTACATTTTATTAAAATCCATGTTTAATTGTGCTTACTTAAAAACGTCATCGTATCTTTGAAACTAAATGGTTAGAAGACTACTTTACATAAAAATTTCATTTTAAATAAACTGAGAAATATCATTATAAAGTCACATGCGATAAGAATTAAAACAGTTCTAGAAAATTAAGTTGAAAATTTATTTATTTTAAAAATAAAATTTTATTGTTGATTTTATTTTATTAAAATATATATGCTGTCGCAGAAGTTATCATAGAAATTTTTGAGAAAAACTATGTTGCCATATATTGTTTCCATGTGTCTCTAATGACTAAAGCGCTAATATTTTAGAGCTTTCGTCGATGTGCACCGTTACCGATCAGGTCATTTTCGCAAAATATTCATGAATTTTACATCTATAAATCTGCTTCGCAAAACAACCCTACGACGTTTTATCATACACGCTGATTAGTTTTTTCTTTGTTTAATTTTTTACAAAAGATAAATTCATAATAAATTCTGATTGCATTTTTTATGAATAAATAAAATAAAATACATAAACCATTTATTATTTTGTTGCTTTCGTCACGTGTGATAAAACAGTATGATGATCCTTGATGAACAAGATAATAAATTTAAACGGTATTAAGAAAGTTTCGTGTCGTAAATAATGAACATAAAAGTACTGTCTTAAAATTAAATTTTTATATGTTATCTTGAATATGTATCCTATGATTAAAAAAGAAGTTAGCTTTAAACGACGCTTATGTGCCGAGGTTTCAGTTAACCCTCTTTTAGTAGCCACAATATGTAATTTGTAACTATAACCTCAAATTTAAAAATATTTGTTAATGTCCATACTCGATATGATAGGGAAAACTGTAATATTTTTATTAATTAAAAATAAAATACTCGGTGAAATATTGTTTTAATACAGATAAAATGCGTTGTTCTATAAATAAAGACCAAATTTATGTATTAATGTGAAAATCATCATTCATGTACATTTTGTTGCTCATTTCCATTGCGAATAAAATCACATGTCTAACACATTAAGCTGAATGATAACCTGTTTGGACTGTAATTGTTAGGAAACGACATAAAATAAATAGTCCATGCAAACAGTACCTTGTAAAAGATATACTCTAATATCTTTACTGGTGGAATATAATTATCATTTTTTTATACACACACTCCTGCTTATTATTATAGTTTAGGAGAATATATAACTTCCTAAGGTATTTATTGCACAATTTAAATTAAATTTAAAACTAAAAATGTTGGGTTTGTGTGGACCGTTGACTTTTTTCACCGTACATACATGTGGACCTTGGACCTTTTTTCACCTTACATACATGGTACATGTGGACGGTTGACTTTTTTCACCTTTGGATAATTGATAGTAAAAATATTATTAATAAAGGTTACAAATGTAGCCACCACAGAATAAGAATACTTACTAAAGAAAGTTCAAAAAAATTTAAGATACTTAAAGAAAAAAAAATGTGGCCAGCAGTATAATTTAAAACCTTAAAAGCAAAAAGGGTTGGAGTATCATAACATTTAAGATTAAGAAAATATAACGATTAAATTGCAAAAACATTAAATTAATATGTTATTTTTTTTTCTATAGGCTGTTCATAGTTTTGACTTTTAAAATATGAAATTTTCTATTCGGTACCTAAACAAACAGAAGAACGCGAAAGTGGGTCTTGCGTTGCAGAAATAGAACGTAATTTACATTTATCACGTCCCCTTTGATAATTTTGTCTTAAATATCTTCGATATACAGATATACCAATTCTCCAGTGTCATAATAGTTTTAGGTATAGATGTGGTTATTTTTGGATTATTTTAAACCAAATGTCAAATATTATTTAATATTCTATGTTAAGTTATATGTAATTTTTTCATAATAAAATTGTCAATACAAAGTTTACTCAACGATGTGTTCCGAAATTAATCTTTTTGTCCTTTATTTTGATATTGTTGTATGTGATATCAGTGTTTTAGTTTGCAATTTCATTGGGAATAAAATTTTGTCTGTAATTTTTTATTCATTAAAGAAATTTTACATGACCAAATTAACTTGTAAATATCTCTGTCTGCTGTCCTTTTACTTCCTTCCATGTCCTTTTTTTCTATAATAAATTCCACATGAGAAGAACAAGTGGAAATAATATAATTGCTACGATTTGTATTTACATATTATAATCTTAAAACCAAATAACTCGAAAATGCGTCAACTGTTTATTGTCGTAAGAGGAAGATGGAAAAGGACTATGGTCTATTCATACAATGACATTTAGTAAGGCATCGATCTAAGGTAACTGAGTAAGGCATCAATCTAGTCTTATAAAATTATCGACATAAACGTCGAGCATTAAAAATTAAAAGATCACCCTAAATTGTATTAGGTTACGCTAATATTTATTATATTTTTGCAAGTGTTTAAAAGTTTCTACAAATTACTAACGGCCTTTACACAATTATCGAATTTTATTCTTTGGAACGACATACATTTTAATGTTGGAAAATATTGCTCAGTAATTTCTGATAGCGCAAAAATAACGAATACAATGTTAAAATAGAGCACTCGAAATGTTGCGCTAGGTGAAGCTAAATCTTTATAAGCACGATCCATTTTTGTGAATAATATTTTTGTAATAAATTCTCTCTTGCACAATAAATATTTTTACTGGGCTCAAGACTCTTATTGAAAAAGCATCCCCTTTTCCTTGTATTTTGTTTAAACAAGAGTGCTGAAGTTAAACCTCGTACAATCGAGCAATATAGGGTACTCATTTTAATCTAAAAATATTACATTTCTTTTAGGTTTTTTATTGTTATCAATCTATGAGATATAGAAGTGTGACAATAGTTTCTCTAAATTTTTTATTTTATTCCAGAAAAATATAAAATAATTAAGTGAGCCGTTATTTAATTACGATGTCAGAAAATCAAATATTTTTATTTTTCCTACTTGGTTAGCTTTCGTTTGATACACTAAAGATCTTCAATAATTGACTAAAAATTTACGTTGATTGACTATTCGTATATAAAATGGCTGTTTTTTTCCTGTATAATTATCCTTATAATAACGGATCAATGATTTTTTGCTACTTTACATGTTTGATCTATTACAAACCATTATTGTACCAAAAATAATTTTTTACATCCAATGGTCTGTGAAAAACAGATTGGGACATACAAGAAAACAGTTGAAAAAGTATCAAGCTATATAAAAATGGTTACTGTGTGACTCTCATTATTTAATTTTGGAATCGGATACTAAAAATATTTATTATTAATTAAATTTTCAGTAAATAAAGAGCAGTCAACTGTTGTTATATAAATAAGAGAAACTATCACGGGATGTAGATAATATTCAGTTACGGTGCATTTCACTTCCAAAAGAAAAAATTATTTCACGTTATTTTCTTCTATTTTAATTTAAAATATTGTTTTCTTTTCGAATTTTATTTAACTAATGCCAGGCTAAATTTTGAAGAATTAACTTTGCTCAAAATATTTATATGAATTGATTTGTATTAAACTGTCGTGGATCATTTGTAGGTCCTTTTTCAACGAATAAACTTAAGAGGGGTAGCGAAGCGTTATATCTTATATTTGTTTTGATTCGACATCATGTCACTTCACGATACTTATATTTTCATGAGACATATCGCAATACTTGTTTATCCCATGATGACGTTCCGTGGAATTATATAGTCGACCACACTTTGGTGGTAGATTTACATTTTGGTTACACTCAAAAAATTACATCCAAAAAAAATTGTGTTTCAACCGAAATTAGATAATGTATATTACATTTTTTAAACATAGAAGTTTAATTACTAATTTTAAAATCACTCAAAAACTGGTTTACAATTTAAGGCGGATAAGAGACAAATAGGTTAACAGTCTATTGCTTTTGTCATTTTCCCGTAAATGTTCTTTTTACAATACATTCAATGTAAAGATATACATAATTTTATTACCTTCATAGACAGTGAAGTACGTAACAGCTAAACTTATGAAGCCTAATACTAAATTTACCAATGTAATTAATTTAAAACTATTATCAACAGATTACAATTTTAAGCAAATTGAGGAAACAAAGTAAGCATATAACGAATAAGTACAAAATCAAAAAAGGCTACGTGCGGAAAATGACCGACAACCACGTCTATCTTCGTGCCTCTTTCCCCATTCGGGTTGTTTACTCAAGAACTTACGTCTCTCGCGCCACTCCGCACTTTAGGTCTGCCCACATGCGTTTCGCCACTGTATATACACATGGCGAATTTCATTACACAATTTAAAATATGGGGGCGTCATCTATTGACACATGTTAGTACACTATATTATTACTTCGAATTGGTCCCTCTTTCCTTCTAAAAATTATTTTTGAATCAGGTCAGTAGTTTTTAGGTGATGAGTATTCAGGCTAAAGGGAAAAAAAATTTAAAAATATGCTTTTATGTTGTATTACTTTTATTTTGTCCCTCTGAATTATTTTTTTTGCAAATATTTAAATGTACAGCTAGGTTAATTCTGTAGGTTTTATATATGTTTTTTACCAAACGTTCACTATTTCTTCGTATTCCGTATTTAAAGTACTGTTTCACGCATTAGTGCTATTTACTTATATCTCAATGTTTTCAGTATAAATTATGTTAATCGGTAGAAATCTAAGACGCACGAACTCATTTTGTATTTTTGAAATACAAGTAAAGTTTGGGCTCTGATTTTCTTAACTTTTCCCTGCAGGGTGCAATAATGGAAATTTGACAGAGATTTACTTTTGTGTCAAGGATATTGGGCATCTCGCTTTGATAATTTTGTGATACTGTACTTACAGCTCATGCAGGGATTAATTTATGTATTTCTTTACGAATTATTTTATACATTTGGCTTCACTTAAATCCTAAACAGATATGAGGGTTAAAATACCAATAAAAGCTTGAAATTAAAATGAGAGAATCAGAGTGTATTATTGCATTTTGATTTAGAAATACAGGTGCATACTGCCGATTAGATGAACTCCAAAGGGAACTGGAAAAGCCAAACGCATTTGGAAAGAGAGACAAACTTACAATCAAAAACTAGAACTGCATGTTTGTAAAAGGAAAGTAGTAGTAAAATCCTCCAAGTAGTAATGAGGGTAGATAAGGAAAACTGTATAATGTCAAAGAGAAGTCAAAAATTATCAATTTTTACATGTTCTTCATGAAAAAGCGAGTTGGACCTATCTACCTACAATTACCCTCAATTTTTACTAGCGGAGAGACGATGGGAAAAAACCTATGAGTATGTTACGTTATTTTGTTATTTTCAAATTCATTATTCATTTAATTTGAATTTTTCTTTCATACATACAGATGTAATGGAATAAAGTCTACATACCAGGATAATATCCTTTCTTAAATATCTGTTTCGACACTTTATAAGATTCGTACAATAGCACAGCGCAATGCTTTAATATGGATTAATTTTGAGAAAACCTTTGTCCAAATACTTTTTCAAGGAATGTATTTAATTAGAATTATCATTTATCTATCAGATATTAATAGGGCAGGTGACATTTTTCTTTTCAAAAATTTTATAAAAAAAATTTAGAAAATTAATTTCGCAACTAGTCCGTTAATTCTTACGGAAATGTAATTTTTGATATTAAAAAATAAATTAAGTTTGATTATTCTTGTGTGCTTTAATTATAACAAAAAAATTAAATTGAGCAATCTTCGGGGTTGGACTATTCTTTTATATAATAAATTCTATGGACAAATTATATAAATGACGCTTTATTATTAAAAAAATTAAATATCATATTTATTTCGAATTTTAAAACATTTAAGAAGAGTATATTAAATTCTTTATATTATTAATTAGTAGAGAAAATTAATTGGATTCTTTATGTTGCTTAGTTAGAAGACATGAAACATAGGAGGAAACAAGACACTATAAATTTACCTTTGTTTTTCAACATTAAATGTAGATCTAGAGTCAACGTATAGATAGTGTCGTATAGATAAAGCCATAATGATTTTGGGACTGTAACATATACCAATGCTTTACGACTTTGGTACTAGCATAGGTTTCCAAATGATGAACCAAGGTGATACTTCACTACGTTTATCTTTACATACTCTTTAGAAAAGTTAGTCAGTGCGACAGTTTTAAAGAAATTCGTGGCATAAACACACATTTACAAATAAAACCCTAAAACTTTACCCTAAGAAATAAAAATTTAAACTTTAAATATTTTTAACAGTACATACTAGATATGTTTTCCACTTCTAAATTTAAATTTGCGTATAAAATGTTCATAGCGCCTTATATAAAATTTACTTAACTAATTTTTTTTAATTTCATAGTTAGGAAAATGTCCATTTCCGGCACCAATATCGTTAGTTCAATATTGACGATATTAACTAAAAAGTAATAATTGTCCCTTATTTTGTTCAACTCAAATCGGTTTTACTTCGACGAATATCTTTATTAACAAACCGTGGCGACCGCACTAATTTATCGTTTCTAAGTTAAGGTTCAGGTATTTTTTTGAAAATCGCATTATTAACATTTCCCCTCTTTAATTCGTAATATTTCTTTGTAGAATCAAAAAAGTTATACATTAAAATATAATCGATATATAATTGAAAAAAAATAACGTGGATGTTAACAGCCAAACGAAGTACTAATTCTTTGTCGGGTTTAGTATGTAATACTTTTATTTCTTATATCAAATAGGTCATAAAGTATTTACATACAAATTAAAAAAAAGAAAGCTTTTCCAAAAATATTTATAACGTAGGCTAAGTACTCAATCAATTTTATAAAAGGTTCATCATTAAAATTAATTTTATAATGGAAGTAAACTCCCAATCGTACACAAATTATGACGATAACGTTAACTTAACTTGTGACGTTACTAGACCAACGTTTAAAAAACATCTGTGACATTATAATGTGATAAAAGAATTATCTGCGTATTAACATTTATGAAATAGATGCAATACATCTGGAGCATGCGAAATTGAATCAAAACAATTATTTTATTTTGTTATGAATTGGTTGTGTGTATTGGTTACATTGAATAAATTAATCTTAAACTTGAAATTAACTTAATTATTTATAAGAATTAAAACCTACGTTTAAATCAAAATAATTAACTCACGGATAAAAAGTTTTAAAGACAATTAAGACAAGAAATGGGCACGATCTAATCGAAGCAGGATAATCGTTGTTGCCCTATAGGAGGAAAAGGATTAAGGTCTCGTAATTAAAGCTCTGAGAGAGGCCCGAGCCTTCAATGAATCATCGATTTAATGTTGAACTCTACGAGCTGTAAATAGAGTTTGAAAGTTGTTTTTTTTCGCACGCGTTTAATTGTATAATATATATTATAAATGTATTATTTAGAGATTTGCTTGGTTGATGTATTTATGTCTCTTATTCAGAATACCCTTAAGAAGGTTTCCATGTTAAGGGTATTTAGTTCCTTTTAAATTGTTATAAATCCATCTTAAATATACTAAAGTGGTTTAATGAAAACATTTTCATAAAATCTTTCAGTTAACTCAATCCAATTGTTTCAGATTTAATTAAGATATGATTACTACATGCAATATAGCAATGAGGAAATATTGCACATATGTGTTTGTCATTTTTGGCAATTTTATTTATTCTTTCTGGTTCATACAAAAACTCTCTGTCGCGTTTCTTTTCTAAATTTCTGGATATATTTTGTCCCAAGTTCGAATTATTTCGTTATCCCTCGTATTTTTAGTTGTTGGACTATGGATGCGTGGGGGGTATTCTAGCATAACTAACGCTTTTCGTGACGTAATCACCAAATGTCGATATATGGGTTATTCAGATGATTTTTAAATCTTGTAATGAAATCGTGATGCAACAAATTTTCTCTTTTGCTCTTAGAATTTTCCGCAACTTCATGTCCACTCTTTTTCACGTCCACTCTTCCGAAAAAATACCACGAATCATTTTATTTTTATCGATCTGGTTAGTTTTACTTTTTGAAATGGTGTTTTTCCCGATTTCAAAAACCAAGAACTATTTTTTGTAAATAAATTATACATTAATAATTAGAGTAAACATTTTTCACTTAATATTTCATAGAATTTGTGTTAGAACATTTTCCATACTCAAACATTTTCGGCATATTCTTTTTAATATTATATTTCAGTTAAAGTTAATCTACTTACTTTAATTGTTTTTAATATGTTGTGAGAGTTTTAACTACGATAATAGTAATTGAAATAAACAAGTTTTTTGTATCCAAATGGTTTCAAAGAAAAACGTTACACTTAGTTTTATAAATTGTTATTTTTTTTAAGGTTGATAACCGAAGGAATATAGAATATTAGGTACTTTAATAATATGATATTTCAAGTTATAATTGCTTGTATTTAGTAACAAAAAGTTGTTTATTGAAAGTAAAGAGGGGTGGTTGCCCTTTGATGTATCGTACTTGGTTTATATATATATATATATATATATATATATATATATATATATATATATATATATCACATCCGTAATTTTGCTTATGCGTTAATTGTAAGATCAATTTCAAATTTCAATAATTACAAAAGTAAACTTTTTAGGTAAGTATATTTTGTATTGAAACTGCAAATTGTCTTGTATAAGTGTTTCGAATACGACAAAAACTTAGACTATATGTTACTTCAGCATCCAATTTTACCGAAATCCTATTAGCTTCTTTTGCGTGATGCGAAAACCAATAAACAGGCTCATGGATAAGCGGTCAATGTTCCAAAAACAATATTTCTTTATAATACTTTCGTCTTACTATTTTTTACTTAAAAGCATTTAAGGTACGTATATGCCAATTCTACAATTTTATTATATGTATAAGAAATTAAGTAAATACCAGTTTGTACAATGTATTACTAATCCTACAAAATAATTATAATAATTTAAAAATGTAAACAATTGAGGCAAGAAGGTAAGTTTATAAAATGTTATGTATGGTGCCCGCATTCGGGTTGCTTCCTAAAGCGGCTATATTTTTTTTATCACTCCACACTTAATTTCCGGTCCATTTTTTGCCAATGGATGTTCATATGAGAAAGTTCATTGCGAGATTAAAAATATGGGTATCGTCATATATTGTATTTACGTATATTAAATACTTGTTTAATTACTACGTGTAGTGCAAATTGGTATTTGATTGTTGTTTTTGTACAGATGCAATGTAAACGAATTTCCGAAAATATTAAATTCGCGGATTTTCTGATAGTGTGTAATGAAATTAAAATAAAATTTTAATTCTAGTTCATTTTAATATTTCTTTAAAAATACCATCCAAATTAGTTTAGTAGCTTTTACGTGATGCCTTTACGAATAAACGCACAAAAAGACAAAAAGAAAAAAAAATTAACAGCAATATTTTTGTGTTCTACAACTTTTATGACGGACCACTAAATATTTTTTTAATATATAAACAGGCTAATTCTACAGTTCTGATATATGCATAGAAAATTAAATTTATACAACCAAATCTAACCTACAAGAGTAACCTAATTAAAAATAATGAAAATTTGTGCAAATTAAAAATGAATTTGAGAAATAAATTAAGCTATGTCGAATACATATAACATCGAAATATTTGATGTGCGAAAGACGAGCAATAACGATGTTTGCCTTCATTCAGTTTGTTTACTTAATCCCCTCCACTCGCTCACTATTTCATACTTCACCTCTGGTCTATTTTACCTTTGTATATCAGAATTTAATATTTCATTACGCAATTTTAAAATATATTTAGCGCTATGTATTTATCTACATATATTCTCTATATATGATATATTATTGTGAAATTACTTCAAAACGCATTGCGTAGGCAAACAGGCAAAAATGTGAAAAAAAATTGTGTTTTGTGCCCCTAAATAATTTCATACTTCACTTCTGGTCTATTTTACCTTTGTATATCAGAATTTAATATTTCATTACGCAATTTTAAAATATATTTAGCGCTATGTATTTATGTACATATATTCTCCATATATGATATATTATTGTGAAATTACTTCAAAACGCATTGCGTAGGCAAACAGGCAAAAATGTGAAAAAAAATTGTGTTTTGAGCCCCTAAATAATTCAGCAATTAGTATATTGAGTGAACATATATATATATATATATATATATATATATATATATGTATATATATACATATATATATATATATATATATCTATATATACATATGCATCTCTATATTCCAAGAATGGAATAAAAAATACTGTGTTACGAATCTCGGAATTTTAACTTCAGTAGTTGTTGTTTTAACCCTGGCCTGGGAGCAACTCTAAAAATTCGTATGAACATATTCATATTGAAATTTTAGAGGCGAGACATCGCTACAAATTTATACAATCTTACATTTTTTATAAACTGATGTAGATACTTGAAAATTTGCATATTGATAAAATAAATTAACCAGCATATAAAAAAATTGAAGTCACCTAAAATATTTTACAGGGAATTTTTTTAAAGGGAATAAATAGAAGAACTTTTTTCTATTTTGTATGGGATATAGATTAAAAATGAAAACTAAAAGGATCCTATATTTTTAAAAACGTACGTGCCTCTCTCTCTTTTTCGAAACTGTTAAAATCTAAGCCATAAAATTATGAAAGGAATCTTGTCACTAGAGATTTATTTAAATTTTATCAGAACACAAGGGCAATGATTTTAATGAATATTGTGGTGTTTGAGATATTCCTACGAAAGTTACACTAGATAGTGTATTTGATGGTCGAACGCATGTTAAAACTAATACTGTTTATTAATAATTTGATGTGAATACCATATATATTTTAAAATTTATATACGCTTACGTATGTACGAAATACCTAAAACTTTTAAGACAAATTTAGACACAATTTTTCTTACCACCGTCTAGACGCAAAACACTGAAATGGAAAGAAATGGTACTAAAAACTTTATATTTGATATGTAATTCAGATTTGCCTAGAAATAATTAATTATATTTCTACTTGATTGTTGAGTAGTGGTTTTCTTTTCTTTACTTTGTAATTATATTTCTAAGTCCAAAAATTCATTTCTATATCCAGAACCATTGGTAAAAAAACGTTTAAATTCGAAAAGGCAGTTTAATGTACTGCAGTCAATAATAAATACATGACCAAAGACAGGACTCTTTTAGCAATTAAATAAATTAGACTGGGAGATATCCAACATTCTTGAGAAAACCTCATGAGAAAATCTGCATCACTACTGCTTTCAGGGAAAATATTATTAAGTATTTTCCAAGTGTTAAATCATCGGTAATTGGAAATCTAGAGAAGCGCTAGTTTCAAATGCCTGGAAAAGATAGTAAGAGAAACTTTTTTCTCTGTGATTTCCGATATTACTGAGAGTAAGTGTGACTAGCACTAAATAATAAATCTATTAAAAGAAAATAGAAAAATTAGGTGATTTAAAGACAAATAAATAAACTTTAAAAAAGCGAATAAAGAGAAAAATTATTTTCTATGTAAACATATAAGACAACCCATAAAAATGTATTTATGAAAACCATAAAATTTGTTCACGTATTTTTAATTTTCCATAACCTTTATAGTTAAAGCTGTCAGAAATAAGCAGAAATTCAGATAATATTAATATTGCCCACTGAAATCATAAATTACGTATATTGAAACTCATTTTCAGAATGAAACAGGTCTAACTGACGTTCAGTAGAACTTGCTTTATGAGGGGTTAGAATATATTTAGTTACTTACAAATCATTAAGGGTATATATTATTTCTGTTAAAGTATTTAAAATGTTAATTTCTCACAACGTCAATTAAATGCTTACTATATTTATTACAGGTGTAAAATATGATCGATATTTAAATAAAATTATTTCTTACTGTGTGGATATTTAAATATATTACATAGTATATCTTTCCCCGACATTATAAATATATATTGTAAAATCTAAATCCAATTTTGCAATTGATTTATATTACTTCAATGGAATTCTATAAACTTTACACAGATCCAACCACATGTCATAGGTTAGTCGACTGTCATTAGTTACCTAGTATGTAATTTCTTTTAGTATCGTAAAATTTAATACTATTGTAAATACTTTCAAATAGTTAAAAATAGCCACTTAGGTGGTAAAGGGCAAGAACACCTTATCCTTTAACCTTACATTTAGATATCTTAAAAAATAGGCTAGACGCTTTATTTAATAACTTTAAGGCATTATATTTATGACAACATATTGAATTGGACATAATTACACAGAAGTAATATAAAAGAGGATGGAAGCAACAAAGAGGAGTCCTCTTTATGGACTTACTTCTAAATCCTACGTTGTGACGTTGTGAACAACAATAATTTATATGCTTACGAAATTGCTTAATGTTTACTTTTATTAATGTAAAAGACAAGAGATGACAAAATTTATTTTAAATTTTGCTTCCTATTTTCAAAAAATGAGGTAGAATATATGCCATAAAATACCAACACATACCAATGAAGTAGTATTCGGTGCGTAAGTTATTTATCTCCACATTCAAATAAACCGGATTTCACGAGAAGAAACACGTAATCTGTTATATATTAACTTTAGACAGGTTTCTTGAATCCATTCAATAAAATTTCTATCCTATTATTTCTATTTTGTTTAAATTCTTTATCACGACCTAGTAAATAAAGTAGAAACAATACTATATCACATAATTAGATATATTGACATTAAATTAAGTAAATTCAGGATAGCAGTTGTGAGTTTATGTCGAACACCTACAACGTCGAATAATGTTATGTGCTGAAAACAACCAACAAAAACATCGACCCTCATACGTTTGTCCACATTCCGGTTGTTTACTTAAACAAATGTCCCTTGTGTAACGTTACACACTTCACTTATGGTCGCGCCCTTTTCAGCGGTGTATATAATTGGATGGAAAATTTCATCGCAGTATTTAAAATAAATGTAGTTGCATTCATTGATATAGAGAGGTACATTACATATTCGCATATTTACTGCGCTTCGAGAAACAGGGCACTTCCAAATATCTGTTATTGTTTTAGTAATGCAATGGAAATAAATTTTAGAAAAATTAAATTCGCATGCTTTCTTATAAAGATAAAAGAAATAAGAATTTTAAATTACTTCAAATTGAGTCATATATTTCTCTAAAGAGAATTGGCCCAATTCAAATAGTTTTTCACGTGATGTGTGCAGAAAGAAACAGGGAAAACGACAAAAAGAATCTAAACGTATTCTATTACTATTTTCACTCGTCCAGTATTTTTTTGTAAATATTCTGAATCTATAAACATGCAAAGTTTATAATTTTTTTGTTATCAAATATAATTTTTTTGTTATTAAGTATATCACTTAATACGCCTTATATAGGCCTAAAAAATCATACGTACCTCAAAAGTCATGAAATTTAAACCTTATGTAAACTTATACTTTCGGTGATATTTTTTATAAATTTAACTTTAACAGTCTCAGAGTTTTTAACAATATCTCTAGTACTGTTTTAGGTAGATAAAATAGTGAAAAAATAGTTTTAAAATATTTATAATAGCCCTTTCATGATATCCTAAACTAGACATTTAATTAAAAAGAAATTATGTAATGTAACTGAGTATTTTTTATATTGTTTCAATGTTTATCATTACTGTATGTGTATGTGGGCATGCATGGATATAAGTATAATGTGTTTCTTTTAGTAATATCATGGCTAACTTTTAGTATATACAAATTTTAAAATCATAAATCCACGAATAGAGGAATATGCGTTAAGATTGCGAATTAAAAAAAAAGTATATTTGAAAGAAATAATTTAAAATGAGAAGATAAATAGTTATTTTAAATTATGTGTTCAAAATAGATATACAGCGTCCCCTAATGTTTTATATATTAGAAGACGCTATATATCTACTTTGAATACATAATTTAAAATAACTATTTATCTTCCCATTTTAAATTATTTCTTTTAAATATACTTTATTTTGTAATAATCCAAAAGTAATTAAAAATTACTATTTTACCGTACACAATATTATTTTATTTTATAAAGACTTAGTCAATGTGATGCGCTTTTTTATAATTTATATTATTTAGAAATTAATAAATTAGCATGAAACAGCGAAAAAAATTAAATCAATTAGACTATCCCTGATATAATATACCCATATCTAAAATATGCACTTTGTATACAAATGTTCCTTGTGTCATTACAAAGTATTTTAGTTTAATATAATACTGTGATTGTATTTGGGCTAACAATAAAAGACAACAGTATCGTGAACGGCTATGGTGTTATTTGTAAGTTGCGTAGAAATAAATTTTCCTATGTAGGTTTCTCTTGCTTTGTTTATGTTTAAATCTATCAATTAAGTATATATACTTGTATTAAGATGTAAATAAGTCACGAGAAAACTATATTATGAACGAAAATTTAAATGTTTCCGATAAATTACTATAAAATATTTCTTCCGAATAATGCAAGGCATAAATATGATTATGTTGATAATAGCTTGAAGGTAGTATTAGCAATCCGATTAGCATTAATTATAAGTTATTCATTCATGTATGTCTGCATTAATACGTCTTGTTAATTCGATTCGAAATTTAATAGATTCGAAAGCATTAACTTACTACTTCTACATTATTCATTATTTTGAACACAAAAAGGACGCCTGCTGTATAACATATTTGACATTAATAATACAAAATACTGAGAAATAATACATAAAACAGTACTGAAACATTAAACAATTTTAAGGAAAAAACATTATTTAAAAAAATATCTATTTCCGACGTTTAATAGAACACCAAAAAGGCCATAAATTAAAGAAGATTCTTGTAAAAGTGAATTAACTAATTGGGTAGTTATATCTTTGTCTTATGCTTGAAAAAAAATTATTGACAATTACAATATAAAATTAGCTATCTGCAAAAACAAAACTTTTCCAATTCACTATTTGAAATATTTTAAATAACTTTTAGAATTAAAATCAGCCAACATTAAATCTATTTTACGACCAATCTTTACCTCAAAATTGTTAACAATCTCTCGTGTGTATATTCGTGGATTATGATATCTTAGATGATTGATTTATGATCTCGTTTTATTAACATTTTCCTCAAACGAAATTGTTACATATCAAAAAGTAAATGGTTCAATAAATATATAATAATACTTTTTTGGAAGATAAATGTCTAAGGCGTTTTTATAATATTGTATATATATATTTAATTTTTACCAGCCTACCAGAGATTAATAATGCAGACAAAATGTTTTTTAAACCCACTTAAAAAATTATTAAAAAATTTAGGCTCCAGCACATGTATGAATAGCTTCTAATGTGAGATATCTAACATTATGATCGGATGTTATTGATATTCTTGAAGTGCTTTTTTCCTAAATTTATTGCGACATTTTCCTAAATATATTGCAATAATTAAACAATTACCAAATTATTTAAAATGTCTTAAATTCGGCTTCAGAAATAATTGATAAGAAAATGTTTCGTTTCATCTGATAAAATCACAGGGCTACATTTCTGTGGACGGAAAGATAAAACATAGACAATGGAAGTTTCACGAAAGAGACTTTCTTTCGCAAAAACAGGAAAAAAGTGGCCGAAAGAACTGGGATTAAAACACTTGTCTCCCCTTTCCATTAAAAGTAGCATCACTGTGAGACAACATAATAAAAATAACTCATGAGAAAGATATTGCTTACAAAACTTGCGCGTGTTTATAAAACCCACTGAATCTAAAACAGTTTATATTCAAATTGTATGCTTTCAAATGGTTTCCTAAAAGTCTCTACCGCGCTGCATTTACGATACTCAGTACATATGTATATATAACGATTCTTCTATCTCATTATTTATTATACCATTACAATAAAACAATAATTAATAGTTTATAAAATGAAACAGTATTTTGGGTACTTTGAAAATATTTTCCTATTTTGATGGAACAGTTTGAATGAAAGGGAATTTTTGCTTCCAATATAGTACCTGAATTAATAAAAATCTAATTATACTTAATTATATTAGTTCGTTTTTATAGCCAATTTAATCTAGCCGCCAGGCAATAGGGTGACCTTGTAGATCGTAATAAAATAACCATAATAGAACTTGCACGAAGTATATAGCAATAAAACGACACAGTGCATAGAAAGTGAAAATAAAGATATAAAACATACTTTAATTTTAAATACAGATCGCCCGTGTTATACGAAGGCGACATATGGATGAGTAAAAATAAGTATTGAAGCTACTGTTGCGGTATATACCAATTAGGGAAGTAAATTAAAATAAGACTGAAAACGAGCAAAATAATGCCTACTTTTAATAAAAAAAGGTTAAAAACGTCTTTAATTTTTCGCATTATACAGGATTAGACCAAGCAAATATACAATTAAAAAGTAAATAATTTCCTAATTCTTATTGCCAAATCTTTAGACCTTTTTAGTAGATTATAAACAATTTAACGTCTAACTGATTTTGATGATAATAAGTGTAACTTACCTAAAAATTAGAGCCTTTGGGTTGTATGAATCGAAATATCGCCGAATGACATATTTCGGAATTAAAAGAAAATAGAAAATTCGATCCACCTCAGTATTTACATCCCTGGTAATAACGCTTGAAAATATTATAACTTGTAAAATTATGTGCTTTATGTCATCAGTCACCATTTTGATATTTGATTTTAAACATTCTTAAAGACAATGCAACATATTGATTGACGAAATAAATTTTTATATGGTGAATGCAGGTTAGTACAAAAAGCAAATTAATCCTCGCTCCAGCGTACTCTGCGACAATAAAGAGGTTTCCATTCCCTTTCTCAAAGAAATTAATAAAGTATCCACTGGAGTTTGGATGCATATAAACAAGGTACAATTTGTTTTGGATGTAATTTTCTTGGTGTCGTCCGTTGGGCAAGAACGTCGAAAAAGGTGAAAGAATACGCTAATTCATTGCACATAGATATTTTAAGCACAATTCATTCTTAAGAATTTTAAAATTTCATTATTTTTTAAAGTTACTCAATTTAAAAAACATTCAAAAAGAAATAGTACCAAATGGTTTTCATAAATTCCAGTATTTTTTCTAGATTTTACCGATTCCCGTAAAGTGGAGTTAACGATGAAAAGAAAATTAAATCCTTCAACCAATTTCATAGTTTCGGCAGTTATGGTTCATCAAAAAAAAAAAAAATTAAGGACAGTTAAAAAGAGTGTGAACCCACTATTGAGATTTTGGCTTTAAGTTTCAATAATATAGTAAGGAATATTTACAATAATTTCATTACAAATACGTTCGTCGGTGATAGGTAACTTGCAAGTTTCACAAAAAACAATTATACGAAGGTGTAATGGAATATTAAACATAAATATGTTTTCATGTTATTCAATTATTTCCTTAGTATATTTTCACGAATTTATGGTTGGCGGCTGTAAAATAAACAAACGAATTAAATGTATTTGACACCCACACATATAACACAGAGATCTTCTAGGTGTATATGGCGCATTGACATGTATTGCAAGACATATTAAAACTAGAAATGAGACAGATGAATTCATTAGACACTGATAATTCTATACACTTTCAGATGGTGACCATGTTCATCCAATATCCCGTAGAATTTACGTTTATGTAGCATTTCTGTTTTTCACGATATTTCTTTTTTGCCTTTCTTGTGTTTTTTAATTAGCATATAAAATAACTGATACATGAACAAGGTTACTTATTATTACTATTTATGATTTGTTCTGTACTCAAACGCATTACATTAGTCGTATGCCACGAAGTCGGTTGTATTTTGTATGTAAAGGTATATCTGATTACATTTTTTTTCTTGCATATTTATTATATCGATTTTTTTAATGTTTTGTACCAAAATTAGAAATATAGTGGATTTATTAAAATAATTCGGTTACTTTTCACTTATTTTCTTGCCTGTCAAAGTCTTATTTTTCGGACACTGTTGAAAATGGAAAGCTGATTTTTTGTATAGTAATAGTAATAAATGTGTCAAAGAAAGATGTGTTATAGGAATAAGTTTTTAGTAATAAAGAAATATATGTTTTTTTATAAAAACTAATTTTGGACAATGTGCGAAAATGTAAGGATCATAAAATTAAAGAAATATGAATGAAAAAATTGTCACACTTCTGTATAATTGTCACACTTTAAAAAAAATTGCCAGAAAAAAACGGAAAATACCATTTTTCAAATTAAACTAATTAACTGACATTATTCGGTTTTAAGGAGTAAGGCTAACGGAGCAGGGCGGGGTTCGCCAACCATTTAAGATTTGTTGCTAGCTGATGGAAATAAGTTAAAAATTGTAAGAGCCTGTAAAGAAAACACATATGTAGGTACATACCGTGAGCTTTATATAAAGACAATTTATGCATCTCTAAAGTTTGATCCGCCTTGGCGAGCTTTTTATTATAAATTAATAAAAATCTACTATTCTGCAGGTTACTTTGGACTGCAAAAAGATTGATCGTCTTTATTGAAGTATCAGCTAGCAACAGAACCCGAAAATTTAAAACATTCTTTAGAAAGAACAAATGGCAGAAGATTAAGAAAGAAAAATAATTGATATAAATAAAAAATTAGCACTAATTTATGGCAAATAAATGAAACTACGTGATGTAGTATTATTTCTACTTTCTTTAAGTTCTTTGCCACGACCTAGGTTTCGTTGTGTTACAACATCTTCAGGTGGGCTGTTAGCAAAGATAAAGTTACTGCGTTTTTAATAACATGGTTACAAGATGATTGCTATTATTTTACTATATTATTCTTACAGCCATTATAAGATTTGCATATTACAAGAGAATTGCTGTTATTTTCCCATATTATACTCATATAAGATTTGCATATTGCAAATTCAAAAGAAAATTAAATATTGACTTAATGGCATATACTAGATAAGGTTCTTTTTTAAGGATTATTTTGAATTCTCATATTAAATCATCAGTGTATTCAATGGTATTACGTTATATCATATTATTCAGCATTTGATCTCATTTAACGCGTTTCAACACGTTGATTATTCTAGTACTATTTAACTATAAGTATTACACGTATCATATATATATATAAAAGAGGAGAACGAAGATGATTGTTCATCACATTGTATTGATTCCATTTATATTAAAAAAATGAGTTTGTACTCGTTTACCTAGTGTATGAAAATCACTGGACTATCATTGAGGCTATTAAATAAAAGACACAGAAAAAACATTTAAATCATAATACTTCGAACAAGGTCACGTACCACTTTTAGTTATTTGAGAAAAAAAAAACATCACTGTCCTTCTTTAAGCAAAATTTGCAGAAAATTTCTTTAAAAGTTTGATGAACACGCTATACATCGTGGCAAAAATATTTTGAAAGTTATTACCGCTTTTTCATATTTTAGTTCCAAAATTTTAAAATATAAATATCCAAATTTATATTCATCCCTGATTTAATTGTGAGAGAAAAAATAAATTCATGATCTAATTATAAAATTGGCCTTACTCTTTTGATAGCATGTTAAAACACTAAGTTTAGGTGAAAAATTGTATTATAATAAAATAAAAAGTAACAGGTGACGATTTCAAGACTTTGTACAGTTCAATAATATTAAAATAAAAATTGAATCGGAAAATTATCATTATGTGACATTGATCTAAATATCAAGATAAGACCAAATTTTAAATGACAATACCAATTTATGTGCGCTATTTATTTCAAATAATTAAACTACTTCGTCGATCATATAACCGACTGTTTGCGACCGTAAATGTACTCTTGTCATGGCGTTGTCTTATGTTATTATTTTTTAATTATTTTAAAAAACATGGTTTTCAATTTGTACGCATGTATATTGATATGAATTTATGTAGTGATGAAAAAAGTTATTTTCATATAACAAAACGCAATTATAATAGGTAGATATAATGGAACTATACTCTATAGTGGTGTCAGGAATGATTCAAAATGAAGGTGGCTAAGTTATTTCCACTTCATTCTGTGCAAATCGCGTTTTCTTATGTGGTCAGATATACCGATTTCGAAAACTCTGTCACAATACAATTCAAAGGTTATACCGAATATTATTAAATCATTTTCTATTAGTTTATGCTTTCCTGTTTTATTTATCTTTACAAAAATTCCCTTTCTAATTACTCTTCCCTACTTTAAAAATTAATCAAACATTTAACTTGATAATTAACTTGATTGATAATTCAATGTCGAGTTATTCTCTCACGAGAGACAATGTTAACACTCTTTTTATAATATTTTTCATATTCAGAATTCACTCTTTTGCAATATTATTATAAGTATAGGGAAGGCTAACTATTTAGAAGATTTGTCGATTCTGTTTTCCATGTAAGCAGTAGTTTCAAAAATTAGTTATACTAACACGCTATTCGAGCGCGCGCACACATACACGCACGCCCGCACGCCCACACGCATACACACATACGTATATATATATATATATATATATATATATATATATATATATATACATCTATATATATATACATCTATATATATATATATACATACAGTAGCATGTTTAAAATTTTCAATTGACAAGATACTGCTATTTTCTTTAGAAAATTGTTTTAATAAACCGTAACATAGTATACATTGCTCTCAATAATTAGAAACACAACGTGTGTGGAAGTATATATGTCTCTCATGTATAGGCTTTATCAAAAATATATGCGTTAGCTACTTTTCATCACTTAATGACTCAAACTTATGAATATTTTGTACTTATATTTCCAGTTTTAAGGTTATCGGTTTAGAAGTTTTTAGTTATTGAAGTGACAGACAGTTAGACAAATATTAATTCATATTGCTTCTAAGGTCTCCTGTTTTCTGCCCTGGCACCGTATTCATCAGTACATTTTCAAAAATCAAAGCACAGAAAAATTAATATTTAAAAAAAATTATGTGTAAACAAACGTCCTTAGAAGATCACAACTTTGGAATTCGTAAAGTTTCTGAATATAGAACAATTTTTTTAACATACATACATTAACATACATCAATATTTTTTAAAATGCTCGAACACGAGAATCTAAATCACAACTGAAACGAAACGCTGTTAATTTCGCCATTTAGCGCCGTTTATAGTGGGACATTTTTCGGTTACTATGGGCCTGTCTTTACGAAGTAATGTAAGTCTATGTTATGTGAGCGATATAATTGTTCATTTAAGAATGAAAAAACCGTTATCATTAATATAGAAGTTTTATTAACGTTTGTCATTTAAATTAAAATAGCTATGAATAAAGAATTATTAAAATATTAACGTAGAATTCTAAATTAGAATTTCTACGTTAATATTTTAAATAAACTCTTAACTGTTTCTAATTATTTAAAACATATACACAAGTGATCAGGACAATGATTTCAATTAGTCCCGGTTAAAAGTAAAACTCGTTTTACTGTGCAATATATTTAAAAGAAAAGGTGTTTGACGTTTCGAAATCTACAAACGGAATATTAAGAAATAAATTTAATTAAAGTGGACTCACTGAATACAAATTTATTCCCAATATTTTTATAAACGGACATGCCTGTACATTTTTAAGTTACATATATTGTAACGAAGTATTTAAATTTGGAAATTATTTACATTTGAATTATATTAAATATGTTGTAAATTTTATTAAAAGCCTTCCTTAATTTTGATTTTCTATGACATTCGTTTTGGGTCTACGGTATAAAGTTTTCTTTTGATATGTGATTTCCTTCTTTCTCTATAGAAGGAAATAACAATAAAAAAAATAACTCTGTTTTGCACTATGATATCAGTTTTTTGCACGCTTATATTAATCAACGCATTATTGTGAGGAAGCGTCCGGTGCTTACGTTTTTTCTGTTTCATAGACCGTTTCAGAAATTAATTTATGAAATTACTTAGTGGTACCTAATCGATCACTGCTTAGTGTCGTTTTAAGTCAGTCATTTATTTTTCTGCCCTTATATGCTAGCGTTTGTTTTATATTTTAAAATCGTGTATTTTGAACTTATTTATACACGTCCAAGATTGTGAATTTAAAAATATAGTTTGTGGTAACCAAGTTAATAAATTAGGCAAACTTTTAAATTATTTTTATTCAAATAATAGTTTATATATGAAAATAGAGACAATCGTAACTGTTTTTCCTACACACTGATTGCGTAAACATAATATTTGCTCAGATGTTCTGAAATTCATTAAGTAATGGTAAACTCTACTCTGCCCTAAGTAGAGATAATTGCCTCTGTTAAAATCAGTTCAGACTTGCTTAAATGCAAAACACGATGGTAATAATGAAATTTGCGTCAAAAAAATATGCGATGTTACATCATTATATGCATAATGAAACACTGAACTTTATTAATTTGGGGATACACTGTCGCATTTAATTTATCAAGAGATTTAAAGATGTGTTACCTGGGTATTGTATTATGTGCTTATTATATTAATTTAATTTTAATGCATATCCAGTAATAATCATAAATGATAACTGAACTGAACGGTACTGAATTCGAATAAATTTATAAAATTATCTTATCGTTTTGTGTAGAAAATATTGACGATAGATTAAAATAAGATAACTTCACGATAGATAAAAATAAGAACAAATGAATATATTATATCGAAAACGTTAGAAAAAAATTAGAAATTGCCATAAATATTATCAAATATGTTTCCTGACTTAATATCAACAGACTATTCCTTTGTACGTACAAAATTAACATCAATTTATAAATTATATCAATTCTCACTTCATTAAGTTTTATTAATAATTCATCTAATGAATATTGTTCAAAATTTATCTCTGGAACTAAATTTATAACAAGATTTCATATTTCATTCCTGTCAATTTACTGCTAACGTATACTAATTTTGCTGTTCATCACGTAATGCAATAGTTTCAAGCCACAAAATCTCTTCGGTTTGCACTGTTTATCATATTTACATTGTCATCTGTCACTACATTAAATCATCCTAATGCTTCCGATATCACATCCCATTCATCGTGAGTAATGTTTCATCAATCCCATTTTTTATCATCTCAAAGTTCACTTAAATTAACGTTTAGTTTTACTTTATTAATCGTTAAACACTTATTAAGCGATTGTCATTTTTAAAGTCATTTAATATGATGTAATTTTTAGTATTTGAAAAAGTGAAGTAAATATTTATTAGAAATTTTTGATATTTTCCATAAAACAGAAATAATATTATAGACTTTTGAGTTTTTTTCTTGTCATATAATTTTGTTAATTGGAGCAATTATGAGCGTATGGGTTTATTTACACAGGCATTGTAATGAAAAAAATTAATCATTCAAGTACTACGCGATTCATGAAAACGAAGATATTAATAGTGCAGACATCAATTAAAACAAGAAAAATTATTACATATATTAATTCTGTTTAATTCTACAGACGGATTTCAATTCATTTTAATGGAACTTGAGAGAGTTTTCAACTTTCTGCGAACTACTGTTTTAAAAAGTTATCAATTAAAACTTTCAAATATTATTAAAACTATCTCACAAGTACCTTCCTTTGAAATATTTTATTATCTTTATAAAATTAGAAATACTAAAGAAAACTAAACACTGAAAATATAGAATTACTACTTTTAAAATAACAAAATTTTAAATGAAGGCATTTTCATAATTAGTAACAAAGGTTTATATGGAGTTGTGTAAAATTTTATGAATATTTTAAACTTGTTTCATTATTTGGACAAGGTACTCATTGGAATATCTTATCAAATTTAAATATAATTTAAAATCTAAGATTTATTCGCATAATATCAACGCTTTGCATAAAAAAGAAGAAAACCTCTAGGCTTTCTTCTTTTAAAGCAAGAAATCCAACTGCATTTAACAGTCTACTCTTAAGCGTAGTTCGATTTCTTGCTTTAAAATCGTCTCACAAATTGAATTCCTACATTTAATTATAAATTCATAACTATACTTCGTTTCCAATCTTTATAAACCTACGGTTTAAACATTCGAATCCTAAGCGTGTAGTAAGGAAAAATGAGTATATTTTTTTATGTGAAATATGACTAAGCAACATAACCTACTATGAAACACTACACTATTAATTGTTGTATAATGTGAAACACTACAATACATTTATGCAGTTCAAAATTAATTTCAAAAAGTTATTCACATCAACGAATAGCAGGTCGTGGCTTATTAAACATCTGTTATTCTCGTGCGAATACTTTTGTCCGAATATATTGAAATTGCGCAGTTGTTACGGGCTGGCAGATTATACTCATACATTGACTAAAACTTACTACAAACACATTGACTTAAATACTTTTATCGTATATGAAACTGCTGTCAATAGATATTTTCTTAGTTTCTTGAAATTTTGTCGTAAATACTTTACGGCGATAATGTCACCATATTTTAAAGATTGTTTACTTCCCGCTTTCTAACAATAATCCACTTACGGCCCCGTAACCGATTTGTAATTATTTATGTCAACTCCAGATGGCATAGTATATACTCGATCGCGCGGATATAACGCTAGATGGCGCGGTACATAGTGCTAGATAGCCTGGATGCCTGCAAAATCCTAGACGGCATAGCTTTTATCGATGTCGATGGCCGCTATTTCAATATTATTGTAGAGATATTATTGCGAGGTGGAAGTTTATATATACGTAAAAAAATACTGAACAAGAAAGTTCAGTATATCCCCAAACGAAATAATATATCCTTTAGTACATCAAAAGTATCAAATGTATTGTTCGAGATCGAAGGTTTAGGAAAAATGGTGACTTCTCTTTTTAAGAATTTATAAATATTTTACTTAATTTCGTAATATTTTTTCAGGAGCTTATTTGGACAACAATCACTAAATATTTATGATATATAACAGTAGTGAACTTTCAACATAGCTCATAGAAAACGTGTGAATTTTCAGCATAGCTTATAAGCTTTTATGAATATAAATGCTTCTGTGAGACATTTAGATATCATGTATGCAAACTATTCAGATATTATGTATGAAAGATGTAGACAAAGAAAAATTTATACCGTAACCATGAGAATCATTCATATTAAAAGTATCTTTGTGAAATATGAGTTATGAAAAATATGTTTTCTTAATTTTTATATTACCCCTTATCGTGTAAATATTTACAAATTTTCTGATAAAGATAAGACCACAAAGTTCCCAGAGAAATGGTTGCTTTTGCTCTTAAAATTGTTGATTGCTTATTTAGAACGAGGAAAATATACATCTATGTAGGAATTTATTCATAATAATAGACAATAAAACTATTTTTTCGACTATTGCAAGTGTATAAAACTTAAAAGAATGTTTCAAGTACTACGTTAGTATTTTTATAACTAGAGACAATATGGGTGACATAAACTTATATCTTAGTTAGTAACGAAATTGATAAAAGAATTAGTTCAGATATAAAACGTATTTACACCGAAATCATCTTTTTCCACGTGTAACAGCTACAATGCTATTGTTAGGTTACTTTCTATTAAATATCACATACAGGTTTAATATAATATTATGACTTTATTTAGAATAATGGATTTTCACGGAACCTTACATTTTCGTCCTTGCGTATACTTCCTACATTTTTCCTTGTGACGTAATTAATACCATAGATAACAATAGCTATTCTTGGCTTGAAGTCCCTGCGGCTAAAGTTTATCTTACGATAAATCTGCGATGAAAAACGACATTTGTACTAAAAATATAGGGAATACGAATATTTGTATTCTATATATTAAATATATCTATAAAGGCAAAATGTAATTTTAAAATAAATGCATATTATATCGGTATAATTGGTTTTCTTACATTTCATGCAAAGTAATTATTTAATCATCTGTCAAAGATTCATTTAATAACGATTTTTCACCCTTTTCAACAGTTTAGATATTTCCATACCATAGGAGATGTTTATCACGTATACTGTAGACTGTTTTGCTGAACATTTTTTTTTATTTTATTTTGATGTTATTAAGGTATTTTTTTAAAATTTTATAAATGAAATTTTAATCAAATATTCTATAAATAATAGCGCAATATTTACATAATATTCTTGCTATGTTTATATATTTTTTCTGTAATGTAATTTTATCTAGTGGAGCAATATCCGCTAAACAGGGTAACACGTTCTTTTCTGTGGTATGTAGTTTTTGCAAGTGTTATTTATTTGTCGCATGATTCTTAACCATATAAAACTGCTGGTCATTTGGTACCTTTTCCATTTTATCACTTTTGAATATTGAACTTATATGTTGAAATTGGGTCATCTTCAATAATTGTATAGTTCGTAAGGAGATCTTGAAATTATATAGATTTGTGATGATATCGAAAACACACAACATATGTTATGTATCCTTCATGTTATGTTTGTGCAATTTTCTCTAAATGCCTCTATCCAGGAGTCAAAATTTTGTCATCTATGATGTCGGAAAACAAAATGATATACCTACGATATACGTATTTAGTCGAATGGCCCAGGGTAGTGTTTGTAAATCAGGGCTCTACAGTCAGACTAACAGCATTGGGATGAATGTAAAGCCTGGTATACACTAATTTCAAACTTTTACCATATGAATGTTTACGTAATAATAGTTTCATACATGTCGCGAATAAGGCGCACATAATATTCGGGTACTAGTTGCTATCTGAGTGATTTCCTATTCAGTTCTGGGTCGACATAATTACCTTCTTGTCGTCTAGGTGTTTTTAGGTGTTCTTTTGTGTTTCATTTGAATCTGCGGAATGTTTAATTTTTATTTAATTGTTTATTTTATTTTTATCGTCCTAGAGTGTCATAGTGATCTTTGACTTGTTTTAGGTTAAACGCATTCCTGATTTCTGGGTAGATATTTAGGAAATATTTAAAATAATCTGAAGAAAAAAGACTCCGTAATGTGTAAGCAATTTGTTTTTATTATTTATTATATTTTTGTTACATATTTAGTAATATTATAACGCATTTTTTTATTTTATGTTTGTCTAACCCTGAATTGGTTGCCCCTGATCTGTAGTAGAATTAATTGTTTGACTTTTCTAACGATATTGCTAGTTGTATTATTTTGCTTTGTTTTGCAGTTTTCAAAAATGGTCTAATTTTTAGTGGCTATCGTAGCTTCTAATCTTAACTTAAAGGCTACCATAGCTTCAGAGCGTTCTTTTTCACTGGTACGACACTTACGGATTCTAGGTTTCGTCACAAATTTTTCGTCTCAAGTCCTCTTTTATTTCTTCCCCTACCTATGTATTTCTCAGCTTTGCTTATGTATACCTTTCGGAGTAAATATACATTGAGTTTAAGTTACGTAGTGTTCATGGCATACCTCAGTGCCATTCTTTCTGTTGTGTGTGGAAAGTTCCCCGCTTGGTAGTTTCAGCGTTACACATTACATTTTTGGTGATGGTTTTTGATTTGATTTCGTTAGGTTAGAAACTTTATACGCGTGATCGAAATGTTATGCTGTGTTCTAAGTTACCCCTAAAGTGTGACCTCGTAATACCTGTAATTACCCAAGTATGTTGCCAATACGTCATCGATTTTAGTTACATATTTATGTACATAATTTGGATGGATTATATCATTTTGAAGGAGGGGTTTATAGTAACTAAGTCACAAGTCGATGCCAATTCACTACGATGTCTCTGTCACAGCTACGTGTAACGTCTCCAAATCCACCATGATATCTCTCGACACTATTAGTTGCATAGGATGCAGTTTTTTGTATTAGTCAGTAGAGGTTATCCCAGAATACCTTTTTTTCGAAGTCCAAAGTACGCGTTTGTGATACATATGCTGACAATTATTAAACCAAGGTTTATTTTCATGTGCTATTTTTAGTAAAATTAGTCGATCGCTTGCTTTCTCGACATAAAAAGACTAACTTTTTGTAAAGAAATTCCAAAGTATGATTCTAGCACTATTTTTGTCAGAGTAACCGTTATAGATGAGCTTGAACCCGTTGCCTACCAGTTTTCACTTTGCCTTTTTCCACTTAGTTCGGCACTTCTACCCGTCATGGTATCTACATTCCAAATAGTAATGTGTTGCTTTTAACCTCGCCCAAGGGTAACAACATAGTTTTTGTGTTGCTTCGAACGTACCTTCAGAGGGACGCTATAGTATTTGTACACTTTTTCTTCTTATGCACTTTCATTTAATTTTCAAAAGGAATAAGAATGATATAATTTTTAAGGCTGGTTGCTAACTGACGTCAAGATAATCCTTCTTAGAACTATAAGTGCTGCCATTGGACCTTTAGGATCTCATTTGCCACTATCGTCACTAGCTCTTACCGCCTTGTATGATAGTGCAATCCCAAGATGATTTAGGTATCCCATGTGTAGGGTTAGCGCAATGTTAGTCATTAAGTTCTTCACCTGTAACCCTAACGTAAGCATGCCACGATGTATCCTGTGGGTTTCGGTCTCTGATAGAATTTAGTCACCAACTCATTTCGGCCTAGTGAAAAGAGACGTGAGCACATCCATGACGCGGATATGCCGGACATCAATTATTCTAACTAGAGTTAGAGCAGATGCTCTATCTGTTTATCATCCCTGCTCTATCTTTTTGATTAAATCAATGTAATGATTATTGATCTCGTAGTTATTCCACGCCAAAGAAAAAAAATTGTAGGAAAGCGTGGCATTTTTTAAAAATATCGTACAAAAAAGCTGAATTTTCAAAATACTTTAGGCAATGTTGAAAGTTTTTGCATGAGAAAAAAAGAAACAACACCGATATTAATATTACTGAAAATACATTCACAGCGAAAAGTATTCTTTTATACCTAAAAGAGTAAATATTTAATATAACACAAAAACTTTTTGACGTCCTAAAGCGGACATTGTGAAATTTCCACGCGCACACAAATTTTTTTACATTGGTATCAAGGGCTTAGTAGAGAAGAAAATTTTGTAATAAAATATTAGTTATTTCGTAAAATAGGTATTTTACCGCAGAAGGTTTTAGTAGATTTATTAAAGTTGTCTAAGGGGTTAATGATTATTTCTTCGTCGGAGTGTTTGTTTTTGAAAATTTGTTACACTTTGTCAATTGAACTGAGACCTTTTATATGGGTTAAACCATCATTTTTTTATTGAAAACATCTAAAAAATTCATGTATCATTTATATGTGATATATTTTTCCATTAATTTTTGTAAGCGCAAGACTCAGATGGAATCCGCACCAAAGCCTGATCAAATTAGTCATGGTAGTGAAGAAGTTGTCAATATTTTCAGAAAATGTAATTTGGAAATGATGACGTCCAAGAGCTGCTAGATTAATACAATCAGGAAATGACAATTGTTGAGAAATGCGTGACATAAACTGTGAGAGCCAAACGTTACTGAAGAAATTGAAGTACATGGTTCTTCCGATCCAATTTTAATCACAATCTCGAATCAAGGTCTCTTAACAACTTATTTATGGTTTTTGTTTAATATTACTCTAAAATAAACATGCAATCAAATCAAAGTAAGTACTATTCAAATTCATTTAAGTAGGGCTATTAATATTTAATAAATCCGATGGTTCCTTCTAAGCAAAGTTCCTCTCGTAGGCAATAGTTACACCTCATATGTGTACATGTATATATATATATATATATATATATATATATATATATATATATATATATATGTGTGTGTGTGTGTGTGTGTGTGAGTGTGTGTATCTGTGTGTGTGTATCCGCACACAGAAAAAAAGGGTTTACGGTTATAGAAAATAGCTTTTCGTGCGAAAGAATTGCAATGGACCTGATGTCTGACCTAATTTTCTTAACATCGCTGTTCATGTTTAGTAATGGTAGTGTTCATGTTCACTATAAGCTGAAAAATTTCATCATATAAAATAACACATCAAATTACAGTTCCCTTTTATTATCCTTCTTACTTCTATTATCTTTCTTACTACTATTATCCTTCTTAGTTCCGCCAAGTCAATCCGTCTGTCTCTCCACTGTACGTCATAACCGTTTTAATGCCAGACTAAATAGGGGTAATTTTTTGGATATCCCATTATGAAGAAAATAAAAAGATTTTTCTAACGACATACAAAGATCATTTTAACGATATACAAAGATCTTTCAAAAATACTGGTGGTCTGTCATGAACGTTTTTTCCATACTTAGTTTTAAACTGTTTATTTTTGTTGGACTTAATTTTCCCTACCAACTCTTAGATAATCCGCTATTCTCAATTAGCTGCGCAGTATTGAAAGTAGTAGTATATATAAAGAAATTAATAGAACAAATATCACAACTTAATTGGTTCTACTAGATTAAGAGTAACAATCGACCAACTTATGACATGTAGTTACGTCATTGAAACTCCATGCAAGTAACTCGAATCAATTGAAAAAATAAATTTAAACGTATATTTATTATGTCTGTGAAAAATACATTAAGTAATATATATTAATGTATTAGGTAATGATGGGAAATAATATTATTAAGATATACATCATGTCTTTAGACCTGTATAAGATATAGCAGACAATACAAAACACTGCGAAAAATTCTTGTGTAAATTGTTTAATATATATATATATATATATATATATATATATATATATATATATATAATATATATATATATATATATATATATATATATATATATATATATACATACATATATGTATTTATATATACACACATGTGTATAACCCTTAAATGTTGAATGTATACGGAACCTTCGTAGTGCGAGTGCTAGTTTTTATTAACTACGACAAATTTAAAATATTTTTTGTGAAAAGACCAACATGACCAGACTTGTTTGTTTATAATTAGAGGCAAATTTTATTAAATATAGTACAATTAAATAATAAATATTACATCTCATTATAAAACTACCATAAAACATAATTTACTTTAATGAAATCAGATCTGTCAAACAAAAAGCAATTAGAATGAATTCAACTATATTGGTACACATACACATATGTAAAATATGGCAATTACAAACTAAAAATTAATAACGAAAAATGGGCAATTAATTAGTGACTTACAAAACATATGACTTGGTTGGATCTAACAAAATTACAGGAATTAAACATAATTAATAGAATATAAGAATGTTACACTTCCAACTGAATGAAACTTGGGTTGTGACTGAAAATTTAACAAAGGAATTAAGAGCCAATTGTCAATTAAAGTTAAGGAGAATGTGATTTTAAGGAGAAATAAATATTTTGAATTGAATTGATATATTCAGTAGACAATTGAGAGTTCACAATTAGTTACAATAACCCAAGATTTAATCGTGTGTAAAAAAGTTCTTTCCTGAATATAACAGTTTTAACATATTTTAAGAATATTGTGAACTGTGGAAATCAAAATATATTTCAGACCGAGTAAATTTTTGAAACTATATGTTTGCAAAAAATTGTCAATTTAAAATCTCGTCAAAGCTCAAAAAACACAATCATCCCTAAATGCCTGAACCTTTTAAATATAAACAGAATTTCCTTTGCAAAAGCCTCGTATACATGTTGTTGCTTTTAAAAGTTCATATATATTGTCTATTACGTCTTTCATAGGAATAAAAATAATAATTTTATTTAGAAAGCACTCGGCTACGTAAATAAATTACAGATCCCTTTATTAGAGAAGGACAAATGGAAACTTCCTTTTATTTTGCTTGTCATATGTAAAAGATTTCTCACCCTAAATTATTTTGCATCTATTGGTTTGCAAACTTCAGAGATAAGCAAGTTGTTTCTAATGTACATTATTGATAATAAGTCAAAACCTATGCGGCTCATAATAAAAAAAAAACTGGCTTTGAAAGATGAAAATAAAAACCTGATATTTGCCTCAGTTTTATATTACAAATACCTTTATTGTAAATTAATAAGCAAGAAACATCAAAATCGATAATATGATATTAATTGTTTATACGAAAGATCGCACATTCCATTATATTTGAATTTTTCGTATGCAAAATAAATTATATGTAATTATGATTGAGAGTTTGACGTGAAATATTTTTTGAATCATCTAATCATTAAGCGTTAATCGAGAGGAATTTTAGAACCGTTTTTTTATAAATTATAGAACACCCGATAACTTATTCAGAAATATTTACTTAATCGGAAATTAGTCACGAGTGCCATAATTTTCTATGAGTTACCTACCCAGAACCACCTAATATTTTCATTTTATACATGTCAATTCAAATATTTTTGAATTCATTCTAATTGCTGTTTGTTTGACAGATCCGATTTGATTAAAGTAAATTATGTTTTATGGTAGTTTTATAATGAGATGTAATATTTATTATTTAATTATACTATATTTAATGAAATTTGCTAAGTTATTTGGAGTTATTTGTTTTGTAAAATTACTTAAATTCCTGGAATTAATAGGGATATGCAAATTTACAAGAGTAAAAATTCTGAATTTCAAATCGATAGCGACAAAAGTTGCTTAAAAAACAGTCATAATATACAGACAGACACTAAAGTCTCATCATAAGGGTTCATTTTATACTGTTGTAAGCATTGTACTATTACTCTAACATTTTTCTAAGTACATAAAATATGCACTTTTTCGTGGTTGGAAGGATATTGATACAATTTTTTATTAGTTTTAGTTACTATATATTATCATCACCTAATTAAATATATTTATTTGCGTCTTGCACCTAATTTTACTAATCGATAATATGGTTAGGCATTAAAGATCGGTTGACATTATATCAGATAAAAAATTTGGTGACATAATTTGTTTAGTAACGATTACAGTACGTTTTGTTTTCGACGGTCATTTCGTTAAAAATGTATTCCAGTTCAATATTACCTTTTAATCAATGTACTCGAACGGTACCTAACTTAAATGGCGATGACTTGAGATTAAAATATAATTATTACATAAGGTATATGATTCGAAAATTTAAGTGTAAAATGTTTAAACAAATGCAACATTTGTCCCTTAATTTGTGAATCCAAATATTTAAGGCACTCAATTGTGTTAGCTTAACATCTATTGCGACTGAATGATAGAACTCCACATCAAAATTGAAAACGAGTATTGGTTCATTGTATTCAAGTTCAATGTATGTCTGTCAGCTTTTTGTATTATTATTACTTTTCGTAACTCACACAATTTAGTTTATATCGCCTATACAAAATTAGCTTACCCTAAATATTTCTATTTTCCCACATGGATTGCAGGTTTCATAATTTGTTCACCTAAGATATTAGTTCCGTGAAGAAATCATTTTTAGGTTCGAATTAAAAAAAATAAAAGCTAAAAAGGTATCAGGGCTATTCATGGCTATCTTCTCAAGACAAAAAATATCTTTGCATGACTAATTTTTAGAAGTAATAATGTGTCGGCTTTGGGATAGTGCATTTAAGAAGTTTCATTCCGATAAAACATAAATGTTGAATAATTTCATATATTATACCGAATGTTGATTCATTTCATATTAACCTGAATCTAAAATAACACACGTTAAGAATCGTGCAGTATTATTACTGCAAGTATATAGTTAGAGCCGAGAATATGTTGTACTTATATTGCGGTTATTTTCATACAGTTTTTTTAATGGTAAGACAGTCAGGGAGGTTAAATATTTAATTTTTTAATTTAATGTTGGCATATTTAAAATTAATCTCAAGTTAATTGCAAATAAATAAATAAGTATGTTTCATGAGAGTATGAAATATACTTGTTCATTTATATACGATATGATTGATACCACATTTTTATTTTTATTCAAAGTAAAGAAATAGTTCATAATGATTATTGTGATGAACATTTATTTCCTCGTGATATTATGCAACATCAAATATGGGAAAATAATCACTTTGGTATATATTTTTTTAACTTGACGAAAAAGGTTTAAAAGAATAACCTGACAAGCCCGAGTATAACTAGCACTACGAAGATTCCGCACACATTTAGGCACTTATAAACATTTAACTTTGCTTAGCATTTCTATTAATCTATTTACAAATATTAATTTTTCATAATATAAATATATTTCCCAAAATACCTTCACACAGGTTAAAATACCAAGAAGCGTTTTGAAAAAATTGTAAGGCCTAGGATAATCGCTATAATTTTCCTGTAATTTCCTAGTCATATATTGTCAGAAAATAGGGGAGAAAAAAGAAGAAAAATAAGAGAAGGTGTTCCATTTTTGCAAATAATTGCAAAAATGGAACACCTTCTCCTAAATTTACAATTTAAAATTACAAAAAAATAATTTTTCGCTTCTTATAATAAAACTTTTCAAATGATACACCGCACACACACACATATATATATATATATATATATATATATGTATATATGTATGTATATATATATATATATATATATATATGTATATATATATATATATATATATATATACTTTTTATTAATTTTTATACGAATATTTTAAAAAAATACTGCAAAATATGTGGTTAATAACGTGTATTACTATGCCGAAATTCAAGTTTCTATGTTGTATGATTGTTTACAAAATTGGTTGTGAATGTAGAAAAACGTAAATATATTTCCTATTATATATTTCGTAGGTATAAAAATAAAGTATATATTTAAAAAGTATGACATATAGAATCATCGCTATAGGTTTCTTACAACCTTTACGCATGCTTGTGGCAACCTTACAACCTTCCAAAAAATATGGGTTTGTGACATTATTTTGCCGATATATTTTTTCTAAATATTACTCAATCTATTGTGAAGATATATATCAAAATTATAGCCATTACTTTCGCAATAATGATACCACATACTATATTCGGAATTAAAAAACATTCGAGAACTTAATTTGCTTTGTTTTCAACCGATTGTCAATCTGATTTATTACTGTGCGAAATTTCAAGTGTCTTCATCAGTCGGTTTTTGAAAAAAAAACGACTGTTAAACGACAACAGCAAAAACATATTAACTCATATTAACTCACATTATGACCATATATAGATAAGATGTGTATAAATTCTAAATCAGTAGAGTTATTTTTATTTAACTTTCTTTTATTATCTATATCTAATCTAATGTTATTTTCAACTAATTTACACCAGTATCATATAAAAAACCTTGTATTAAACCAAATAGGAGTAATAACTTGGTCGCCATATTTTTTTAAATTTATTGATGTTATTTAACCAGTGTAAAAAAACATTCGGGGGAAATAAAGCATAAAGAAATCATGATGCAGACCTTTAGTAAACACACCATTTTATTTTGTGGTGTTTATTGAATTGCGTTGTCATGAATTTTGTCAGTTTTTTCGCAGGCATAGGTAAAAAGTTAGAAGGAGATCCCCCCTTCTAACTTTTCCTTTATCTTTACTACTAGAAAGGGATCCCTTCTTCTAATTTTTCCTTAAACTTATTTTTCCTCTATTTGAATTCTTTTTGACAGTTTTAAAGCTCGTAACTCATGTATAAGGCACCAAATCAAATGTGCATGTAACGTTTTCTTTTAAATTTAATAAATATAATTTTTGGTGGAAAAGGTTTTTTTAGAAATGCTTCCCGTACCCAAGTTTGAGGTAAGGTAGGATCCATCAAAGAAAATATATTTTTTGTAGCGCAATTAATTTGGATGTTTTTGTAAAATTTCATTAAGATTTTACCTAAATTAAAAGCAATATGACGCTATAAACGGATAGAGAACATGAATGATGAAAGGACTAGGTTCCCTATTTTCGGCATTTGGTTTCCAATAATAGAAGTTAGTCTCTCATGAAAATAACTTCAAAAAATCATATCATTCAATTCAAAATCGTGGTTGAGATAATTTTAGAGAGCTTATTTCCCTGAAGTAGCATTACGTTTATCTTTCGACTTTGGGCTGACATTGTTGATTAAGGGGACGACAAGCTTACGAGAAACATTTCACTATCATCCGTAATTCACAGAGGTATAAAATCACTTTGGAAGATTAGTTTCTATTTTAATAGGAATAGTCTTCAGAATTTGGTCCAACATCATTGTCATTGTTTTGTTTGCGCAGTAGACAGAAAATTAACAGTTATAATTTCAATATTACTAATATTGCTTCAAGCTTTCACACTAATGAAATAAGATTTATCTATTTATTATTTACTATCTATTATTATCTATTTATTATCTTTTCTTCAAAAAACATAAGCCAACCAATTCGCGTCCTATGTATTTAGGTATGAATTAAAATCTTAGATATATTAGTATAAAACCAATTAAATTTTTTCTTATTCGGACATCAGAAAGAATAACGAAAGATAAAAAATATCATGAATTGTGGAGGGTTGTTATGAGTTTCCGTTTTCTTTTTAAAGATATGTATAAATTTGTAAAACTTTCTGTAATTTGTGAGATCTCTTCATGAGTATCAAAAACAAATCCTCTTATAGCACGTTTATAAAGCTCATTTTTCTAAAAAGATAGCATTAATTTACTAATATAACTATAAATTACAGAAATTTTTTTGAGAAATGAGTAATAAGAGTAGATTAATCAAATTCGGGACAAAAACATTTTATTTAATTTTAAAATTTGTGCATCTACGAAAAATAATATGTATTCAAAGAAAATATGAAATTTCAAGTATTTTAATTAAGAAAATTTTTTATTTTCCTTAACTGGACTATATTAATTGTTATTTAATATTCAATTTCAATTGAATCGTGATTATAAAGTATTTTTCGAAGAGATCGAGCCCTCCTACCAATTTACCGTTTGCAACAAATATTGCGGAAATTTTTATAATTTGTTTATTTATTTCATCAATAAAGTTATTTAATAATGAATTGGATGTGTATCATACGTTTCACTTTAATTTTTCCTTTGTCTTTTCTCTTATCCATTTAGATTAAAAACCAACATATTGTTTCCACCAAAATTATGCCATTATATCTACAAAATTGTAAAAATATATTCAGAATAATAATAAGGAGGACGTATTTTATATCTTGCCAACAAATCAATAAAATATCGCAAAACAATTTACGATAAAGTTACTAACGCAGATATATATCCGTGAGCGTTAGTTGTAAGGACACAGATGCTGCGAATAAATTTCAAACATTTTATCGCCGCAATGCAATCTTAAGTTCATTCCAAGGAATCTCCAACCGACTATCTCAATGTTTGAAAATAGACTGTTTAATCAAGCTATGGTCATTTCAAAAAAAGTCACATGAGGTAGTCAGTAAAAGGTAACTCAATAATTTTACCATTGATGTAATTACGACAATAATATCTCATAAATATTCGAGATCTTTAAGACCTGATGGCATACAAATATGAAATATATGAAGAATAGCAAAATTAATATTACATCCGCCCTTTTTGAATTCTAAAGTGATAGAGAAATTCAGGGATAAACTGGAATTCCGTTATGCATCTACACAACATAAGAATGTTAGTAAAGTAATAAATTTGATAGTTTGAACCTAAAACAAAAAAAAAGTATTTCTGATACAATGATTTATTTGAAGAAAAAAAACAAATATGTAAAGGAAAGAAAAACGAAACGATATATACAAAATAAATGATAAATACATATAGTAACTTGTATGCTTATGCCAGTTTGTTGAACTTTGCTCTTATTAATTAGTTCAAAGACCTGTGTGTAAAGTGAACCTGAATTCAGTTAAATGTGGCATATTTCGTATTTCCAAAATGGTCCTATATACCTAACAGGAATATATCTCTAGTCTTCATTTTCAATTGTCTAATCTCCTATTCTTTATTTTCGACTTTCTTTCGAAAAAAAGCAGAAAAAATCAAACCTGCAATCGGAATATTTCAAGGCGATATTTATATTTAAGTTCATTCTTTTATGTTATTTATTACAATATTTTACGATAACATAAAAGTTATCCACCTAGTTTAAATTTAAATTTAATTATTTTAGTACTTTCTAAATTCAATGGGATAATTTGTTCTATTTAAATAATTCGAATTGCTCATAGTCCGCCTAAAGATGTTGTAATACAACGAAACCTAGGTAATGGTAAAGAACTTAAAGAAAGTAGAGATAATACTACCTCACGTAGTTTCATTTAATTGTGAATAATAAATTTATATAAAATGAACACTGCATAAAAAGTATCAAACTGTAAAAATAAAGATTTATTATATTTTATCAAATACCATTATTACAAAAGAAGAAGGGAAATTGGTACTCTGCACTGAAAATTAATCAGTTTTCCTACATATTGATAATATTTTTTTAATCTATTATTTTTGTTCTGCTTTTAAATTTAAGCAGTCTAAGTATATCTAAAATAGTATATCCAATATAAGTATATATAATTTCGAACCATCCTTGCAAAATAACCCGTCTGTTCGAATAATGGAACGATTATCTGTTATTTAGCATTTTGTCCTTTCTTCCAACTTTCATCAACCGTAATGATATCGAATGCAAGAAATGTGAAAGTTAGAGTGAAAACGAGTAGTGCGCAAACTAGCTAAGGTTAAAAAAATGTGAAATATTGAAGTGAAAATGAAATCAGTTTTTACGGAATTTGAAAAATTATTTATCTTGTCGGAAAAGATATTTACTTTTAGTAATTTTTTTAATATAAAGATGAAATAAGTGATTTGAGCATCAAACCATCATTACAAATTATGCCAGAAACCTATTTTTAATCGAATTTTAATTCTAAAAATATCAATAAAAATGTTTTGCATTTTTTCAATGGGGTTTATTACGTTAGCGTTTCTGGAACTAAATCTGTATTAAGACATCGCAATCAGTTTTTTTGCAACTTATTTCATTGCAGTGCCTCGTTTTCAAATGTGATTTTAATTTTTAGTATAATTTGATTTATTTTCAATAAAATACGTTAAAAAAGTCTTTGCCATTGTCAACGCCAACAGATTTTTAAAAAAAAGTAATGCATTTTTCTCAACTTCACCCATTTTTATATTAATCCTAACGTGTAAGATGTATATAAGAGCAAAGTAATTTAATTTAATTGAAAAAAGAAATCATAGGTTAGTTTTCGTTATTATCAAGCACTCTAGAAACGTATTTTTCATCGAATATTCTTTTGAAATATCTATTTGAAGTCCATATCTTAGCCTTTTTTTCAATAGGGTTTATTATATTAATATTTCTGGGACAAAACCGGATTTCGTTAAATTGTTCTATTTGAATGTTACAATGCGTAATTCCACTGAATCCACTCTTTAAAATAAGGTCTAGAACGAAAGTTGTGAACCTTATTTAAAAGAGTGGATTCTGAATTAAAAACTGAAGTTCTAGAAACAATTACTTATTTTATATAAAATGGAGGGGTGAAAAATGTGCTTTACGAGAGTGAAAATATGAACGTGAGGGGATGATTTCTGCCTTTTGGTTGGAAAGAAGAAATGACGATGGAAAAGCAATAATGTATAGATTTTTGAACAGACAGACATTTTTGCACCAATTTTATGAGTTTGCGGATATGCGCTACTCCCGTAGAGTAAACAATGATGCAAGATCTCGCGAAATCCCCAGATGCCATGTTGCGGGATTCAATTTCCTTTTTCTGTGGCTTGGAACTATTACGTTACGTGTCCTGAATCAACTTGACGTGAACAGGAAATCAAGGATTGGTACATTGGTTAAGAATGAAAAGAGAGCATCCCCTCCTCCTTCTCCTTTAGCGTAAGCGTTGAATATGTTCACTCAGTGAACAGAGTGACTCCTTAGACTCAAAAGTAATAGAGTTACGTACAGTAAATCGCTAAAAAAATGGTGTATATGGTATTAGACATTTAAAATTTCATTGAGGTTATAAAACTTTAATTGATAAGCTAGTATAATTTGCGAATTGAGACGATAAAAACGACAAGACTGCTATAAACAAAAGTTAATTTTTTGTCTAGAATACACAGACTTTTTATCAGGACTCGTAACTAAATTAAGAACTCTTCTAATTTCGCTACTTCCACCTGTTTGTCCGTCTGTAAGTCACAGTCAGTTCACTCGTAGACTCTTATTGTCATAAAACTGAAATTTGACATCGTTATATTTATTTGTAACATAGTTATAAGATAAGCTCTTAAAAAAACTTTTTATTATATCTCTCCTATATTATAAAATTGGGGTGAAATTTCGTTTATTCGCATTCTCATTACGCAGAGTATCACTGAACAGTCTTTAAAATATCACCGTTGACGAAATATTAAACTTTAAAATAGTTATTTTTGTTAGAGTTACAAATATCTACCTTCTTTCAAATAAATCGCAAAGTGTTCACAATAGTAGTATATATAACGTAACTAAAAGGAAAACCATGAAAGTTATATAATAGTCGATTAATTTATGAGGTGTAATTTGGTGTATAAAAACTTCACAGAAACTCCATAAAGATGATTTAAGGAAACTGCAGGTATAATTTTGTAGATTAAAACTTATATTAATCGTATAAAAACGTATAAAAAACGTATAATCTTTGCTAATTGTCCACCTGAAAATGTAATACAACGAAACTTAGGTCGTGGTAAATAGTTTAAATAAAGTACAAATAATACGTCACGTACACGTCTTTCAATTAATTGTGAACGTATAATTATCTTTGAACAAATGACAAAGCGTGCTATATATATCGTATCAATAATATTTAGCCAGGCGAATTATTAGTTTCTGCCTGTTAAAGATTTTAAGAGACAGATAACTGGATTGATGGTAGTTTTTCATCGTACGCATATCGCTAGAAAATGTTCAATGCTATATGTTATCTAGTCTCAAATATCTCTGTCAAAATATATGTTATTTTCAATTCCTATTTATTACAATATTTAATACAACATATCCCTGATAATGAGAATATTTTTTGTGAAATAATAAGAAGATTTTACATTTATTTGAATTTTGCTTAATTTTGTTTGCTGATTATTAATGAAAAATTATTGTACTATAGAGGATAATATATATTCCACTTTTCTCGTCATTACTTGTAGATAAAAAGTAATTTAACCTTTCTCGGTTTCTAAAATCTTACCTACAATGAGTTCGTTTTCGGCGCATATTTTTATTGACTATTTTTTATAGAATTCAGTATTATCATCAGCAATATTTACCAGAAAATAAAATAAACAAGTAATATTTTCTCCTTATTAAAATAAAAGCTTTACAAAATATCCGTAATATATTTTTTATTTTATTAATTATTACTTAAAATTTAAAGAAAATAACATGGTATTAAAAGAGAAAAATATTACTTGCTTTTAAATAATGTATAATTTTTAAAATATTCTTTTGAAGTTATATTTCTTTAGGCGCGTTATGAAAAAATGATGAGAGTGAAATTTTAAGATTCGTCACACAAAAGTTACAGTATGAAGTTGCAGCGGTTGCAGTCTCGAAACAAAAGCTATTGGCACCATCGTCGCCTCTGTTCACTGTTTTCATATTCATAGTATTTATCCACATGTTTCTAGAGTCTACATTCACACACGTGTTTTAGTTTCATATAAGTGCGATTTATATATGTGCTAATAAATTATATTCAGTAGTGATTTAAATTCAATATTTTGATTAATATATTTACTATTCGTAAACATTAGTGAAAAAATTGTGTTTATAGACTTTTTCAAGTGCTCCAATATAATTGAGGTTATCTATCCGCATGTATTATTTAATGATGCCAAAGAAGTATAACTTCTCACGCGGGTACATAAGTACACGCACCTTTTTTTTTTATTTTTTACACTACTGATTGAGTTATTCCATATGGAATCGTCTAAGATAAATATTTTGATGTTGCACCATTTTTGTTTTGCTTAAAATTTATGAGAATCTTCTTCAGGGTCCCAAACGACATTTATTTTTTTAATGTATTAGTCTTCGCTTACCCCAACTAAACGTACGTGTGTTTTGTTGATTTTTCGCAATTTTTGACTAGCTCCAGTATCACGATTATTCGACATAAACAGATAATATTTTGCAGAGATCGAGTATGTATATAATAAAAGAAATAAAATGAGGTAACTGAATCGTTTGGTCCACTCTTTATAAAAAATCTGTGTTAGAAGTTTGAAAATTATGAAAAATCGCCTTGTGTAGGTTATAGTATTAATGTGCTGGTTACAAGATAAAAACATGAAATGTACATGATATTTAGTCCTTACTCTGACTTTTTAAAATTTGCAATGCTCGTTTTATTATTTTCATGTTTTGTGCATTTACCACCCGTAAATTTTTTTAAAAGAAGTAAACCACAACAACCTGATCAGAGTCCCTATATCAACAAAATTATACATTATGCTTCTATCTCCTCTGTGTGAACTAGTATCGATTTTTAATAAAATATCCAGCCAAATTCTATTCTGAAATTTCATATTTTTTCCAAAATGTAAATTTAATTGTAAAATTATTTATTTACGTATATTATATTGTTTGACTTTTGACTGGTTAAATCTCTGGAAAGTTATTAAGTTATACCAAGAAGATTATCTGTTAATTGCCTCCAAAAATTTATTTTAAAAGGAACAAATGCGAATGGCTATACAAGACGAGGTTGATCAACTCAAGTGGCTAAAAATTAAAGTTCTGTTTTTTCTGAGTATGGCTGTTGGGATATGTTCCCTTTGGTAGTTCCTTTATGGAAAAAATGTAATTTTCCTAGAAAGAAACAGTTATCTACAACAAACCCGAAGTAATATAAAATAATTTTGATGTGTCCTTGAACCAATTCCAGCCCTAATTGTAATAAAGGAAATTTTTAAAAATATGACTTCAAACTATCACAATATACAATCAGATCTATGTTTATGTTATTTTTGTTAACGCTACTTTTAGTAAATATATAAAACAAGGCAAACGCAATCAAAAACTGAGACATTATGGCTAAATAAGTAATAATAACGCATTCACTATTTATTATAGCCAAAATAAAATCCTTGCATGTTAACAAAAGTACAGTATATTTATATTTTGTTCTATTTTTATAGACGTATTTTACATTTTAATATATTTCACTAAGATGTATTATCGTAAGGTTTTTTTAAGCAATTGGCCACTAGTAGATTTAAAGCTATTAGCAATCCAATCGATATTTCATTTCATTAATATTTCGAGAAAAAACTAATCCAACATTTGATTCTTTTATATGATTATCAAAAAATTTATCTTTTATATTGAATTTCTATATGTTGTTTTCTGGGTCATATTTTAACAGACGTAGATATAAATTTTAGTTAATTTCAGCATTTAATGCGATTACCCTATAGGCGAACACCAAAATTCATTGCAAACAATATAAACTGATATTTATATTTAATATCTAGTATATGATACCATTTGATTTAAAAATATAATTCAAATTGCAATTCTCAGTAAGTGGTAGTAAGTACTTGCGTGTTCTTTACTCGCGGTATATGTTATAAATTCATCGGCATCTTCTAGTTATGTAATTGAGGGACAATAGAGAATAAATATATTGTAATCATATATTGTTAAGACCTTCGAAATGTTATAAAACAAAGATACAATGCTGTACAATATGAATTTAATGTTGTTAGTAGCCTCTTTAGTTGTTAGTAGACTCGAATAAGAATTCAACTGTATATGATTGAATCTAATCATTTAAATTTTTATTGTCAAATTACAAAATAAGTCTGCTACTCTGTCAAGTAAGAATGGCGTCGTTTGCAAGATGTGAAACAATTGACTTACACTAATTTATGCTACCTCCTTCTACTCTATCACCTTCTATTTCTCTTGAGGTTCTGTATCCTCATCTGAGTAATTATTTTCCATCCATATTAGACCACAATGCTATTACTAAATCTTCAACTGCAGAAATGAAATTATTAAATTATTGACTAAGTAAATATTGCCGACAAGGTATAAAATGTAACTGTTCATTTTCAAACTGCACGGAAATATAGAAATAAAAATGAAATTAGACTTCGTCACTAATGCTTAAACGCTCATTTAGTAATATGAATAAACTTGAAAATATGACTCCCAACAACCGCCAACGACTAACAAAGTGAAGACATTAGTCGCTGTCAAATATTAGGTCGCATTTCTGTTAAATATGAGCATGTGCATAAATCGTGATGAACGTAGGTGTACAGTTTAAGGCATTATAAAAGTAAATACGACTAGCTGTGGTTTGGTTGGGTACTTAATATTTTGGTAGTATCCCATGATGGGCAACTTAAACCAAAACATTAAAATGACTTGTAATATATCAGAATAGAGTTACTTAATTTGTTTCTACGCCTAAGATAATTATGCTGGAAAATTATCCTGAAAAAAATATGTAAATGATTTAAACTTAACACTTCAATAAGCGTTAATAAATTATTTTTTATTCTATTTACATAACTTATAAAAGTGTGATTTTGCACATTGCATTATATTTTTTAATCGGTAACATCTTTTATCCTGAGAAACAAATAAAAAAACTCTTGTTTTTTCTAATAACACCTTTAAACTTTAAATTAATTCACCAAAGATAATTCAGTGCATTATTTGCAAAACTAGTATTTCAAGAAAATTGAGTTTAATTTCAAGACAAAATTCATAAATTCAGTAATTTTTCAATCAGTATTTTTGACCTTTTTTTTATGTACAACTCCTTTTGAGGGTCGATTGCATCCTCAGCACTCAAAATACCAAGGCATCAATGCCTTGGCTTACAGAGTCTCAAAATGGAGTGGTCTAGTCGTTTTCAATATTCTTTGTAATATTTGCTGGAGGCAAAAAACAAAGATCTTTCATATTGAATGATTGTTACTACGTCAGAGGGAATTACAAATCTATATTTTATGTAATGGACCTTAGAGCTAAAATATAAAGGATGGTACAATTGATTGTCTCTTGATTTGTTTATAGGGAAAATTTATACGTTTGGTACATAGGTAAGACAAGAAAATCTATAAAAATGAGTTGTTTCCCTCAAAAGTTAAAAATAGCAACGAATGAGAAATACAATTATAATGTATCAGAGAAGTAACTCAATTTATTATTCGACTATTGAAAAAAAGTCACCCAATCAAACTTTAATTAAAATATCAGAATATACCTATGGTATATAATAAATACCTATAGAATTTACCTATGGAAGAGATCCGGCTTGATTTAAAAATAATCGGCCAAGAGTGTGTTTGATACACATTAATAAGGTTTCATAGCCATGTTATTGGGCATAGACAATTTTTTAATAAGTCACATGGAAATCTAAAGATAGTGAAAAAAACATTGCATAAATTTTTTTTAATAAAGGTCATTTATATGGGTGCCCATAAGAAATAATCGCAAGTAGCGTATCATATGAACCAATCTCATATTGTAAATTTCCAAATATATTATATTATTGTATTCTTATCGAGTTTAAAGCAACACATAACCTAAATTATGCATTATCACGTAACGTTATATTATCACTGAGAAGAAACTTTCCGTTTAGTCCCGGAAACACCAGAATAGGTGTATTATTTTTCTGTAATATACTGTTAAAAAATCACATTTTTATAATTTCTCGGTACACCTGGGAAATTAACATATAACAAACAGAGGGATACCATTAGTAATTACAATAGTATAAAATCACAGCAGAATTGTTTTGAGCCTTTCCCATTATTTTGACACATGTTTCTTTTTTCTCTATTATTTTTTGTTCATTGTTTAGATTGTTAAATTGATACATTTTGTCGTATTTTTCACAACTGTTTTTTTTTAATTTATAAAAAAATTTCTATATATTATATTTATAGTTTTATTAAATTACAGTAGCGAAATAAATGGTTTTCTAGAGTTCCCACTCTATAAAACTCAACAGGAGTTCGATGAGAAAGGTATTCTGAACTCCACCCTAAAAGTTGTTCCTGACATTATTGTGAGAGCAAATGACACATTCACTGTGGCTGCCACCGCTTGAAGGCAAATAGTACATCATTGTGATACATTTTAATATATGGAATATATGCTTCGTCAATGCTGGTTAGATTGCCAATACTCTAGGAGCCAACACCGGCGGGAGCCGGATACGCGCAGTAAGCAAGTTTTAAGCCCTTAGTGTAATAGTGTGGAACATATTTTAGATGACTTGACCTTAGGGTAATTTTAGTACTGATTTAAGACGTGCCACGTATAAAATTACAAAACAAGGAGCCGCTTTTTGAGACACTTTGCCTTTTTTGAAGTTGCCTTTGTGCAAACAATCTATGCAAACTTTAGTTTTTCTGCCACTTACTCCATAAAACGAAATATAGACAATTTCCTACAAACTAAAAATTTCAACCTATTTGCAGCTAATATATAGATTATATCCAATTTTACATACAAAATTTGGATACAAGGTAGCCTATATTTGAACGAGGGATATCATCTACAGACTAGTGAAAAAAATGTTAAAGCGGGAAGGAAGTTTTTGAATTCACCTCTAACTTACAAAACTTAAAAACTTTACTGCTTTAAGTTATATTAGTGTCAATATCAGGGTCCATTCAGTAACGTTTGACTTCACGGTGTGTATGAGCTCGCGTGTTTACGTAGGATAAGTAAATTGTATACTTAAATATTGTTTAAAATTAATAGTAGGTACGGAATACACAAACTAAAATATATTCTAACATTACTCAGGATCATCTTATTACCAATTATGTGTAATAACTTGATCTTGTGTTTCATTATTTTAGTTCTTTGGTGCAATTTTACCAAAATAATTTTCCATAGCTGTGCCGATATCATGATTATTTTTATATTGCCGATATCATGATTTGAAGCCTAGCATTAAGAAGAAAAAATGTATTTTATATATTTTTATAAACAACTTAAGTCACTGGTAAGTGTCCCGGATTTCCAATTTGGATTTAGAAATAAACATTCAACCATCGACCAAGTCCATAGAGTAATTACTGTAACTAAAAAGGTATCTGAGGAAAGAAAATATTGCCCTGCAATGTTCTCAACTTATCACAGGCTTTTGACAGAGCGTGGCACGGAGGTCTTGTTCATAAAATGAGCAAATTGCTACCGGTGAACTATTGTAAATTACTTAAGTCCCTTGTTAGAAGTTCTTATTATTTGCTAGAAGGTTCTGATTGTCGCATAAGGAAGCGTATTCAGGTTTCCACGCAGCCCGGACAGGTGTACCGCAAGGAAGTTTCTTAGGACCTCTTCTCTATTTATTACCGCTAATATTACCAGTACAGAAATAAACTTCATAGGCATCTTTGCAGATGATATGGTTGTAATGGCAGCTGCACACACGCAAAGTAAAGCAACCAGAAATTTCCAAAAAGTACTTGGCAAAGTCAACAGATGGACCATTGATTGGAAAATCAAACTCAACGAGTCTGAATCCATTCATGTCATATTTACATTGCGATGAACAAACAGCGATCTACACACTTGCATAGACAGAATTCAAATCCCGCAAGTATATACAACAAAATATCTTGGACTCTATCCGGTTAGTAGGCTTAGTTGGAGATACCAAGTTACAGTAAAATCTGAGCAAATCAGGTTGAAATAACGATAACTGCTTTAGTTGATTGGTCATCATTCCAAGCTTAACCTCTACTATTCATCACTTAGGAAATACTGGTTCTAATATAGGCACATATATTTTTTTATAATTTTGACAAACGTTTTAATCATGTGTTCTGATTCTCTAAATTAGTATGAATAATTATATAATATTAATAATTAGATTTCCACCAAGTTCAACATGTTTATTTTTCTTATAATAAATTCATTGATGAAGTATAATGAAATTAAAGTAGGTTTCATTTTATATTTCGTTGTAATTTATGTACGAGTAAAGCCTATAATTTATATATCTTATGTACAAACTGTACTAGTTTGTACATAAGATATATACTTGGTACTTATCAAAATATAGCCAATATGAGATTTTACATGTTAAAGAGCACATTTTACGGCAAGTAGCTTTGCTTATTTGGTAGTGTATTTTTTGATAAATTATTTACTTTTGATAATACACATATTACACGTTGAGTAACTCTCAGTATCCTACATTAATCTACGCATGTAATAAAATTGTAACAGAGTGAATTCTGTATATTGAAAATAATTTGAAAAAAAGCGATTGATTTTGCATATACCTAATGATGACAGAATCCAGAAAATTTTTTTCAGAACCTTTGTCTGTTTGTTGTCTGTTTTTTTGTCTGTTTGTTCTGTTTTTTGTCTGTTTGTCTGTTTGTTTGTTTAATTGGAGTAGTATGGTAATAGTATATACTCAGGAGTAATATGTAACAGAAAAAGAAAACAATTTGTATTCCTATTACGCGAACAAAGTCGTAGGCACGTTTAGTAATTACTATCTTCACTGATCTTAAACAAAATTAAATGAGTATTCTAACGTACTAATTGAGTCAGACAAACAGATGCGAAAGAAAGATAAGTGCTAACAAATATTCTATTATTGTTTTATTTCTTATTTAACCGTTGAGTTTCAACTTTTGAAACTTATAGTATTCAAAATATTTATATTAAATATTTATATAATGTCTTTATAAACCTACAGTAAAAAGTGATTTGGAACAACATTTCTTAATGGGCTATTAGCCCAGCCCACCTGAAGATGTTGTAATACAACGAAACCTAAGTCGTTGTAAAGAACTTAAAGAATGTAGAAATAATACTACATCACGTAGTTTCATTTAATTGTGAATAATGAATTTCTAAAACATTAACGCCAAATATATTCAACAGTAAAGGATAATATTTTCTTGCCCAACCAAATTCTTTACACATACATTTCACAAATAAAAAAAAAACTTAAGTCATGAATAGTAAAAAACCATATTAAAAGATATCTCATTATAAATCGTTTTTGGTTACACTTCTATATATATTTCTTTGTATATTAACGTAAGGATAATTTTTCCCACTAACACGTTTTCATACTTTTCTCACCCTATGTTTTTTCTCACCTATTCTTATAAAAACTGAATGAATAAAATAATACCCTTTTTTGAAAAAATACCATTGAATACGCAAGTTTACCATCATGCAGGTTCAACTACAATATACATTAAGGACAATACATATTAAGTACATCATCCGTAGCATATTTTTGAACTAATTTTAATGTGTCAGTTCCTTTTGAATTATCATCATTGGACTATGAAGCGGAACAAAAAGATAATAATCAAAAGCAAAAAAATAAAATTCGAAGGTAATCAATTTCCACCAACTATAACAAACCCAACGAGTATTGGTGAAAATCCTGCACTAATACTTTTTTATACTTTCCCCACCCTTTATTTCTTTCTAGAGTAACTGTTTGGAATTAAGAATTTATTCATGTATTTACAATCATATTGTTAATCTCAATATCATCATATTTTGTACGTGGGTCGTTTTAAGGTTTAAATTTGCATATATATTTCGATGTTATCCGAAAGGCATCAGCCAGCAATGTTTATGTACACGAATTGAGAGTTTAAAATATGCTTGTTGACGCAGTGAGAAATAACATTATTGAATTATTTTGACGCTGCTTTTTCTCTGCTTTCTGCTTCTTTCTCCTTTGCAGATATTTTTTGCGCAAAAATACATAGTTTGAATAATATTGCATAGATATGGGTAGTATCTCATAATTTAGTTTCTTCCATCCTTTAAGAGAATATAGCAGACAAAATCAGTTCAATACGTCCCTTAAACTTGTCAGTTGGTTTTCTTTTTCTTACTTTATATGGAAAGAAAAACAAAATAATATAAATTTATTTATGAAAATATGGCCGATAGGCATTTAAAATTTAAAAAGATCCACTTATTCTCGAATATTTTTCTCAACGAGATACTATGTACAAATGAAACAATATAAAAAACGTTAATAAGACTAAATTACAAAGACAAAACATTTAACAAGCATTAAACATCGGAGTTTACTAACAGAGTCGAGACTAACCGTGTATATATGTAAATGGTAAGAGGGAAATTTATTTTTCCCACATAGTCTTCAGGGGTGGTTTTATTAGGAATTAGAAAATGACTTTAAATATTTGTCACATAATTTAGTTAGTGACTTCAATTTAAAGTTCCTTCCTTTCAAAGACGCTCAAACAAAATAAACTTACAATCTGGTAATAGTTTCAAAATATGGAATTTTAGGCGTTATTTTTACACTGAAGACTCTTTTTAATAATTTTTGACGCTCATATGACAAAAAATGGTTACTGTAACTTTATATTTCTCTATCTTCTTATTTGGTTTCTTAACATGCCAAGAAAAGAAGGATTGTTTACCCATTTGGCGAAAAATTAGTTTCTATGCTCTATTTTTCATCAGTTTAAAGACCGCCACGGGGTATACCGAAATATTTATTATTTTTTATATTTGTAACATACTGGATAATAGACAGAAGTGACCAATCACACTTGAGCATTATTGAGCAAATTCGGCAAATGGCCAATACACAACTTCAAGGAGAACACCATTTTACACACATAAATTTTTTTTCCGTCTTGTGCTACATCAGATCTGCGTCTAAAAATTATATCTCTTTCTAGGAAATTTAGTTATTATTACTTTTCTAAGAAACTGTGACTGATGGCGATAAAATTCAAACGGTACATTTTTTATTATGTAACATTATAAAGAAGAAATCAGCAGGAACCAATGAAATAAAACGCATACTAAAACACACCGCATATTTAATTATGCTATAAACTATCTGCTACGGTGGTAATTTTGAAGTCATCAAGCAAAACTAAAGTTCTAACATAAAGGGCCAGAAATGAAACTATTACCTACATGGAAGAATTTGTATTTCGTTAAGAAATATTTGAAATAATTGCAAGTTCATGTGAAATATTTGCATCAAGTTATAAATGGCCCTATCTAAAATAACATCCACGTGTTTCAAAGAAATGTTTATTAAAAAGCAATAATGCTGAAATTGTTCATGCAGTCAAAGAAATGAGAGTGTATAAATTTAAAATTCGAGCAAGACTTTCTCGGCAAGGGTATTAAAAGACTTAAAGAAAAACGTTTATTTAACTACCAAAGAAAAACTTACAGGACAATGAAGGGCAAAAATGCGGCGTAAATGAACGATCGAAGTACATTGGAAAGTCGAAGAAGAAATATCACAAAAATCTCAGTGTTTCATTTGACAACCTCGTGTTGTGCTATGTGCCATTATTTATTTTTATGTTCCCTTTTATTTTATTTTTTTAATTATTAAATCTTTTAACATTTAATGTAAAATAAAGAATTTGTTTAACGCGTAACAAAGTTCCGTTAAATTATGTTTCTTTCAATATTTTCTTCATATTATTTAAATTATTATTATGAAGTTAAGAACCAACATATATTTTATCTATATATTTAAAAAATATATATTTGTACATACTTAAATATAGAAATGACAAATAAGTCAAATTAGTAGATTTTAGCATATTTACGTGGGCCAAGTAGCTAAAAGAGTTATTAAATTTTAAAAGTAATAAAATCAAGCTCTATGTAATGTGTAAATTTGTTTATATGTAACCATAAAGTTACAACTATATTCATACATGTTAAATTAAATCGTTGAATAATTAGAAAACCTGTTAACGATAATTTTTCTTAGATTTAATTTATGAAAAAATACCCAAAAAACAAAATTCGTCTAAACGTTTTGATTTCATAAACTTATTGTAAGAAAATTTTGCTGGTTAATTTTACTGCCTTTTTTTGCCTTTCTTTTGATTTTAAAAAATATTATTAAGTAATTTTAAAGTTGATATAAGTAACAACAACAAATATAAAAGTAATTTTTAAGGAGGCTCACCTTATATTCAAATATGAAATTAGCATATCTTCTTTTCTCAATAAGAGATTACGGTAAAAAGTAACAATCTGGTGTAACAAGTTACCCAAGACCAAACAGAATTCAGTATTAAATTTCATCAATATCCTTTTAGAAACGTTTGCGTGAGCATGAACAAGTAAATATCTCACTGAAAAACGGACAAACATTACTAAGGTAATATTTTTATGTTCTATTACTTTAGTTACGGTCCCTAAATATTTGTTTATACAAAATTAATGTGCATTCAGGCTAATTCTATAGCTTTATTACATGTGTAGTCAAAAAAGTACATAGTTATAAAACCCACATAGCCTTAGGTTGAATCTATAGGAATAATTAAACTACAAATTTTCAAAACAGAAAAAATTTTAAAACAAAATCAGCTTATAGCAAATATAAAAGATATCGAGAAATTTAATGAGAAACGATCAAAAGCGATGTCTGCTCTCATACGTGTGCTTGTATTCAAATTAATTATTAAAGCATCTACCCCTTCCACAACGCTTCATGCTTCATCTCTAGCTATGTTCGTTATACCAACATGAATATTGTAGGAAAATGGCGTCACGTGATTTAAATTTCACGAAGCGTCATTTATTGATGTACATAGATACACTATATGTTTATGTAATTACTATGTGCCACGTAGCTGGACACTTTTTTGTCGTTATACTGAGGTAAATTAATTTTCAGAAAGGTTAATTTTGCATATTTTCCAATTAGGTACTACTTCAAGTTAAATTTTATATTTAAAAAAAAAATCATGTGAATTCAGTTAGCAGTTTTTACGTGATTCGTAGTCAAACGTAGAAACATATAGATCAGAATTTAAAAAACCATTTTTGCTCTATTACTTTTTTATGTATCCCTAAATAATTTTTTCGTAAATATATTCTATGTAATTATACCAATTATATAATACAAATAATACTGCAATTAACTAACTGTAAATATCCAATTTTACAGATTTATTATATGTATATAGATTAAAAAGAAATGTTTTTGGTGATAAAAATTAAAATTCATAAAAATAATATTAGAGCAACGTAAAGAAAATGTAATAAAACAATTAAATAAAATAAGGGAAAATTAAATTATTTTATTTAAGATTACACGGAAATAAATTAGACTACTCAATACATTATACAACACAAGTTAAACAGATGGAGTTAAAGTGGGCAACTTGCAGCGTTTAGTCTCACAAAAATGCATTTGTGAGGGCAACTTCTTTTATAAGAGTAATTGTACGCTGATTACCCCCGGTTATGAGAGGTGACTGGGAACCGAAATGCAGGCGTAATTGTATTTATACACATATAGATACTAAATGTAATGCATTCGCAGTGATTGGTTATGACCAATTTTAATCTTGCAATAAAAGCATTATCAACGGTATATCTTGTAATAAAAGCATTATCAGCGGTATAATGTACTAAGTGGGAATAATTAAAGCAATAATCTAAAAAAAAACAAGTCTATTTTTGTAGCTTCGTGCAAATAGGTTAAATAGTAATATATGTATATCAATGGTTATGATAATGATGTTTAATAATTTTCCATATCTCCGACAAACGATTAAATATTAATTTTAAATTTACATATTTATATTAATTTTGCCGATACCAATTATGCGACGATATATATTACGACGATATATATTGATACCGATTAACGAAGAATTTTGTGGAACGATTGGAGAAACAACGTAGAAACGTATTCAAATTTGTGTTGCTAATTGCTGGCAGATTGCTGTAATCGATTAAATGATGACGCAAAGGTAAGGCGGCCACAATATGATTACGCATGTACTAGTGACACGATTATCGCTAGGGACACGCTGTGTGATTCCGCATGCATTGTTCGAGTATTATAAGCGAGACATTTATGCGCTATGTTCATATTGCTTAATTTGTATGAAAATGACGGCGAAATAGAACCGACAAAAGAAAACAAATATAGGATTACATGGAATATAGGATTACAAGTCGAACTATTTTGACAATGTTTCACTGCACCTTATGCTATTCAATCTTATTCAGATGTACATATATGTTTGGTAAAACTAAATATATATATATATATATATATATATATATATATATATATATATATATATATATATATATATATATATATATATATAGTGTTTTTAGTTTAAAAGCATCATTTTATTATATGCATGTTGCGTCTAACCAAGTTCGAAAGGGATCTTTGATTAAATGAGTAATTGTGTTTTCACATGGTTTCTTACACAAACGTATTTCTATCGAAGGCGACATACATAAATGTGTAATCGACTAAATATAATTTGCCTACATAGTGACAATTGTAATTAAGCCGAGCATATGGCTAGTATCATATAATTATTTGCTACACTCTTTATTTATGTTTTCACACCGGTGTCACACTAATTACGTTATATTTTTATTGACTATGTTGACTCAATGATATCCTTTACAATTGATCAGTTATGGATGGACGCGAATCGGATGCTAAATTGGTAAACCAGGAAAATATTCCGCTATTAGCAATATGGTAATTAGTCCGCTTGTAAAGTTTTAATTTCAAATGTAACTTACTACATTGTTATAATTTCGTTAAGTTATTTAATTATTTTGAATTATAGTTCCTTTATTGTATTAACATGTATTTTATAGTTTGTATTCGGTGTTATACCATAATTGTGTGTATTATGTTTTATATTTGTTTTTATTGCTTGTAAAAATGGTGTTCCTGAGCTCATATTCGGACCAAATGTATTGCTTAGGTTTTTAATAAAACTGTACTCTAAACAGAACACTTTAAGCTTGGAAGAGAATAACACCGTAACTAATATAAATAAAAGCATGGAATAGAATATATCCAATGAAAAACATATAACAAATATATATATATATATATTGGAGCAAACATGGAATGTCCGGAGTTGTTCTTAGTACAGTGTACAGACAGTTACAGGATATTCCGAAGTACAAAAGGTCAATTTTAGAAATGAAAGTGGCAAAGTGAATTATATATTAATTAGATGAGACTTGGGTCGGTAAACATCAAATAAGTACTGTAAGGCATGATCCCGTCACATAATCGTCACTTTGGGCCTTTATGGAAATATTGTGAAGACGACTTCAGGAAAAGGAAAACATCAAGCTAAAACACGTTGATTTGAAGAAAATTAATACTGATTATCACTTGAAATATTGATTCAATATAATATGATTGGGGCGCTGTGGTGTTTTTTTTCTGTGACATATTAATGCATTTTGAGTTTTTTTTTTGGAAATATTTAGGTGTATTTTGTATTTAAGGTTGATTGAGATATATTTATATATTTTCATGTATTTACAAGTAGGTATTTATCCAAACCAAAGCATGTTTTACAGAAAGGTTTTTGTTCACCAACAAATTTTCAAATACACCATTCTTTTAAGACTACCAATCTCAACCCTGAGAAATTATGAGAGGAATTTTTTTCTTAATAAAATGTTTGTTTCTAAGGTAATAACATATTTTAATTTATTTCACAGATTTCATCTTAATTACATTAATTTCTCTTAAATATAATACATAACCTATATTAGTTATGTGTTATTTTTCATTCAGAAATACCAAACTATTCCATATTAATTTACGAACACGAATATGAGAAAAAATGTTTACTGTCAAATAGGTTTGTTCACAAATATTCTCTTTTGAAATGTAATTAAGTTTAGTTATTGTTGTCATATTAGGAAAATTTATTTAGGTTTTTCCTTTGGTTGTGATCTAAAAGTTATGCAACTATATACTTTGTGTAAAGCTGAAATAAGGTATTTTGATTTTTTAAAAATTAATAGCCTTTTCATTATTTTGAATATCACATTGATTTCTTTGTGCAGGAATAAACCTACAATTGTAGTTAAACATAAATTAATTGCAATCAAGTAAAGTAATAGTAACATTTAGGTACGAAGTAGGTTTCCTAAAATCATGATTGAAATAAAAAGTATTATGGGCGGTTATTGTCTATTTTTTCCTATTCTTGATCTTCGATTTACATCAAATATTTGACAGTAAATAAAATTGCTTCATTCAATATTCTTTGTTGTTCTAGCCAAACAACGTGCTCAGTTATTTAATTTGCAATCAATTAGGCCATGTTTTTCTCTGCAAAACCTTTCCTTGATCATTAATTATAAAGTTTTTCTTATGGTTAACCTAGCATGCTTTTTCACTAGTATGTTTTTAACGTGCTTTCAGTTTCTTTTAATTGTAAACTGGTGACCGATAAAAAATCATTTTATTAAATCGATACGATAATACAAATTATTTTGTAATTATTTTATATTCTGTCGTATTTGAGTGAGGCTAGCCCATAGATATATATATATATATATATATATATATATATATATATATATTCTTATAAATCGTCCCCGTAGTCTGTTAAGTTAATCACAAGTCGTACAGCATTTGATGTTTGACGCCTCAACGCGTGGACCCGGCCACTCATCGAGTTGGGCTGAACCATATGTTTTAATTGTATACATTAAATTAAGTAAATTAATATTAATGTTTAATGTTATTCTTATGTAAGGTTATCTTTTTGTAGAAATAGAAATAAAATTCAATTTTCAGAAATTCGTTGCTCGAACTTTTAACCCAAGTTTTCAAAACCATGTTTTCAATATGAAAATGTTATACTGAAAACACTGAAATTAAAATAAAATATAAGAATTTACGATTGCTACATTTTATAATAGAAAATTATCGCTTAATACTTTTACGACTTTTATTATTATTACTTTAAATGTGAGAAAATAATATATAATAAATATACCATGCAACAACGTAAGAGGAGAATTATTATTGTCTCAACTTGGCTTCTTAAAATCATTCCCAAAATAATCGCAACAAATTCAAGAACTATTATTTTTTCCATAGCTGAATATTTTAAATGATGAAAGTTTAATTAATTAATGATTCTAAATTGTAATCGAACAATAAGCAAACTTTCAACTGTGGTGCTTTTTTTCTCAGATAATTATCAATAATAGAAGTAATAGATTTAACAAGTAGATTTAAAAAAATAAAATGTCATCTCAATTCTTTCAGTTGTATAGTATCAGTACAACAGACTACTCATATTAAAATAATGAGCTTATATCTCATGCAAATATTTCCTATATGAGTACTATACAACATCTTAAATATATTTTAAAAGAATTGTGTATAAATATCTTAAATTAAATTATATATTAAATTAAAATATAAAACTTGTAATATTGGTATATTGTTTAATAAATATTTTTAATTATTGAAATCGGTCTTCATTCAAAATTCACTATAATAATCATCAATAATAGAATTACTAATAATAACAACAATTGCAATTAACATTAATTACATTTATTATAATATGGATTTAACAAAGGAAAACGTAACGTCAATGCTTTCAAACGACTAATGGTTGTATAGTATCCGTTTAATTGACTACTTGTATTGGAATAATGAGCTAGCGAATATGTCTAGAGAATAGGACATTCTGCCGCGATCATCACAAAGCCTGCCTAAGAAAGCGCGGAGCTACGGGTCGCTCTCCCTGACACGCGAAACTGCAACTGATTTACTATATCGGCGAAATGGTAACGACTGTGACACATGTTATAAAGTACTATTGCTCCGAATTCAACACGGCTTTCATGTTGAACACGTACAATGCATTACAGTAGTAGCAATTTTTGGGCATATTGAAGCGATATTGCAATGTGCCTATAAATCGTTTTTGCACTCTTTAGATCATAACAAAGTGTGTAATATAGTATAGATTCCAGACTGCAAGAGCATATTTAAGTTAAGGTCCCAAATGAGTTGTAAAGAGGATTCGATAGGTTCACATTTGCTTAAAAGTGTTTGTAGTTCTTGAAGATAAAGCCCAACAAAGCTTAAGCTCTGGAGGTGATTTGCTTAACGTGGATATCAAAATGTATGTTGTGATCAAACATCACGCCAAGATCACAATTAACAGTCTCCGAAGAACGGCCATCTATGAAATAGGTGTGAAAATAAGTTGTCTTGTTTTTAGAAAAAGTGATCGATTTTCACTTACTGTGTGACTTAATTGTACCTTGTTTAGTCTGCAATATGCATAAATTCTATTAAGATCTTCTTATATCTTTGCATGATTAGAATAATCTCTTATTTTGGAGAAAATATTTAGATTGTCAGCACATAATAGGAATAGGATATTATTTATTAATATTCTGTAACATGTTTTACGTTAAATCGTAAATTCTATCTATAGTTCGTCTATTACATTAACCGTAAAAAGTATCAATAATAACTTAGCAGCCTATGGATAAACAGTCTGATCTTTTGACGATGACGACACTTGTGAAATCTTTAACATATCATTTAAAATTTGCATACAACATGTATATAAATATATATACATATATATATAGGTATATATATAGGTATATATATGTATATATATATATATATATATATATAGGTATATATATGTATATATATATATATATATATATATATATATATAAAATCACAGTTAAGAAATACTAATTCAAGAAAAATATTGTGGTAAAATTAAGTTTCTAAATTTAATCTTTTTTACGTAAATGGTTCTATCAGAAAATGTTTAAAATCAGATGGACTGGGTTTGAAACGTAAAATTTTAAGTCCAATCCATTTGATTAACTTAACTTTACTTAAACTATATTTAGGGTTATTCGGCTTAAATATGTAGGGTTTTCACAAAACTTTCCAAAACTTTCGGCTTCCATCATTGGAAAACAAATTTGTAGGGAAATAATTTCAATTCTTATAATTGTTTAATACATGCTACAGTTTTTTCAATCTGATTTTTGAATTATTTAAAAACTGGTTTCTTTCAAAAACAAAAATAATTAGAAAATAAGGAAGGTATTATCGAAAAAAAACTGGTCATTTTAATTGATATATTTTACTAATATATATGTGCATAAACTAATCAGTTATTATTATACTTTATATACTTCTCTTATAACGAAGAAATTAAATATAAACATTCCGTAACCGACACTGGATGAGCTACTTTTCCATAATTATTTAGATAAAATGCTTATTAATACTTTTTGTCTTATAAAATGTTTAGATTAAATTTAAACTGTACCTAGAACCTTTTAAATCCCTTCAGAGAAATCAAGGTAAACTATTAAAAATAGCCTCTTTCAAATACCATAATTATCTTTAATATAACATAATTAACTATTAAATCTAATGACAATTACAACTCTGTCGATAACTTACTCAAATTTGAATTTCGTCGGTAATATTACTTCGGCGAGATTTTGCGTATAATTTATTGACTATTGATGTGCAAACATCTGCAGATAATTTTAGCACACAGTGGTTTTCAACACACCATCGAATATGTAAGCGCGTAAAAAGTGTGATGTAATATTGGGAAGATTAAAGGTATAATTTAAATTTTTTATTTAAATTAAAATTAATTGTACAAAGGTATATTTTTCTCTTTTTGTCAAAATGTAATGCCCCTTTTACCCTTCTATATCAGGTTTTGAGTGTATTCACGAATGACCCTTCGAATGGTATACAGTCGTTATCACTCTTTTCTTTAATTCTATCTGCACAGATCCGATGTTTTAAAGGTAAAGTGAAGAAACGGTTATTTAACTATTGGTTGTTATAGGACAAATTATTTAGTATTTGCTATTGGAGTGGAAATGTATTCATTTGGAATTTCAAGACAATTTAAAAATATTAATGTTTATCACTCCTGTAGGAGATTAGGTTCGTAGATGACACAACTACATAAAAGCTGCTGGAATTATTCACTATTGCTTCTGAAATTAAAAGATATTGGGAAAATGCATAAATTTGAATATCGCGCGCTTTTCTGTAGTTACAAATTATAAGGTATAGAAAATAAAATATTCGTCGTTTTATTATAACATATTAAATTGAGATTTGAGAATTTCCTCGATATTTATAGCACATATTGAGGATCTAAGCTACGATAAATTGACAAATCATTATTAAAGTAAACAATAAAAGCGCAAGAGATAATAATTATAATTTAAATAAAAGTGAATAAAAGAATAAAAATAATGATATTAAAAATCGACTGCCCAATATTAAACAAAGCTGCAAATTTAAATAATTTTTTTTTATATTTTTAAGGAAATCCCACAGAATTTTTTAGTTTTATCAGTAGGGAAATTGTCTTTATATTGTTTTTATTTTAACGACCGTAGTATCTTTATCTCTGTACATATACTAAAATTACATACCCTATTAAAGATAGAATTTTAAAGTCTAGGAGATTTATTTACACTTTCATCGTCAGTCATTTTTGAGTATAAATTAGTAGATAATGTTAATTTTATTTTAGCAAGTATTGCTTCATCATTTCATTTTCCTCTATAGAACCTTTTTGCAGACCATATCAGTTTTTCTTTTTGGATGCCATAATTTCTTAATCACTTGGTATGTTAATAAAATAGCCCATATTTGAAATAGTTTAGTGCACAAATTTTATCTGTTTTGTCATTTTCAATTTCATTGTCGATGTTTCCTTTTATAAAGACAATTTTGAAAAGTAATTTAAGGGACTTTCGAGGAGTTGATCATTTAAAATATTAACAGGTATTCAAAAAACCATTTCAAAAACGTTTAGTGAATGAACTTCTTTATGAATGAATGAAAACTTTAAAAAACTTAAAGTTACTTTGAGGCCTATATGAATTCCTTATGAACATTTTTGAGTGTAATATATTGAGGTATATATATATCTAGAAAAAAATATTCATTTGATCAAATTTACTCTGAAAATTAGAAATTCAGGTGTTGATCGTTCGTATTAACGTCTAAGTTACTATCAAGTAGAAAAAAAGTCATAATCAGCTCTGATTACAATATTTCTCGAAAAAACGGCTTTGTTCGATGTATAGAGGGACAGATAGAAACCGAGTCGTTACCAAAATGCCCCGTTTTTTCAGCTTTGTTAGGAAATGCTATAAACCCTTTTGAATTATTTATATGCTTTAGTTAATGTTTTAGTACTAGGTATAGTTTGTTTTTTTTATTTGATGAAGTTACAAATATGAAACCATAGATTTGATCATTAAATATTTAAAGGAAATAATTCTATCACTAAGAAATATAACGTCACTGAAACTTGAATATTTGTATATGGACGGCCGTTCTGATAAAATGAAAATAACTTTAAGCGACTTTATAATGTAGAATACTAATGTAGTAGAAGTAAATCCTTTATACAATAAATGGAGAAAAAAGACGATAAGTGCCATTTCTTCGGCGGTAATGTCTGAGAGAAAATGATATTTAAATATCGCAACATCACTGTGGTTACAACGCTGGAAGTTATTTAACCATTAATCATTAAGTGCGGCATTCAAAATTTATTTTAGGAAACTGACTTGAAGTATAATGTTCGTTAATACTACTCGAATCGTAACCTACAGTATCTGAATTGCAATGTATTCAAATTAGACGTCAATATCATTCCTTCTATTTACAGTCATTATAAAAGTAGACATCCCTCAAATCTAAAATTTTTCTTTCGATTTAAAGTCATTGACAGGTGTATATGATATATCTATGTCATATAACTAATAGGTGCCGGCTAAAAAAATATCACTTGAGTGTTTATGCACCGCAGCCTCTTGGAAATAGGCCAAATTGTTCATATAATCTGGCTTGAAGAAGGCTCACTTAATAGTAAAAATAATCTAAAATTATGAATGCAAAATTAAATTTCCGGTAAATTTTACATAAATTTACCACATTTTAAAATAACTATTTACGCAAAAATAAATTAGGTTTCGTGTAAATATAAACCTCAGCATCGATGAAAAAAATCTAAACAGCTGAAGTCAATTGAATTTCAAAATCATGTTTTATTTTTGGGATACTTGTATATGAAAAATCTCATAATTTGTCTGAATATTGCATGGTAAGAAAAAAATTATCACGCTCCACAAATATATAGTTTTCTTATCCTGTGTTATATATATATATATATATATATAATAAGGGAATTATACCGAGTATATAAAACATAACGCTACCTATTATTGTTAATGATATTAATATAAAAAAGTCAAAAATAAATTCTTGAAAATAAAATAATTTGATAAAAAAGGAATGTTATAACAAAATGTAACGTAGCCGAACACACAGAATGATTTAATAGGACAAGATTGAGCGAAATACGATGAGGATAATGAGGAATGTCGACGTTAATGAAAAGCCAAATAATTATTAGCATATATTAGCGTTTGTAAATAAAATAAATTATAATTGCCAATATCAGACGCAAGACAAAAAATGTACTACACAACGTCAGTTATTTCACTAATTACTGGAATTATACTTATTCTTATTTTTATCTACAGACAGATAATATACAACAAATTATCTAAAATTTAAAAATTGGTTATTAAAAAAGTAGCAATTATTCACTGTCTATGAAGTGTTTTGAATCTAATTTGGTAACTTTTTAATTACTAAATACACGAAAAGTCTTACTAATAGATCTCTTCTACTTCACTGACGGTACTAAGGAAACGCTTGAAGTGATAACCTAAAGGAATATTTGTATTATTGTCACTGTAAATCTTGGTCAAAACTCTTCATTTCGATTATCTTTTTAATATTTTTGACCATAATTTTGTAAATTATTTTCTCATCAAGCAAATACTGTTATTTTCATAATAGGATATTTTTTTTTAATTCTTTAAATTTTAAACACTGATTTATGATAAAATTTAATACATCCTAAGTGGTATTTGTGAAAACGTAAAGACTATAAATAGGCGATGATTTAACGAAGAAGTTACGTGCTTAGGAAAGTTATGAAGCATCTAACGATGTTACAGGCAACATTTTTATTCTGTTTCTAAGGAATTGTGTGTTTTTCTGTAAGTTTCCCGAAAAGTCTGTAGTAATAGAACTTCTGTTATTGAGCAACTTGGTAAAGGATGATTCATACCATAAAGACCTATGACAAACAAATAAAATTCGCATTTATAATATTAATAAGGATTTCATACCTATAATTTAGTTTAAAAGGTATATACTTCATAACAATCTCTTTTTAAGTTTCTCAATCAGAAGTCGCTTGCAGATTTTAAGATAGTTCATTACTAGTAGTATTTTATGAAGAAATAAATTCGTTTATTATCGATAGGTTCATTTCAAAAGGTGAAACAGGCTTATTTCAATCAATGCTAAATATATTTAAAAATTACAATGTTGTGTTTTTAAATATTTGCTTTAGACCAAAGCATTATATCTCACTTTTACCACTCACTATATTTAACGACTAAAACTCGTACGTTTATTCTAGACTCAGGATATACAGATACGCAATATTTATAACAATGTTAATATTATATAGAAACTTTTCTCTTTATCCGATTATCTAAGTTGGTATAAAGTAAGTTACTGTATACCAGTTTGATATTTTTAATACGTTCCTATCCGTACTTAAGGCATAAAGTTTTCATAAATTTTTGGAAGTGAAAGAAAAAAAAATTTCCCCTTCACTGACCAAATAAGTAAATAACCTTTTCTTGTATTAATGATGATAAAGATCTTTCCTAATCTCTTTTTGCTTGCTCTTTTGCAAAGATCTTTGCTAATAGCCCACCTGAAGATGTTGTAATACAACGAAACCTAGGTCGTGGTAAAGAACTTAAAGAAAGTAGAAATAATACCACATCACGTAGTTTCATTTAATTATCAGTGTGATTAAACCTAAGATAAAAACACGCATAAAAAGAAATACCTAATATTGAATGCCAAACAACTGTCTGGACAGGATCGTCGTATGTGAAAATTTAATAGTTGGGAAAGTTGTGGGTTACCCCTTTCACAACTATTAAATTAATGAATACAGTAGTAGATATATTAAACATTTGTGTCCAAATTTTCCCAACTATTAAATTAATGAATACAATAGTAGATATATTAAACATGTAAACTTTCGAAATAAATTACGCTATCTATTGAAGTTAACTGTATCACTAATGTGGACCTTTCGAAAATGTAATTGGATTAAATTTAAGATTAATACATGTAATCAATCATCTCTTATAATAATAAAGTTGCGTTTAAATAAATACACTTTTTGTATTGAAAACTGTAATTACCATATCTTCTTTTTTTGGCCTATTGTGATAATATATAGCCAATGAATTGCCTCACAACCAATAGAAATGACCAGTAAAATTTTACTTGTTCATTGAAATACTTATACTTGCTCTTGCGTGATATGCTAATAAAATAGATACACAGATACTGATAAATATTTCGAAACAATGAACAAACATTATCTTTGCATTTTATTACTTTTTTCTTCCCTAAATTAATTTTTTGTAAATATACAGATCCGCCAATTCTATCATTTTATTATGTATATAGGCGATATAGTACTTGAGAATCAAATTGATACAGCCAATACTAAACCTACTAAAGGAATTTAAGTATACATATTAATAAAAGAATTATTTTTTTAACAGATTGAGGAAACAAAGTAAGGTTACAACAAATATCAAACAATTTTGTGTGTAAAAATCGGGTGAAAACGTAATTTGCCCTCATGGGTCTGCTCGGGTTATGTCGTATTTAAAATATACCTAACACAATCTATTGATGTACATAGGCATACTATACATTTGTGTAATCGGTACGCATTTGGTAGGTAGACACTTCTTTGTTTTTGATGTAGTAACGTAATATAAATGATTTTTTAAAAACATTACATTTGCGTATCTACCAGTGCATTATATAATTTGGAATTTGCGGTAAAATGAAAATGAAAACGTTAATCCCTATCTTCTTCTGAAGGTACGATCCGAATTAGTTAATAGTTTTTATCTGATGCGTGCTCAAATAAACACACCTACAAACGGACAAACAGAAAATAATTCCAAAAATATATTTTTGTGTTCTCTGACTTTAAATATGTTCCTCTCAAAAATGTTTGGAAAAAACTTTCAATATACAGGCTATATTTAAAATTTTGTTAAACCTATAGACAATAAAGTACATAGCAACCAAATTTATGCGGCTTACTGCTAAACCTATGAAACTAATTAAGATATAAACATTGAGAATAGATTAAAATTTTAGACGAATTAAGGAAACAAAGTAAGCTTATAAGCTTTCTTTGAATTTATATCAGTTTTCAGCAAACCTTTGGTTTTTCGTTGTAGAATTTTAGACGAATTATCGATGCATTTATTCAATATATTGAATAAATGCATCGTCGAAGAAAAATGTGCAAAAGACGACCAACAGCGACGTCTAGCCTAATGCATCTGTCCGTATTCAGATTAGTTACTTAAGTACTTACCCTTTCCGCACTACCTCATTCTTCACCTCTAACTATTCCCATTTCACCAATATATGTCCGGATGGAAAGTTTCACTAAGCGATTTCAAATACACGTAGCGTCATCTATTGCTATAGATGGGTACACTATACTTTTGTGAAACTCTACATGAAGTAGTAGCTGGACATTTCTTTATTCTTGCATGTGAAATAGTTTTGAAAATGTGAAATTCACATCTCTCCCGAGAACGAATTATCGGTTATAAGGCTCGGCAACCTTTCCATTCCTCTGTCATAAAATTATTTCTCTCTTATATAAAATAGCTATTCGGCTAAGTGAGGTTAGGGTAGGTTATATTGGGTTTAGGTTAGGTTATGTTAGATTAAATTAGCTAAGGTTATGTTATTATGGGATAGGTTGCGTTAGATTATGTTATATTCGGTTAGGTTAGGTTGATTTACCTAGGGTTAGGTGGAGTTATGTAGATTTAAATAGGGTTGTTTGTTTTGATTAAATTAGTTCAGGTCAGATTAGATTTAGGTTTGGTTAGATACGGATCGTTTTTCTTTCTCGATAAATGTTTTATTCACCTGATTGTATGGTTCTTTGAACTGATATAAACTTATTTCACTCATATAATTCTAAAGGTACAAATTAAAATTTAAAGTACATCTTTTGATAAAATACCCGCAAGAATTATTAAATTTAAATTTTATCACTCAGGTGGTAACATAGAGTACTCGGACTTGAAATTTATGCATAGAAATCAGTAAGTTGGGTCGGGCTAGGACAAAAATGTTTTTATAACGAGTTAATTATTATTCTACAACGAAAAACCAAAGGTTTGCTGAAAACTGATATAAATTCAAAGAAAGCGTTAAACTAGTTTTAAAACAGAATTTTATTTACAGAGTACTTAGCATTGGTGGCATGTTTATTGTCCTAAAAACCATTCTAAATAATTAGACAATGACATTTTGGCTTTCTGTTATATTTTGCGGGCATTCAATTTAACGTATAATGAAATTCAAAGAAAACAAATATTTATGTAGGTGCCCAACATCGCACTAGTTTATTTAATTGCTCCACCACTCCTCTAAAACAACGAAATTGACAACACATAGTTATTAAAAGTATTCTAGCGTGCATAAACTTAAAATATGTGATCCTATCTACTAGTGTTTCAAGAATGGATATTACTCTGCGTTTAAATTAAATATATGGCCGTTCTAACAGTAACTCTCAATATTTTATTACCTAAATCTAAAACAGATTTTAAGAAGTTGCTATATTTTACGTTTTGTTTCCAACATCGTAATAGTTAGTTTGCTATATTTATTCATTTCCTTCATTAAAATTTCTCAAACAAAGAAGTCCATATATGTCAAAGTAGAAGTGAAAACATTTCGAAGATTTACCCTCATGTATATATATATATATATATATATATATATATATATATAATAAGTAATGTATGTACATATTGTCATCTAATTGTCCTCATAAAATTAAGCTAAATTATTTTAACGTGAAACACAAGCTAAAAGGATATGGAAAATACCATATGTAAGTTAGAGCTCAATTCAGTTGATATCGGGAGCATGAGATATGAAGGTGGATTGAGGATCAAAAGCCTAACAAAGTGTACTTTAAAAAGTCTTAGTAATGAAACTTTGCGCTGACAATATACAAACTATCGCTAAAATATTTCTTAGGTGCTCTTACATCTAATAAAAAATGTAATGAACATAAAAGTGTCACTTTCACCACCAAATTATTATGTCTAAGATTTTAAAGAAACCTACATACCTGAAAAGATGGGTATAAAATAATAACTATAAATAAAAAAAAATAAAATGGATTTCTTATTACTTTTTTACTATATATAGTTACGAATATTTTGCGCCCATTTCGTCAGTCTTATTATTTCTTAACTTAATATAAATGATAATGAAATTATTCATTACTATATAGTAAAGTTATTTTCATATAAGCAATTAATTTTTTCTCAGTAGAATATAATTTAATATATAAATATAAAATGAGTATATTGTTATAGAAGTTAGGAATGTTACCCACTATGACTAAATCAACATTTTGACCAACTGATATTTTCTTTTGTGAGAAATTTTTCGATGATTATATTATCTTAAGTTCTCTTGGTCATTGCTTATCTTTCTTAATTTTCCCATACTTAAAATTCTCGTTCCTCTTTGTCCTCTTTGTCTATTTCTTGAGTAACATTTGAATTTCTTTTTCCCGGCCTGGTCTATAACTGCACAGTGGAGGATGGAGATAATTAAAATCTATTTTTGAATGGGTTTTTCATTCATTTTACGAGTATTTGTAATATAAGTCCACTTTCCTGCATCTACTAAGCATCGATGACTACAAAAATAAGCATTCCAAAATAATGTTAAGTACTTGCATTTTGTGCTGATTGTGCTTAATTGATTTATAATTTTTTTGTGTTTTTTAGACGAAAATGCTCCAAAGAGCTGACGAGATGTAGGTTTGATATAAATATAAAAAAGGTTTAAACAATGGTCATTAGCAGACTGTTACTTTAATATTATCTATCCATCTAAGGAGAACTTCTGTAATAGGTTCATGATTCTAAATACGTGTTTGCATCATGTATATATAGATGTTTGCAGCGCTAAGCAAATCTTTTATAGGAAAAAATTGAGGTCTCCAAACAAAGCAATATGGCCGTTTTAGCTCACGGCTAGTGAGTCTACGTTTTACATAGCCTGGTTACTTTAGTTTGTTAGTGTTTCCCGGTCGCATCCTAAGAGTTTCGCTGTTTGGCTATGGGAGCTACACCAGCAAATAGAAAGACTAGGTGCCACAGAGGAACGCCATTGATAGAGAGAGGATGATAATGTGGACTCAGGATAGATAGCTCATTATTAACAAGTCATTGTGGCACTACTTGAGCTTGACACTCCCGAGGAGTGGAAGGTGCGTTGATTAAATAGTTATTAAATAATTAATATCGTTTAATGTATAGAGATATTTCCAGATCAAGAAAAGTGTTTTATTTCATTAAGTTTTTGATCCGATACATGTATCGTTTGGTACGTTGTTCTCCCGCAAAAAGGTCTGAAGACCTTTTCTGGATAGTACTCTAACGTTCTACTATCAATTTTGAGTATTTTCAATATAAAAAGTGAGTCCTTTAAAAGTGTTTAACATTATTTATGTATCTACTATATTTTGCATTGTAAAATTTCTTTTTTTATCAATTTAAATGTTTATATATTTCTTTAAACACTATTCTGGTCGTAAAAAAATACTTAAACTTTTCTGTATATTTTGAAAGTAGATTCCGGGTTAAATTATAAATAAACATGCATTTCCTTTCTTTAAAAATTTATTACGATTAAAATTGTTTAAAGAATGGAAGAATATTTTTGTGTAATAATGCATTTTAGGTTTGAAAAATATGTTACTTTCAATCTGAATTAATCGGTACCTCTAGGGTTCCATAAAAATATGGTATTGATTGAAAAACAAATTTCCACATTATATCTAAAAGCACAAAAATATAATTGAAATTTCACACAAAAAATGTGACAAAGAAAAAGTAGAACCGATTACATTAAATTTACAAAGTTTAAAAACTATCAACGCAGGAAAAATGTGTTTCCATGCGAATATACCAGCACGCGTGCACACAAGAGTGCATGCCAAGTGCCACAAAATTTTGCATGCGGACTCGTTCACGTGTACGCTATAAGCGTTACTCGTTAACTCGATTTTTCTAGGGAAGAAATGGAAAATTTTAGTAAAATACATCCTTTCAATTTTCGTGAAGAATTTTATTTACAATAACAGAAAATTATTCCACATTAATAAGGTGATTCTACTCATTGAATCTTCCACGATGCGGTTCATAGGATATAGGTCTTTTATTTCTCGTGCATAATGAATAAAGCTTTTCTCGACTTCGCGTGTTTTTAACATATTCAGTATAATAGGAAATATAAGGACTTAAAGCAAAGAATAAAAATGAAATTTAAACTGAATTATATACCGTTAAATTTTATAATACCTGAAATTCGTGTTTTACTGAAATTAGAGACAACGATTCATTTCTGTTTCTGCTCGAGGAAAGTTTTATTGATACTAGCCGGTTCACTTCTTATTCATTGCTGAAACTCTTGCTAATTATCAAAAAATCTAATGCGTGCAATTATTTATTTATGTATTATTAATATTTTTACTTTACATAAAGTTAGATAAGTGTATTAAAGGTGAGAAACGCAAGTGCGTAGTAAATTTAACTAACTATTCAAAACATATAATTTATTTGCAAAAAGTGACACTTATATATCAGAATCCATAAAAGCCAAAGTTTGATGTTTTCAAATATCATAATTTGATTTCTTTTTTCAAGTGACGTTTATATTTTAAGTTATTGATTCTTCAAGATTCTGATTATCCTTTATCTAAGTCAGCAAGATGCAACGCCATAAACTTTTGCGGCATAGATAAGTTTTAAAGTTAAATTCTTACTAACTCAATATTAACTTAGCTCACCTATTTGTAGCAATAAAATTTATAAAAATGATAGTGGTAAATGTTGGTTACCCTACAATTTGATCAAGGAAAGAAATTTTAAGTAAACTTGACTGATTAGATATTTTTTGCAGACCGTAACCGTAATTTTCATCAAACGGTAACTTCATGTTGTTTAAACTGTTGACAGTTTATCATATGAAATGATTATAGTTACACAATACACAAGTATGATTAAAAAGCACAAGACACTATACATTTTAAAGGAAATTCATGCGCTAAATGGAAATGAACTGTTACGCGAAAAATTTTTGATCCCTTGCACTCTTTTAATGTCCTGCCATGTTTTCAAAATACTATTTATTTTGTATTGCTATAGTATCTTTAACATATTACATCATTTGATGAATAAATAGTTAGTTGGTGAATAAAAATTGGCTATTGAAAAATAGCCAATTTCATATAAATATTTGTTATTTAATGCAGTGAATATGCGGAAGAAACGATTCAAAATAAACGTTAAGGCTTAAAATTTGCCGATATAACCAAACGTAAACGATGAGCCACTTACAACAATTTCTGTTGCCTTACATTACTTTACGGCACAGTGGATTGACTATATGTGTATGTTAAATAATTTTAATGTAATTACGATCTGTTGTGTCAATTTAGTTTTTTATGTTTGAAATAAAAAAAATATAATATAAACATTTTACAACGATATATACATGATATGATACATACTTAATGTATCATAACATTAAAAATATCTCTTTATTTTTTTCTGAAAAACATACGCAGACTTCATTAAAAACTACACGACAGTTTATATATGACTTTTCATACTATTGCAAGTACAGAAAGTTCTCATAACAGAAAGTCAAAATATTTTTACTTTGTTATCTCCGTGACTGTAGCTAATAAATATGAGCTAATTAGTAGCTAAGAGGTTTAATAAAAAATTGATTTATTCCTGCATTAAAACTTCTATTAAACATATTTAGAATTTTAACTCCATATCTAAAGCTATTTATATCGGTCAATATATACAATTACGTAAGTTTTAATTCGATTATAATTTTTTCAGATCCTATAATTTCTATGCGTTTATTCTATATAACTTCCATAGTAACTTTTTCTTTTCGTTTGGCCTGTTTTTCTTTTAAATTTGGCGTACCTGACAATAATAATTTATCTAGATTTCTTAGAATTTATGAAAGTGAGGTTTTTTAGATATCCGACAGCAAAAGTACTCTTGCTTCAGAATTTATATAATCATCTGTATTCCAAGCAGCGTCTTCATTATTATGTATTTGCACGTACACTTTGAAGTACGTAGTTTAAAGTTTTGTAACGACACTTGAATTACTTTCATGATGTAAATTAAAGGTTTGTAAATAAGAGGAAAATCCTAATAAAGGCTTAGACATGTCTATGAGAATGAAGGGCGCAAGTGAGCTATATACATGAAGACTTAATGGTGTGACTTTCTATCCCTCTTTTGAAAAGAGGTGAAGTGTTGATATAAGTTAGGAATTTATTAAATGTAAGAACAATTATACCTCTCACGACAACATCAGGTATAACATATGCAATAATGTCAATATGAATGCTTTTGTCAGTCATATTGTTTCATATTTGGTTGAATTTCAGGAACCCTAAATTCTAATAATGTATACTACATATCATAATACATTCTACGATAATATTTAGTCGAAAAGATGATCACAAAAGAAAAAAAATCATATAGATTTTATTACCAATATTATTTCCAAATTTATTAGTACAACTTAACTGTGATTGTCACTGTATAAATACATTCGAAATCAAGGAAAGGTATTACATAATATAAGGTTCAGAATTTCTTTTCAATAGTCGATTTTAAAACATCATTTAGCGTAGGTCTGGTTTAATAACTTCTGACGTCAAAGTCCTGACACTCTGACGGTTGGTATAATTTAAAATTTAAATAAGACTTCTTTCCTTTTTAAACACGGGACTACTTAATCATATAAAGGTAAAATATTGAATATTTATAAATATATTTCGTACCTGAAATTCGTACGAATACGAATCTGAAATTCGTATTCTACCACATTTTTTCTTAAAAGACAAAACAATTTTATCCTTTGTTGTTGAAATTCAATCAAATTAATGTATATGAATAGCAATAAATTTTATTATACAAAACGAAATATACAGAGTGAATGTATTTTTCACAATGTTAAGAAAACTGCATTTTTGTCTTTGATATATTTAGTTCCATGAAGACGCTGGTAAATTATATCTCGTTCTTTTAAACACAGAAACATACACTAGGAAGTTTACAACTTGTTCAGATTGTAATCTATATATAACTCGTGATGTGTGATTGTAATCTAAATGTAACTCTTTTTCAAATATTTCCTCGGTTTAGGTATTATAGTAGTATTAAATGAAATCTAAATTGCGTATTAAAAGTCACTACGTTCTTAAAATTTATTATGATCCTTATTCTAACAAAAGATATGTTTGATTTCTCGATATTGGTTACATAGATTCAAAACAATTAGTTAGATCATTCTAAAGCTCAAATGAGTTATTCAGTGTAATAATATAAGAAAGTGATATTGCGTATTTTTACCCAAACTTAATGCACGTGAAATCAAAGAACTTCTAACTAGCAGATCCCTATTTAAAAATCGACGATTAATCATGTAAGTACAGGCAGTTTCATGGCTTAATTATATAACAAATATACATCAGTCACATGCTGCACTTTGAAAATATCGTGGCCTTAAAATCATATTATATCTTGGCATTTTAACGTACTTCGATTTTCTCGAGTATTGGCGTTTGTTTTTGTTAATTTATAATGATTATTTTGTAGATTGCTATAATGTTTATGCTGTTCCAACTTATAATATTGTGATATACTTGTGTGTTTAGGTGTCTCTGGTTGCAGCGCTCAGCTGACGAAGAAAATGTATGCTAATACTTGTCAGGTAATTCAAACTACTGGCGTCACACGAATCCACGTTCACAACGATAGCAAAGACTACTGGCTTCACTAGAATCCGCGTTTACACAGACCGGGTTTCAGTATAGAGGGAATTTAAATACTTGAGAGGGAATTTTTAATAATCATAAGTTCGTAATCATAAGTTCGTTTCTTTACCTAACAGAATAACGTCGAATTATTTGTCATTTTTGTGAAAAGAGGTAGAAAAATTCATATCAAATATACCTTTTAGCTTAATCAGGTATTTTTTTATTTGTTATTTTTTGGTCCAAAAAATGTTCTTTCACCGTAAAAAGACGCGGGTGTTTCGGAGTTATATATCCACTCTCCAAAATTTTATTACAAAACAGCTCTAATGACTTTTAAAAAGTAAGGAGACAAAAAACCCTCATCATTTGTCCATTATCATTGAATGAATGATAATCAGATAAAAATATTTCGGGTTAATGAAGTGAATGTACTAGTAATATCCAATCCAACTTCTGCGATTCTTGATGAGCACATACAGAGAAAATATAATTGTTCCTGCTGGCCATTTAATTTTTAAAATAATGAATGTATTCACTGACATTATTTGTCGGCAATCCCTTAGAAACCAAACTCCTCTGAAAAATATCCTTCATATTTCACCAGTAGCTTGATAATAATATCCGATATTCAGTTCAAGTTCGAATTCTAATACTGTTGTTTCCTCCATTAAGCCATCGGCATTTGCATTTGTAATTAATATAAATAACCCATCCTTATCATCACCCACTCTTCATCAAGAGTTACTAATTGTTTCAGCCAATTAAAGTTAAATTTTAATGTCAGTGATTTTGAAAAGATATAAACTCATAGAGTTAAAGCGCCCTTACTTTATGTTGATTTAAATACATTTTCATCGGATGCATTCCCTTGCCTGAATGCACAAGGAGCTACCGAATATATTTAATAACACTTGGTGGTTCCACGTCTACAATATTAAATTCCAAGTAACGTTATATTAAATACATGTACTCGTATATATTAATCCTAACGATAAGATGAATTAATTTTAGTGCCTTACACGTTAACATCTAAGCCGTTAATCCGTTCAGATTATGGAAGGGAAGATCCAGGGAAATATAAATACGCTTGAAAAACGTTACCTTTCTTTTTGCTTTGTGCAGTTGGATATGATCGATTATATTAATAACGTACATTTTCGAAACTCAGGAGAATGTGTGTTTACCATATGAGTGTTCGCTCTAGGAATAGAGGGAAAATTAAAGAGTTTTTTGTTCATAAAGATATTGTGACAGTAAAGACACACGTGACAATAAAGACATACACTGCGCCGCGTGCTCTCTGAAGTTTGTATTATTTCTCAGGCTTGGTGAAATTATTATTAAATCCTAATATTTTAAATTTTAATGGATTTGGTGAATTTGTTCTTTCCTTAATAGTTTTTGTTTAAATCTCTAAGAGAGCTTATAATATAGTAAAAATTTGTAGAATATATGAAATTATGGTAATATTACTGTCATATCTGAAGCGTGAATATTTTCGTCAGTATTAAATATATTACCGACATAAATTATGTATTTATAATATCAATTAAATATTAATGCAAAAACTAATTTTAATCGGATTCTGCGAGCTATAAATATATTTCCAATAAACCATATATTTTTTTAGCCAATAAAACCGTTTTCTTTTCTGTTTAGTGCATTTATTTAAATAGGGTTTGGGCATCGGTAACTGTCGAAATATATATTCATAATCCAAAGTAAATCTACTATAAATGTTGTATCGGAGTACATACTTCTTTAGGACTTTTTAGGTACACAGTATTCTTCTTATTATCTTAATCTCAGTTATGTTTTTATGTTATTTCAATATAGCTAACAAAATTCTTACGACTATTAAAAAACGCTTTGGTATATTTTAATTTACGATGTGCTACGACTGCAAATAACTTCGTTTCTTTACAAAATATCTTTAACTTCATTTCATTAAAGAAATTAACTCAATCAAAATTGATAAAAGTTATTACAAGAAATTCTTTTCAATAATAAAGCGAAATGAGTATATATATATATATATATATATATATATATATATATATATATATGTATATATATATATATATATATATATATATATATATATACTCATTTCGCTAGTAAGCACTTTTTTAAATATTTCCTATTGTACTTTCTTGGTGCATTTAAGTGCCCAATTAATATTATAATACACGCAAAAATCATCAAATTAATTTTTTTATATCCATAACGGTTTAAAACGGTTAACACCTATAACAGTTTAACACAAACTTTTCCGTAAAATTAACTACTAATTTTATATTTATTAAAATAACTTTAGTGAAATATTATCCCGATATTAATTTACAGGTAAATTTATTGAGAGTAACTTTCTACTTGTATAAAAAGGCGGAAATCCATTAGGCTCAAAAGAAAATTGGTTGAATACCAAAAGGAAAGTAAGCATAGTATATAACGTATGAAAGGATATTTCTACGTTACACGCAAAACGTACATATTTTTATATATCTAGATCCCAATGTAATGGCTTAAGTATGAATGAAGGCAGTTTACTTGATGGCACCCACTACGTGTTCTAAATATAGATATTTTTTCGTTCCTGATTACATTAGGTCACGTCCAATGTCATAACTAGGAGTAAGGTATATCATACTTTTTCCTCATTAGGTTTAGAATAAATTACTTTGGACCGAATTCTTAATATGGTTTAGCTGAATGAACTGTAACTACATTAATGTATTTTTCTTGTATAAATAAGTATTCAAACTGAAACAAATATTAATTATCAAGAATATTGATTTATTAAGAAGGTTTAATATTATGGTAAACGAAGGTAAAACAATTCCTATATAATTGATATCTCCTCTTATTTATAACGGCATAAATTGTCTCTCGCTCTACTTTATTGAGTTATAACTTGCATGTACGCTTGTACATATGTAACAGGCTATATAACCGGGCAATTACTCTGATTGTTTCATAATTTATATCCTGATTTGAATATTCATGGTTGCTTCATAGTTCATAACAAAATTTAACTTTATATTTTAGAGAGTAATCCAACCAATGTAATAAACAGTAAAGAGTATTGGGCTGATTGTTTAAAAGTAAGCAAGGGAAAAAACATTTCCTATTATTTGAAATTAATGTTTTTTTTAAATTCTTTAATATCTTCAACTCAAAAATGAACTACTGTATGTAAGTCGAACTTAAGCATTGGAACAATACTTAGCTACCACAAAGTTACTCTAGGTATTATCGATGAATCACATTAATATAACCTGGTTGCTTCACACGATAATTTTTTTATTTAAATCTTCATAACTGTTTCTATTCTTGTAGCAACAAGTCCTTCAAATGCTACTTTTAAATATACTGCCGATTGTCATGCCGTAATAACCACTCATAATTCCTATACCTAGAATTTAATCTCCGACATCCGTTTTTTCACCCGATTATTAAATTGATAAAACAAGCATCATCAAAAATATAATCATCAAATAACCATCTCCAAAGAAGACATTCTGCTGAAACCGCGTTCATTTATTCAAACTGCTATTTAGCATACTTTAGAGCCATAGTCAGAACCAGCCCAGTAAGATATGTTTTATGAAGACAATATCACGGATGTGCTACCACATCTTAGTAACAAATTACACAGGCAATCCACAATTGAAACAAGTGTCTTATGAGTTAAACTTAAGTATGTTTTAATCATATCACTACAAATAGCAAGCTTTTATGATGTTGTTAGAAAGAAAAAAATCACATATTACTATTTACGCGACATGTATAGTGAACAATATGACTTTCATTTAAAAACACTCTATCATTTAGTTATTCATTTTGTAGTTGGGTTAATTTTTTAAAGTTAATTTAAGTTCATTATAATAATATACATACAGGTAAAAGTCCGTTACATAATATAAACTTGCTGTTCATTCTCCCCGTGTTATCGATATATGTTATTCAGAATAGCTTGCGCAAGAATAAAATCTGCTGTATATTTGTCAATCATTCACTATATCGTTTTTACATTAGGTGATAATAAGTAGGCCCAAAATTAACATTTGCTCTCGTTTAGATGTGTAAGTTAATTAAAGTTTAAGAAGGAAGCTCTCCTAAGGCATAACAACAGAGTTTATTTTTAAAATTTTCAAGCTAAACCATCGAAACTATGTGATTTTTATGAGACGATGATGGCCGTTGAACTTTATTGGCCTTTATAAAAAAAGAAGAAATTTTGAGAAAACAATTTTATTAAATAATCTCAATTTTTATGTTACTTTAAACGTTTTATTGGTATAAAAGGAGTATTTTATAAAGATCACTTAAGATGACACACTATTTACCTCTCTTGTTGTCGTTATTAGAAACTTGTTACATATTTCGAGATATATAGAAAAAGTTATCAGCATAATATTAGTTTCACTTCATTCATATATCAGCATGCAATGAATGTTTTACTTTAAAACAAAAATAGACTTTCATGTTATTGTTTTTTCTTGTTTCTTATCTAGAAAAAAACGAATTACGGGAAAGGATTTCCATTGTAAAATTTAATGAAACAACACTGTCCGGGCAAGCAGCGTTACAAAGTTGTCAGTACAGTAACAACAATAACGCTTTAATTTTGTTAAATAAAAATAAAGTATTGCCTATGCACCTCCCCATCTTTCTAATGATATAATTTTTCTCCCGTCTAATTCTACTTAGTTGCCATCTTTTAAACAAGTAGCAGAATACATATCGCTGGATAATTTTAGTGTAGATAAATATTATACAAATATTCAGTGACAATTAAATCTTCAGCTGGGCTATTAGCAACGATTTTTGCTTAATATATTCAACATCTTCGGGTGGGCTATTAGCAAAGATCTTTGCTAATAGCCCACCTGAAGATGTAGTAATACAACGAAACCTAGGTCGTTGTAAAGAACTTAAAGAAAGTAGATATAATACTACATCACGTAGTTTCATTTAAATATCAATAATGAATTTCTACAAAATTAATGCCAAAATATATTCAAAATATTCAGTGCTTAAGTTCATTTCATACATAGTCGTTTATTTTAATGATAAGTTCAAAAAATAATTCTACATAATTTAATGAAACTACCACTTACTACTTATTAAATAATTATACAAAATTAAATGAATTTACCAAAGAATTATTCGCGAATTCACAAAGAATTCTTTGCTAATAGCCCACCTGGACAATAGGTAATATAACGAAACCTAAGTCGTGGTAAAGAATTTAAACTGTGAATAATGTAAATTAACTGTTAATAATTAATTTTTACAAAATTAACGCCAAATATATTCAATATTTGAATGTAGCCGATTTACCATATTCGTAAATCGGTTTTGTAATATAAAATCGGGTAGGCTGTATCAGGGATGCAGGCGCAGTGGAGTACGTGAACCGTCTTGAGCGTAGTTGTGGGTTTGTATCACGTTGTTTACGTCAATCGGAATATTAATTATTTGTCCCAGTATGTCGTATTATCTTGTATATCGTTACCGTTGTATCTGCATGTTCGGTAACCTTGGGGAAAGGAGCCTCTCCTCGATTGGCCCTAGCCCGGCGCACGCTTAATCTGTTCTAGCTGTGGTCTTGTACTGTTACTGTCGGGTATAGCCTTCTTGTGGATATTGGTGAGGTGGTCTCGTTTTCTGCCACCGTTGGATCCACAGTTATATCAAATGGTGGTGCTCAAGACTACCTTACGACGTTTAAACCAGCTGCACTGGTAGATGGTTGTGGTCTCTGTACTTTACTCAATCTAACACGATCCCTGTGAAGGCAAACAAGTTCCACCGAGTTTTAAGTGGATCGTCGAGGGTCGGAATATTTCTCTCTTGCTACTCTTGCTCTTGCATGCTACATGCTGAGCAATAACTAATTAAATACAATGCACGATGGTAAATTTAGTTCCGAATGAGTCGTGCTGCACACGACTGCAGTGCCATTTACGCTAATGACATATACACTACCGAGTAATGGCTTCTGTCCTTTAAAATACTAAACTAATGCCGGTGGGTACTATAATTCCACAGTTATAAGCAATTTTGCCATTACATATTTCGTTACGTATGGTTTTTGTAAGTGACCCCTCCTCCAACCGAAATGCAAGAGATTTCACGTCAATATACACTTTTAATACTTATTTGCGCAAGCAAAATGTACTACTGTATTTTCAGTAAATTCAACTCTCAAACTGTAGCACGATGACTATATTACGGATTCACCACAAAGTAATTTATATTGAGTCTGAAAAGGGATTTCTACCATTATGCATAATATTCATTACTGCCATTTATGATATTTTAATGTAATCTGATGTGATTGGGAATGAAAATGTATCTACGAAAGGGTCATATGAAGGGTGTCGTAAAGTACCTTGATTTATCTGCCATTCTATATGTTTTCTGTATAAAACAATACATACCTTTAATATATAATGTTGAAATTTCCGTTCATACATTATATGATATGGCTACTTGCCTTTTTTTGTATATAAGAAATTGTTTCTCTCAAATTGCTTATTTTCAACAAAAGATTTCCGAAATTTGAAAAACCCTGTGTGAGTTAATACGGGAATAATATTTTAATAAAATGATTTTAATTTTTTGTACTCGATTACTTCCTAATTTGTGATTTCTTTCGTCGCACTATCATTTAGAACTACAATTAAAGAAGTGTTTCTAAGAGAATAAATTTCTCAAGTACCTAAGGGTCATTACAGCAGGGAACAGGCCTTTATAGGTGCCTTTATATGGAGTCACAAAACATTACATTTTGTCACATCGAAGTAGCGAAAGATTAGAAATTGCGTATGTGTAACAACTTGCTAAGTTTAGTTTTAGAATTCGGTTAGGATACTACTCATCTTTTAATACTTAATAAAACATTAAGTATTTTTTTGGCAATGTGCGAAAAAATATTAACTTAGTTTAATTCCTTTCATTTATTAATTCCAGGTCATTGAATATATTTGGCGTTAATTTTGTAGAAATTCACTATTCGCAATTAAACAAAACTACGTGGTGTAGCATTATTTCTACTGTCTTTCTAAAGAAAGTAGAACTAATACTACATCTAACACTACATCACGTAGTTTCATTTAATTGTGAATTCCAGGTCAGTTAATCAAATTTAGATAACTTTAATTTAATAAAAATTTCAACAAAAAAGAAAAAGTCTTTAGTTTTATTAAAATATATTTCTATTATAAAAACCAGAATATTGGAAGATATCGTCGCGACCATTGTGGTTTTATCTTTTCAAGATAAAAGGATCCTTCATTTTAAAGAAAAATTTATTTTATTTAAATGCTATATTGAACCGGACGTTGGTATTTTATATCAGAACTGATTAAAATGGTTCTGCTTTTTTAAATTCAACTAGGCAAAATCGAATTCTAATTCTTGCTTGATATAATATATTTTCTTAACTATGAAGATACCTGTACAGTCAAGGTTGAATTTGTATGGTAGTTCCTCAAGAAAATGTTAAATATACTTGTCATAAAATCTGTATAGTTTTTTTGTTTTATGCCATATATTAGACTGTTATTTGACGTTGTAAAACGTATGGTAGTGTATATATTAAAATTTAAGGTTTACGCAAATGTAATGGCACATAAAATAATAAGAAAGATGAAAGTGTTTAAATTGGCACTATTGCATGTTCCGCTTTTTTCATAAGAAAAACAATTTATTTTTCATTGAATCCTAACATAAATTACACATCCAACTATTTTCTAAAAAAGAGTACATTATGACATCACCGTATCTTAACATAAATATCTAACTTGTTCTTTTCATTATTATAGACATTTTAAAAGATTTAAGTCTGTCATTAGGATACTTTTTAAGGATTACCCTCTTAAATATTTAAGATGAAAATAACTTAATCGTCGTTCATAAACTTTCAAATTAATGTACAAGTAAATGCATAAAAATGAAGACGAAGTGTCATATATAATGGTACAAAAATAATGAGATGAATTCTGAATCAAGAGTTTTTCACTGTCAGATATATGGGAAAGATCACTACCATAATTTGCAAGAAATAAGGTAAGATATTTTAATAAGGTCCGCATAATTTTTTTTCTACACAATCTGATGTATTAATATAATAAGCAAAGCAATAGCAAAAGTTTACTGTGGAAATAATAAAACGTTCTCTAGAAAAATGTGAAAGAATATCAGTAAAAATATTAAATATTATAAAGTATATATAGTTTAGTTTCATTCCTTTTTTGCTAAATGCATATTTTAAAGGAATCATGAAAATATAGAATTTTCATAAGGGATAAAAATATTAATATTTTCCAAATGTTATGTAAAAAGATGTAAGAAGCTTTGTTTTTCAAAATGTTATGCAAAATGTTATGTAAGAAGCTTTCTTTTTGAAGTGTCATTTTAAATCAGTAACATAAAAGAATAGGGTCTGAATCTTTTACTTTTAAAAGTTTAATTTACCTCGTGAAAGTAATATAAGTGTTATCACAAAATTTTAAAATTTATGTAAAAGTAAATGCACAAACATGATAACACTACGTGGTATAAAGATGAAGAGATCAATTTTGAATCAAGAGTACTTTCACTATCAGTTATCTGAATATGTTTTTTCTACTATAATTCGATATGTTAATGATACAAAGTAAACAAGTTTAGTGTGAAAATAATAAAAAATGCTATAGGAAAATAAAAAAATAAGTATTAAAAATATTGAATAAAATTAAGTATGTATATATATATATATATATATATATATATATTTAGTTTCATTCTTTTTTCCCGAAGTGTACCTTCTATAGGTATCGTGAAATGATATAATCTTTTATTAAAATTTTAGACTAAGCTTTCTTCTTTAAATTTTATTTTTATTCAGTCACATAAAAAATAGGACCTGAAGGAATGATAAAAGCTTTTTAATTTATGTTGTTAGTATTGAAATAAAAACTGATTTTCGAACTTTAATATTTAAACTTTTTACAATACCTGCATAAGTACAGAATCATTTCATTGCGATTATGTATACTGACTGATAAATAGGAATATAACGATTCGAAAGCTTATGGAAATCATTTTACTCTAAATTGCATGTTGCCGGTATTGAATTTTATACACAATACTACGAACCTTATCTACTCTAATGAGAAAATTTCATTATCTTTTTTTCTAAAAAAATGCATTTCCATAGTAAGTTTGAAGGCATCGCTTTGTGTCTTGATAAGGAATTTGGTAGATAGGTAAATAAGTTTAAGCCCAATATTAAATTACAAATATATTTCATAAATATATTTGTAATTTAATATATTTCAAATCGACATAAATAAAAATGTAAAGTTTGTGGTGGTCTCAATTACAAGTTAAATTTTGTCATAAATAAGTTTTAACTTAAATATAAAAATATTTATTTTGATGGTAAACACAAATCTCTTCGTTATATGATTTCGTTGTATCTTTTATCTTTTTGGTTTATATAAATTCTATATAAAAATCATACGGAATTTAGCATTTAAATGAACCACTTTAAAGCTGTTCATTTCAATGACAAATTCTCGATAGTTTTGATACAGAATTGTATAACATTTTTTGGTATTAATTAAATAAATTTAACAATTAACTGTCAATTTACATCACATCTTTACAATGTATTAAGGTGAAGCAATGTTACGCCTAAATATATTGATTATTTACCAGAAATAGTATTGGAATTAGAGGTTGCCTCGAGGGAAAATATGTTTATAATGTGAAACAGTGCAAAAATGTTTCTTAATAACATTAGTGTAGATATTTTGATAAAGTATTTTACTGTAGTTACTTCCTGTTATATTCTGAATATTTCATATAAATATAGACCATAATAAGTATCTAAAGTAAAAAATAAATTTCAATTTTAATTTCCGTACTGCCCTTGAGTAGCGACAATATTAGGTAGATTACAAAATTTATAAGCATTGTTGTTTATTGTTTGACCTTTATTCTTAAACATATATTATTCAAGTAACATAAGGTTCACCTAATAATTGTTTATTTGACATAGATTTATTCTTAATTTATTGTACTGTAAAATAATATAACGGGACTGAAAAAGTAGTAAGCCCTCCTTTCCCAATATTTCATTACTTTCGATAATTCTAAAAATATAATTGTTATTTGAGATCATAATTTTTACATGTATTATTAACTGCTTTCAATATCAAATATTTACGAGAACTTGATTATTGAGAAATATTTACTGAATTTATATCCAAAATACTTATTTACTTAGAGAATTAAAAAAAACAAGCGACATTAACCAAAATATAATTTTGAAAGCTTATCAGGGAAATAAAAGAGGAACAGTGATAGGTGGAATATTCGGGTAACACTTCATTGTAATAAAATCTTTTTGTTTCAATAATATACACTTACCGTTGAATGAAAGTTTTGTTTACTCATAAAGAAATAATAGTAGGCCGCAAGAAAAAAATTATATTTCCGATGTACTTAAAATTTTTAATTCTTGACACAATTGTAGAACAACCAACATTTACATATAAATTTTATAAATTTCTTTGTTAAATGTATGAGTCTGCGCTCGGTTTTATTAAGCATTGAATTTTAGGACATTTATATAAAGCTTCAGTTTGCTGTGCAACATGAAAACTTAGATAAGATGGATAAATGATTATGGCATTTTTAAGCATGGATGTTGATAATTAAGACCCATAATTAAGAATTAAACAAAAAATGCGCTCAGTTTTGAAGAATGAATCATATCTTTCGAATAAATATTGAAATTTAGCGTACACCCTCTTCTTGTCTTAGTTAATAGACTGTATGTCCCATTTAATTGGTAATAGCTTTTTTACCCTTATCTTCCGTGATTTTGACGGTGTGGGCTTCAAATGGGCTTTTTCATGTATTTTTTCGATCATCGTCGACCAAGTTGAGGGTGGCTTTCCACGTTAAGGTTTTTTCGTTGTCAAATTTATGCAAAGCCTCGCCATGTAGTCATGCAGGTTTCTTTGGATGCTATCGGATGCGAAAAATGCCGAAGTCAAAAAATGCTTTTATTTTATTTTTTATTGGGCCGATTTTAAGTATTCCACTTAGATATTAATTTATGATTTCATTTAGTGGAGTAATGCCAGTTGGATATCATCACATGCACGTTCCTCTGATATTTATTTTGTTGAGGTATTATGTGTTGATCGTCTAATATTCTGGACCATATAAAACTACAGGTCTAACACATTTTCTCTTTTACGTTAAGTTCTTAAGTCGCTCTTTTATCGCACATGACGCCTGCGAGTTGTCTCCGTTTGTGCCATCTTGTTGTAGTATTAAAAGTAATTGTGGATTCAATTTTGTTAAAATTACTGAGGATAGAGATTAACAATTTAAACTGTGTCGCCGTGGGTTATTTCGTAATCACTTTGGAAAACTTGAGATTGTTTGAATTTGTAATGGCATCAAAAATTTACGATGTATGTTCTATTTCCTTTCTGCTTGAATTTATAGACAATTTTCTTTAAATGCCTATATTCAGAAATTTTGCGTAAGGTCTTTTATACAAACCGAAAATCAAAACAATATATTTGGAGCACAGAATATTTCAAAGTATTGACTTTTAGTAGTTCTTAATCAGATAGTCCATGGCAGTACTAAGTAGAGTGTAGAACCCTGGTGCAAGATCACTTAAATTTCTAAAGTATAACTTATATTTGCAAGATTTAGGACTTGGACAGTGATGGATTAGTCATTTCTTTAATAAGGATAATGTAATACTCGGGTACTACTTTCTTTCATGCTAACTATTGAAGATTGTATAATACTTGAATACTACCAAAAACTCCAGAAATTAACGGGATATTCCTCAGTTTTCTATCCTTTTTTCACTGTATTGAATATATTTTCCTTTTATTTGTTACTGTATTAAACATATTAAAAATACTATTTTCTATGTAACTACTTTACCATTAACTACTTTTCTATATTATTAAGCACTAGAATTAGATATCATAATAGACGAATGAAGTATAAATAAATTCATATTTGAAGAGTTCCACAAGCAGAATAACTATAGTGCCAAATTTGAGTCCGTTAGGGATCGCCTTTAGCCTACGCGAAATCGACGGAATATTAAGTAAAAATCTCCGAGTTCTTAAAAAATTAACGATGCACAGAGCGAGCCGGGTCTTTCCATGACCGTTCTCCTTCCACACCTTCAAGGGCAATATGGATAACAAAATAGGTCACGCCTAAGACAAAGGTTCTCTTATTATAATTGTGTAAATCTGAAATATCGTTTTTTCTAAAGCAATTAATTAAAGAGGTTGCAAGTTTCGGTAAACGAAATAAATATTTGACCAAAGTGGTACGCTGTCAGTGTACTGACATCAAGAACGAATCATTTATAATATAATATGACATTATAAATTGTTCGGTTTATTTCACTTAATTTATAAAATATACAATCCATAATATTTCTCAGAATTAATAACTTAATTATTTTTATCCCACAATAGTATATGTTAAAGAAAACAAAAAATATTCTAATATTGAATTATATTATAATTCCCAATATCTTTTAACATCACGTGGAGCGTAGTTTGTCAATTATTCGAAATATTACCAACATATTTCCTATAGATGTCTTTTTGGCTAAGTTTGAGTTTGTGGGGAAACTTAAAAGTTTTATCTTTATTATGTAATTATTCTATATTCCATCATATAATATTTACCCTAACTGTTACTTTGTGCTGCATGCTGTGTACAATGTACCGTTTATTTACTTTCCCTATGAAATATTCATAGATATATCATTTTTCGTACAAAAAGTTGAAAGCCAAAACTTTTTCCATACGTAGACTACAGTGCAAGTTTCAGTTGATAAGTTTTATTTTATAAAAAATGTGCATTTCTTCTATTTTTTTTCATTTTTCAGTCTGCTGAATGCAAATCTACTGCAGTTAACATATAATGGAAAATCAAACGAGCTAAGAGCGGTAAAAGTTGTTACGTAAAAACTGGCTCCGTATTAGTCCTACGTCATCAGAAATTTCATCAATTTAATGCAACAGTGACTAGTCGTTCACAGTTCTGCTGCCGCGGTACCTCTTTAATTTCCTATTTGGTTACAGATTCAAACACTATCGTGAATAAAGTTACCTGCGTAACATGTTATATATATATATATATATATATATATATATATATATATATATATATACATATATATATATACACACACACATATATATATATGTATATATATATATATATATATATGGGTGTGTGTGTGTTTTCAATTCTCATATGATACTTTCTATCTTGAGATTTCTTTAATTTAAAAAGATTGCTTTTTTAAATCGTCACTATATATATTTACGAGCAGTTTAGAATAATTACTAATTAATTTATATTTTGAAAGAAGTTATAACATCTATATAATAAACGACTTTTATTTTATTTTACTATGTTCTGATATTTCCCTCAACTATCGTTATAAATGAGCGACCAAAAAAATTATCAGCAAAATTAAAATTACAAATGTCACAATCACATCTCAAGCATATGTCTAGGGGAAAAGACTGTTAACGGCTTATTATTGACAACATCGAATTAAGACATAAACTGGTAAAAAACTACATAAGTCAATTTACGCTGTCGGTGCATAAAATATAAATATGGTTGATACATCCAATAGAACAGCCCTTCCAGATAATAGCCACGAATAATTCTAACGTCAATCCATATCGGGCTAAACATTGCAGATATTTTGACAAAACAAATTAAAATTTGCTTCTTGTTCCGTATGTAGAAAAACATCAAATTAAAGGTGACATAAAATTCACCTTTAAATATAATATTTATTTTATTTTCTCAGTTAACCTCATTTTTTTTCAAAACAGACATAAACCCTCATTGTGACTTGCTATTTTATGCAATTTTTCTGTTGTTCAGAAATATTAAAATTAATAAAGTAAACAAGAAAACAGCAATTCTGACGAATAAGTATATTAAAGTATTCTGATTTCTAAATTGAGGGGTCGTTCCTTTTCTTATCGATTTAAAAGTTTCACATTCTTATCAGGTTTATGCTAAAATAAATGATTTAAATTTAGATATTAATGTAATGATAGTACGCAGAAATTACTTCTTACAAACGCCTAAGAAATTTCGTCTACATTTAAATAACAATGCTGTTACTGAATTAACACCTCAAGGCTCAAACTTCGATGAAATTTTCAAAGACATAAACTTATTAAAATTTATTAACTACAAATATGATGATGAATATCCTCTTTGAAAATAATTTATTCTAATAAATCGAAGTTTAACGTATTTTTAACTTTAACAACTTAAGTGAATATTTACTTAAAGTAAAAAAAAGTGAATTAGCTAAGTATATTTTAAACATGTGCTTATATATATATCGATACGTTTATAATGTTATTCCATCTCGTATTAATGTAGAAACCAAAGCGAATAGAGGCAGACATATTACTTAGTGTTTATTTTGGATTTGAAGCTACCGTCACTGCTTATTTTTAGAAATTAGATAATAATATGCATTGAAAATTTATTGTACATAATTATTTACTGTAAATATATAATATAACATATTCCATAATATTGAAAATAAATTATATAAACCTTCCTCCTTACTAGGTTACGAATGGCATATATTTCGTAGGCTCTATCTCTTTTTGGAATTTTAATGAAGTGAAATAAAAAGGGGAAAATTTATTCAAAGCAATATTCCGCAATTAATATTCGCCAATTTTAGTTAAAAAAAGTTTCTTAATTCACTTATATCAGCAGTAAATTAGCATAAAAAATAAAATATTTTGTTTAATTTTTTAATAATTTGATTGTTATCAACATATGATTCTACTATACGTCCCTTTCATCTTAAAAACTACCATCGATTTGAATTATTGACATTTGCTTTTCAAAAATTGCAAATTGAAATTCGATTCAAATTGAACTGAAAGTATACAATGAATTAAATACTAATTAACCTAAATATAATCACATACATTTAATCAGGTATATTTATTTATTTATTTATAAACTTTAATACATAGCATATATGGCGGACTTCTTGCGACATGAGAAATATCTTCCAGCCAACAATAACTATTAGTATTGAAGTTTGGTTGGTATACTGTAAGAGATTTTACAATTAAAACTATTTAAAGCACATTTAAAAGAGAAGAAAAAACAAAAAAGGCCAAGGTATTTATAATGCAACTATTGACGTGAATTAGGATGGAAAAGAAAGAAAAGGACAAGGGCATAATGGAAAAGGGTTCAGAAGAGGTAGGATATTTCACTATATCCTCAAAAGTAATTAGGGATTTGATTTTGATGATTAAACTTTCAGATCGTAGTCCAAGGCCGTAAGTAGACTAATCTTTAAAATTATCAGTGAGAAGAATCTGGATGCCGAGAATTTTTTAATATGTAAAAAGAGGTATAAGTATGTGAAGTTGCCATCGGTCGCGGATCTTCAGCCATTTAAGAAGTAACCTACGTAATAAATATGATCATATTTTCTGAGGTCGAAGATGTACCGTATGCATAAATTTTGAGGACGTTTCAAGGAGTGTGTTCTGCTGAAAACATGGCTAACATCATTTACCTGTGGGCACCAACTAAGATTTTGATCGATTAGTATACCTAGGTTTTTAAGATTTAATATATGTGGTGTTATTGTACTATTCAGAATTAGATAGAGAGGTAAACTAGGCAGTATTCGGTTTTATGAGTCCACTGACCAATTTTTGATAAAGAATGAAGGTCCGAATTTGCATAGATTTATAGGCCATCAGCATAGAAATGATAATTGCTAGCGATATTCTTAACGACGTCATCAATTTATATGGAGAAAAGGAGGGGAAATAGAACTTATAGATAGAGCTAAATCACTGAAGTAAATGTTGGGATATAATGAGATATTTCAATTGAGCTAGAAGAATGTCGAAGTCAACAAAGTTGAACGCGCCGCTGGAATAAAAAAAATGAGGTCAGTGGCTTATGCACTATCCATAGCCGAGGGCATATTATCAGCCACCTTCACAGAGGCAATTAAAGTGCTGTGACCCGATATAAAGCCAGATTGAAGTGGATTTAAGGACTTATGAGCGTATGTTATCAGCCACATTCACAGAAGCAGTTGAGGTGCTGTGACAAGATTTAAAGCCAGATTTAAGTGGATTTAAAGAATTATGAGCATGCAAAAAAGTAACGAGTTGACCATGAACAATACTTTCAAAGATTATGGATAGAAGCGGTAGGATAGACATGGGCCTAAAGTTGTGTAAGTAATAAAATTTTAGGTACGTGGACAATATAGGCGGACAGGTGTAAGGGAATTATTACACATTTCTAACAATTAAAAAAGGCCAAAAAATAGATTATTAAGTATCGATGTCTGTTTCTAAGACGAAAAGGACGTATGGTAGAATCGTATGTTGATAAAAATCAAAATATTATTATTTATAACAAAACAAAATATTTTATTTCTTTTTATGTAATATAAGTGAATTAAAACACTTTTTGACTAAAACCGGCGAATAATAATTGCAGAATATTGCTTTGTACAAATTTTCACCTTTTTATTTCACTTGATTCAAATTCCAAAGACAGATAAAGCCTGTGAAATGTATGCCATTTATGACCTGATAATAATTTATGTAGCTGGAAATAAATTATATGTAGCTTGCTCCTTGCAAGCTACATATAATTTATTTCCAATATTTAGGACTATGTTAAATTATATATTTACAATAAATAATTATGTACAGTAAATTTTCAATGGCTATTATTGAATAATGAAAATTGTTTGATTTTAACAACATTGGAGAAAGTATTTGTATACATTCTAACGTAATATAATTGAAAGGAATAGCAGAAAAACTAAACTCCCTTTTGCTGTTCTCGCTTAATAAGAAATTGTTATACAGGAATGTGACAGCCCGTAATATTATTGTCAACCCCATAAGGTTAAAAAATAATATTCTGCGATTGATGGATTGAGATTACAGGAATGACTTATAAGTGGAAAGATATACAACATGAGGATCAAAAAATATTTTAAAATAACGAAATGGAAATACCGAACTGATATAAAATTGCTTAAAATGTAGTAGGAAGTGTTCCTAACTTTCATAACCATATATTTATTTTAAATTTAATTCACTTAATTATGTTACACTTACATAAAAATAACTTTTTTGTTTGAAAGACTTTGTTTCGGTTTAATTTCTTGCAGATAGCGGTTAGCAATATATTTTAAAGGAAGTATAATAAGTGTAAGTTTCTTATTATTCTTATATTAAAAACTACTAGTTTTAAACTAACAAACTGCAAGAAAAAATGTTTTTTTACTATTTGTAATAAAAACAAGGAATTTATCCCTTTATTTTTTTCTCTGTTAACTTTTATACAATTCCTTGAAAATGTAAGAGGTAATAATGCTTTTCATAGTAGAGAAAGATGCAATCCTTTTTATATTTTTTATTTGAGACATTTAAATAAAGAAAATGAACTAAGTTACCAAAACCAAATGATTACGACCTTGCAAAACAAAACGATTTGCATTAATTTAGAATATTTTTTAATCTGTTGATTTGCGGTTTTACCTAATGACATCTATTCATAGAACGACGATCTTTGAAACATAAGTAGATATTATGGCCGGGTTTTGAAACGGCATATAAAGGTATGAAACCCAATTTCTAGCGAGTTAGGATACTTTTCTTATCTACAAATTGTCACTTTTGTTGTTGTATATCCAGCGGTGTTGGTTTAAACTAATAGACTGGTACAAGCTTAGATGTTCAAATAAATATTGATTTTCCTTGAATTTCAATAATATTTTATATCAAATCTTTGTGCTATTTATATAAAATTGGATGTATATAAAGAACAATAGATAGAAAAATCTTTATTATCTTTAGAACAATAAACTAGCCACCAACGCCAAGTGATAAGCTACTTCAACATTTTCTTTGATTTTTTATTGAATATTAAAATATGTTTATTCTTACTTATCGCGCCCTATTGAATCTTCACGTTTTAGGAAAATAAGTAGCAGAACTTAACTCCTTGATACATGCCGTGGGATGATCTAATTTAATCTAATATAATGAAATTTAATTCAATATTTCACATTTAATTTAATTTGATATTATTTATTGTAATGTGGTACCATACGAGAAGGCCTTGCAAACGTTGATTAAGCGTATGTCTCACCAATTATTGACTGAAATAAAAAGGTTATTTTGATATCTCCATATCAATTGTGAAGATCCATTTAACGATTCTATTATTTTATTCTTTAGTTACATCTATGGAGTATAACCCCTATTGATATTTTTTTACAAATCTACTACTTCATCATATAGTGGTTCATAGAAGACACCTACCACCCAAATTTGAACTATGTAGTGCCAATTAACTCTGAGTAAAATAGCTGTGACATACATATAGATAGACGGAAAGACGGACTGGACAAAATTATGCGGATTCGGTTTTTGATATTTAGCTACAGACCCCTAAAAAGAACAAACTGCAACATATTTCTCAATCTCAATACGATCCCTCTGGTTACCCAAAACTTTTTGAATCGCCTTGTTTACAGCAAAAACACCAAAATATATTTACATCGTTATATATCGTTATATATCAAAATCGGGTGTTTTATACATATATTTACATTATTATATAAAGCATCACGAATCCTTGCAGAGTATTTACAGTATCTATTTAGGATCATTAATTAAAACCTTGGAAGACACCGAGACCTATAAATTTAATTTACTTGACTACTTGAAACTAAATCCACATTCAGCCAAATTAAAACATAATTCTTCAAAACGTAAATTACCTTGTTTAAGACAAGATGCATATTTTCATGTTTGTAGACATTCTACGAGTATAATGTAAATATGAGAAAATATAATTTTCCCTTTATTTATTTGTACCTTACTTCAATTCAAGTATTATATAATTAGTGTATTTTCTATGTTGCAATATTTGTTCATATTACATATTTACATTGGGAATATATAAATACAGATAAACAAAATTGAAGTATTTGTTTACAATTTCAGTTTGCTTAATCGATTACTAAAACGTTTCAAAAACATTTTTGTCTATCTGTTTGACTTCCTGTCTTTACGAACGGACTTATCAAAAACTACTCCAACTATTATTATAACACATCTACACAAGTTACAATTAGTAACGGATCAATTTAATTTATATTTCATCATGATATTTTAAATGGTTCTGAAGTTACGATGATGAAAATTTTAGGTAGAAAATTAAACAAAATCTCCGCCAGATAGTGGGTAGCGGTGGGCCATAGTAACACGTCGACATTAACAGGGAAATGGGGGAAAGAACCTTAAGACCTGGGAGGGATTTAAATCAAACTTATTATTTGTGTCTAATATTGGAGCAGAAAATAAACGCATTGAGATACTGCACTTGCATTTTAAAATTCCATGCGGATTAAGTCATAAAGTAAGGCTATTTTATTATTAAGTATAGAAAATTTGCATTAAAATTGTCGAAAATATAATGGAGGTATTTTTTTGCATAAAGGTATGGAACATTGCTAAAAAGATCACTTTGAGTAGAGGAAAAATCTTTTTCCTAATGTCTTTTTATTGGGAACAACAATTTTAGGCGTTAACAACATTTTCTTTCTCATCCTGATATTTTTAACAAATATATCTAAAACAGTACTGCATAGTAAGCTGTACTTTGGCTCTAATATTCAATGTGCTCTTTTCGAATGTCACACGCATCGAAACACTAGTCTCTTATTCCCCTAACACGTCACAGGTTCTCTTTTGCATCGAGCGCGTCGGCCCTCATATGAAGTTGAAGGGGTCCACTATCATGTGTTAGCCAATAGAATATTCCACTTCTTTTCAAATGACGAAGTAGTTTTTTCTATTTCAGTAAGAAAACATAAGATCAACTGCCTTATAATTCGAATATTACCTGGAATCTTTTTTAAAAAAGTTTTCTAGTTTTTCTTAATTTTCTTTAAAACACTTTTTTATTCTTGAAACTTATAATTAAAGGTATCATCCTAAAATACACCCTAAAGCATTGTCAAGCATATATTGTGAGTTACTTTGTTTATTTTAGACTCTAAACCAAACTCAGAAAAACAAGTTCACTTTGTATTCCCTTTATGATATTTTATTACTTTGTTTACTCTTTATTCATCGTAACTCGTTGACTTAGAAATGTTTGAGAGAGATTTGAGAATCTACGGCTACAACACTCCAAAATTGTTACAAAAAGTGGAGGAATTAACATTTGCTAACTTAGTAAAAGTCTATGTCATGATATTTTATGTCATGAATTTTTATAATGAGCACTTAAGGTTAACACTCGCTTATCCTCTTTAATACTGGCTTATTTTAATCGTTATTCTTCCACTACTGATGTAAAAATTGGAGATAGGATAAATTAGGCACCGAGAATATATTACGAAAAAAAGAATACATAAGAACTATACATAAGAACAATTTAAAAGAAAATCCTTTTATGTAGTATAACAGTTGAATATTTAAACGAAATTAGGAATTTTCGTATACTTAATTAATAGTTAGTGCATAGTTCAACTATTTACAAACACTTAAAACAGCAGAATTTATGTTTCTGGTTTAGTTTGTGTTAGTCTAAAATCATGTAAAAATGAAAATATCATTAAAATTTTATTAACAATAACCTCTTTCAGAAGTTTCTTTCGGCTTCGTGTTAATTAAATATTTTCACCGGTGAAAGTCGAGTCATCAGACCTTCTAATTCCTACTTACAAACTTGTTGGAGCATTTGTTAATGCGGTTTCTCCCGCAGTCCCTTTGCGAGTTCGCATCCGTCCCTTTTCGAGTCAAAAGTATTTAATGCTTTCGCTAACTTTGTTTTAATTATTAGAATGTTGAAACTTTCTTTATTAAGGCACCGTACTTATTTAATAAACTATTTAAATATAATTCCTTTTAAAGGATTATACAAAGTTAGTATACATTACACATGTCACAATTAACAAAGCACTTTTCTTAAGTTCGTTTAATACATAAATGGTAGGTAGAATAAAGTAATGCAATTACGAATAATAAGTTTACAATCTCGAACCCTTTTTCTTCCTTTGTGAAAAGAGAGTAAGTCGTTTTATGCTTCTTAAGGACAATATAACGTTAAAGTTTGTCCAGGGAATACATATATTCCAGATAATAAGACACTTTATTATGTCTGAATTTTTATACATTGGGAAAGAATGAAAGCTTCATAAAGACACTGATAATATTCGAGTTAAGACTTATAAATTATTATTAAAAAAAAATACATTGTCGTTTCTCAAATGCACTTCCCATATTTCCAAGAATTTTACCTACTGTAGTTTTCTGCCAATCTTTATAATTATTTTTTTAATATTGTTTGGTGCTACGGAGCCTTTGGCCGATTTTTTTGCTTGTTTCAAAGGGAAAGTAGTGGTTTTTAATCGTATGTAGGTGGTTATGTATATGTGATACTTAATACTAGAACGTTTGACTGTATAAATTTTCATGTTCAAGATGTCTTCTGGATTCGTTATGGTTTCTTTAGTAACATAGTATAAAAATATCAATACAATTTTAATAAAATAATATTGCAATTGTTTTATGCTATACAAAGCAACAAAATTGAATGTACCTTTAGTGACAGCAAGCAAAATTTATATATTTAAAATCAAAAGTTCTTCATTAAGAATTAAATTTCAAAACTCTTGTTCCGCTGGTTTACCTATTTGTGGTATACTTATTGTATTACGGTGCAAATTATTCTTAACCTTCCATTTGTATGAATCTAAATAAACGGTGGTTTTGACCACAGACCGGGGTTAATACAGAGATATATAAATAAATTGGAACTAATTGGCCTAACCGAATATTTACTGGCCAATTATCATTATAGAATATAAGAGGATTTCCAGTTTTATATACATGGGTTTTTAAAAAAAATATTGACTGCAAATAAATGAAAATTCAGTAATAAAATTAATCCTTTTTTTGTCGCCAAAAAGGAAATCCGTCGTGAAATGTAATATTCAGACATATGTATATATATTCAGAAAAATTATCACTTGAAATAATTATTAAAATATTATTTGGTTATGAAGATGTACTTTATATTCGAAACATGTGACAGTATAAAATTATAGTTCACTATTCTTTTCTTTGCTTAAAATTTGGCACCATTAATAAATTATTCATCGTTAACGTCAATCGTATAGTACATTTCTTTTTTAATTTTTTCTTGTATCAACAAAAATTCCAAGCTACGTTTTCTTTAGTGTTTTCGATTTTACCACATATTTAAAACAAGACTTTTAAACTGTAACTAAAAGGCGAAGTCTATCAAAACACACCCCTAAATGCATTTAGGGGGCATGTCATAATATAGTGATTACACGTATGTCAGTATTATTATTTTCATATTGATGTATACATATTTCATATTATATATCAATATTTTCATATTCCCTTAGGTTTCAGTTTCGTTTATATGTATTAGTAAAGTAGGGCTCGAAACTTTTTGTGTCTGTATGTATATTTATTTAAAATCGGTTTAAATTTTTTTCATGACATTTGATTATTGAAACAAAATAGGACAAATCCCAGTACAAGAGGACATTATTCCATGTTGCCCATAAATATATCCGTGCGAATGTTTGCCGACGACGAGAGGAGGGAAAGTGGACTTTTTGTCGCGTCATAGTTTGAATATATATATATATATATATATATATATATATATATATATATATATAATAATAATAATAATACAGAAATTATGTGTAATCAATTTAAGATTTCAGCACACGATTGTAGAACATATAATCGTTAATATATTCCATTCAGTATATTCGATTGCGTAATTGTCAATAGATTTGAATTTGAAATAATACAGTTTGTATTCCTTAAAAATTTAGAGTTAGGATCATCATAACCTATTGTAAATATTACTTGTTACTTTAATTCATCGTTACTTTCATCAAAATGTTTTGATTTTTATGATACAATCACATTCATGTTGTTTTGTCTAACTTTGTAAATTTTAGAATTACTTTTGACATACTTACATTACTTCAAAATTAAATTTATGTGAGAAAAATTAATGAAAATCTAAACGCTGAAAAATTAATTTACAATATTTCTAATTAAAGAAAAGACTGGCTTCATGAAAATTCCGTATTTCATATATTTATAAAAATTCTAAGGTTTTTATGTCTTAAAAATTACGATTTTTTTAAACTTTATTTACTACTTCCAAAAACTTGTTTGGAAATAGAACACTTTCTTAAATTCATGTCGATATTCATACATAATACCATGATTCTGGTTTAAATTATTGCCTCGCTCTTTTGAATAAATATAAAAGGCATATAATGAAATATTATATGAATTTGCGAAATACGCGGTGCATCATGACATCACAAATATTTGAATATATTTGGCGTTAATTTTGTAGAAATTCATTATTCACAATTAAATGAAACTACGTGATGTAGTATTATTTCCACTTTAATTTCTTTACCACGACCTAGGTTTCGTTGTATTACAACATCTTCAGATGGGATATTAGCAAAGATCTTTGCTTATATCCCACCTGAAGATGTTGTAATACAACGAAATCTAGGTCGTGGTAAAGAAATTAAAGAAAGTAGAAATAATACTACATTACGTAGCTTCATTTAATTGTGAATCACTAATTTGTTTAAAATTACTTATAAAATATTACTTTTGTTGACAAGAATAAAATTTTGCTAAGCAAATTGTGGTCATGCACATCTGTATATTGTTGTTTTAAGTGAAATACTTTAAAGCACTATATGGTGATATATGTATATATCATTCTGTATTTTTGAAAATTTCAAGTAATTTTGGCTGCTTAGTATTTGAAATTTATTGTACTTTTTGTTATTTTTTTTATTGCTATTTTTTTTATTTGTTATTTTTTTTTATTGTTACTCTCATCGATACTAAATAAGAAAATAAGTAAGTCAGGTTTAACCTAAAGCATAATCCTATAGCAAAAAGTACAAACGTTAATAGTAGATTTGGGAGAGTAGCCAGTCATGAAGTATCTCACAAGATATATAGATTTGGAACATGGAATCCTTATAAATATATATTTTATCCATGCTTTTGTTCGTCGGACACAGCTATTTTCCCCGAATATTATTGCACTTTTAAACTTGAAAAACAAAGTGCTCAAACATGTTAGAATACATTTGAAAATATTTAAACTTAAAGTTACGATATATAATAATTAAAAAAATATGTAGTTTAGAATTTTCTAACAATGTTAACAAATTTATATTATATCAGGATTTAATGAATTCGTTTTATAGTCCATCGACTCCAGTAGATCTCCGATAAGTCAGACTGTAGTTTTTATGAGCGTCTATCTTTTAATTTTTAAAGATCTTGTTTTCAGCGCTTCTTGTTTTAATTATTATTTGCACGGATGTCTAGTCTTACATTATTAAAAATAAAACGCCTGAATTTTTCGATCCAAAGTATGAAAAAAAAGTGTTACTATCTTTTTTATTCGAAAAAGACATATTTGTCTTTTCTCACAAACCGAAACGTAGTGAGGTGGTAAGGCTCATTTCTACAGCTCATTGTTTTAGTGCTATTTGGGAAAGCTGTGTTGAGTCAAAGATTAAACTAAGTTATAATTCAGCTAAAGGGGAGTCGATTCAATGGCCCTGGTGTGTCGTAAAATAGATTTTTTAAAACATGTTGAATCCAACATCTCTCAATTCTTAGGTTATTTACTTTCACAATACCATATAGCATAGAAATAAGCTCCTGTCCCGCATAACTTTCATGCTGGCAGTTCACAATAAGTTGAAAATTTCTTCTCATAACCCAAAAAATAACCTGAACAGGGTCTATATATATCAAAGATGTTATTGACCGCTTCAAAAGATACTCATCAAAAGAAAGCCTTCTTAAAGAGCAGCAGAAAGCTGAGGCTAAGACTAAGAAACAAAATTTTTGTGGCTTATGAAAAAACTAAAAAAAAATGCATAACAAATTCAAACTACGGTAATAAAGAATTCTCAAAACTAGTTCGCCTTAAAAATAGTGATAAACTTTGTGTGGAACATAAAGGAATATTTATATGTATTTAGTACTAATTTTTAATAATGGAAAAATTATCATTCTTCTCGTTTATTGAGTTCACTTTCTTTATTTGATTTGTTTTCATTTTACAAGTTTTCTGTGATGTATCTAGATATTTTGTTCTCAAAAAAGTATTAGTTACAGTATCAAGGCGAAGCTATTTTTACTAGCCGTTTCTTCGTGTTGTAAGGTTATTTTTTATATTATATATATATTTTTTAGTGTGTGTAATATGAATATCATGAATTCGATGTATAAAGCAATTATGCTTACATAAAAGTGAGAAGTTATTTTGAAATGAGGGAAATGTCAAGAAATAAGCAAAAACTACTAATAGTGAACATAGTTACTAACTTTCCTGTGTGTTACTGGATACTGACAGATTAAATTTGTTACTGCTATTATTTATTTCCTGCGTACTTACTAATCACTTCCAAGAAAAAAAATTTACTATATACGTTTTTCCCTGCAAAAATTCAACATAGACTTGATTTTTATGAGCCTCTAAACTTTGACGCTATTTGGACTATTCCCAGTTAAGTAGAATGGAATGTCTATATATGTATATATATATATATATATATATATATATATATATATATATATATTCTTCATAATTCCATTGCAGCGTTTTAATGTGGCAAAAATATGTATTTTATAAAGCTTCATCCTCTCTTCCACTTATATATGATAAATGGAAGCAAAGTATCCATATCCTGTTTCTTAGTCACTTCTTAATTTTTAATCTGTTTTACTTCATTCATTTTCACACCCGTTTTCACGACTTTCTTTATTTTCATATTTCCTGCAAGTCCAGTGAATAAAGAATTTGAATTTATGACAAAATTCTTCCCACTTTAATAGTTTACAAACGTGGAAAAACTCAGTCAACGAAATTTAATGTTTTTCTATTCATAGATATAATATAAAATAACTAAGTTTAAATAAATTATACCACAAAATCCCCGATCCACGATTCTTTGGCAATTAAACTATTATTGATGGTCAATGCAAGTATAAATGTGTAAAAATAAAAAAAACATTTCAACTACCTCCAGAGAAATAACATTACAGAGAAATAACTTCGGTGGACTTGCTTGATGACAGATCTTCGCAGTGCCGTTTTATACCACGCATGTTATTCTATACAGAGCTTGAATTAATCACAGGCTTTGAAAATATAACTCAAACTTCTATTTTTACATTAATTGATATTATTCATTATAACAATTTTATTATCCACATTCACGCACACACACACACATGTGTATATATATATATATATATGTATATATATATATATATATATATATGTGTGTGTGTGTGTGTGTGTGTGTATATAACATTTAAAGAAAATAGTAAACCTCTATTTTTGAAGCTAAATACATTTTGAGAAATACTCAAACTAGAAATATTAAACACTCAAAAGAATTCTAATTTTAAATAAAACATAATGATTGTCTGTAATACTATAAAAATATAACAAACAAAGTTATAGCAAAAGCACATCCGGAAAATTACACGAAATTAATTTCCTCGATGTGTTAAAATACAATAAATTCAGATATTAATGATCTTTCTTTTTGTGCAAACTATGGCTACTTGACATGACAAATTGAAAAAAAATGCTGAATCGTAATATAAATAATAAAATAACACCAATAATAATTATAGAAGTTGTTATTGAAGAGTTAATCCATTCGTCCCTTTCATAATTTTAGTAACCTAAAATTAAAAGGTAGATATTGAAATTGGATGCGCTAATAACTAAATAATTTTATGACTGCTGAATATAGAAAGTAATTATTATTGCTAATTAAAATAATAAAACTGATCCTAGTATTAGTTATTTGAGAAAAAATATGACACATATCATCTAGTTGAGGTTTTACAAAAATCACTGATTTATTTTTAGGTCTGTATGTAACGTTTACTAATTACTAATTAAAAAATTATGTTCTCTGTAAATAACTGCAACTTATTTTAGTAATATTTTTTCATATATAAAATAAAAACAACAACATTATAAAATATCGTTTTTTTATTTCCATTACATTATTGTCATATATATTGTCAATATTTTGATACAAAGTGATTGTAAACTGTAATTGTGCAACTAAAATAATCAAAAATTAAAATGAACTTTATTATTGCAGTATGAAGAGGAGGGATTCCCAAAGCATAGATGCTTGCAGCGGGTGGTTTGTATATTCGCTCAATCATCCAGGGTCACATACTTACATCGTTGATTAAATTACTTATCATAAATAACTCGTTTCTCAAAAAACAAATATTGATTTTTTTTAATACATTATTTTTCGACATGGTATTTACCTGCAATAAAAGAAGAAATAAGTTGAGAATATTTCCGACGGAAGTCTTTGGAAAAGTTTATAATAATAACAGTTTTTATTCAATTTTGGAAGTGAAGAAACATATTTCTATAAAACATTTGACAAGGAATGTTTCCCTTAGAAATTTTAGTCGCGACTTTTTTATTTATTGCACTAGATATTTGATAAAAATATTGGATTTTACACAAACAGCGAAACAATTTTTCCGTTAAGACTTTTGAGATTTATAAATATTTAGCTATTTTATATTTAAAAATAAAAAAAATACTGAATTTTAGCAGTATCTATCTATGTATGTTACCCTAAAACTTCGGAAGTTTTCAAAGGGAAGAAATTATTCTCAGGGTCCAATTCCTTATTTGATGTACTATGTGTCATACTTGGTGTCTCATGTTTTCTTTTTCCACTCACTTCATTCAGATATGTCTCTTTATTCTTACATCCACGTGTTCAATATGGACAAATCTTCTTTCTTTGACATTTCGTTCTTCAGTTCACCATTACACTTTCTTCGGCATCGCATTAGTATCGAATATTGGTATTTTTAATTTCAGAACGTAAAATTTTCCAGCAAATGTACCTAAAGGATCTCACTTTTAAACGCATCAAACATTTATATACTTATATTATTGTGGATATACTTTACACGCCAAATCACTTTATGTATAATAGTACATCATTATATTCAGTGCTTCTTATTTTTTCGATATGCTTTTGATCTTTAATACTTTCATAAAACCGCCACTCGTTTTATTAGTCATATGTCTTCTCGTTTCAAATCTCCTCTTTTGCTAATTGAAAAAAAAGTGACCAAATTCTCTAATTTAACACTTGTTTTATAACCACATTTTTCATTTCATTTTAAGGTTTGGCTTTAAGTTTTTAAAAAGTATCACTTCGCGTTTATCAACATTATTACATAAATCTTTCTCTTAGCATCGTTAATTGGTTCGGGTTTTGGATTTTGTAAATGTAAATCGTTTCATTTTATTAAAATTTAAACGATATTCAAATATAACATGAAACTATAGATATACAGGTTTAAAAGCGATATGATCCCAGGCACATAAGTTTAGCAGTTTTCTTGATGACAAGTGTTTATCTATTTGTTGATTGGACGGCGGTGTCTTCTAATGGCCACAATCGAATCCATCAATTTAAATAAGGATTTTGTCATAATGTAATTACTTCCTAATTTTTTTATTTATCTAATATTAACATTGATAATACTTCCATAGTTTTCTCTTACAATTATAAAATTTAAAAGGTGCAGTAAACTTTTTGTTTCTACTGAATGTTTTTAACGAGAGTAAAGATTGGATTTCCATGTTTGCTGAAACCTCCTGAAACATTAAACAGCATGCAATGAGATATATCAATTACTCAATTTATTAAAATCTTTTATTACAGAGTTAGAGACCCTCACTTGTTATGTTCGGTAAGCTAAAATTTTATGGTTCCATCAATATTTTTACGCATGTTTCACTTTATGTAAAAACTCCTTAGCAAACCAAGTCTAGATCTTTGATGCAATCCCCATATCCTATCACTCTTGGTATAAGTAAGTTATCGCCTCTAGTATTAATGAATAATTTATCTTTATTTTTTTTAGACATAATGGGAAATCGGGTTTATACTGTTAAAGTTAATCAATATTCTGCTGGAACAATTCACTTATTCTAATCACTCGTTTCTATAACAATTATTAGATTATCAAGAAACAACAGATTTTCAATAGTTATATTTGTATGCGATAGGGACATAATTCGGCAAAACACTCTGTCTACCGACAGCATATAACAAATCAAAAACACGAAGTTAATTAAACTGAACAACACTGGTAGGATATCGTGAATCATCACTCTACTCTGTTTATCAAACGGCGATAAAATATAAAGCATTCGAATTAGCCGATGACCAAATATCCGTGCGAACAGAAATCAGAAGTTACAATGGTATTGTTAATTTTTCAGGAAAGCACATTTATACGCATTCTTATACAGTTGAATACAAACACACACATACACACATGCACATGCACATGCACACGCACACGCACTCGCACGGGCAAGCCCACGCGCACGCGCACTTGGACGCGTACACGCACGCATACGCACACGCACAACAATACGCACACACACACATATATATATATATATATATATATATATTTATATATATATATATATATATATATTTATATGTGTGTGTGTGTATATATGTATGTAAGTATATACATGTACGTGTCAGTCTACAAACATATTAATCGCTTCTACGTCGGTTTCCAAACTTGTCGGTTAAATATTGAATGCTACTAGTTGAAATCCACCATCATAGTACTAATTGGGGCATAAATTTCTCACTGTCTAGAAATCACTTTCCAAAACGCTCTGTATCGGTAAACTAATTAGTAAATCACGTAGTCTCAGTTAAAAAAGTAATGTCGCAGAAAATGACACAAATGACTTTGGTGAACTCAAAGCGTTTAGAATATATAATATTTATTACTGCAAGTAATCCCGTGATAAGAAGATACAGAAATTAAATATTTTGTTAATTTTAAACAGTAAAAATGTGCAGATTTAAACAACTATGTTCTAGGTAACGGAAATATTTCTGTTATTTTTTCATGAAAATTTATTAGTTTGGTATTATCCTTTAAATATTGCACAAATTTAATCCTACCCTATTTTTGTAACCGTCTATTCATCTGTATGATTTACAGATGGATCCTTGATGGATCACCATCAAGTATTTTAAATTTAAGAAAAATATAGATAAAAGTTATACGTATCTTTGCGTACATAGTTGAATTATGTTTAAAAATTATAATTTTTTTTAAATCAGTCAAATTGATTTGAAAATTCATTTTCTCGTGCCTAGTTACATAGAGATATTTATTTGCAAAAAAAATTGGTATCTTGGCAGTAAAATAAAATAAAAACTCATGGTGAATTCAATAATATACTCAAATATTCACAGGCACTTGTATATTTCAAAACAATATATATATATATATATATATATATATATATATATATACATATATATATATATATATATATATATATATATATACATATATACACACATATACATTGAAAAGTAGATTTTTTGTCTAAACTCATTTCCGAATATAATTGAATTATATTAACATTTGTCATGCCAAAAAAATTATCGGAAAAAATTAAAATATTTAATTAATGATAATTTAAACGTTAATGTGATCTTGTTCTCGACTAGTAACATTTAAATAGAAGCGAATTATTTTATTCCAGCTTCAGAAAGGTCTGCAAACAAGTCTTAAAATAGTTTTAAATTAATTAAGAAATAATGAAAGAGAGGAAGACGGGAGGGAAGTATGTCAGTTAGAAGATAGTCAAGACGGAACAATGAAAAACCCGAAAGGAAGATTATATTACACTTAAAGGAGTTACAATAAAAAATAGGTGTTTATTGAAGACCATTTCCTTTCAAATCTTGTAGAAAAAATTATGGAAATATGCTTCAAAAGTTTTACTTAAATTAATTCCAACTTACGGCAAAAAATCTATAACTTATTAAGAATAATGAGGTTTGCACAATTAATAATTGTGTAAGGATGATCTATTTTGAAATTGAGCAAGATGAACTGATGGCTTTAAAGAAAAATCATATTAATTTCACATTACTCCAATTAAATTGAAAAGCTGATAAGTATTTAAGTAGTTAATTAGTTGTGAAAAGCAATTTCTTTCGCTAATTTTCGTCTTGACGTTCTATTACATTATAATGTCGAAAGTACCAAATGAATATAGTTAATCAACAAAATTGCAAAATGTGAAAGAAGATTGTTTCGTTAATAATAATTGCCGGTACTTAATGTTAATAATTTAAATGAAATTATTACTCTCACTATTTCATTAGGTTTATTAAGAGTCTCTTTATATTGCTAGGTTGTAAACTAGAAGACTGACTTGCTTTACTCAAATAATAGTCTCAGAAGTACAGGCAACAAATGTTACAAATATGATTATTAATTACATTTTTATTTAGATTCAAAGAAGATCTATTTTATTAATTTTTAGAAACATTTTAGTAAAAGCCTATTTTTAGTATAAAACGATTTTAATGATCCAAAAGGAAAACTTTCTTTTGGATTATTAAAATCGTTTTATAGTTACACACACATTTTAAAGTTTTTTCCAATAAATTATTTATTTGACATTCATGAGCTAAGCACATATACTATTTTTATATTCTAATAAATAGATAATTTAAATTACTATCAAAATATAAAAAATATAATATATTATTTAAAATGTAAATAATGTTACTAAATGGTTATATTTTTCTTAGACCGTAATAACACATTATTTCTGAAAATAGTTAAAGGCTCAAAATTGCTGTCCTGTGGGTTAACACATGAAAAATTAACAGCGTCAATTACTTATAAAGATACGATATATATATATATATATATATATATATATATATATATATATATATATATATATATCGCAAAACGTTAAGCGCATGTAAGCATTACCGAGATACGTAGTATTGTTTACCTTTGCGTAGAATTACTTCAAACAGATTCTTGCTTTCTCCCTGTTTATTCAGGCCCCTGTCTCCTATTTATCGGTAACGATTAACGTTAAGTAAAGCGTAAGAAAAGAGCATCCTTAGCGTTTCGTTGCGTTCTTTCTTTTTTATCATATGACTACATCAATCACATTTCAATCATAACATAATGTAACAGTGTATATCTCCTCAGTTCAAACATAAAGAAAATTAGATATCATGGGAACTTTAAAAGGACTATACTGGCCAACAGGTAACAAATACAGACAATTTCTCTCTTAGAATAACAAATTCTATAATTCTAATTCTACTTAACTAAGACCCGATTTTATATGAATAAGTAATCGACAAACCAAGCTCGTGATTCTGTGTTATGATCTAAGTAAAGCAATTAAATAAAATTAATGTTCAGGATACATTATTATTATTTCCTAATTTGGGGGAATCAGTCCAGTAAATATAAAAGTAGTCCCACATGGTCAACTTGTTTTATCTTACACAGCAATAACCGTTAAGCGGGCAAAATTTAGAAATAAAACAAATTTGTATAATGAATATTTAAAACAACAAACAGAAATGTATTTCTTAAACCTACACTCCATAAATTACATTTTTATTGTTCTTGTGTCTTTAATTTTGGTAAAACGAAATGTAAATTATTCCTATTTTCTAAGAGCATATCTATATAAAGGTGAGGACGAGTTGTTAAAGTTTTTGACATCACCGTGGGAATTAAATTATTCATAACACAACTTTCTCTTGCGTATATTAGACAAAGTTATTTTCCATTACGTTTTAATTGTTTTCAATCTCTATGTCTTTATTCACATTTTATAAAATAATTTGCCCGTAAAAATTACCCTATGAATTAAAAAAAAATATTTGATTCATTGTAATATATCCTCCGTATTACCATGATTTTTTCAGGTTAAGTCCTGGTAATATTTATTTAAATGTAATAAAAATAGCCATGTGAAACGTTTTGCAAATCAAATATTAGCAATATTTAGTGTTGCTTATTGAAGAAAAAAAACAACTTAATCATTAAATAGAAGAAAAGAAAAAGTTAATTTAAATAGCAACTTCATAGTAAATATACTTTTAAAAGATTAATGAAAAATAGAGTACATAACAGCAGTTGCAATTATATACACGCAATAATGTACCTGCGTCAACAATTATATCTATACAAGAATTTGTTGCAGAGTCATAAAAAATATTTGTGGAAAATTTATTTCAGAAACCTTTCCAAGCAACTGTCAAATGTGAAAAATACAAATTGGAGCATTGGAGTAAACGTGAAAAACCTGAAAAATACAAATTGGAGTATTGGAGCAGTAACTTTCAAATTATCCCTGAAAATGTGATTAAATTGGAAGGCGAAAATACACAAGTACACACGTAAGGTTGAGTGACACAAAAGAAATAAATTAACATTATTTACTGAGATACTAAACTTAACTTTTTTAATAAGAATTGTTAACATTAGTCTTTATGAGAAGAGATCTGAGCTTTAGATCTCTTTTCATGAAGTCTTATAAATGAGAAGTTAGAACGACCACTTGGAAAAAATAAAAAAAATTGTTTGGGACCAAAAAGGATAATATCCTATTTTAATTTTTACTTGAAAGTAAAAAAACGTCTAAGAGGAGCGAATTCAATAAAAGCGTTTATAAGGCTTTAGTCATCATCTAATTAAATTTAAGCTACTTCTCTATCACTTCAAAATATAGGACTCCTTTGCTAGCGTTATTAATCAGGTGCTTTAACGAATACACACCCAAGTGAAGACCTTAAGTTCAAATTATAGATTAAATTGTTGGTATTATAATTATAGATTAAATTATCGCTGAGTGTCACTTCGATTTGTAGTCTTAATTTTCATTGTATATTAATGTTTGTTTTTACTGCTAACTTACCGCTAACACCGATAATTAAATGCTTATAAAAATAAACAGAGAAATCTTATTAATTTTTTTTTGCTTTTCACTGACGTGTGTTTGGTAATGTTTATTATTCATCGTAATTTCATACATACATGCTGTACAAATAAAAGGTTTAGGTTCTACTTATATTCGATAGATATACTGTATATGTATGTAGTGCTACTTAGATTATATCTTCGATAAAAATTAGTAGATACGTATATCTCCAATACACAGATTTAATATCGCCATTCATTCTGCAAGTATTTGATTTTGATAAAATACTATTCTATTCGCCGCCACAGTACATATTTTAATATACCTAAATCTATGCATATATTAGCCCTCCGCGTTAAAATTCATGTAAACAAGCGTAAACAGGATACTCCCATCTTTTTTCGTTTCAATTAAATATGTTTACATTAATATTTTTTTGCGATGTTAGGGTTGATTTTTTTTTGTTTTAATCGGCATATTTTTGGAGTAATTATTGGAGTAGATATATTTTTAAATATTCCTGCTGTAAGTAAACAAATCTTAGTTACAAAAAGGTGAAAAAATGTTATTATCAATGTGTGTATGCGAATTATTTTTAGAAAGTAATATAGCAGAAATTTATTTACAGAATTTAAATAAGTAAAAAATAATAATATCTCGGTGAATTTGATACTAATCTGAAATAAATCAAGCAAAAGATGAAAAGAAACGGGATAAGGAGAAAATGTATGCTATAATTTCATTCATATAAGTCAGATGAATAGTTTACATTTCATTGGCCCACTCTTAGAAAAATCAACACGAGATATCAGCAAATTAAAAGGATACATACTTAAAAATAAATACTGTCGAATTAAATCCAAAAAAATGGATAAATTTTCCAAGAATTATTTATTAGAGGTGACGAAACAAAGACATAAGATAATAATTACGGTACTTAGTTCATGTAATAAAATAAAAATAAAATGAACCAGAGATTTGGATTATTCGAACGAACTGCTATTGACCCTTGCGTAAACCAAATTTCATAAAATTGGTGTTAATCATCACATATTTAATCACCAAATGGCGGAGAAATTATTATTTAAAAACAAAAGGAAAAAACATGCGAGGAATTCAAAAAATATTTGCTAAATTAATGCCAAAGTACTGGCGATTTCTTTAATTGAATACTTTACGATACATCGAAACTAAAGTGTCTCCATATATGAATATAAAAATAGCTTCTACTTATAACACACAATAATGTTAACTTAAGAAAAAAACGAAAAGCTCTGCGTATTATACATATATATATATATATATATATATATATATATGTATAATGTGTCTTTCGATTTATCACTTACTTGAATATTTCGAAGTAAAAATGACATCAGAGAATAAACTTTCAAATTTAATATACAATTCAAGTACAAATAGCATGCGTTAGTTTCAGGAGCTGAATTATATCATTATGTTTAGGAGTCTCCGTATTTAAAATAGATTTCGTAGTTCAGGAAATAAAATAAATTAATATTGATTGTGATTACATTGCAAAAAAACATTTTTTTATATTTGTACATCTATATGCATAGTGACATTTAATTTTTTGCCATATTTTATAAAGTATATATTGCAGTATTATATTAACATCAACATTAATTTGCAACTCAGGTAAATTTCATAGAGAAACTAAATCCTTATCGAGTATTGTCCCAAGAAATCAAATGCAAGGTCACCTTGAAAGTTTACTTATATAACTTTACGTACATTTGCGTATAAAATGAAATTTATATACGCAAATCTGACTTAAGTCTGTAAATGGACATAATTAGTTTAATAGTTTCAATACGGTGACACTTCAAAATATAACACATACATAAGTTACATGAAATTTTGCTTTCCGACTCCTACGAGCAGTTATCAGTATTATTTTAAATGGGAAAGAGGAAATATGACAGAAAAACTGATATAATTAAATTTTATTGTGGAGAACACAATTAATGAACGAAGTTCGCACAACGTTACAAGTAAAGGCTGTACCAAGAAACGATTTTTAACTTTTTTAGAATAAATAATCGGATGGTGCAAATACTCGCATATGCCAAGTTTACGAGAACCGAAACAAATACGAAAAACCGAAACAAAGGAAATTTAATATCATTACTAAGACGAAAGAAACGTCTCTCTAATAGCATGGTGAATAACTTTTTTTCTTAATATTAAAAATCTGCTCATCTTACTGAATGTGTTGGTAAAAACAAAAAAAGAAATATGTTCTGACTTGCCAGTCAAGCCACATTAAAAATAGGGTTGTTTACACGTTATTTATTTATATAGAAATCTTTCATCATACTATTTTCAGTTAGAGCAGAATAAATAATAACAATGGTATGCATATCGAAAATGGCAGTAGTGTGTTTATTCTTAGTCGAAACTTCCAATATCTCTGGTGCAGTCTTATTAATTTTTTATTTGGCTTCGGTTCTGTAAGTTAATTTATTTTTTTTTGTTTTACAGTTCAAGGCTACTTCGTCGGAATTGTGTTTTCTTCTTTTTATATTTAATATTAATGTAACATGACAATAATCATCATTGACAATCTATACCATTATAATTTTGGCCACTCGAATTGTTTACCTTTATTGATAAAGAAAGTTACGTCAATATAGACATTTGGATATACGACACTAGGAATGTAATAATCAAATGAAGATAGGCATAAAAATTGTTTACAAAAAAGTCGAAAAGGCTTCAAAATAACCATCACATAATCAATTGAAAAGTATAAAATAATGAAAATGTGTGTATTGACCTATTAGAACTATTGGGATAAAATATAATTTCCAAGCCTATTCAGAGATTTATGGAATCGGTACCAAGTTGAAGATTGTCTTTCACCCTCACGTACTCGTACATCCTCACTCACAGATGAGAGCTACACTCCATATAGTTTGTTAGGAATATTTACCTGCTGTACATATATATTTTGCTCAAATCCTTTTATAAAATCTGTTAATTTCTAATTATCTTGTAATACTTATATGTATTAAAATTTTTCTGATTTAAATAAAATTGTCCAAAATATTTTGTAACACGATAGAAACAAGAATGAAATTGTGTTGCGTTAAAAATTTTGAACCAAAAGTTATATTTTAAAATATTATTGAAAATAATCAAAAAACTTAGTCATCAAAATAATTACTGGATCCGTCTATATCTTTGCACACTTAGCGGATAGATTATTGACACTCGGCACTCAGAATTCAGGAAGCCGTGTTAAAAAAGACCGTTTATTGTCATTTTGAGGACTATTGTCATTTATCGAAGCTTTTCTCTCGCAGACGAAACTTGAGTGAATCAGACAAGTGATAGTCGGATGGTTCCATATTCAGAAAATGGACAATTAAATTCTTTTATAGCTTTATAATTTCCTGCCAACTCTTTAAACAGTGTGAGGGCAGGCACGCATTGCCATGGAGCAGTGAATATGTGTGCATCGCGGTCGTTTTTGTCAAAGTGCGTTAGCCAGTTTTAGCAGCTGATTAGATGAGCGATGATGAGTTTATGCAGCTGATTAGATGATCTGATGAGCTAGACGGCCTACTAATTCCAAGCATAGTTGTTTCGGTATCAATACTCGTAGTTTCTTCTGATTCAAGCAGCGGCGTAGTTTGTCATTGATTACGATGGATGATCACCTAAACCGCGAATAGACGACCTTCGAAACTCAAATATTGAAAAGAGAAACGTTACAACCACCTGCGGATAAGGATATGATGTCTTCATCGAATGTGTTATCGGTATTGGTTGTTGCCATGCTTGTATCGTGTTCTTTATGCTCCTTTTCCTGGTAGTAGGTGCTCGCTCTGTTGCAGTACATGCCTGTATTTATTAACATGATGGGTGACGTCAATTGACTTGAAAGAACCTAGTCATTAATTTTGAAAAGGAATCTATTTCATTCCATGAATGTTGGGAATAAACCAAATTAACACGTCGACGTTTGATTTGGCGCGTATTTTGCTATTTGTATCGTTGGCTTTCCAGGACCATGTGGTGAATGCGATGAAGTAAATACCGCCACAAGACATATTATACGTTACATCTACTCTAGACATTCGACATTAACTGCTATAAATCAATTTTGCATTCTTTAACAAGTTTCCAATTTCTCCGATAAATCTTGAATAAATTATAATATTACAGCCATTCAGATGGTATCGATAGGTGAGCTGAATCTTGTTTCGCGGAGTAAAACTTCAAAAGCCCATTGTTTCTATCACTTTACGTATTTTTTGAAAAGTTAATTTTTTGACATTTTGAAACTCTTTTTTACCAAACATTAAAAATACATATTGGAAAAAAAAACAGGAAACAAATACAGGATTTATAATTATCTACAAGGATGTTATCATATTGTGTACAATCACATTTTTATAGATCGTATATAACGGTCTACCGAAATGTGAAGTTACTGGAAATAATGTACAAGAATGTGTATCTTCTGAGAAAATACACCTCTCGGAAATAAGGTTTTCCTTATTGACTATTGAAATTAAAGTACATTAAAATTAAGACAGTTTTCTAGATTTGGATTGCCTTTTCCTAACTAAAGTGGAAAATTTATTTCAATGTAATAGTATAACATTATATTACTCATCTCTGGTAACCAAAACCATTACTTTGATTCACCTTAATTTATAAAAAACGATGTGTTGACGTATTGATTTAGTTCAGTACCAAAGTTTTGAAGAATTCATGAGACGCTCTCGTGTTGGTAGCAAAAATGAAACTAATTTTATGCATTTGGTCTAATTATCTAATGTTCTCCCCCTCGACTACCTCATATTTGAAATGACCCATGTCAAAGCCATATCTGTCAAAGTGTTTAAGAACTACTATGTACCTACCCTTATTAACGCTTGTGTGAAATATTCATGCTCTTTTGTGCAACCACCTTACTCTAGACGAAACACAGTACGACGTATAGATTGAAAGAATGTAAAGAAAGATATATGTATGTGTGTGTGTGTGCGTGTGTACGCGCGCGCGCGCGTTTGTGTATAATGTGATTTTTTTTCAACTTGTAATATATATGATAATAGGTACAAATAATAGCGCGAAAAAGTGACGGTATGAGTTATATCTTTAATGGTAAAATATTAATTCAAGCACTTAAGAACAATATATTGAGTCGAATCACTTACATGATGTTTTTGTGATAGTAAAATTTAAAATGCAGATATTTGACAATAATGTGATGACAAGAAAAATATAAAATTAAATGTTGAGTGATAAAAGGATGGAATGATCATAATAAACGTATGAGGGAAAAGGCGAAAATGATGGCGTAGAAGATGTAAAAGAAAAATGGGAAAAAAACTCTACAGGAAATCACAGAATCGTAACGAATTTTCAGATGATTTCGGCAGCCTGCACCACCCATATAATCATGTTTGCATATTTTACATACTCTACTTAACTTTTGAAAGTATTTTTGGGGGGAACTGGTACTTGTAATGCAATACTGCGTTCTTTTATTGGTAAATATGCATAAAAGGTTCTTTTATTGGTAGATATGCATAAACGGTATGCATAAAAATTCTTATTACGTCGTCTTCTAGCTCATTTTGCTATGGTCTCTTTCGGACGCTGATTTCTTGGAAATAATTGGTCACAGGGAGCTGGAACCAATGATAATTGATTTCATAATTTAAAGTGAACTAAATGTCCATATTGTTGTATAAACCCGAAAAAAAATGCAAAAGTTACGAATTTTATTACCTGGCAGTTTTAAATTAGATATTCGCCTTTGCCTGTTTTTCCCTATTTCGAAATTAGCTACTACAATTCTATTTACAAATTATGTGTACTACCTAAGAACTATATTACTGTATTACCCAAGAACTCTTTGCCGACTTATTTAAAAACGGTTCGTCAAAAATCTGAGATCTCTCTCTATATATAAACTTTTAAACAACCCTTTTTTAATACACTTGGTTTGTATATTCGGAGGAGACATGTATAACAAAACACTTAAATATTTTCGACATCAGAATGACATTAGAAGTATTATTTTCTTAGTAGACATTTGGTTTAATAAAAATAAACCCATTAAGTACAAGTAAAACTATCAATACAGGAGGTTCAGTATATATATAGGCGCACACAATCATTCAATGATATGTAATATTTCTATTAAACTACTTAGAAATATTAATGTCTTTTTTCACGGTGTTAACATAGGGCAAAAAATCGTTTCTTACTTAATCGTTTCTTACTTCGGTGTTACTTAGGCGCAAAAAATCATAAATTTTAGGTAAATTCTTATCACGACGTTTACCACAACTTAGAAACTACTAAACGGATTACACCAAGTAATTCGTACAAATACTAAAAAATCTCTAACAATAGCAATATTTTAAAATCTCAAAAACTTTCTACCTTCCTTTAAACGTTTTAATATCTGGTTTCGTTGTACTGGAAGTTAGATAAAAAATAGGTAGTTTATTTGGGCACTCAAAATTGTTTATAGGAATATTTTTGAGTGGTAACTGTTTATATTGTTGTGTAAACCGTGCGATTAAAACAAATCAATCTTGTCAGAATGACTTTATCAAGTGCCAAATGTAGAATTAATCTTATATCCGATCTTTCAAATGTATTCTACACAGAAAGAGATCTCAGAGAGGGAGACTCTCTGTCTTGTATCTTATTTACCATAGCCCTTGAAAAAGTTAGAAGAGACTCGGGGATTAACACCAAAAATACCATTCTGCAAAAATCTATAAAACTCTCATTTGACCTATCATTTTGTGTGGTAGCAAAACCTGGATAATCAATAAAGCAGAAGAGAATAGTCCTATAGAATAATCCTTCTATCACTTTTTGGAGCGGTCAAAGAAAATAATATCTGGAGAACCTTATATCACAATGAAATTTATACTAAATATAGGCAAGCAAACATTTTGAGAGTAATTAAGTGCCACAGAATCAGATGGGTGAATCCAGTTAAAAAACTAACGTTCGTGCAGATTTAAGTTACATTGACAAGAGGAAGAATACCTACATGGTGATTGCACATTGTAGAAAAAAACTTAAAAATTTTGGGAGTCAACAGGTGGAGAAACCTTGCATCAAGTCGTACTGCCTGGAGAGAGCAGATTGGGAAAGCCTTGGCCTGCACCAGACTATAGTGCTGACAAAGAAGAACTATTGACATATATATATGGTTGTTATACTGGAAATTAGATAAAAAGTGGGTAGTTTATTTGCGCACTCACGAATGTTTATGTAGATATTTTTGAGTGGTAACTATTGACATTGATATATATTGCATAACCGTTTTCACATATCACACTCCTATTCCTATTCGTCATCTTTGGTAGCTAAGAAAACCTATTTTTGACAAGTCTTTGTGGCCAGTGCTTTTGAGTCGATTATAGATTTATATTATATTATTTATTTATATTTATATTATATTATTTGATTATAGATTTTAGCGTACTTCTGGTTTCTAATATTGATAAAGTTAAGATTTACTAGATGTGCTCCTTTCAGTGTTGTCACGAAAACCTGCAGACTAGCCTAAATACACTACTCACACGAACATACCGAAGGGCCTATATAAGTCTGGGAGTACGCTGTTCAAGGTGAGTACTCAGTTTTTATGAATTGTTAAGGCAAAATCAACACGTATGTCATTTTGTTCCTTATGCATGTTAGCCCTATTAATAAATAAATATATCTAGCGTAAGTTTATAAATTACTCCATTGCTTTATTTTATTACTATTTTTATTACTCTTTGGTTGCCGTCATTATCGAACTCCACTCTTTTTAAATTATGATGGAAGTATTCACGGATCCCTAAGTTATGTCAATATACCTTCTATACCTTTCACTTATTCTCACTTCTACTATTTTCTCATTTAGTCAAGCTGGTGATATAGTATCATCTTTACATATTTTTTTTACACTTGGATGTCCTTTAGAAATATGTTTGTGGCGTACGTAATATCTCTACTGCTGTAAGATTAATTCCTGGATGAGGACACACCTCGACAAGACGCTATTAAATTTTCGGCAATATCCAATCCGAATCGACATAAGACGTCTTCAATCCCTTGTTTGTTTTGAATAAGAAGATTTTTATCTATATGCTTAAATGTCGTTTCTTTTCGTTAGCGGAATTCTAAATGCCACGATTAGCTAATTTCTTAATATTCTGTTGTATTTAATAACTAACTGTTTCAATACCGCAAAGAATTCATTACAAGAAAAGTTATTAGGAATATTTTTTTGATTCTTTTATTTTTTTTCTCTTAGCACAAGGTAACGCTGACAGATGATTTTAGCATTAATATATTGTAATATATCTATGAGGGTAAAGATTACCACAAGCACTAATCGATGGGTTTGGAAATAACAATATAGTAATATTAACAATATCAGTCAATTAAATAACTTACACAATTTTGAACTACAATTTATCTACTTTAAATGAAATTCAATTAATTTACGCCAATATTGTTTTTCAGGTCTACATTAAATATAGTCAAAAATTAAAATAATTAATCGCTACGATGAACAGAAACATATTGTATTAAATTTTAAATTGTCATTAAATTAGTATTAGGGATATTATATGACCGAAATATTATTTTTAACATTATAAAAATATTTATTTATAAGAAATATTATAAGAAATATTAATAGATAATATTTATAAGAAATATTTATATTAAGAAATTTTTATATTAAGATAATATTTATAAGAAATATTTATTTTTTAAAATTTATAAAGTATTCTATTTTACATTTGAAGCAGGTGATTTAAATAACCAATCAAAAATTAAGAATAAAAAATTAAGTCTTTTGGGTTTTGCTTAAGAAAAATTAAAGGGTAAAGAATGAAAAATAGTAGACTATAATATTTAGTTTAGTTTGTGAAGTGGGCAGATTTTATTTTAAAGATTATTCTTGATTCAATATATACGGAATCCTGTAGGAATTCGACGGAATTCCTGTAGGAATAGGCGGTATCCTGTTTTTAAGTCTCAGGGTATTTCATAACCGAGTTGTGTTAATTACTCACAAACTTTCGAGAAGCTTGGGGAATTTTGGGATGGAAAGGCTTGCAAAATTATATAATGTAAATCCATCTTTCTAAAGACAAACCCGTAAATCTCGAAATAAAGATAACTTTATTAGGTAGAATATTTAAAACATTGTCAAGAAATACGCTGTGAAGAAGTAATATAAATAAGCTATTTGGGAATAAATTTTACTCTATTTTATGAAATGTTCCTTTCCTTCTCTATAATCGAGTTTGCCTTCTTTATGAAGTTAACTTATATTTAAATGTTATTATGGCAATGTTTCTAACTTCATGTTTCAAGATTTGCTCTAAGACTTTTGTATACTGCATCTCTCATTAATATGCTTTGAAACATTTAAAACTGTTCACAATATTGCTTATATTGTGAACACACGCTGGTGGATGAAATTATGGATAATTTAAAATATTTCCGTTGCTTAATATTTTTTAGATTGCTTTCTACTGATCGTGTCATCAAATTTTAAGTCCCATTACTTTTCCTGTGAATGATGTATGCACACTATAACAAAACTATTTCAACATCACTCTTTTTAATTTTCAATTTTGAAAATTTTATTTTAAAATTTGCCTATAATTCGATAAATTTTGAGTTAAAAATTCATTTATAAAAAGATTTGCCTAGAGTTTCAGAAGTTTTTAATTCCGTTGACAGTGAGGGCTGAAAACTAAAAGAAAACGTAAAATTATTTACAAGAAAAAAAATAGATAAATATATATAATTTAACATTTCATTGAATGACATTATTTCTTGTTAATTAATTTGTTTAGCAGCTATTTATTAACTAATTTGTTTACAGATGTGGATTCTGTAAGATTCAAAGTAATTTTTCATGAAATTATGAAAATTTATTGAGAAATGTATAGTTACTTTTTACATAAAAAAAGACAGTGACCATTTTTCAATTTGCAAATTTTTTTATTAAAAATAATATTTCTTCATTAACTCTTACTTTTTATTTCATCTTTTTATTTCATCTTTATATTTCATCATCATTTAATTACTTCATCTTTTTAAAAAATTAAACTGTTAATGTTAGGTCTTTTTATTATACTATGAATATTAATTTTAAAAGATTAAACATTTTTAAAATTTAATTCAATTTAGGTTTAGGTCAAGTTTAAATGTGAAGTATTTATATCATCAAAAATATTGTATATAACAAACAATAAATTATTAATCGCTTGAAAACTTAGTTTCCTTTTAGAGTCAAAATGCTTGAGTATTGTGATCAACGTGTCCTTGTCGCAAAATATAAATGAAACATAATATTTATAATCGAAGATATTGAATTGTCAAGTTAGAAATACTCCACAATTAAATGAAACTACGTGATGTAGTATTATTTATATTTTCTTTAAGTTCTTTACCACGACCTAGGTTTCGTTGTATTACAACATATTCAGGTGGGCTATTAGCAAAGATTCTAGATTCTATATTAGGAAAGAATTTTTGCTAATAGCCCACCTGAAGATGTTGTAATACAACGAAACCTAGGTCGAGGTAAAGAACTTAAAGAAAACAGAAATAATACTACATCACGTAGTTTCATTGAATTGTGAATGATGAATTTCTACAAAATTAACTCCAATTATATTCAATGTTAGAAATAGTCACAATTCAATCATTGTCCGATTTTTTTAAAACATTTGAAGATAATATTTAAATGATCCCTTTGAATTCCATTATTTTCAACACATTTTAGAGTTTATAATGGCTAATAATGGATTATACAAAGATTATTTTCCAATTTTACCGATATATTTTAAAAAATGCAAAACATACAAAGTCATCTGCCTTGCTTGGCTCGTTTTGTGGCTTTATATTTTCAACAGCAGTAAAATAAAGTAATAGAACTTGCACTATTTTTTCCAAAAATCTATATTCGTAATAATTATAAAATAATGCTTTATTTAGAGAAAGTTACTAAAATTACAGAAAAGTTAACCAATTTTTAAATTTGTAGTTACAAAAAAGAACGAAACGGTTAGATTTAATTTTATTATTTCTGAGGGAAAATTTTGTGGAAATTATATTTTCGATTATACTTTTATACTACTTGTAAGTGAATATTATGAAGAATAATTGCACTGTCTGTTTAAACCTCTCAAGCTATCCTGAAAACTATCGCTTACTTAGAAATTGATGAAATAATTGGTAATAACAGACGAATTTCGTAAAAATCGATAATAGTTTTTTTTTCTGGCGTTCCAAACTTTTGAAAAGGATATAAAAGATAATAAACTGCATTGAAATGTCTTGATTATCCCAATATAGAAAACAAAATACGACGATCCTTAATATCAATATTATGCTTAACACATTCAGTACATCATTTGATTTTGAAATCCTACGTCTGTATCTGTTTGAATTTAATTATCCACTTAGTGTTCTCTAATTAATTTTAGTTATTTTATTTTCAGCCATTTTTTGTGTAAAAAGTTTTGGAATAGATTGGATATGTTAACCGTGTGCTAATGCCTGTGCTGATGCCAAAAATTAACATGTTAATGTTAATTTTTGTAAAGCAAAACTTTGAAAAAGGTAGTTTAGGTCACGAAATATCTATATATAGTATTCTGTACAAACTATTGGTGCTAAGAGTTGATGAAGTTGAGGGCGTGGGATTTGTAGATATTTTTTCATATTTGAATAAATTAATACATGTAATATTTTGAGTCCTTTTGATTAGCCGGGAGACCTGTATCCATTGATGGATCGCTTATATTTAAATATTAATTTAAAACTATTGACGATTGAAAGAGTTTTTTTTTGTTTTAATCCAATCATTGTATAAATCCTATTAACTATTGTAGTGTGCCTACCACTATTCTCTTATTTTATGGTAATTCTACATCTAAATTAAATTTCTGTTTAAAATATTTTATTCCAAATATGATCAAAATATTCCTAGTGAAAACAGATAAAATTTGCGAGAAAATCCAAAAAAAGGGAATATAGCGGTCGAAGTAAAGTCTTCTTCAGAGTAGATCAAAAATGCTCCGAAAGGGTAGAAGGATAAGAATATTGGAATAGGAAAAAACGAAAAGAAAATTACAAATTTATTTTGAACTGCAGACGGGGAGAGGGGCTATAAGAGATTATATATTTCTTTGGAGACAATATCCAAATTCTATAATAAATAAAAAAATCACCATATTTACAGTGGTCCGGGATATATTTTAGTTTAAATGACCAAAATATAATAAAATTAATCAGAAAATAATTTGACACATCTTGTCAAAACTTCACGAATCAATTTCTGAACTCTTACAATTTACAAAGATACTTTAAAACTAGTTACTTGTCGCGAGTCTAAAGTTTAGGCGTGACAATCAAAAGTTTAATGGAAAATTCGTCTCACCCGCGCCATTAATATTTATTTCAATTTAATATTTGTCTTTGCTCAGTTTCCTTCCTTATATTTCTGCAATAATAATTCTTCATATTGAATGAATATTGTACAAATTTGCTATGTTTTCATCGGTTTCTTAGAAACTAAATAATTGGCCTCTTTGAAATTTAAATGTAAACTTAACACTCTGTCAGGCACTTAGCTTTTCTAATTGAGATAGAACTTGCTATAAAAATAGCTTACGTTAAAATTTAGTTTTAGTTCGTAGATCACAAAATTGGCTGAATATTTACAAAATGACGGCAATACAAATATACAAAGTTCACTAAAATTGATGATAATTTTATACATAATAAGAAAAAAATACTACGAATTTTATTCAGACATTTTTTCTATCAATTATTCGAAAAAAAAAAATAAACGGGTCCACTGAAATTACGAATAAATTAGGTTTCCGTGGCCATTTGACAAACACTATACTATATACATTTTATAAATTCTTGTATCGTACTCATTTGGCCAGCTGAATCTGCTATTGCAATATTTCTTCTATACTTTTTTAAAATTGAATATTGCAATACATATTTTATTAATTCATGCTCAGTCATTTCTATTTGCCTAAGTTCTGCTTATGTCGAATTTATGTTCGAATTTTTAGTTTCGGCATCTTGATCAACCTTCGTTTATTTCTGGTAACAATTTATATAAGAAACGCTACATTTATTTTGGTATCTTAGTGCATTCATTAAAGAACATTTCTCAAATGTTTATTTTTTTCCCTAGTATAAAAAGCGCTATTTAAATTAGATAATGATATATATTACCCGGATTACTGAGTTTCAATGGACGAATTTTTGATAGAAGATGGCGTTATGTTATTTATGTAATATAATTTCATTGACATTTTATTTCAGAAACTGATTTTCTACTAAAACTCAATTTGATAGCGCTCAATTTTATTTTTACCAATTATTTTCATAAAACAAAGTGCCAATTAAAACAATCATCTTAGGCAAAAAAATGCAATAGGCTTTACCCTTGTTCACTCTTTCTCATAACTATTTTTTTTCTTAACAGCATAAAAAATAAAGATATTCAAAAAACAATTTATGATGAATCTAAAATACTTCTAGTATTTATATAAATCTTTGTGTAACTTTATTCATTTATTAAAACTTAAGTTTCAACAGCTTTGTAAACTTTTGTTACATAAAGTATTTACAAATATTGAATGAAACTCCAACTACAAGGCTACCGTTATACAAAATTTATTGCAATGAAATCAAAACTAAAAAAAGTGAAACATTTAAAAAATAAGTATTTTTATGTATAAAATAAAAATATAATATGGTTGACCGTATACAGAAAATAATTATAATTAACTTTCGGTTCGGCAAATAAATATTTTAAACAACTGAAGAACAAATAATATTGCTTTCAAAATATTTTTCATTGGATATGTTTTCCGCTTTTGTAAAACTTTTCCTAATTTTTCCAATCCATGTATAATCATATATCAATAGTATGTACAAAAATACCCTCTATCGATAGTATGTACAAAAATATATAAACATTCAAATCCTTTTGTGTATAGAAAATTATAGTAAAATTTAATATTTAAAGGTTAATTTAAATTACTACTATCACAACGAAATAGGAACGAATCAGGGATAATTAATAGATATATTTCTTACTTTTTGAAGCTCGTACAATTTTAACATTCACACATTCGTACACATCTATTCAAAAACTCCTTAATAATTTTCTTTTATATATTTTTACTTTTACATTTTTATAACTTTCGAACAGCATTTAGCAAACTCCCGGATTGCAAGGAATTTCAAAATGAGGCGACATGGAAACTATCGATTTTTTCTTCGATATATTTATCATACAAGTAATTCTATAAATTATCCATTTATCTGACTTTGCAATTCTCAAAGTGTTATCTTATAAATGAATGTAAGCTCTCTGCTCTTCGCGCTTTATTCAGAAAACAGTTAATCGTACAAAAAATACACGTAACAAAACTTCTAGAGAAGTTTGTGCTCTAAAAGTTCTGTCAAATCATATGACATGCGAGGCACAGGAAGGAAGATATTTGTGAAAAACGATTTTCGTGACTTTTGACCTTTATTATCTCTATTTGCCACTTAAAACTAATTGTTTAGGTTGTTGCAAAATTATTTTAATATTGTTTCAAATGTTTGAAATTTCTTAAATTGACGTATTTCCCAGATGTCAAGATCTAGTAACCTATTTTTACAAGTTCGCAAGTATATTTTGCCCTCCCCTTTTTAGGTTTTATTTGAAGATGCCTGTGAGCTTTCTGTTGTATTTCAGTTCTTACTGCAAGTAATTAAATACTCGTACAATATTTTTGTGATATGCATTAATTGCAAACAATAATGTACTTGTGTAATGCACGTATTAATAATACTAATATATACAATAGATTTAGATAATAAGCAATAGATTTAGGAACTTTGAATCCAAAAGGTCTAATAGGTACTCGTATGTGTTTTGTTTAAAATGTAATGTAGAAGTAATAATCTTCCTTGTAAGTCAATGGGTGTTTATAAGTTACATCCAAGAAAATATTTTTGCATGCTCTTGAATATTTTATTTATAAGCTATTGCTTGAGTTTTTAACTTGAGTAGCATGTTTTTAATACTTCCATTTTTATCAAGGTGACTCCTTGCTTTTAAATACACTGAAATAAACAATTAAACCATCTCTTGTATAAAGCATGGATATTTACTACGTTTTTAGATATCCTTTGCCTCTTTTGAATTGTAATAATTTCGCGTCTTGAAATATCTAATGTATTTCTATTTTTGTTTGTGCTTGTTCAAGCTTTGGCTGTTTTTAATTTTAATTTCACTCGTTTTCAGAAGAAATAAGTTAATATTACCCAACTGGATTTAAAAGCTTTTAAATTTTTGGTATATTTCAATAACCCATATAAATACGTTTTATTATATTAGTATATGCACAATGCACGAATGGCACACAATAATGTAAATTACATCTTTTGGAAAGATCAAAAAAATAATGATAAAAAAATCATCTTATAATTACTGAAATGAAGAAAACTATAAGGTGAAAATAAAATTCTATGTGTCACAATTTATAGATTTCAAGCTACTTACTATTCACAAATATATATAGACTGTTATAAGTACTGTGCGCAAAGTTACAGTTGTCTTTGTAAATATCTAAAGTCATGTAGTACTAAAATATTAAATTAATAAAACCGATCGATACGGAATGCAACGGATCATTCAGTATAAAAGAAAAGTTCCTTTCTCGAAATTGGAAGACCGTATATTTGTACGTAATTTTTTTTAAATATAAACGGAACCCTTATAAGATCCCTGACGTATATGTTAGTCTGTAAGTTACAGCCGTTTTACACAGAAACCGTTTGATCTATAAACTTGAAATTTAGCATATTAATATATTATATCAACCCAGACATATCCCAATAGTTATCATTTAAAAATATTAAAACGAACATTTTAGAGAGGGGTAAATCATAATATTTTTTAAATCCGCAAATAATGTCTTTTTATTGCAATGAAATAAATATAACATTTGAAACATTTAACAAGTTTCCTTTTCTATTTCGTAGAATAAAACTTCTTATCCACGTTTCTGATGTGGCTGTAGCTATTTCTGATGTACAGTAACATAGATGCCGAGTACACATGTGGCCAGGCCACATTTACATAAGAACTACAAAGGCGGTATAAAATAAAGTAGAAAATGAAACATTAACTGTTTGTTATGATTATTTCAGGAAAATTGTTTTGGAATCTTATTTATAAGAGAAAATGATTTCATTCCTAACTATAGGTAAATAGTGTTCATATATATTTTTTAAAACCTTTTATTTATTTAATTTCATGGAAATCCAATAATAAATCCAAAATACTCTAACTTCCTAATTATATATAGTAGTCACATAAGCGGCGTGATTTTCATTTTCGCAAGTCCTTATACATATTCATCGTATCAAATACACATTTTTGCAGGTGTAGGTTTAAATATATTTACTTAATGTTTGCACATGGAATTGCTACATATTTCTGAAAGAAGTTTACGTATATATATATATATATATATATATTAGTTATGGCATTGTTTATAAAATATAACAGAGAGGCCATATTCTAATATCGAATAAGCAGACAAGTATTTCGCTCATATTCGCTGTGTCTTGTGGTACGTTGCCAGCAATGAATGTAAGAATAGAAGACGCATTCGGTAAAATGAACGAACGACGAGAAGATTGGTTGCCATCGCAGACAAGTAATCTACGATTGATTGGATCCAAAATATTATTTTTCTAAATTTTTACCTGAATATATTTGCAAACAAACCTTTACGACTATATCGTGTACACTGGGCATTAGTTAAATGATATACAGGCCAAACAATTTGGTTTACTATGCATACATCGATCTAAGATTGATCCTTCCCAGAATTGTATAGAAATCGGCGATCGTCATTTCAGAGTTTTTTGTAATATTTTTGAATATTCAAAGTAAGTGGTGTTACCAATTTCTGTGCAATCTTATATTTTGAATACGACGAATTAACAAAATTAAACAATATTACTCGTAAGTAACCTGGCATATATTACTCAAAGTCTTTTCTAATTTATATATATATATATATATATATATATACATATACATATATATATATATATATATATATATATATATATATATATATACATATAATCGTATGAGACGTAGGTATTTAATGTTTAAAAGTAGATACGTTAATAAAATATTAAGAGAAAAATTAAAACTATTTCATAGATATACTTATCTTTAATTTGGTATACACTTACTAAGTCATTTATGCAGAGAAGGATGATTTTATAGGTGGGTATTTTTTTCTCAGAAGAACCAATCAATAACTTAAAGCGAATAAGATCTTTCCATAAGGTCGGTTTTAATTGACACAGCAATATATAAATCGGTACACTATCCACGACAAATGGAGTATAAAAACTACACTATAACATTATCATAAACCGCTTTTTGTCGAATTACAACAAAACCTAGTAATATTTAATTTATAGTGCAAATAAAGTGACATTTCAAAATCTAAAATATACCTAAAGTTCAATGTCTTTGGGTATGTCTATATATTAGTCGTTTTTTTATTGACTAAGTCCACATGCACAGGTAGTTTCTATAAAAAATATGAAATCAAACTATTTATGATGGAGTAATCACATAATTTTCAAAAAAAAAACAGAACATATGTACAAATTTATACCTGGGTATAATACTAATAAATCGATATTATTGTCAATTCAAGGAAGATTATATTTAATTACACGATTTTCACAAAATTCGCAAACATATCTTTTGATGCATCGTGAAACAGACAGGCGAACAAGCAGTCGAATAGACAGGCAAACATACTGGCAATCAGACAGGAAAACGGGTAGGTAAGCAACTGTAAAGTAATCAACTGGCATGTGTCACGAAATAACACCACGCTGCGGATTTAAATGTAAACTTTAGTATCTGAACCTATGGCCCAGCTACTGCCCACTACAAGGTAACCCTGGCTGTTGATTGTGAAAAAGTAGCTAGTTGATTGATAGTTTCTCAATCAATCAATTCTTAAAATTCATTACCTTCAATCATGTTTTGATTTAAATCATTTGTGTTCTATAGGCTGACAGGAAATTTGATTACATTGACATTTGTAATGATACGCTGAAGCGAACGTCGTTTTGTTTCAGTTAGTGTCGCAGTTTAACAGAAAATATCACCCGGAAGCAAGTTATACCAATATTCCTTGAATGGAGCATAATTTTTTGAGCTCTTTAAGCGATGTTTTTATCGATGGCAAACAAGCAAATTATTTTTATCAGCATATTCTCATGGTAAGTATAGTTTTTGCGAAGTCAGACGACATTTTCACAACCTGATTAAGATAGTATTATTTCTAGCAGATATCACAGAATTTGTCACTAAGTATTTACGGCTGAATGAAATCTGCTCCCTGAGCTACCCTCTGAGCATCAACCTCACGTGGACGCCATAATGTTGATTCAAATTCTTGGCTTGTCTCTCTAGCTCTTAATTTACAGTGTCTCTTGGTCTTGTTCCAGTCGAGAGATATGTTCTTCAGCTGTCTCAATCACTGTAAATGCAGCTTGTCGTATTATTTGCTTAATATTACTGTTAGTTGTATTACTTGCCTTATGATATATTCATTTATTTATTATTTTTGAAATATCCCCAAACTTAGCCTTTCAACCTTTTATAACATTTGTTCTATTATTATTCTAACAACTCTGTATAACTTTCGTTATTTTCTCCATACATCTCCATTCTTAAAAAAAATTTTTAATGCAGATAATAGAGAAAAAATATTATGATTAACAAAATCTCGAGAACGGGTGGAAAAAATCTTAAAGTCCAATATTTTATTGCATCTAAAAAAATCTAATTGTGTTGAATATATTCAAATACTACTAAAAACTTCTATGGTTCATGTTGTTTTTAATAGTATACTACATGCAAATAAAACCTTGAAATAACTTCATAAAATTAATAATATTTTTGCGCAGACATCTGAAGTACGCGAACAATAACAACGGAAATAAAGTAGTTTCCGGGATAATAATGTGATGAACAAAGACAACTATAGAAAGTGAGAAGATAAAGATACTTTTTCCTTTCTTGCGCATGTTAACTCTATCTTCTGTCTTGTTCTGTCATGTTAAAAATCGAAACTTTTTTTCATGCAATCCGCGGCTCCTGTTTAGTCGAGATCTGATTGTTTCTACGATGGCAGCGCAAACATTTTTCACATTTTTATTTATATTTCGTTTTTAGCATCGTAAATACTTTTGTTACTAGTTTTGATAAGTTTTGTTCCTATTAAATTTATTTATTGTTTTCGTTAATTTTATAAACGTTTTTATAGGTACCAAAAACGTCTAAAAATTCTTCTTCTTATTGTAACAATGCAGTATACACTAATAAATAATACGCTGATATTATGATGACCTATAGCAGAGTCAATAGTGTGGCACGTATGGCAAAAAGAATTTATCAGGCGTAGTATCCTGGTAGGCGATTACTGTAACGTGATACATTTTTAACCACCTACCGATATTTAGGGGGAGAGGCAACTTGAATTTCCAAGAACTTGAATTTACTCGGAAAACGTATATTGTTGTTATCTATGAATGTATACTTGAAGAGTTTTATGGTGATCTCAACAAATGCATAAGAAATATTTTAATATACTGCAAGGTAATTTTTAATAAACAATTACCTAGCCTTTCGCAAAAGGTTTACTGCCAATATGTTTTAAACCAATTAAAGTTCAAGTACAAAATTAATGTAATATTCACTTTCTTCTTTTTCTTCCGGCATGTTCCTAATTTAATGTTAATAAGATAATTTTATAAGAACGTATTATTCTTCTTGTGGTGAAAATCTGTAATAAAGAATATTTGTAGAGTTTTGCCGCTTTTATTACGTATGGATGTTGAGGGCGGAAACTCTCTAAAAAGTATTTTGTGGATGAATGAGTCCAAATTTAGTGGAGACGGAATTGTTAATCTACATAATGTATACTACTGATCTGGAAAGGATGAGAATCAACATATGAATAGGCTGACATTATTTCAAATAAAATTCAGTTAATACCGAATTTTATTTGGTAAGGTGTAATCAGGAAACTCCTTATCGGACCGTACTACTTACCCGACAACCTAAATGTTAATAATTGTCTGGAATCCTTGCAGAATGGACTCTCGGGACTATTGAGCGAGGCGCCGAACTTTAGAGAAGATTAAAAATAATAGCTTATTGTATTTCAAAACCGGACAACCGGTATTTGAAGTTCGGCACACTACTGAGTAATGGTCCGGAGCATTTATATAATGTGTTTCTTAATTTGTGAATCAGTATAATGGATTTGCAGCACCTAGACCTGATACCACTTGATTACTATGTCTGGAGACGTGTTAAAAACTGGTATATTGACGGGAGATTCAAAACCCGTAACATTTAATTCAAAGAATTGACGCCGCGTTTGTAAGGATGAGAAAAGAGATCCAATTACCCGCCACCACAGTAGATATTGGACAAAGATGTCACGCGTGTGTCAAAAAGAAACATTTATATGAAATTACTATAAAAATTCTTGGTTTTTTACCTCATTTAACTTCAATGTAACTTAGACAGATATTCTTGTAAACAACAACAATGTTTCTATGGTTTATACTATTGTAAGTTATGTAGGTCATTTTTAGAAATGCCGTCTACTAGATAATTATTTAAAAGTGTTTAAACGTCTTGATCATATTCATTTTAATGCAATGAAAAGTCGAACTTTAAGATATTTTTTACCCATTTTTTAAATTATTTAGGTCATAATATTTGTTTTGCTTTTATCTGCATAAAAACAATTTTCTTAGAAAATATGTTGAATAAAATAATAAAGATTATACTGCGCGATTAAAAACATAAATATAAAAGTTATAAAGGTTTGAAAGGTTGAATTTGTGAAAAGTAAAACCAATAATAAAAAGTATACCTCAAAAACCATGAGATTTTATATAGAGATTATTAAGGGCTAAGATAAAAAGGGCTAAATAATTGTTCAATGGACTCACCTATTTTTCTTTTCCATTTGGCTAACTATCTGCAAAACAGCTCTTATATATATATATAAACATAACCGAATATATATAGAAAATTTTCTTAAGTACTTTCCTTCGAGGCACCGATAAAAATGTACCCATGAAATGATGCGATGCTCTCATGCATAGTAATATAAGTCTAGCGGCACGCAGCAGACACGTATCAGTCACGTACTTGCATGTGATTGATGGCACGGTGTGTAAGGTCGGTTCGGCAATAATAGTGTATATAGGATAACGGGTATCAAACCTATCATCTATTGAATATATTATAAGGTAATTCAATTATGTGCTTCTTTAAATTGATAGTACTGACTGATTTTAAGGTAATTAAAAAAGGTTTGTTAATATATTTGATGACTTATAAGTAGGTTTGCCAAAAATAACTTCATTAATAACGGAACGAAGCCATTGCACGATTAAAAAGTACTCGCCATAACAGTACGTTGTACGTTACATTTTTAGCTGTAAATTATTATGATTTGATCTATTTTGATAATTTTTTATTATTTGTCATATCAGCTTTAATTGCCTATTTTCTAAAAGTTATAATTGTCTTGCATAGAAATTCGCTAAGGCAGTATATATACTTATCTATATATGTATACATATATATATATATAGATATATATATATATATATACATATATATATATATATATATATATATATATATATATATATATATATATAATTACAGACCAAAATAAATATTAATTTATGTTTATAACCTACGAAAGTACATGGTTGTAATTTACATCTTGCGTTGCATATATAATACAATTTCTTAGATCATGGTCAAAAAGCAATAGTTTTCAGGACTGTTGGGGATCGAATATGGGCCTATAAATTTCAGCTTAGGGAATTTATATCATGATAAATAAATTCCTCTAATACATTCCAGAATATGGTCTCCCCTACATGTACATATTTACAAATTCAAAACTTTACCTAAATTAAACATAACATACTCAAATTCATGTTAGTCCTAACTGATAATTTACTATTTTGTCAAGTACGTAGCCTTGTTACGCCTCTGTATCTGCACACCTGTACGCGGCGTATGGCAGCCTTAGCCGTTTGACCTAGTGAGTTGGTTGCGTGCTGTATGTAATCATACCCACACTGTTTAGTGACAAGCCTGCCTTAATAAGTTATTAAATATAACAATAGTCATATAAGTAAATATTTTAACAAAGCGTTTCCCTAAAGTGAAATATTTATTAACGTGTTCAGCAATATCCCTGGAATTATTTTAGAAAATTAAAAAAAAGATATTTGTCAATTCACATAACTATTAATTTCACTCATCTTTCTTTGATAACTCACGCGATGGTGAAACAAAAAATAATGTTCCTTCTGAAATGTTTACATAAATATTTCTGAATGTTCAACAGTAATATAAGCATCTGCAGTAATACCTGCATCATCACTACGCCAAATTTCGAGTTTCTGAAAAAATCGGCTGTGTGTTCAACAGCAGGTCGGAGGAAGACTGACCGTATAAAGGTTTAATTTTGTGATTAGAAAATCACGAATGTGAGAAACTTACTGTCAATGTCCATTTGTCTATCGGAGTGAATCCAACAATATATCGGCAGTACTTGTTTGTGTGTGGGTGTATGTGTGTGTTTGTGTGAGTGCGTGTGCGGTTGCGCATGCGGCGCACGTGCTTGTAAGGCGCCCGTGCGCGTGTGTGCGTGTATGTGTGTGCATACCCGAAGAGTCTTAATATAACAAATTGTTTAAACATCCTTCCTTTTTACGCAACAGAATCGACAAAATAACTATGAATAATTATCATACCTAAAAAATATTTTTACATAAATTGCAAAGTTTTATTCATCCACTCTTTTACCCCTGTATATTAACCACCAGGCTTCTAAATAGTTAACCATCCAAATAATAATTATTGATAATATTTTCAAACAACTTGGCATTGTCTTATCGCTGCCTAAAACTAATAAAATGTATTCCGTCAAATGTCTGATTAATTATTTACAACTGTGGAAGAGTGTTTAGAATTTTTTAAAGGGTAAATAGAACACGAAAGCATAACGCAATTCAAGATGATCTAATAATAGTTGGTGTAAGCTTCGAAATGTATTACGACAGATTTTTTATGGAAAATTCGGGTTTTCTTATGTTGATAGAATTCCAATGTGACCAAATCGGTATGTTTATATTTATCTTACACTTTACCCATTTTTTAATAAAGTAATAAATAAATGTTTTAAACTAAAATACCGTAAAGTATGAGGACGTGGTAAATGATTATCAAGAACATGTCATGTATATGTACCTGTATATATGATATGCATATATAAACTGAGAATATTAGTTACTAAAGTGGAAAAAGTTCAAAAATTTGATTTTTTCAATCTTAATCTTATCGTCGCCGATGGCATATATATATATATATATATATATATATATATATATATATATATATATATATATGTATATATATATATATATATATACATATATATATATATATATACGACGACGATTCAGAATTAAGGTAGCTTATTATCTCAAATTCATTCTATGTCATTAAGTTTGAATTTATTCCATGCATCAGGAGGTTGTCTCTCAATTACATTATTTGACTTTATTTTATTTTATACAAATACGTGAAAACGCTATCAGGTGCCATCTGAAAATCGATTAATTCTACCTCTACTACTGGCAAAAGTAAAAGAATAATTTTGCAAAAAGTGGCATTCAAATGTCATTATTTTATTATCTTGGAATAATAATAATAAATGTATTTTGAATGTACAAGTATAACATATTTTTTACAACACAATGATACCTAAATATAATTGATACAATGAAACATGGTAAAAAATTTAATTTTTTTTTTCATTTTCCCGACCTCTATTCCATGACTTATTTATAGGTATCAACGTTGATAAGGCGATTACACGTTGATAAGACCATTACCTTAATTCTGAATCGTCGTTACACATCTACGTAGTGTAGTGTCATTGTATTTACAAGTACTTATTATAATTGCCTTTTTTAAGTTTTTTCTTTTACTTTTTCGTAAATTTACATAAATTAAAATAATTAAGTATTTTAACATTGCTTTAAATGCAAACATTTTGCAAATTTTTTTTTTTTAATTTGGTTAGTAAAGTAATAAAATAAGACATACACCACAACAAAGCTACATCTACGGTAGCGTACACATGGCCTGATGTTGTTTTGTTTAATTGCAATAGATAGCGTACATGAAGCGGTGTCGTCAATTTTATTTGGCTTAATGTTCTTTTGACTGTATCTTGATAGGTTAGACTAATTCATAAACTCACATACAGAAAGACGCGGAATAGTACTTTGTTATAAAATATGTATTGATCTGATGTTTCTATTTTTTATTTTTATTGAAATCACGTCAGTATAACATTTATATTTCATTGAATAACATGTACCTATCTAAATTATGAATAGTGTAGTGTAGTGATCTAGGCTACACTCGTATCCATATACATTACAAAACAGTAAGTGCAAATGGTACTAAATAATTTGTTAGCCATAACTAATATTCGTTACTGATAAAAATTAAAATTTTTGGTATTTTATGTATTTTCTAATATTAAATATGTAATCGTGAAATCAAATTTAAACTGTTGTTACCTTCAATATATATCCATCTGTGATTAAAAAAGCATTTAAATGTTAATAAAAATGTAATTGTATTATAACTAATTATTCAAAAATTATCCCATTTTTGAAGCATTTTTGCCAAGAGTATTTTCTATTACTTAAATGTAGAAAGGAAAGAAAAAGTTGAATTTACATTTGCGCACTGATCGGTAAATATGCTAGGGATAGTCAAAATTTCACAAAACAATGTTAAACTTTTATGAATAAATTTTATTCAAACATTAAACCATATAAGAAATTTCATAAAACCGTAATACTTTTTACAGTATGGGTATATTGCAGACATTTTTTTTTATTTTCAATGATATTAATGACAGTTACAATTTTTAAATCATGTGTGAATTAGAGATATATATTTTTCTCGAGACTGCAAATAGTACAATGGCTTATAACCACTTTTATTTTAATTTTAAATTGCTCTAAAATGTGTAAAATAATAATAATATTAAAATATATATGAAATTAGAGACTATTTTTGCTACAAATACGGCATTGCTATTTAAGCTAAATTACGTTGTTCAAAAATTCGGACTACGGCGTGGTAACTTTAATATAGGAAAACGTGGCTATAGTCACCAGATTCAAATAGCTAGTTTTCTAAAACAATATAAGTTTTGTGAGTCTTTGCCTTTTTATATAATGTTTTGTGGTTAGATCCGTTTTCGCTTACTGATGAATTTTGGTTTAAGCGTATTTTTGTATGATCGCTTTAATTAAATCAGTTCTGTGGTTGTATGTATACGGCTAGTAAAAATAGTTGATTCAGATTACAGAAATATCAGTATTAATGAAACAATTGAAAGCCTTGACAATATGTTTCAGGTCATATTTTTCTGGCTTTCTTACTGATTTGCCTGTTAACTCCTCTGTTGTCACGCGTATTTTAAAAACATCTTGTGTTGAATAACATAAACCCCATGACTAAACTGACTGTTATTCGTTTTTGTGTATGTGTTTTATTAATATTAATATTATTTAATTGTTTATAAATAATTATGACACAATATCGTTTCGAATGTTAAAACACTGTCACTTATTAACTATTGAGTGCAGCAGTAAAAATTATACAGGTTTTCTATACTTTTAATTAATAATTAAGAGTAGTTTTATTTGTCAAAACTTCAGATGGTGTATCATTGTGTCTATACATTATCGATATATTGTATATATTAAGTAAAAAAAATTCAATATTGCAAAATTATTTAAAAGATTTCAATTTTCGTGTAAGATGCTCGCGAATGTAAATTATTGAAATAATTTTATTTATTTGACGCCCTGGATTGCAAAATAATCGAAATTTGGAAATAGCAATCGTGTTGCTCAATATGACCAAAAAACATTAAAATTGTCCTTATTCTTTCCATATATTGATGAATAGGATTATTGTCTTTTGTCTTCAATTAAATCACAGAATAATGTTTTAAGATCCCTCTATCAAAATAAACGATACCCGTTTTACTAGCTGATTCTGCAATATTCATTTTTATAAATTTTATTGTTAATTGTGGTTGCATACTTTTCCCTGCAATATTTTTCTTAATTTTGCACGAAACTAAAGAGTGAGAATATAATTTCTTACTTTGTTTAGAAAGCAAAATATTTACTTCGGTTTTTTCAAACCGACATCTCGTTTATATCCATAAAATTGAAATTGTTAAGTGTTTAAAATATTAAAGAGGTTATTTATGAGAGCTACGAAGTTTATATTTCCAGCGCGGTCTTGGAAAAATATTATTTTTACACTCCACGTTACGCAATTGAAATTTTACTAATACTCTTACTAAGTCATTTAGTTGCGAGTTTTATTTAAGTTACTTAATTACGAAAGTGTATGTGTGGGTGATTATTTGTTAACAAACGTAATGCCTTCGTATTGTTGAAATTTATTCAGGTTTACAATTGCCATTTACAATTTTTTACAATTGTGATCAAATAAAATTCGTTTATTTTCAGAAATATCTCGTAAAATTTTAATTATGTGATACGGATCCAGAAACATGTATCCTTTTTCATTAGTAAATTGATAAAAAGTATATTTTCATGTTAGCTACATTGACTAATTGACAACTTAATTTTAGCTGCATTCAAGTTGTGTAGAAAACGTATTCGAAGACACATATTTATTAAAACAGCTTTTCTTCCGGAACGTATAATAGCTGTCAAAAGTAACCAACTGGAATTTTCCAATTTTTATTTAAAATTTACTACCGATGAATACTAAACGTTGTGTTGCGTCTTTCTCACTTCCACTATACAGTTGGACCCCAAAATTTACTGCACCTAGCTTTTAACAAACATTAAACAACTTTTGGATCTTAATAGATTATTGGCGATTTTCACAAATTGCGTTTTAGTTTTAGGAATGCGAAAGTCTCATTAGAAAATTCCGGCTCTGCATTGATTGCTCAGTACGTTTCGTGAAGGGTTCGAGGATGAATAAGCATAAATATAATCGTTGTGTTGCATCTTTCTCACTTCCACCATACGGTTGGACCCCAAAATTTACTGCACCTAGCTTTTAACGAACATTAAACATTAACGGATTATAGCCGATTTTGACAAATTGCGTTTTAGATTTAGGAATGCGAAAGTTTCATTAGAAAATCCCGGCTCTGCATTGATTGCGCCGCACCATCCGCGTAGGGTTCGAGGATGAATAAGCATATGACTAAATTTTCATCTTATATATTTTTGGACTGCTGGTGAGTAATAATGTGAAGTTAATGCAAATTTTCTTAATACGATGTATATATCAAAAGCAATTTACCCTCGATTCAAGATATTATCTTTTTATACATTAATTATTACAAAGTTCTACTAATTCAATCTTAACTAATAAGTTAACTAATTTGTATTTATCTTTCAGAGATTTGATGATTGCTGTCAGTGTTTTTTTTCTAATAGATTGGTCATGAGAACTATCATTTTTTTAAATTTGCGTTTCAACTTTCTTTTTTGGGTGCGTCAAAAACGTAATCAGTGCTCAGTAGTTCTCTTGAAATAGTGTTAAATATCTTAGAACTTCAGTCCCAGAAAGTCCCTTAGTCCCATAAAAAATATAACTGTAACTGTGTAGGTATAATTATTATAATAAAAACGATAAAAGAATAATGCTTCCAGAAATAATTCATACAAAAGTATGAATAAATATTCCAAATCGCTAAAACATGTAGACATGTCGAAATGGTTAAATTGAAACGAACTAAAATGTTTATGGCATTTCATGCAAAGAATACCTTAATTACTATAAACAAGGAATAAATATAATGAATATAGTTAATTTATTACATTTATTCTAAGTGTATACAACCTTAGTTCTTAGCTTTTTCCTAATAAGCAAATGGAGAAGCGCATCGTTATACCGACCTTTTGCACATTAATATTTAATGCTTACGATCCGCTCTAATTTAATGAGAGCCCTTGAAATTCATCTTAATTAAGATATAATTTAGTTGGAATAAACTTTGCGGCGGAGTATTGACAGGAACGGCGGAGTGTTAACAGGAACAGTTTTGAATAAATCACTTAAAAAAAGAAGAGAAGACAAGCTGTTGGATGAGTTAAATTACATTGGAAGTAGTAATTAGTAATATTATATAATCTAGAATACTAATTTTCTTCAAATTGACTATGTCGTCTACAAAATGGCATCATTCAAGAGAAAAATAAAAGCTTGTATGTAAAGTGTTTTCGATAATAAAATAATGTCAAAAAAAGCTTAGATATTATTAGTTACCGACGTAGAAATATATTGACTTATGAAGACATATATTTATTATTACAATATTATCTTAGATTTACAATAACTAATTTTGAAACCATACATTTCTCTAATTTTCTTAATATTAATATTATTCTTACCAATATCACACTTAATTTTAAAATAATACGGAATTGTCAAAGTAAATACTTGTAATTTATCGCCCATTTTCTGATTCAAGATTGCTTAATTGCAAATCGTGTTCGGTATTTCATGTATGTGATATGTTTGTTGTAAGGCTAAAATAATGTAGACGGTAAAAGAATCTCAATTTTTATTTCTTTTCTCTACTTTTTTGAGTACAATAGTTGCAATTTTATTCAGACTTTCTGGTTGTATCTCGGCAGTATCCTTAGAAATTAACGTTATACCCAAATTGAAAGAATAATTTATTATATCTATATAGTAGTATTTTAAACACACTACGTATAATAAACTACTATAGAAATGTAAAAACAGTGTGATACTATCTTTAAAGACTATCAGCACATATTGTAAGGTTACATTAAAAATTTGTATTTTTAATTGTTTCTGTATAACACTTTTAAAACGTTGAAATTGATTTATTAAATTTCCATGTTTGTAAAAATATGAGATCTCATTTTAGACTTATTTTAAAGCGCATTGCTAACTGGTATTTTTGCCATTCTAAAATCTAGTTCAGTCTCATAGAAAATAAACTATAAAGGAGATTTAAATATATTTTAAATATTCTAGTTTATTTTCTTCGGGTTTGCCCCATATACTTATTAATTAGAAGTCGTGTTACATTTTGGTAAAATGTCACTGACACAATCGTTTCAATTACAGATTAAATTGTCATTAAAAGTGTGTTCATGGGAAAATTTTAATCACCATCTCATGTTATATTACCTTTCATACATATATAAAAATTAATCGCATTGAATAATGGATACAAGGGTAATTTACCCACCATATGTTTATATTTCTTGTACTTTCAAATAACTGTAGAGCAATCATAAACATGAATTAATCTTGCTTTGCCGACATTTTGGTAAATTCTTCCATTTATACATTATGGCAAAAATTTCTATAGGACCTTTATTATACATTTCGAGCGTTAAGTTACCAAAACTTCCAAAAGAAAAAAAGTTCCAAAGATATTAACGAAATAAAAAGAAGTAAATGTTTCAAAGATATTAATGAACTATATATTTTTCGATGGGTTTTCATAGACGGATACGGATACGTTAATCACTGATATTGATCTAACAACTTCTACAGGTAGATAAAAGAATAGAAAAATTTAAAAAGTATGGCCAATTTTCGCCTTAGTAATGACCAAAATGAAAAAAAATAAAAATAAATTATCAAATTTTGCTGTATTTTTCACGTCTGTAGAATCCGGGTGTAATTATTTGTATAAAGTAAAAAAAGAATTGGTTTGGCGAATATTTTTCTCTTTCATCTTATATTATCATGACATTAAATTCAACGTATGGAACGTAAGCTGAATTATTATGTAATTTTAATATAAATATCAGGTAAAGTTATATATTTTTATATTAAAATGATATACCTATTTACAGTCAAAAGTAATTATCGTGTTATAAATAGTACCAATGTATTATTTAAGTTAATATTACGTTCTCAATGTCATAAATTGGTGAGCATTACATTTATCATATGTTACTGCGGAATGTGTGTGTGGTATTTTTACTGTTTATCAAAAATAATCAAATTACTGTATCTGAAAAATAATAATTATGTCATTAAATAATATAATGCATTATAATAATATTATTTACATTGAAAATTAATACACTGACAGATGATAGGTATAGATGGCACTTCGTATCGCTTCCATTTCTTTTGTATTTTGTTACTTTTTGTACTGTTTTCTAGTAATTTTATTGTCCTTTGGTATTATAGGACTACTTGTGCTTGAAGATTTATTGATCATTTGACGAATAGTATAGCGTTTTTCAAACAAATCAATATTTATAGAAGTTAAGAGTATATGTGAATTTGTTAATTTTTACTAAACTCTGATTTTCTGGAGCTTGCTACTTACATACTATAGATTTCTAGGTACCCAGAATTAAAAATTAGTGAACATGTCTGATGTACATAGAAATTGAATAGCTAGATGGAGGCCTACGTAAAATGCCCATGTCATTTACACATATCGAATTTACACAAAATGAGGGAAAGTCAATACTCTCTGACTTTGCTTTTTAACAAGATATCCTCACAATTACTTAATCTTAAAAAGCAACCATTTTTCTCACATATCCCACCGAATATAAATTAGTAATAAACATTTAAATTATAAAGTGTATATTTAACATTCACATTTACTTTCGTAATAAAAAAAATATCCCAGCATTTCAGTAACTTCAAAAGGAATTCCGCATTTTTCCCACAGATTTATAGCGTTATATCCGACCTCGGGTTCAAAATTATATTTCCTCAAGTTTTTTTCTTCTCTGTCGTTATGCATATCATTCAATGTGGAATGTATTTGATTTTTGTGATCTTGAGCAAATACAAAAAAGAATATTCAAGACGATTTGATATCCATAGAATATCATGACAGTATTTCATTTTTCAGTTCTGATGTACTTGGACGATAATTTATAATCGCAATATCATGGAAAAATAATTTCTGTTTCAAATGTTTTAATGAATTTGTTATTAAGATACCATCTGAGATAATTTTTGGGATGTATCATTCTATGTCGAGTCATGAGAGGCCGCAAAGTCAATTAATATTAACTTTCCTCCATCTTATATAAATTCAATATGTGTAAAGATATGGGCATTTCACCTAGCTTACAAATTTTCATATGCATCACAAATTTTTATTAATTTTTAATTCTGGGTACGTAAAATCTGTACCAAATCGGTAACAAATTCAAGAAGCTCGGAGTTTAGTAAAAATTAATAAATTATTTTTATTTTTATATATATTCTTACGTATTTTAAATATTTATTTGTTTGAAAAATGTTATGTTTTTCGTCAAATTATCAATAAATACTTAAACGAAAAAGTTCTATTATATTAAAGAACAATAAAACTACTAGTATCGCCGCGTATATTTGCTAGTCTCTACCTTGTGTTTATTGTTCATGGTGTGAAATATTTTCAGAGTCAATTTCGAATTTCATTAATTGGTAATAAAGGAAAAATAACACCCCTTATTGCTAGAGTTTATTAAATTTAAGCCATTTATGGATCACAATTAAACACAATTAAATGAAACTACGTAATGTAGTATTATTTCTACTTTTTTTAAGTTTTTTACCACGACCTAGGTTTCGTTGTATTACAATACCTTCAGGTGAGCTATCAGCAAAGATTCTGTCCGATGATTAGCAAAGATTTCCATTTATGGATATTTAAAAGTCATTAATTTAGATACTTTTTGTTGAATTTTGACTAAAATAAAAATGATGAAAAATGAATAGCAAACATTTTTATTTACGTTTTTGTATTAACCCCAAAAGTAACGTCTAGATAGGTGTACAAAATAAATAACTGTTAGACAACTCTGAATCATATAAATTATACAATAAAAACCAAGTAAAACACATTATATATTTTTGACCAATTATATCAAATAAAGCACATAATTCCGCTACATCTATAATATTATATTCACAACGGCTATTGACGAGTAATTGCAGTTAAAAGTGGATAGTAGCCCTAATTTTTATTTCCATACATGACAACAAATATGTCATTGGAATGTACTCCCATTTTTATAATATTTTAGGAATATTTTAAGTGTTCGCTATCTAGACTTTCGTTAGACATTACTTTTACCAGATAATTGTTACTGTTGATAAATATCTCAATATAATACGAGTTTCGTGAGATATTTGTTGTTCCGGAAAATCTGTGAGAAATTTATCACTTAGAAATATATGAAATTGATATCTTTAATCCTCCACACACTCCACTACTTTCGATCGTCAACGTGTGTCATTGTTCATGCTTCACTATTTATCACACTTGTAATTATTTTTTGCGATTAAAGTTTTTCACTCGATACTTGTAAATAAAATTATTTTTTCCTCTCAAATCCAAAATTCGCTGATCCTTTTACCGAGTTTTTTCATGAAATTTACCCTTTTCTCATAGAACTTAGATTAGAGTACTTGAGAAAAAGTGGCAATTCATCATGAAAAACCCTTTTATATTCTAATCGGTACAGAAAAATCTATTCCTTTTTTAGAAAAAGGTTTTGCAAGCGATAGTACTTCGAGGTGAGGTTCAAGATATATGACGCTGTGATTTTTATTCGATTGCCAATACTCATGTCTTGTTGTCTCCTTTTAAAGGAATTTCTATAATTTTAAATCGGTAGCGTTGTTTAATAAATTAAATTTCGTATCATCAATGTCATGACTTTCAACGTAGTCATTTCCATTAAATGCGTTATGTGGAAATATAGCGCGATTGTGACGATATATATATATATATATATATATATATATATATATATATATATATATATATAACATACTAGTTCTGAAAAAAAATCACTAATTATATGCATAATATAATCTTTCAATGCATGACTACCCAAAAAGGAGTGCTATGTATATAGGAATCGTGTGCAATAATGTGAGTTTTGTTACTCTCTCATAGCAATATGACGTCTGAACCGATTTTCACGAAAAAGATACAGTTAAAATTTGAATATTATCCAGAGTAATATAGATGATAGGTAATAACAAAGTTACAAAACGAACTTTTGATTGTGGTATTATCGTTGAGAACTCATTTGGCAGATTTTATATTATAATAAAATATACCTATATATTTATTATAGATCAGAAAAGAGAAATTATACATAATTTAATAATAAAAATTTCCCGCAAATTTTCTCGTGGGTATTTATAATTTCAGACTACAAAATTAGCTTGAAAAGATTATTGAAATGATCATAAATAATAAATATTCGCTGGCATTGGCTTGTGCTTATGACACACATGTGAGGGCACATATTATTGTGTGTGATGTCTCGAAACTCTGTTTGCATTTGAGAATCCTGGATGCAAATTCAAATTATAAGAAATATTCTAATGACTTTTTTCAAGCTAATTGTGTAAAATTGTCTTTTTACATCTTGGAATAACATATTGACTTTTGTTTTGAGTTACTAGTATTAATTGCACAAAGTTAATAATATTTAAGCCCTTAAAACTAGTGTTAGAAATTATTATAATAATAAAAATGAAAAGACTTGTGAGAGACATGCTTTTTTCAAAGAAAATTAAATACGTGCCACGCGATATAAAACTGTTAATAAAATTGAATTGCAGAAATATACAGATGTTTATTATATATTTGCTTCCAGTTCTATTATACCATACACATTTCGTCATAATTTTTATATCTTCGTTATGTATAATATATTATGGATTTAAACCTAATGTAAGCCACATGATTTTTATGAAAATTTATTTTATAAATTTAACTATTTCTGTACGACATGGTATGTTTGAGAAAATTGATGGACCTGCTGTCAGACAAGTCTTCCATTTATAATGTAAATTTCAATAAATGAAAATGACTTTCCTTTTGATAAGTATGATATATAATGGTTGACAGTTGAGAGCAGTCTAGTGTTGGGATCCTCAATAATAAGTTTACTGAACAATTTCTTTTTTATCTTTCAGTTTATTTCATAGAGTCGTGTTTTTAATTTTGGTAATTCTTGTTTTAGATATTTCTGACTGTGACCCAAATTAATGTTCTGGTAATTATTATGTATTAAAGCTAAATCGTGTTTAATAGGTTTTATTCCAGAAATTAATAAAAGTATACGATTGTCGATTTTCTTCATTAAAATTGGAGTAAAATTTTAAAGTAAAGTGTATAACGTTTCTAGAACCTATCAAAATTTCAGTTATATGATATCTTATTATTAATCTTATCCGAGGAAGTAAATTTAAATATTTAGTTTTCGCCTTCTTTCTTTCACTATTCAAAATAGAAATTAAGTACAACATATTTTAGACAAATAACAATAAACACAAATTTAAAACATAGAATTTGACGATGAGTTACTATTCATAATATTAATTTATTCAAGTCTTACATAGTCTTTAAAAGTTATGAACACGTTTTCTAAATATTTAGAGTTAATGAGAAATTATGAGTTATTATTTTAAAAAAGTCGATGTGCTTCTTATTTTTTGTCCTATGTAAATTTATATTAACTAGTGGCGCGCAGTGGTTAATAAACAGTTACACATTGCTTGCTCTGAATATCTTATTAATATAAGTGAAACATTTATCAATATTTTAATATATTTCATTTAAAATATTTAAGAATTTATATGTCTTATGACTTGCATGTCCAAAGTAAAATGCTACCATTACGAGCAATATTAAATGAAATGTAGTAACTTTATTCCTATTTCCCAAGATGCAAAATTGCAAACATTTCTCATCCTGAAATATTGTACAAAAACTATAATTTATTACATGATTGAAAGAGCCAAGCCAGGATAGTTAACATTATAATAATATAGGTAACAGCTTTGTAAGTCACGATAAACAAATCTTTTTAAGAAAATATATAATTTTCCATTTTACAAATAAACCTGTCTACCAAATGGCGGCAACCAAATAACAATCAAATACAAATTGATTTTACCAAAGACAATCAAATAACAAAATTCGGCCCAATTTCAAACAATAATAAAATAAAAGACAATTTATGTAAAGACAATAACAACAAAACTCGGAACAATTTTTGTAAGGACGAAGTCAGTACGCATTAAATAATGGTTACTCCTGAGCACCGCACTATGCAACAATCGGCCATGACGAGCGAGCGGCAAAGAAACGGCACACGATCATTCAGTGCATCACGGGCGGGAGCTTCATAGAGTACGGACGGCCTAATCGAAAAAGGAAATAATGAACTTGGCGCGGGTTTATTTACAGACTTTCGGTGCGAGGCGTGGGGACCACGATTCACGGTATGCTCTGTCTCGCTTATCGAGTGTCCATCTCTGTGTCTTCGCTTAGTATCGTGTTATTTTGTATAAAACTGCATGTCGCAGAAATTAATTAATTTTTCTGAAAAGCAGGACGTCAAGTAAATCTGCGATATGCTAAGGAAAAGTAAATACAATATAGAGAATTTGCACTTATAAAGAATCGTTTCGTCTTGGTTTATAAAGAAAGCGAAGAAAGGCAGTTCCAAAAATTAATATTTGACACGAAACTAGGCGATCAGTGGCTCAGCCCAGCTCAGCCTTTTGTGCAAGACCGTTTGCTGACAAGAGTCTACGCTACCTCTAACTAAATCTGCTACCATCTAATTGACTGCTCGCACTGTTTTGTCGTCAACGACAACATTTTTTAATTAGATGCTCTCGTACTATTTTTTTAGAAGGTGTTCGAGAAGATACAGAAAATTTCTTTAATGGCTCAGAAGTCGCGTCCTTCCATCACAGCTGCTATAAAATCGAGTCTTGATGAATAAAATTCATATGTTCTTACTCGATATTGCAATGCTGAAATCTAAACCACGACGCGATTACTACCCTAGCCGTAAATCAACGTTCTATCGATCGCCATTCTGCAGTTAGTCAAAACCCAGCCAAAGCAATCAATCATTGTAAAAGCCACGAATCCACCAAATGTATGGCATTGTTATTACCACCAAAGTTTTAGTCAATGCGAGAAAATGCACCATGTCATGCTCATTCGAAAAGGTCGAAAAGGTAAACTGAACAAAACGTTGGCTGCGACGAAATCCAGCATTTTACAAGACACCCCAACTCCTCGTCGCAAAAGAATCATGTAACTCACTTTCTTAGCAAAGACGGATGCCAAAATATTCGGTCTTTCATAAAGAAGCGGTTCGTCAATGTAGCCACTACCGTTTCTAGGCTGTTGTGTAGTACCGTTTCCAGATCTAGGCTGCCAACAACACAGTAACTATCGGCAGAAGAAAACACCAGAGCTCTGTCTAAATCTACGTCGATCAAATAATTAGATATGTATAGACAATGCGGTTAGCAAGCCCATTCTAAAGGTTGAATTCCTAAAACACTATTACCTACTATTTTTGGCCTGAAGAAACGACGCCTAATTGACAGATGAACGTACCTCACCATAAATCCACTGCTACGCTTAATCAACATGCCAAAAGTTAGAAACATTAACGTGTGTGACGTACTACTACGATATATTGGCGAAATATGCTGCCATCATTTATCATCGATGAAAATAACGCCCAAGTATCGAGTCGAATACGTTATTGAAATGGCCGTGTCGTACGTATACTACCGAGCGTGACCATTACTGCTACCTCGCTACGAGATAGTGAAGAACGAGTTCAAGAATATGATCCAGCAGAGCCCATCCTGTTCAAATAAAATCCTCTGGTCATCAATACTCCATACAGCATATAAAAAATTACTAATTAGGAGCCTGCGCAAAACTACCAAAGAGCCAATACAGTCACCAAGCCCGGTTGTCCGAATCGAACCTATAAATTATAATATGAATACAATATGAAAAATGGCATCACCATCCACTCCTCCAAGTTCAAATTTTGCAAATACCACGAAATACGAGACACCTGCTTTTTGCCTAATTAAATATAAATATAAGGTTGTGTAACCTTTCCTTGTCCAAAAGTCTATTTGTATATTTTCACTTTAAAAACGGTTATAATCTAATCTATTACGTACTCGCATCTTGTTATGTGTAGATTTCAAATTCTCGTTGTAAAGTTAAAACAATTTTCTTGTCTAATTGTAAATGTAATTTTAACCCATAACCCCTTGATTATAAACCGAATATTTATAAAGCAGTTCAATAATTCATATCATATATATATATATATATATATATATATATATATATATATATATATATATATATAAATAAATATATATGTATATATATAAATAAATAAATATATATATATATATATATATATATATATATATACATATTAGGAAATATTGAACTGTTTAATAAACATTCGATTATTGTTGAAAAGGAAAAAAAAAAAAATTACTCCTAAATTTCGGCTTGAAAGAAATATTTCTCTATGGTAATTAACTATAAGTAACAAATAATACAGCAGAGGTACGTTTGTTTCTAATTTAAACTTTCTTAAATAAAAAAAATAAATGCACGAAAAATTTATATTTCTCCGAGTATATGTTTTCGCCTTGCGCTGAAATAACTTTGAATCCGCTACATTTATTTTGACGGTTTGTACGAGTATATTCAAACTTGATAGTCTTAAAACTTGTCTCTTAATGAAAATCTTTATGGGAAACTTTTATTTCATATCTATCCAATAAAAAAAAAATATTTATAATTCAGGACGAAGTCCATTTATGATGAAGTAGTAATAGTTTGTTTAAAAAAGGTGGGTTTAGTTAAGATAAACTCCACTTTTAAAGGCTTAACCAGTGTTTGGAAGGTTGTAACACACATTTTAATAACATTTGATAGGACTTGTTGCTGATAAATATGCCTTTGTATTTTTTATAATAAGCGTATGCCTAAATAATAAGTTTTTACGCATCTTCTATTGCATGTAATGGGTCACATTACAAATCTTCCTTACGTAAAGTCGAAAATAGCACCCGCAATCTTTAATTAGTTATAAAAATTCTGCTGAGGTTCTATGAAGGATATAAAGAATTATATCGAAGTCTCTTTCACCCATCTAATTTCAAGCGGGCAATAATATTTGAAGTTAAATAAATTTTCATGCATATGTAATGACACCAAAGTTGAGCTACTAGACGCATGCAAGGGAAAATTATTTTAACATGCTCTAGAGAGTGGCAAAAGGGGTAAATATAATATTTTAGGATGTCCTGAACACGAATATAATGAACGGAGAATATTTTAGGATTTTAGGATGACTGAGGATCAAAACGGTTTAAAATTTCTGTTTTGCGAATTTGGTGATCATAAAAACAAAAATCAGGTTTTCAACTTTAAATTACAAGTTAGTGTTTTATAATAAATCTCGAGAAAACGGGGAAACATTTATTCCCCCAATGCTGTATAAAAGAAAAAAAATAAATTGAATTGTTTCTCTCAACTGATGATGAAATATGTCAAAGAAATAGTTTCATCACCTAAATTCAAAAATAATAATGCAAAATATATAGTAAATATTACAGAATTAAGAGAGGTAACAAATTATGTTTTCAATTTGCTTTCTGAACCTCTATGTCATTGGTTCGTGTAAGTAATCCTTGCAACTTCGTCTTACATGTCCACCCGTTTCTCCGTTCATCGGTCATAGTTTCAACAATATTATACATTTCTACATGAAATTCGACAATTTTATGCTTCAAATGAATATTTCAATTTTTATATTGTAAAATAATAAAATATTGTTTTTTACAAGTTCTTTTTCATAAGTGTAAGGTAGATGTGGATATTTTTTGTGGGTTAAAGGTTTGAACAAAATTGTTTATCTCCCCAATGTCCAAAAAAAATTAAGACACAAACTTTTCGTATTTCACTAATATTCAATTTTAATTCAATTAAATCTGTTAAATTTGTTCAATAATTTTAATAAACATGGGAAACTACGTGATATTCCTCTTTTATATCTACTTGACAAGTCAAATAAATCTTAATCAGATATTAATAAAATAATTACCAGCCGGTACTCAATATTATAGTACCATAAATACCTTACCTAGTAACTGACTTCAATGTTATAGTACCATTATAACAAAATTATTACATAATTTAAACAATGTTATGGTACAATTAAATACCTTATTGAGTAAATGACTTCAATGTTATACTACCATTATAACAAAATTATTACATAATTCAAACAATGTTATGGTACAATTAAATACCTCACTTAGTAACTGACTTGAGTAATTATTACCTAGCTTGCCATTCTCTTTGAGTCAAAGATTTATGCAAGTAATTTTTTTTGTGCTATATTCATCAGTAATGGTTAAAATTTAGTTCTGCTTCGTGCACCGATAATATTTTTAAGATGCATTTGGGCTTTCAACTGTAATGAGCTCATATTTTTTTCTTGCTATACTGGTTTATCATTATCATCATTTTTTCATAACATATGAAGCATTTTTTAAAACAGAAGTTTTAAAAAATGCTTCATATGCTATGAAAAAGTGGTGTTTTTTCTGTTATCATTTTATATTTTCAAGGACAGGACAGGACACCAGATGATACCAAAAATTTATTTATATTAATTAATTGAATCTCATATCTTCACGTGTAAAACAATTTGTTTTCTGGTAAACCTTTCATCAAATACACCATATTATTAAATGTATTCCATGTATAATTAACTTTATATAATACTTGAATAATAAAAGGAAATATACTTTAAAAATTCTCCCATAGTCAGCTAGCTAGAATCATCATTTCCGCTAATTGTAAAAAAAATACTTTCCTTCATCTGATAATGCAGAAACACTATCTGTTATTACGATATGAGCCTGATTGATGCACAAATGTAGAATTTAAGTGTTACATATGATTGTCGTGTGTAATAATGGTCATTATTTAATTTTCTTTCTTTGTATTAATTGTAATAATATTAATTTAATATAATATAAATATTGTATTTATTATATTTATGTACAGAGTTACTATGTGGAATTTTAAAGGAAATGCAGCAAAGAAAAATTACAGTAAAAAGCTGACTTAAAAACAAAATACCGTAATTTTAAATCAAAAAGCATGAACATATTTGAGTTCGAAATTTGACACTTCTTGATTTCTTGGAAATAACAATGTCCCATAGCAATTTTAGTCAAAAGCACTTTCCATCCATAAATAATAGCAAAGAAGGAAATATAGCATAAGACAATACGCGTTATCACAAAGTTAATAAAATAATTTAACACTTTGCAAAAATTGTCTTCATTTATTTTCTTGCAATCGTTTGCACAAATAAAGCCAAATATAACAATAGGGTGTATAAGATTATATACTGTACTCTTACGTTTTAGTACCTTCTTATCCCTACCCTTTTTTTTAAATTTTTAAATAAATGAAAACCATCTAAAATTCTTCGATAACTGGTTTGCCACCTAATTATACATTTAGATAGGCCAGGAATTTCATTCACTTTGGAACATATTTTCATACAGTAACTCGAAAAAACAAGAAGAAATTATAAAATAATTTTAGACTTTCAATTTTACATTTATATTAGATTTAGCGCCCATTTTATATTCATTAGGTAAACAAGATTGGATTTGGGTATAAGATGACAGCGAGTCAACTGAAAATATTTTCAGGTTACAAAATAACGTAAACGTTTAGTAACTAAAATGAATATTTATTTCGATTTATATCCAATCAACAATATTTATGTCCAATCTGAGAAATAGTAATAAAAATACTCATATCTTGTTTCAAAATTGAATAAATCAAATCAGGAAAAAAAATTGAAAATAGCCGCTAATATATCCGCTAAAATATCTCCATTTGTATGATTTTCTACCATCAAAACTCATTGAATTTTCTTTTGCTGTACTTAAAACGAATGACGAAATTACGATATTTGCTTTCTGACTATACAAATTCAAGAAACACTGCGGAGAAATATTTTATTCACCAAGTTTTATTCCTCTTATAATTTTCCGGTATTTTGAATATAGTAATGTATTGGGCACCGGATGACTGAAACCACAAGGATTGTAATTTATTTTTGATTCAGAAAGTAATCAGAAAAGTTAGACGTTACGAAATCAAATTATGTAACACTGAGAAAATTTCAAACACCAACCGTACATTAATCACACTCTTAAATACTTAGCTTAACCACAAATTATCCGCTGTTAAAAGGTTATATAATAATAAAGGCGACACGGATACCTTTATATAATTTTGCTTGCAGAATTTTTTTGCTTGTATTAAGATTTGAAAGTACAAAAATATGTGTTTATTTGCCGAATCAAATTATAAATACTGCAAACCCTTTTAATGAAACGTTTCCTAACGGGTTCTTTACAGAAGAAAAGTAAAGATTATCATTAGAAGGTAGAGCAAGTTACAGAATGCTTTTAGCCTACTTTAAAATTTGTCTAAACAAAAAAAATTCCTATGGCGATTTGTGCATTGTGTACGAAATGCATTGCGTTGAAAAATATTTTTAAAAATAGTGCCGCGCCTTTCATTCAAATTCCATTTAAGTCGTTCGTTTATGACGATATTGGAATACAAATATCCGAGTTTATACTGAACAAAATGTTAGCAAAATATTTTTCACAAGAAAATTATCCAATTAGTTTAACTTTTATTGGTAAAAAATTAACAGATGGTAAATTTAAAAAATGCATTAAAATACACGGAGAAAAATATAAAAATAAAAAAATTATTTGCAAAAAATTTTTTGAGTGCTGTTTGCCATTTTTACAATAAGTTCTATCCTTTATTTCAATCAATAGTTTGATTTCTTTAAATTTGGTTCTAATTCTGAAATATTATCCTTGTCACGTGACCGTGTGTATATTTATAGGTAACACTCTCCACAATTAATTTACCTACAGACTCGTAATATTATTTACTGCTTAAAGCCCGCCAATTACCTAGTATCCTATATTTCAAAAATGTAATTCAAATAGTTATAGAGAAATTTACATCCAAAATTAGCTACTCTTAATACTTACTCGATGAATCATTAGTTATAAACCTTGACAGCTTTTAGTTGGTTTAGAGACCTGAAATTTGCTAAAATTTTAAATTATTGTATATATATATATATATATATATATATATATATATATATATATAAATATTAAAAACCAGCTAATTTCACTTATATTTGAATATAAATTTACACCCACCCTACTTTAAAACAGAAAACGTACTTATTAAATGGTTGACCGTCGTTGGGCTATGCGCGTTAGAAGATGGAAAAAGCAACGCATGAACGAAGAAAAATTATGAGTAATATAAATTTTTTTTTGCAAAGATTATTGGTATTCTAATAAAAAGCTAAATATGAAAAAGTGTCATGGTCGGTTACTGGAACAAAAAAATTGTCGCCTCCACTGATAAAACAGTTGAGAGTTAACAATTGTCATATATTTTGTTGAAAAAGGTAAATTTGAAACGTTAAAGATTAATTCAAAAGAAAATAATATTTTTTGCTTGTTAAACAATGTTATTTTTTTGCAAATTTTGAGGAATATTTATAAGGTTTAGCATCAATTTATATCCCATGCCCACTTCTTCCTGTTACCAAACTTGTCCCCCTTTTGTCATGTAAATTAAAAAAAAAACAAATAAATTTTATAAAAACTTCTTACCATTCAAATGAAAAATATTTTTATTATGAATGATATAATATAGAAAAGAAAATTCTGGAAAAAAAAAGTTAAATAAATATTAAATAAAACATCTTAAGACGCGTAAACATGACCAAAAAGCTTAGAAGTAAAAAGATACTGGTAATATTGTATTAAGGCAAAGTATTGCTAACAGCACCCGATTAAAATAAATTACACCTAAAATTTTGATCAATATGTAAAATTTTGATCAATGTGTATTATAATATTATATTCAAAGTCTATTAAGTTACTAATTATAATTAAGAATAAATTGTTAGTAATTTTGCTATATATATTAACAATTATAATGCTTAGAAAAATTATTCCTATTTTATCATTACTTTAGATCAATTGAGGGCTTGTAAATTTAATTCCCCCACCTTCCCGCGCGGAATGTACTCATGGCATATTGTATGAATTAATTATCTAGAAATTCAACCCTTAATGAAATATTAAGAAATTAAATACACTTCAATAATTTATTTTGCTGGAATTGGACATTTTCTAACGAAACACGTGCCAAGGAAAATTAATATCTATCCAATTACTTGTCTCTTAAAATCTTTAACAGCGTGAATCTGAGAATTATCTCGGCTGAATTTTGATAGTGTCAATTGATGCGATAAATATAGAACGCTTGTCTTACTGGCGCGTAAAATTTTCGGAGGATGAAATTTTAAGTGAAAACTCCCAAAAAACACAATTACATCTTTAGTTTTTTTTGCCTTTGTGCATAAGAATCACTTACTCGCTATACAGCAGTATTATATAAGAGGCTTAACGCGAAGAAAAATTGCAAACTTTGTTTACGGAAAATTTGGGATAATTAATACAATATAATTCAGATTAACTGAAATGTTCACATTGTAATGTAATACGCAAATAAATTCTGTATTTGATTAAATTCGTTCCCATTTCTTTGCGACAGTGATTCAAATAATTATAATTACAGATTACAATAAAAATATAACTGCTATTATTATAACGGGACTTAAACCATCTCTTTGTGAAATCATGCAATTTAAATGACGACCACACTCCATTCTACGTTTGACAAAGAAAATATTATAACAACATAATTAATAAAATTTAATTTTGCAAAGATTGTTGGTTATTAACAGATATGGAAAAGAATCTGTTAAAATTTTCCTCCTCAACGTTTCAGCTAAATCACATACATATTGACGTTATTTGTATTCTAACTTAATGTTACAATTATTACGCAATATTTCTAAAAATTTTTACACTTCCTAGAGAAGTTTTGTTACTGAATGTTACAGTATGAAAAAATATCAAATTTTGCTACGAAAATATGTAAGAGTACATTGATGTATACTGATTTAGTTACAAAACATATTATTTTTGTTACTATTTGGGGAAATACTATTTGGAGAAATAATTAAGCGTCGATTTGGATACATCAGCACAATAACGAAATCCTCATATGAAAACAAAACGGAAGAACTGTTTCTATTTAGCTGTTCATATAAATTTTTACACGGACTGTGACATCGATATCGGGAATTATTTATTGAACCAAGGAACTGTCGGTATCATAAACCCAATAGTTTTCTTGTTCTTATCTTATTGTGCTAAGTCCACATTTCTATGCAAGAATATCAAATTACACTTGCTTGCCAATTTAAGTCATTTGTCGTCGACCTATATTTCCAAAGTGATGTTATAGAATATAATACTATAAACTCCCTTATTTAGTAGCTTTGTTGCATATAAGTCGATTGTTGTTAACTTTACGGAATCGCTCCGATCACTTGGTGAGCAGATTTGACGCTTTTCCTAAAAAAAAGGGGATAGTTCTTCCCTTTATATTTTTAATATATGCACTATACCCTATTCATCTTAAGCCGTTTCACTGAATATTAGCAGTTATGCCCAACCACTGAACTAGGTATCGTAATCCCGTAAATTTAGATTTCACTATCCTGCGGAATCCAGTATCATTTTTACTATTCGAAACTCTACATCCAAATTTCTCAAATTCGTAAAAGTAGCGCGAAAACATCTGTGTGCGCTAAAATCCATATGTCGCTCTGCGCGATGTTGTCTTTCCGGCGTTGTTTTTTCCTCTTACCTACAACGGTTCGGGCTCCCGCGTTCACCAGTTGATATTTTGATTCTTGTCATCCAGTGTGTCCTTGTTGCCCCTCCATTTCGTAAACAATTAAATTAAGCTTTGCACGTTTCTGGAACTGCAATATAATTTTGTGTTATCAATGATTTTATTTAGTCTTATGTTTAACGTTTAATGCCTTTTTGGAGGAATCATAAACATATGTACAGTAAAAAAATTCTATAATAAATAGAAATAATCGGGAACCGAATAAATTAGATTGTGAAACTATTAAAAAAGAAATGACTGTGTAATCGACTGTGTAGTTTTTCAGTGGAATAATAATTATGGATTAATACTCTAATTTAAATTATTCTGATTATATATCGGATGGTACGAAAGATACGATTTAATTGTAAATTAAATTTTAGATAATACATTGAAACTCAATTGTTGTTTTATCATGAAAAAATATAGTACGGAAAACAATCTCAAAATAAGTACATAATTTTCTCGACTTACCATATATTTAGGGCAATAGTATAATACGCTTTTCAATGTTCATGCTTAAAGTTTTTGTTCCGCAGTAGTTTTCCTCAGTTGTCATTATCGCCATTGGTTTAAACTTTACAATCCCACTGTTAAATTTGCAAAAAAAAAATATGGATCTGTATAATCGCTCAAAAAAAGATTACGCTCTTATCACATTTTTCTCGTGAGTTTTATTCCTCCGTTATTTTTTTCACCATTAATCTAAATAGTTGTACAATCAAAAATTTTGTATATAACCTCCTATTTTAAAAACGTTTTTTCGGATTTCGTCTTAAAATACAATGGAAATTACTATGTTTTTATAATCTTATATTTACCACATTTCCTTATACGCATATGCGCACTTTGCATACTCCTAAATATCTGTCCCGTTTTAAATTCCAATTTTAGCACCATTTTTTAATTTCAGATGTTTCGATTATTGTTCACGTATATTGATAATTTAATATATTGTGATTGTCAAGTATATCAACATTAGTATTTTTCAAATAAAGAGGTGTTTTTGCACGATTAGCGATTACCTCAGGCCAAATTCTCAAAAAGCAATTTACAGTCTAATTTCTGTGTGTGTTTTGGGTATGTATGAATATATGATAGTAAATTCTCAAAAATAACATCAGTTCAAAATAAAATACGGACCTAAGAGAGCTTATAATACAGAATAAAATGAAATAAAGAAGACAATCGGTGTATCGAAAAGAATCACCTGTAGTAAATATTCAGATGTAAAATAACTTTAAGTTATCCATCAGTAATCATTGAAACTAAAAAAAAAATATTTTTTTTATTCAATTCACTTATGGAAAATAATAACATTTTCATAAAAACATTTAATCTTTTCCCCAAGTACGAAGTTACTTAGTAGATCAATTTGGCAATAATTATGGGTTAGAATCAGCACAAAATGTATAAAATTAAAAGTGTATGAAATATATTATTAATAATGTTTTAGTCTTTATATTACAACTAGTTATATCAAAGGTCTTTGTACAAATTTTGTCGCACTAATTATTGAAATAAAAAAAAATAATTACGAATAAAACACAGAAATTGAAAAAAAGGCAAATCCGTGCCTGTACCAACGAATATCCTATTTTAATTTATAATTTTTCAGAAAAAATCCTTTATTTGATTCATATGAATTACAAATTATTGTTTTTGGAAGTTGGAAAACATAAGAAAATCCCTTTATAGTCATTCGAGGCAAGTATGTGCACTTCTGGTCTTTAAAGGCTTATCATAATTAAAATAGAAACTACAGGTTTAAAAAACCGCAAGCTGTCATATTTTTTCCAATTAATATTTAATGACCCAATGCGTTCACTTAACCCGAATTTCGGTTAAGTGTGCGCACCCCTTTAGAGTAATTGGACGCGCTCGGGATAAATAAACGTATTACTTAAAATAATTGAATTAATCTCTTTTTATTGGAATTATTTTAAGAATATATTGTTTCTTTGTAAAAAACATCTAAAGTCTTTGGAAATCAATTCAAATGATCCTAAATATTAAATAAAGTGAGATCAATTAAATATGTATCGTCTATAGTAAAGTAAATTAAGTTTTAAGATAAATAAATATTTGTGAAATGAAGCTTCCGTTTAACGAAACGTAGACAGTATTTTAGCATTAATATTAATCTGAAAGAAGTTATTACAAATATCAAATATTTCAGATTGGTAACTTCAGATAAATCTAATTTATTATAAACCATATAATAGTTATCTTTAACTATTAAGCATGCATGAAGTATTTTTTACAAAAATTAAAGCATTGAGTCAGTAATGTAAGATCAGTTTATTTCTTATAAGACTACGTAATAGAAACATTTTAACCCTTGTTAATGCAATTATGGAATACAAACATTTATCTTTTCATAAGAAGTGCACTGTTCGTGCCATCCTTCCTCGCAAGTACTGAATTTGATAATTAGAATTTGGCACAGTTATAAAGAATAAAGATTTAATAGTTAAATAATTTATACAGACATATTATGGAAAGCAATTAAATTTTTCTTTGGTCGTTTGGGATGTCGATAGAAAAAGCGAGTTATAAGAATTTGAAAATAAATATACTCATAGAATTGTGTAAGGTAGGTTTTGAGATATTCCCGAAAATATTCACAAAACACGTATATCCTCTTGCCTCGGCTTCGAAATTACTAACGAAGAATTATAAAAATAAAATACCCTTACAATAAAAAACACCCTTACTTCTAGTTTAAAAAAAGTTTTCTGGGAAATTATTTTTGAAGTATTTTTTTAAGTTAACGGGAAAATTATTTTTGACTATTTCGATGATTTGAAATTTCGAACTTTTTTGAAAAATTTACCGCGTTCAGATATTTTTTCACCTCCAAAAAAAATTACAGACAATAAATATATTTTTACCATAAATAATAATATCAATATTTTAAAATAGTTTAATAGAAATAATATTTTATAACAGTTTGAGTACTTAAGGAACTTTTGTGATGTAACATCTAATACGTTTTATTTTAAACACACCTTTTTTCTGATATAAAATGTAAATGGTAATCATGCCATATTCGATAATACTTTTAAGTCGATTATTTTAATATATAGTCAATCTATCTGTTTGAGTTAATGTACTTTCCTTTCTATTGTCAATAAATATTTTTATGTCACTACTACTTCAATACTTTACGCATTGAGGGAATTATGCCTTATAATTGTTTCTACAAAATAACTCATAATTTAATAAAGTCAAGAATTTTACGTAATTAAATATGAAGTTATTTTGTAGAACCTCTTACTTCTCTTTAAGAAAAAATTGTGGACCGAATATAAATATTGTAACAAAGATTTATAGCAGCGCCTAAGAAAATGAAAGGAAGCCAGGCAATAAAACCCGATTACATTTGAAGCAAAATTGGTTTAAGGTTCAATTGAATTCCCGTCCTGGACAGTTATGTTGAGCAATATTTATGTGTGGGACACCTAACAGTCAACGTAAGTAATAATGTTAAAAAAATATACGGCCCATATCTTTCCTACATGTAGAAATCCCTCGTCATGATGCTGTTTGTAGATAAGTAATTTATGACAGGGCTGTTTTAATGTTATCGCAGTTGTTTTATGTCGTTTTAACTCAGTGCGTTCCTTTTTAATTGAAAAAATAACAAGGTTAACTAAATTGTAGTTTTCCGAATCCACGCTTTAACTATATGTTTCTTGTAAATTAAATTTATGGCTTTTTGTAGGAAGAATTAGATGGAATAATAGCATTTTTTAATATCAATGTGATGAAATTATTCCACAATATCTTTTCTATGAACAATTTCAATAAAAAGTAAAAATGTGAGATTAAACCAGTTAAATACTAGTTAATTAATCAATCATGATAGTACAATAATTATATTCTGTAAGTCGTAAAATGTCATTATTTATTAATCGAAATCGCTTAAAATATTATCCGTACTTTTATTTTAATTTCAAGTAATAAATTAACCTGACCTTTGCCGCTTTTTTTCTACGTTTTTTTTCTAAAATGGTAGAAAAATTTGTCGTTGATTTTCTTTACACTTTTTAAAATCTACAAGTCTCCCGTGCATACTTATAGTGTTATTGAATCTATAATAGTTGTGCCAGCGTTTATTACAAAGGCACCCAGACTAATGGCCTTTTCTTCCATTACGTTGACATTATTAACGATATCTCTAAAGTTATACAACACATTTATGCACTGTATAGACTGTGACAATATGAAAACCATAAGCTGCTTTACTTTGTAAAATTATATACCAATGAAGAAAAATAAATCTTTGAAAGCAAAAAATCCCAAAAAGGAAAAAAAATACATAGTGCTATTCATACGAATTTTCGATTAGAAATGTCATTCCGAAATGGAGAAGTTTACTAATTCCAAAAATAGTAACATTTTTCCATAACACTTAAGGGTAGATCAAACTGTGAAATTGGTGAAAAAAAATAAAATTGATGAATTTTAGTGCGGATGACTGTGACCGTCATCCAGTCTGTCAATATAACGTTCCCGCATCGTTGAAAGCATATTAGCGTTCTGTGCGCAGTTGTTGATTTGTCATGTTTGACACATGTAATTGACCTTATATTGTTGTTTTCTAGGTCTTATATCAAAATTTTAGAATGACTTGTAAAAGGACGAAATGGTAATTTACCTAGTATTAATATACAAACTGTAATGGAATATTTTTCTTCAAATCCACTTTATGTAAGTGATTACAATAAAACGATAAAACTTAAATAGTACTATTTATAAATAATTTGTAAACTATAGAGTGAGAATTTTTTTTAAATAACGATAAATAAGAGTTTCTTATTTTAAATAAAAGCAATGATTACGACTGAAGAAATGCTTTAATTGGCGACTGTGAAAGTTCACGCCAAGCGATTGAATTGATTTGTATGCAATCATTATTTCTAATATTGTTTATTTGATGCCAAAAAAATGCCACTATTTGTTCCATTCTTTGCTAAAATAATTTTAACGTTTTTTTAAATTAAATAACTAAAAAAAATTTTGGAAACTTGTCACAGTCCAAATTTATTTATTTTTTATTTTATGATAGTGTACTCGACGTAACGACATGTTTAATTTAATTTATGGAAAGAGTATATAATATTAATAGTCTTTTTTGAAATGGGAAATGTAAGTTTACAATACTATTAATGGAAATATATAGGTAGAGTTTAAGTCTTTTTGTCGATTTATTATTTGGGACAGATTTTCATATCCATAGATTTGCTCTGGGCAATTTTAGTATTTGCGTTTGTAATGAGTATATATTTCGGAAATATTAATTTTTTATGCACTTTAATCGTTGATATCGGTTAAAATACATAAAAAAATACTGGTCAGAGAACAGTTTTTTTTACTTATTCGATCGTTCGTTTCGATTGTTCTTACGACGGAAAGAAGTTTGAAGTTTAGTAAAGAGTTGGAACTACTGGTATCGAGTTTGAATAGAATTTAAAAGAAACCAGAAAAATTAAAAAGCAATCTAAGTTTCCAAATTTGTCTTACTGACAAGAATATTTTTTTACAAAAAATGTTATTCATTACCAGAAGTTTGTTTGTAATTTGATCCTGAATATTTTGAAAAATTAATCATTTAATATAAACATAATCATACTCCTTTTTACTTCAGATCTTATTGAATTTATATTTTTCGATTGATTGGATTAGAAAATTAAAAAAAAACCAAAAAAATTTACTAAGTGAAGATAATTATTTAAGTCTACCATTTAGATACTACGACTTGCAATATATTAAGAACACCAAATTAAATTTATTCCAATAATGTATGAGAAGTACTCCGATCATAATGAAAGCAAAGAGCTGCAAATTCAAGTGTTAAATTTAAAGCGAATAACACTTATATGTTTCTTTTATATTTTAGTATTTCTGACTAATATATAATGAAAAATAAATTAATTAATTATGTAAATTTATTGAATATAATAATATTTTAATTACTCCGGATAAGGAAGAAAAATATTTCAAGAATAACAGCATTGAAATATATAATATTATTTTGAAATTTGAGAAGAATTTAGAATTTTTAATTTATTTGAAGGATAGGCCTGTACAAGCCTATTGATTGATGATAATGATCTTATCAAAGATTTTAAAATGTTATCTGAATAAACGCAAAAATTTTAATTCTGAAATTTGTCCAAAACATCGTATTGCGTAAAGAAACTGGGTCATCCCTAGCCATTAACTAATAGTAATCATCATCTTGTCATTACGAATATAATGTATTAAAACAGCTTCGATTATTTAATATAAGAATAGGTCTGTTGGGTTGAGGACAATTTTAACTCTTAATCTTATCGGCACTAAACTAAAAACCTTAATTTTTTCTTATTGTCTCATAACAAATTAAATATTTTTTGTATTTTTTCACGTATAATTTGGGAGTGTCTATGAGTATGGGTTACCATTTCCATTTCAAAGTTTTATTGTAAAATTTTACATTAATTTTTCTCATATTGTACTATAATTTAGCAATAATAAATCTTCAAAAACTTTAGTTGATAGAAATGGCTGCATATTCCGTTTCATCTTTTAATCAGTATTATAAGTGTATTCTTACTCTCAAAGGTATTTATATTGCCCGTGTATGAAATAACTCTACAATGTGTAATTAATTTAAACAATAATAATATAGTTCTAAGCCTCAGTGGTGATTTACTTTCTTTAACTTTAATTTTTCTGCCAAGAACAAAGTAGTTAAATTTTTCAACATTTATATATCTTCATATATTCACCACATCATTATCATAAGACTAATATATTTCTCCAGGAGCAAAAGTACGATTATAAATTATGATCAGTTTATCTGCCTTAGCTACTTAGATTTGTAAACAAAATTTCTCAGCTATTAAAGAGAAAAAAATTATGCTTTTATTTTTATTTAAACAAACTTTACACCTGTCATATACAAATTGATTTCGGAATTATATTTCTATATGAAATGAAGATTATTCTTACAAAGTATGATTAATATGTATAATGTATTTATGTCTATTTTCTAAAAAAATGTTTAAAGAATTAAAATAGAATGATAATAAATACAATTATTTCTCAAACTATTGGCTATTTTCTTCATTCTTCATAGAATTAACAAACAGGGAGCACTTTGTCGACGCCAGTTAACGGCTATGTTCCAAGAAGCACTATTTTTTATTTAGCTTCTTAACTTTACTAACATAAGCTGATAATATTTTAGTTCAAAAAATTGGGAAAAGAGAAGAAAAACTAAAGATAAAGGAGAAGAGTAGCGAGAAGAGAGAAGTACCTGAAAATAAAAATAGATCCAGCATAATATGCTGTCGAAAATGTTATTATGCAGTGCAAAAGTGAAAAAAAATTAAAACTACCAATGAAATATCTCCAAGGGAGCAAAGGATACAAAGAAAAATATAGAATCATAATTTTCTACGTTACTATGACAAAAGACTGGAAGATGCAAGAAGTAAATATTTACAAAATAAATAAGTAAATCTTGATGGTGAATGTGACGGTACTTTAAGGGAAAAATTTAAGATAAAGTAATTGAAAAACAGTTTATAATGAAGCAAAAAACTAATTTCTCAATGCTGAAACTTGCAAGGATGGAAAGCCAAATATTGTTGGTAATAAAAAAATTAAAGCAAAGATACAAAATTTAACAGAGGAAATTGAAGATGACGGAGATGAAATGATTTAGTTCTAAAAGAATACATTTCAGAATAACAGCCAATGAATCATCTCTCCAAGCTCGTTTGACAACTGAATCAGCTAATAAAAACTCTAAAAATATAATATTGGTTCTAATTCACCCAAAAGTGTTCCTGCCATAAAGTACAGCAAAAAATCGAATGAAACGATCAAAGTATTTAAGAATTCATAACAAATTTCGAAGACAATTGACGAAGACTGCATCGACAGCCGTATTACTTCTGAACATAAAAAAATATGTAAAGAACCATGGACAACAAGACCGAAGAAGATATTTATTACGACACCAGAAATAATTGAACTACAAAATTTCTCGAAAAAAATCCCAACTTACAAATTAGTTACGTTACATTTCTGATACTGCGTCTATTTTAGGTTTTACTTCCACACGACGACCGTTAAACTTGCACTATTTAATTTATAGCATAGAGATTACATTTTGGAGGAAGCGGTGACCAAATCAGTTCGCATATCGTGGTGATATATAAGAAGATCCGAAGGAGAAAATAAGGTATTCTTTTTGTTCAATTAGTAAATGAACGCTTCACGATGCACCAGCGGAGTGCGCCCCTTTGGGTTTCGAGAAGACGCTCCATATCAACACTGTACATTCCTTAATAGATGGGTCTCGAAAAGAACAAACAAAGAGAAATATTTTTACACCATATGCCGTACCTGCATAATGACTTTCCAAGGACAAAGGCCGTCACTTGAAGTTATGGCGAGACACGTCATGGAAAAAGTGCCCTAGATTGGATTGGTACTATCATAAGAGCATCATAATTAAGTAGTGCCTGAAAAAACAATAACGAAAAAGAAAATCTTGTTCCCTTAAGACATAAGCCACTTCACAGATATTATATTTGTCCCTCAGGTGTTATGGAAATTTGATTTCCAATGTCTCGAGATTCGGAAATTAACTTGTGTGATATGGGTAAAAAAGTGGTTGACCATAGCATATATGCAAAATTGCTATTTAATTAACAATTGGGGATATTCATAGTGTTCCATAAAATTAAATTATTAACCGATATTTTTACCTGTTACGTTACGGTATCCGTTAGGTTAATCAGTGCAATAGGCATTCAACATCTCATATGAAAAGAAGAAAATGAAATGATCATAAATACGCATAACGACGTATCCCGTTTTGAACAGGAATATCTGTTATTCATTCATGAAGCTTCTGATCAAGATAAGGAATACTTTGAAGAAAATGGAAATGTTAAAAATTATTGCATGGGGAGCGAGTAATATATGGCAACTGTGAAAAAGAATAGAATGTTAAATTAATAATTAATAAATTTAACAAAAATAATAAATTTCACCTTTTGTATGCTAAAATTAATAAAAATTGTAAATAATTAATATTTCATATATTGAATATATTTGGTGTTAATTTTGTAGAAATTCATTATTCACAATATCCCACCTGAAGATGTTGTAATACAACGAAACCTAGGTCGTGGTAAAGAAATTAAAGAAAGTAGAAATAATACTACATCACGTAGTTTCATTTAACTGCTAATATTTCATATTCAAGTCTTTTGTGGGATTTGGATGTTAGACAAGATTTATTTGGTCAAAATTTTTAGAAGTACTTTAATTTATCATTTTATTAATTTTTTTATAAATTATAAGATGTAACTTTTTCATCACGTAAAAAACAAATAGCCAATTCCGACGTAATATAAGATTAATATGAATACGTATTATAATACGTCAATTCAAAAATTATTTTCAAAATAGCGAAACATCTTTAACGAGGCCATTTTAGGAACTGATGCTAAAAAAGCTAATTTACGATATATGTATACATATATATATATATATATATATATATATGAGGAAATATTATTTAAGATGACATGAAGTATTAAAACCTCACTACCATTCTAATTAAAATATGATAAATAAATTCGAAAAGAAACTGTTAGAAATAGCTTTCGTTTCAAGTAGGTATACTATTTTTAATCTAGGTAATTGTTAGAAGTAGCTATAAAACAACTCGTACTACGAACACTTAAGTTAGAAGAACACACTCTCAGGAAGGCACTTAAGATATTAAACATTTAGTTGCAATTAAACGATCGCAGTCTGCTATAGAGTGCTATTAGATTGAAGTCATTAAAGATATTGTATAATCGGATAAAGAATTTATAAAAATGCGTTCTTTTCTAACGGTAATAATTCATGGATTTTGAAATCATGGCATATAAAGCCGCCAAAGTGCCTGTGCTCTTTTCTCTCTCAATGTGTAGTTATGTGTTTGTGTTCTGAAAATTTTTGTTTTAATGGAGGGGAGATATGGTGTACAATTCAATAAATATGCTAGTAAATACAGAAAAAAGCAGTTCACTATCCAGTGACTTTTTAAGCATATCCAGCGGTGTTTCGAATATCACAGGTTTATACCGCGTATGTAGGTTATACACCTGTGATGTTACTCGTATATGTGAATCTGCGGAAAAAACAGAATACTTCGTGTCATTATAAATTTTTTAAAGAACTATTTTTTAGCTACAACGGCAAATGGTCTGTTTTATCTAAATATGTATACGATAATAAATCTCGATATTTCGAAGATCGATTGCAAGTATTTCTTTCTTTGCACACATGTATGTGTATTCCCGCACTCGCGCACGTACACAAATGTAGTTTTCTGTGGGTGAATTTTCTAGATATAACCCTCCGTATTCGCTATAAAATGACGGTATAGGCAATATATAATTAATTAAAAGTGTAATCTCAGTGAATGGATTCAAATGTCGATTCAAACTGTATTACTTAAAATAATCGATGAATACCTCATGTTTCATTTATTATTTTTGCGAGTCGATGTCAGTTTCCGAAATAAAATATCACTTTTTAAGTAATGTTTGTTGAACCAGTTTTTTGTAGTTTTAGTATTTAAATTGTGTAAATGAGATAACATGGAGTCATTGGTAACGAAATTCCATATGTATTCTAGTTAAATTAAAGAAAAAAAAGTTTTTGATTACATGAATGAGTTTGCTGTTACATTAGTGATTTTTTAGAAACCCGAATGAGATGAAATGATAGACTAATGATAAATATTGACATGCCAAATACTGAAATACACAAAGGAACATTTTCAAAAACCTTTTAATTATTTTTATTTTAATTATATACAAGCTACAAACTATTTTCCCTCCTTAATTTATTTCTTTCGCGTATAGTCTCACTAGAATTTTTCATTTTAAAATAGGTTTTATTAACTTCGTCTTTTCTTCGTGTCTCAATGTGTGACTTTCTTACACTAATCGTGTTCATAAAACTTTGATACCAAGCTGAACTTTGCATAATTTTATTTCTTGTGATCAGTTGAAAATCACGATTAGCTCAAGAGCAAACCAAATGAAATATTTATATAAAGTGCAGAAAAAAATTTACACTTACAAATATGGCGTTTCATTGTCACGTTATGTAAATAAATAAAAATAAAATAATTTTTGAAAAAAGTAAAACAATTTAATATTGCTTATTTAAGTTTATTCAACCAAATGGTAGAATTACATTAAAATGTAAGAAGCAATTTTTTAATGGATCAGAGATTGTATAAACTTTAGTTTCCAACTCCCTGGTCCAGATAGTGTAGAGGTACTATCTGCCTAAACTCTGAGACTCAAGGATAATTTTGTTTCTAAATTTGTATTTTGAATCTTAAGCAGAACATTTGTCGTTGAACTAAGAGTTTCAATTCCTCAGCCCTGAATAGAAGGCATAATGTCTGTCTGAACTATAAGATATTAGTACCTGGTGCTTTTAAATTATAATTATAAATCTCAAACAGTGACAGTCTCAAGCATAAACATGTCAATCTTGGTGCTGTGAGGGTACTGCCTGCTTAAATCGTAAGCCTTGAGGATTTGCTGTTTTCAAATTAACATTTTGTGTAGAAGTAGAGACACTTTCATTAAAATCCGAATTCTAATTTCATAGTTCTGACGTTACAGGTGCACTGACTTCTTAAATTATGAGAATCCCGGGATCCGCTATTTTGAAATTAGTATGATGTGTTTCAAGCAAAGACATTTTACTTCCTTTGCCTAATCCTGCAGTGGTATGACCTATTTTGTGTATATTAACCCATGTGTCCAGCGTTAATCAACCAATTTGGATAACCAGTTATAATTAAAAAAAAAAAATTTTTATTCCAATGCCTCCAATATAGCATCACAAAAATTGTTTATAATTTGACAAGGAAAAATGACGGAATACCATCAAATTCCTCATAAATGTACAGCTCTGGTTCCATGATTGAGTTTGGATCATATAACTCTCATGATAAATTAATAGTGAAGTCATTACAGTTTACATCGAACCAAGAGCGGAATAAATCTGTCCTTTATAAAAATCAAGGGGCAATGATGGAGCGGAAACGTAATGAGAGGAACTTATTACTTATGAGGAGTAGACTCATCGAATTCGAACTCGTTTCACTTGCATTATTGAAAAAAAGAAAATAATAAAATAAATGAGTAGGTAAGGGTATACAAGTGCATGCAAAGGCATGAATCAGTTAAAATAGTAGTTGATAGGTAGGTAAGTACATACAAGAATAAAGAAATGCATGAAGTAACTTAACATTATTACGTAGGTAAATGACAATACGTACACACAGGTAGATAAGTAAATATAAATCAGCTAGAATATTAGTGGCTAGATAAGTGTATATGTACAGATATATACAAAAGCATGATCTAGGATATTAATAGGCATCTGCCTATGGATAAGTATACACTGGTTTAAAGCACTGACTACGGTGAAGCCAACAATGGGAATATGATTTATACGTTCATAGGTAAGTAAATATGTATATTTGTATACGCAGAGATATATCTATGTAGGTATGGATATATATGAACACATTTAGGTTCATTCAATGCCTCAAATAACTAATTTTATTTCAATAAAGATATATTTTTGGTATTGAATTTTTAAAATGTTATAGGATTCTGTTCTTATATATCTTTACTATATGAATCAAATGGCTATCCATTAACTATGTCATCCGGCGAAAGTGCCAGTGAACGAAATTTGCCAAATTTTCGAGTCATTGGATTCCGGACAGCATGTTGACGTGATATATACGAATTTGAAGAAAGCAAGGTTGATCACTTAACATTGTTGCCTCTGATACCGTTAAATTGGCATTTAACGGTTTCAGAGGCAACTTGCTTAGATGGTTTATTCTGTATTTAACTAATAGGCAGTAAGCAATTAAAGTAAATGGGTTCTTATCACCATACACCCAGGTGACGTTTGGTGTACCACAGGGATCTATATTAGAGGCTTTCTTATTTATTATATTTATTACCAATACAAGTACCTGTTTTAAAAATAGTAATACCTTGGTGTATGCAGACGGCTTAAAACTATTTACTCTTGGGAAAGACACCCATTATTCTTCGAATATGCAAGCTGATCTCGATAGATTTCATGTTTACTGTGAATAGAATAAACTACATTTATGTTACTCGAAGCGCAAAAAAATTCCTTTCATAAAGAAAAAAAGCAAATAAACTTTAAATACGCGACAGAAGAGAACTCACTCGAAAAAGTTGACAGCGAACGCGACCTTGGTATCCTTTTCGATAGTAAACTGCATTTTAGTTTGCATATTGAGCAGATTGTATCTAAGGCGTATAGAATGCTTGGCTTCATATTAAGAAAGGCCAAAGTATTTAGAAATGCTGAAACATACGTAATCTTGTACAACGCTCTTGTAAGATCACAACTTGAATACACTGTTGTTGTCTGGAATGCACTATATCCCACTTATTCTGATATTATTGAGAACATAAAAAAAATTCGAAAGGTCTCCAGCATTGTATAGGTGGTTGTATATTATCGTATAAAGTATTACTTAATAATTATAAATGTGATGTCCTCTATCATAGACGTTAATTATTATATTCAACGTCTGTCAAGGTAATTGTGACTGTCAATCTCTACTGAGTCAGATAGATATTCGAACTCCCAAACTAACTTGTAGCCATCTCTTATTTCATGTCGATAATGCGCGAACGAACGTTGGTGTCAGAGCACTGCTACGGCGGTTGTGCACTTATATAATAAAGAAATGTTGACACTTGACATCTTTCCAAGCCCACGCTCCCAGTTTCGATGAGATGCAAAGAACAGGCTCCGTGAAATTTATGCACAGCAGATGGATAAGTAATATTATTATCATTTTATTTTATTAATTGTTTATCCAATTTAGTTAAATAGAGCTCCTTAAATAGTACTTTAATCCATAATTGCAGCTTCATTTAATCGATAAATTAAAAACAACTGTTTTCTGTATTATTTTTATGTCTTATTCTAAAACAAAATATTGTTTCACTTACTTCAATTAACGTTGTCAATTTAAGTTTGGTTGTAATAATTAGATATTTTATGAATGTATTTATTTTTCCTTGTTCTTTGTGGAAATGTTAGAAAAAAAACTTATTACGTAAATAGTGTTCATAGAATATTTAAAATAATTTGTGTTTTTTTTCCTTTACATGAAATCAAAATTAAAAAATAAAAGCATTTGGGATATTTTAAATTTTATATTCTTTCCCTTGAATACATGAATTTTTATATTCTTTCCCTTGAATACTTGATTACATGAATGATACATGAATTTTATTTGAATTTGCAATTTTTTATTAGTATTAAGTATCTTTCAACCATTTAAATCAATGGCTTACCATTGAGTGAAATGATTGAAAATTAAATTACAAAATATCAAAATAGAATACTTTATTTCATTATGTATCATCATATTTTTTGAACAAATTTTTCCGAAGAGGAACTTAATCTTTTTCCGGTAATGTTTTTGACCAGATTTCTCTTATTTTTGCAGGTCAACTGCTCTTTCCGAATTAAAATGATACTTTTTTTTACTTTTTTTTTGGAAAACCGTTTTTATTTTAACTCACGGTCTAAAACGGATAAATAATAGAAAATAAAGTTATTAGTAACAAAATCACACAGCTCTTTAAGTTAAACTCAACAAAACACGACGTTTTTGATCACACGAATGAGTTTGCCGTTCAACGAAAGATTTTTTTGAAAACTCAAATGAAATGGAATGGCACAGTAATATGCCATCAGCATGCTGAATACTGATTTACAAAAAGGAACAAAAACAATTCTCCAATTAAGAATTTACGCTGTGTAATTTTTTTTATAAACCTATAGAAAAGAAAGGTTAACCAAATAAATCGTCTCTTGAATAAAACAACAAAAATAGACTTCTACTACGACAGTTACTTTATTTTAATTATGTACAACCTATCAACTATATTTTTTCTTGATTTTAAATGTTTGCTTATAGCCTTACCGGTACTTTTTATGTTAAAAACAAGTTTTATTAACTTTTTCTTTTCCTCGTTACACACTATAATCACTTTGGTAAAATCTGCCTCTCATTTTCATTCGTGCTTTAACAAACTTATAATCCTGCATTTTTAAAATATATTATTATTTAAAGTCTTTTTGTCAATAACACTCTTCTTGTCTCGAACTAATTAATGTAATCATCTTGGGAAAATCAGTGTTTTATTGGAAAACCTTATTGATAAATTATATTATTGTAAGTCACAAACCAGATTCATATTTATCTTTAGGTCACATTTTTGTGATTTCGAAATTATTTTTGTAACCTTCGTATTTCAGTTAAGTCAAAATTATAATTAAAAGGCTGACTGAAAATTATTCAACGCAATATTATTGTCGAACTTGGAGAGATATTGTTTAAGTATGAATTCAAGCTTTCATCGCTTACTAATTTTTTATAACCTTTCATAAATATTAATTAAATTTAATTGCAACGTAATCATACCGGTAATTTACCTAAAATTAATTAATAGTCCCCATATCCATTTTGAATAATTATAAACTATTATGCATTCATCTACTAGTTATGAATTTTCTGAGGTTTTGGGCAGAACTTCTTCAGCATTTTTTTATCTGCGAGTTTCAGGTTAGATAGAGTTTTTATTGTCAACTATTTTTGATCGCTGTCACTTATTTATTTTAATGCATCTTGCAAACACCTTCAAAGGACATATTTATTAAAAGGTATGTTTCTAAACACGATGCATATCCAACATATGACGACCAATCAATCTGAGTTGAGTTGATAGCCTTTCACTTGTTGAATTTTGTCTAAATTACTCATGTACGAATTACGATAGACTAATATTATTATAATAGATTTTTCTGTATGTGGCCTAATGTATTCTATAAAATGGTTGAAGAATATTTTCTAACTCTTTTTACACGCGATAAAATTAACATCGGTGGAACGTACATCCAACGGCATACGTGCAGTAAAATGAAGTTCCAAATATCTTCTCTGGATAGAACGGATACTGTTAAAGCGTCTAAATAAAATTTCTTTCTCCTTTTTCTTTTTAGGATTATAAATGCATTTTCTTCAATGTTAAACATGTAGGTGGGATCATGATTAACCGGCACAGGTTCAAGTTGTGTTTTTTAAAGCCTTCAAATACCCTATTTTTATTATATATCGTGTACAAGTTTTCCGTGCCTTTCTTTTATACAGCTGCATTTAGTATCATGTACAGACTTAAATATAATGAATCGCTATTAGGAGAATAACTTTTTTTAATATTTTCATCACATCACTACAATTTATGCTTAATCCTGTAGCCAATCCTGTAGCCGTGATTAAAAATTTAATTCAAGGGAAGTAATGGCCATTTCCTTCTTCATTTCCAAAGAAAGTACATTTACTTTCCCGATAGAAGTAAAAAGTCTGTTTCTTCAGTTTATCCTTTGGTCGATTTATATCTTTCTTAAAATTCTAAGAGTATTTATTTTTTCTTTCTTACTTCTTCCAAACAGCTATATCGTAAGTTTGATATTGAAGCAAAAAAATTATCTCGAAGTTACATAAGATTAACAATTGTACATTTTAATTTCTGCTCTTAGGTAACACTTCGCTAGAAGTAGTTTTATGACTCAGTTAGGATATTTCAAATTACTTTTTTGATTCTCAATAAACATTTAAATTATACGTAAATTGTAAAACAACGTTCAATTAATTGCATTCATTTGTGTCATTAAATTCAGTCGAATTCAGATTGTCGATTCAAATCAGACATGAATTTCAATAAATATTTATTTCGTTATAATGAATGGTTGCCTTACGTCAACCCGAAGATTAGGGTATACCTTCGTAAACATTCAGCAATTTATCTCTTTTTGATTTTAAGAATATGCTTTCTATAAAGTAACTTCCAATTTATTTAAACGCTAAATTGGACCAAGCATTGTATTATTGGAACTTTGATGTCAGAATGGATTAAAATGAGCCAACGTTAAATTATGCTTTAAAGTCAACTAGTTGAAAACGAATTCTGAACCTGGTTTGATGTTAAGGATTTTGTATCTTGCAGGTAACTGTATAATAGCCGTAGAATTTGTATTGTACTTTCATAACAAATTCCGAAAATATATTTGTCATGAAATATATACAACTTTCTCTTGCTTTCACGCGATCCTTTAATGGTAGTGTATATTATTTGAATTTAGGATTTTTTTAAATGCAGTCGCATGTACAAGAATATAAACAAGACAGACGGTAATATATTAGTCGGCATTATTGCACGAGTTACTTCTATTTTTGCAACGAAAGGGACAATTTATTTTCTGTCAAAAAAAATTGTATAGCATATATCAACACACGTCCATTTTTGAAATAGGGATAGAAAACCACTTCATAGAATTTTGATACATACACCTCACTTGCTCCTTCATTAATATAGGGATGTTCATATATAAGTATTTTATAACGGTGCCTCCCTATTGATCTTCCTCTCATTTATAAATATCTAACTTGTCTCATGAAAGTAATTTCAATATCGTTACAAAATTTCCAATTTATGTACCAGTAAAATTCGTAATAACGAACGCATTACGTGGAATATGAACATATTCTGAATCAAGAGTATTTTTTGTTTGTTATATATAAGACAATTCATTTTAATAAATTGCAAGTATATTATTAAATATTTTCGTCAGACATAATAAGAAAATGTGTCATGTAAAATAACAAAACTATTTATTGATTTAGATATTCAAATCTTTTATTACTGTGTATTTCACTAATTTTCCTTAAGTTTATAATAATTATTGACTAAAAATAAGGAGAAAGTCAGTAAAAGACATCGTAATTGATGCTAAAATTTGTTATATGATATAAAATATTCGTATCAGGTTTGTGATATTCAAATTATTACTTTCCATTCGATTTCTTTATTTCTATGTAATCAAAATTGGGTCTCCTTACCTAGTTTTTTTTCTATAACTATTTCAAGTACCTATATTTTTCTATAACTAATTTATTCATTGATTAGTAATTTAATTAAACAATAATCTCTTCAACACATATAACCATAAGAACATTTTTTGGTAATTGTACCAAACATTTAAATAAATTGATAATATATTGCGTCTTTTGATCCAGTAGTATGACATGCATGTGTAAAAATGAGATGAATTAAAAAGCGAAAATCTGTGATAATTTTATTTCATGTCACTTCCCTATTCAGTGACGTTACTTCATATATATTTATATTGTTCATACCTATCACATATGTTGATCTCCATGTAAGCATTCTTGATTAAGAAAATATATTAGGGGAAGAACCCCAATTATCGGATATTTGCACAATATCTAGGTGATATTGTGTTATGTTTGATAACTGTTGAAATTTCCTATGATGGCAGCATTGTAGTATTATGGTTACTCAGTTTCTCAGAATGGTAGTGTAGCGTGAACGCTCGTGTGTTTCTTCACACAAAAATAATCCTTAAGAGTGAAAAATGTTTTGTAACTTTAATGGAACGTAAAAGTTATATAAAATACATTTTGTTTTACTTATTATCCATTTATTCAGGCAAATAATACATTCAACCACTGAATTTTTTTAAGCAACCACTTTGCTTTTGTACTAATTATTAAAATTCCTAAAATTGGACACTTAGTTAAGTTGTCCTCGCACATTAAGTAATTTTTGTATCCAATTTTCTCTTTTTTTAAATTAAATCTTTTCTTTTTTTTGGATTGATGAAAGCTTTTCCTAAAACAAATGCATGGAAAACTTGATATTTAAAGGTTATTTTTGTTGTGATTTTCTGAGGGAAATTATTTTGTTTTATATACATGTGAAACTATAGAAATCACTACAATTTATTTCAGAATTTTGGCGTGCAATGTACATCTTATTTTTAACGGGTAAATAATTGAAGTAATTAGATTATTGCAAAAACTCATTTAGTAAGGTAACAAACTTAACATTATGTGTACAAAACATATATGTGTAGAAGAGAGATATGAGTCGATAAAACCTAGAAACTTTTGGAAATGTGCCCAATGAAGTCTTTGGAACGAAAATGTGTATTTGAAAGTGTATATATGTGAATGGGTCTGTTTGTGTATGTATATATATATATATATATATATATATATATATACACACACATACACATACACACAAACACACATACACACACACACACACACACACACACATATATATATATATATATATATATATATTCATTCATGGTAATAATGTTTACGAAATGTATGCCTTGCACTTATGAAAGTTCAATACGCAGGGTCGCTTCACATTATTATTACAGGAACTAAACTATACAAGTGCAACAGTCAAAATAGCAACTATTTGTCTTGTAAGGCGAAAAAATATTGTATGCATTATTTAATTTGAATTTCAATGGAAATTATAGGTCTAAATTTTTTCCCTCGTTCAAAGTGTTGTATCTGATATGATTTATTTGAAGCTATGAAGCGTGTATTTTTAGAGGTATTTAAATTTAAACAAAAAAAGAAATAGATAAAAATTATTATTCATAAAAATTATAAAAAATTTGTGTTTAAATACGATTTCTGTTAAGGATGTGCCACGGCTAGCTCAGACGAAGTGCAATTGGGAAGTCCAATTCTCAACAACTTATTTGAGTAATAATTTGTTCAGCGATGAGGCTCAAATTTGATTGAATGACTACGTTAATGAACAAAATTACCAAATTTGGAGTGAATAAGATCCATGTGCCATTATTGAGACGCCGTTACATTCACAAATCGCTCGTGTGCTTTGTTCACTGTTTTGAATTATTGATCTATATTTCTTCAAAGATGATACCGGCCAGAATATTACATTCAATGGCGAGTGTCTTAGATACATTATTACTGACTTTTTTGTTCCCCAAATAAACTGATTGAAGAGCTTTCTTTTCACTAAAATGGTTAAACATGCCATAGAGCACTCGATATAATCAATTTATTGTAGGAAAAATTTGATAAGCGCATAATTTCGCGTAATGTCCTTGGGAATTGGCCTTTACGATTTTGTGGTATCACATCTATGGATTTTTTTGTAGGAATATGTGAAGTCGCTAGTCTGTACTGATAAACCAAAGACGCGGGATTACTATGAAAATATCTTTTGCTGCGTCACCGCCAAAATATGACCCCAACAGCTAAAAAAATGGTTGAAAATTGGACTTCCAGAATGCCTTTCATTTGTGCCACCCATATGTTTGAAGCCATATTAAGACATAAATGCAATAAAATTGCCTTTAAAATTGCCAGCGTTATGGCTTTTATTATGATTTTTATTGTTTTTTTATATTTTAAAATTGTACACCTCTAAAAACACCCGCTTGCAAACAATACGTTCATTTCTGTATAGCTACCGTAGGCCAATGTAGTTGGATATCGAAAGCAGCTGTAAAAAATATGCAGATTTGCCATATTCTTTGAAATAAAAGAATTATTTTATGTAAACTTACTAATTTTTAAAAATATATTGTTATTACGGCAAAATTTAGATTATTTATGATTGTCGGTGATACAAACATTTATCTCTAATGTTAGATGTAATTTTGTTAACAAATTATATATCTCGATGTCACCTTGTGAGTTTAAGAGGGTAATTATAATATATTACATAGTGTGTGAATCTATAGAAATCACAATCACAATAGAAAGTAAGATTATTTGAGATTGGTTTAAGGCAAGTTATTTTATATACACTTAGAAAAATAACAGGGAAAATAATGGAAATGAGGAAATAAAACCAATTCATTAATATTCAAAAATTTTGTCCGACGCGTTTATTAATGGTATGAAGTGGAGGAAATCTAAAGGTTTAAATAGTTTAAAGTCGTTCTCTACGTAAAAACATCCATGACTCTATGCAAACTGCGACTGTACTTCGTTTAACTTTAAGTCGGTCTGTGCAAATTGAGGTAGTGAAAAAAATGAAAAAGATGCCGAATGGGATTTATAACTATGTAGTGGTTCCGCAAATATTTACTGGAGTTTAAGTTACTATTATCCATTTAATTAAAGCACATTCAATTTTCTTTCCGATAAAGAATTTCTCTTCATTCGGATATTACCAATATCGTGCGTACAATGCAAGACCTTTCTGCCAAGAGCAGTGAAAATCTATTAAATATACTTATTTCAACAATCACTATTTGAACTTTGGGAAAAAATTGAAGTTGATTACTTGATTCCAGCTTGCAGTTTTGTACATAATTTAATGACTATAACTCATTTTAAAGTTATTAATCAGTTAAAAGGGCATTATCATCATACTCTCTAAAATATGAAGTGTTATCCTTTGTTACAAAGGAAGCAAGAACAATATAAAAAATAATAATAATAATAACTTCTACTATTTATAAAGTATAATTAATATTGTTATGGATTAAATGGACAAAATTCTGCTGAATACTCAGTTTGTTAGCTAATCCATGTAAATGCTCACAATAAATGTGTTTTCAAGAAACTCGAAATTCTCCGTAAATCCTCCCACAAGCACCTAAGAAAATTTTCCTTTGAAAAATGTTCTTGAAATTTCAAGAGCAGCTTAAAGGTACTTTCTGCTCTTTATGGCAATAATATTAAAGTTTATCGTACACTAAGTCCTCCGTGTTTGTGACTGATGTCACCGACACCTTATCATCAGTTATTATTTGTTGAAGCCAATCAAAGTTACATTTTATGAAGATAAATATAATTAACAACCATATAGATATAATTAGGAAGAAAAGTTAGAAAATATTAAGCCCGTCTAAATCTGATAACCAATGTTGTTGACAAAAAAAAGAGAGAGTCTGTAGATAGATTTTAGTGGATAAAAGTTTATTTCTTTTTACTAAATTATAAACTACGCTAATTTTCGCAAATTATTTGGCGAAAGCTGTAATTATGATGAACAGATAATAAATACATTTATATAAATTGAAAAAAATATATGTAAGTTTATTATCAAAATAAAACAAAATATCTAATTTTATGAAATGTTGGAATATATGTGATAATTCATGTGAATAATTATTAAAATAATTTATATGTGATTTTATAAATCATGTTATACATGACTATTACCACATTTTGCATTACTAATAATATATATTTTTCTAAATTATGGATAAATATAATAAAATTTGGACAAATTATTTGGTATTTATTAAAATTTAATCGAATGGAGTGATAATTTAACGTCCAGTAAAATTAAAATTAATGTTATATGAATAAAATTTCCATAAACTTTCTTTTACTGTCAAGACAAAAAATCACCCTCTATTATAATAACCCTTAGGCATTGAGAAATTTAATTCTAAGAGAAAGTATACACTTTTTACATAATTCTAGTTCTAATTGATGTTATTCCAAAGATGAAGTCAGGAATTTCTAGGTTTCCACTATATATTCAATTACTAACTACAAAAAATGCAATAATTAAAAAAAATATTTTTGTTTATTAATTCACAAATAAAATGTACGAGAGTAACATTTCAACTTATTCCAAAAATTCAGAAATCTACTATGTTCGGAAGAAAATTCGTTATATATAGAAAATGAAAATAATGTATATTATTCTTTCTTCTTATCAGACTCTGAATAAATTACTTTGAATGAATCCGTAATACTGTTATGGCGCTATAGTTTGAGTACTGAATATATTCAAAATACGTTAGTGTACTTTTACTGTAGAAATAAATGTTGAAAATAGCACGGATATTAATTACGAAGAGTGTATTATATTGATTTACTATGTACATATATTAATACAATAAAGAAAAGGAATGTTTAATTTAGTTTTAAAAGTCGCACTGAAATATTTTTTATTTGGTGGCTACGTGGTATTTTACAATTTACTGTGTTTAAATTGAAAACAAAAAGCCATGTGTTAGTTGAATTTAAGCAATGAAAGTTTGTACAATATTACCCACATCAAAATGACCCAGCCTTATATACTCTGATAAGTATATAAATGCGTACAAGTCGTACATCAGTAAGGTAGAGCGACAGAAATTCGTCACGTTAAATAAAATTTTCTAATGCTGTTTATCCGGATAATGGCGTCTCATTAAACATTACCATGGAAATTGAAACGCTTCTCTGAACTAGGCGACTTTTTCAGATGGTTAATGAAAACATTGTATGAAAATTGATTGGTTCTTAAAATCTAATTTCTTTGTTTTTTAAGGTTTAAATACTATTAATCTCTCGTTTACTTATTCTGTTAACATCAAAACACGTAAAAAATTGAAATGCGCAAAAATTCATACAACATTCATTTTATGATTAATATTTAAGGTAACATCAATATTAATTTATAACTAGGTGAAGCTCTAGTAAAATATTGTATTTTTAGGGTTTAATCTGTTTTTCATACAGGTTATAGCATGGAAAAAAAATTTTGTTCATAATAAGTGATATATCTATTCCAAAAAAGTTTAACAACCGTCATCTTCTTAGATTAATCACGCGGTTTTGATAGTTTTTTTAGCCGTGGTAAGCTCCCTTATTTCGAATCGTTTTTAAAAAAAAAATTTATTTTCTCATTTCCAGTAATAACTTCATTAATGTTGGGTTGGCTAATACGTTTTTAACCCTGAGTTACTATCAACAATTTTATTTAAAAATTGATATGTTACAGTAAATTTAATTTAAGTGTGCACCATTATTATCTACTACTTATATCACCATCTAGTTGCCTGTGACAATTTGCTTTTTTTGTAAAATTCCAGTTATTTTGATTTAAAAAACTGTGCGAAATTGTTTTGAAGATCTTTTTTAACGTCGTTTTTTTCACGTAAACTTAGAGTCCTGAATAAATGTTAATCAGAGTGCGCAATGTCCGGCAAATATGGTAGATGAGGGAATAGAACCCAGCCGAGTTCCTCTAATTTATCACTAATACGTTTTGCAACATGTGGTCTAGCATTATCATGTAGAAAAATAACTCGATCCTGTTGACTACTCAATTTGTTAGCTAATCGGTTCGGTGTTTAATGAATAATGCCATTGACATTCCACCAACAGCTGAGCATCAACTTTTTGGCACTTATAAAATAAGTGTGGATACTGAAACTCCTGTTTCTCTGACACCCAGCTACTGACTCATCGCCCGTTAATAACTGATTAAACTAGTTGAAGTTACATTTCAGTGTCAATAACTGTTGACAAGTATCAACTTTAGACTGAAGGTGATATGATGACAGCTCGTGGGATATCGACACATCGTATTTTGAAACTTTCCCAAATTCGGGCAAATATGTTTCTATGGTGCCATGACTGCAATATAGCTCATCTGTCAATTGCTGAGTCAGTCGATGATCCTCCTCAATTACGCATCGTAATGGTTAAACGTCCAATTTAACAGGATGTCCGGTACGGAGTTCGTTCTCAAGATCGTAGTTCTCATTCTTAAACTTTCAGAACCAAATTTTCACCGTCGCGTAAGACACCATAGACTCACCCATCGTATGACATATGTTATTTGTGGCAGTCTTCGCACTGTGATCCAGACGAAATTCGTAAAGTAATAGAATCCGTATTGATATCCATTTAAATGCATTATCTTTATGTAATTCACTTAAAGAACAGTAAAACCTTCTACATTAAAATACCCAACTTAAATAAATTAGCAAACCTAATAATTGTTTTTATGTATCTCACAGTCCGAAAGTTTTTTTTCATTAGCAAAATCTTCTATACTCACTTATTCTGTAATTTCTTATTTGTTTTATTATGATTCTACGAGACGAGAGACTTTTTACAAATAAACTTTTATTTTATTATTACAAAGACGACTAATGACTAAACATAATAACGTGTAAACGCGTCTGATACATATCTGTTTCTATATTTTGTATGTTGTTTTATATAATGATATCACTAATAGGTTCACAGCAGTAAAAGTACCAACAAACATTTATGTTAAAAAGTTTAGTCAAAATACATTTTCATGCTTCATTAAATCCTGTCGCAAGGCTTGCTAAAAAATAGTACATCATTTCTTCAGTGCCTATTAATTACATTAATGGTTTTCGCAAACATGATAGAAATAGCATAAACTTTTTATTTAAGAAGCAAGTAGGAATATTTTGCCAAGCTCAAACAGATAAAATACCCAAAGTTGACTGTTTGTTTAGGAGAAAATAGTGTTACTTTCAAGTTTTTAGAAATATTAATATTATTCTGTCACTGTGCGAATATATGTATTGCCTAATATATATTTAATAAGGCTAAAATCATCTCTTAAATTTTTGGTTGAACTTGGTTCTACAAATCCTATTTTTTTTTCAAACAAATTAATTCGTAATGCGGTCATTATTTAGATGATAACAAGGACAAAAAAAATATTTTTGTGAAAAACTAACCTAAGTCCTAAGGCAATACGAAATTTCAGTTTTAATATTTCATTAAATTTACCCACTTAACCACAATTACATTTACACAGGAGAATGTTGGTGAAATGTCTTCAAGTTCATAAAACAAACCTTAAAACTGAAAGGCAGACACTGAATTACACGATGAATATGAAATGGTTTGTATAAGTTCCATATCTAACTCTAAGATCTTCCTACATATTTCTTTTGATTGAATTAATTAATAAATTTTTATGTTAAAAGTTATGATTTTATTCCATGTCCAATAGAATATATAATTATATTTAACAAGAACAAGTGAGTATTGAAATTAGTAGGTAAATTTCAATATTATACAAAGGTTAACTGGTGAAAATAAAACGAAAATTGAATGTGCAAAAAAATTGTACTTGCCAAAAGAATTCACTGCCCTAAAGTTGAAAAAAGTCATCATATATATATATATATATATATATATATATATATATATATGTATATATATAAATATATATATATATATATATATATATATATATATATGTATATATATATATATATATATCTTTTTTTAATACCATTAATAGTTCGTATTTGAAATAATTTATAACAATTATGATCTAAGTACGAAACCCGTTTAAAATATTAATATTTCGAAACACATATTAGTAAACCGTTTAAAAAAAAAAGAAGCCAAGCTAAAGAGTGTTAACAAAAAGCGACATTAATAAAAATATATTTTAAATAAGTAGGTATTTGTATAACAGAAGAAATTATTGGAATATTTTTAACCGACCTCTATTAGTGTTTTCGGTTTTACTTAAGACCGAATTACTTAAACCTAAAAGAAAACAATCACGCAAACATTAATAAATAGTTTGTAATTAAATCAACGTTAAGCGCTACACTCATGTCTTACTGAATCCCTTAGTATTTTGGAAATAAATGACTTAAAACATTTCATTAATGATTTAAACAATTTAATCTTAACATACATACTTATAAACCTCTTCTCAATAAACCAATTCATGTATTTCTATTTAAAAAGACATTTAAATTACATGACAACTGATTCAAAATGAATACGTTAATATAGTTTTTGTTAGATAAATTATAAGGTTGTTTTAGTCAGTTGAGAAAATAATTCCTTTTCCGTTGTATAATGTATGATACAAATGCATTGTAAAAATTTATCTGTTTATGATACAAATGCATTGTAAAAATTTATCTGTTCAACAAAAGAAGAAGCTTGGATAACAATTTATATATTACATCTCAATTCTTACTCATAGATTTGAAATGTTTTATGCAGAATGGTGTTTAAAATTAAAAATCCTTGATTTAAAATTTAGTTCACTCATGTTTTCTATTTTTCATTATTTACGAATGAACCTTTTCCAGTCCATTGTTTCAAATTATTTTAGTGTGACTAAATCAATAATTTTGATGCGGTTAGATCTTTGTACAAGTTTGTCAAAAGTCACCGCTTATTTTCTACGAAGATTTATATTTCAAGTCGAAATCTTTTCAAATTAAAAAGGACAATAAAATATTTTCAGAAAAGTGCCAGAGACTTGAAAATTTAATGTGGACAGAAAATGATTTGATATTTTCTACATTTGATAAAATAGGAAAGAAATTAAAGGCACAGCCGAGAATGGAACCGTAATGAAATTGTCGGCGAACAATTGGCTCTACAAATAATTTTCAAATTCACAATGATTTGATTGATGTAGGTCTGTAATACTTATACTTAGATGGTAATTTGTACAGTCAAATGTTTTCCTTCATTGCATATTTTAATTTTATTTGCACTGATTTTTTATTTCTTCATTGTTTCTTATGACAAAGCATTTTAAGAATTGTATACCGATACGTATATGCAATAACTATATATAGGAGAAGTAAAGGTTTTTCTTACTTAAATCATTTCTTTTACCAGAAATAATTTTCGGTCATATTAGGAAATAGTTTGCCTATAGTAAAACAGTAAGGATAAAAGGATTCTATGACATAAGGAAAGAAAATCTGTATTTAGAGTAAAATATTATAGCAAAAATGGAACTGTTTAATCTACCGCTTTTAATTTTTTGTTTGTTTGACCGTTTTAACACTTATCGTGTAAAAGCTGGTGTATTTTAACTTTTTAGATTAACCATTATATGATATTAATATACATTTATATATCAACAATGTATTTCTCGCGTATTTGGAATTTATAATTTACTTAAAGACATACTGGAAATAACTATGCTTCTGAGAGCTCATGCTGTACTTTGAACCAAGTTCAATTACAGAGATATTAGCCATTTAAATTTATTTAAGAAATGCTAATATGGAAGTACTAGTCAGTGTAATGTACTGACTGAACACCGAATACATTCAGATAGAATATAATGCACCATGATACCGAATTGTGTATTTCTAGAGTAATAAAATTCAAGAACAATATAATGATTTGAGAAATTATATCTGTTTTTTATGTTTGTCGTGTAAACGCTGTTTTCTAATTTTATGTAATATTTTCAAGGTCATGTTAATTAAACTTTAGAAAATAGAGTACATTTTATCTTGGCAAAACTTCAAAAATTCGAGAAGTAAAGACAAAAAGATCAACGTGTTGGCAGAAATTTCACGAGAAAACTTCTCTCTTGTAATATTACATTTTATTTCGCTTGCTTATAATATCGATTTTAATATTTGTATTAAATTTTAATCTTCAGTAAATAGCAAATTAAAATTATTTAACTCTTCCCTTCAGGAGAAATCAAATCGTTCCATTAAAAATTTAATCAGAAAAATGAAATTGCGGTTATATATTTTTCATGATTCATTTATAATTGTTTTTTATTTCGAACGCTTTACTACTAAATATTGGGTGAAAATTATACACGACACATACAAATCACTTCAAAAAAATTGGATCGTTATAGAAGGCTGAATGCTTATTCACTTTAATAAGTAATAACTTTGTTATTGGCATTCGCAGCACATTGGCGTAGGTATTATATAAAATATTATACAGTATTATATAAAATATTATACAGTATTACAACTGCATTAACTACGCTACAATATTTTTTCAATGTTACACTAAAGTCAATGCATAATGAATGTTAATATAAAAGTGAGTTTCAATGAGCATTGAAACTCAGACATTGATAGATGTAGTTTTAGAAGCATAAAGAAGAAATTAAAATATTTATGTATTTTGAAATTAACCTTAGAAACATTCAAAAATATAATTCAGAACATAGTTATTATTTTGTATTTGTTAAAATAATCTAAGAAATGATCTTAAAAACATTATTTATAAAAACAGTTATTTATAAAAACTGCTCTTGCATTCAGGCCTATGACGGCATTAGTGTGAATTGGGGATTTGATAATTTTTCAATCATATCTAAAGCAAAGTTGAACCTGAGACAGTTTTTTCTTGTTACGAGTATTCAGAAGGAGAGTAGAATAGTTACCAGAAACCTCGAGGAGTCTATCATTTGCATTTTGTTGTCCAAATATTTAACATACCTAGTTTTTATAAATGCTACCTTTTTTGCTGAGCCAGAATGGCTCTTAAATAAAATAAAGCTTCAAAAATAATCTAGGAAAAAGAAAATAATAGTAAATAAAAACTAAGAACACTTATCTGTTAGCTTATTGATTGAACGCAGAGAGAATATAGCCTGATAAGTTTATTTCCGCATCAAATTAAAAATTTAAAAAAGCTATCTTCAGTAATAAAAGTTTAGTATGGAATAGGATATAGTCATAATAGATAACAGAATAACTCGTTTCAAGCCTAAAATTACCAATGTTATTTTCTCCAAAAGAAAATTATTAATATCATTTTCTTCGAGACGAACCAGTTCCAAAAAGAGACGAACCAGTTCCAGGATCCAAAAATTGATCTTGACGTGTTCATGACATGGATACAAAAATTGATTTTAAAATGTACAACATATTAAAAGCCACGTCCAATCCTCGACTTATCATAAAGTTTTGTTGAAACTTGATAACAATTATTCATACCTGACAGTTAAAAACATTCTATTTTGGAAAGTATAGTAAGCCATGGTATAATTGTACTTACATTACCGCCCCACCCCCCGTATAAATTTCAACATTTAGACGGTGCTCTGTTTAGGCTCTCGAAGAAAGCTATAATTACCTCTGCTGATAGTTGAGCACGTTTTATTCCAGCGAAAACAATGACGAAATATGACATACCTGGGCTCGTGAATACGGTATTTACAGTTGGAATGACAAGAAGAAACATAACTTTTGGATTTTCTGTGTGCAGTATTTGACCCTTAAGTTAATCGTTTTCACATTGAAGGACTTTTTTTAAGCAAAGTATAGACCGTTCTTTGGATAATTCTCAACAAACAGTAGCCATAGAACTAGAAATGAGATATGTTTTAACAAATTCTCAAATAACCATTGAAAACTTTCTTTTCCCGCTAAAGAAGAATAAACGTCTGCTTGTCGGCCAGATTGCAACAACCTATCGCTTTGAAATCTTATTTATATCTGAACCAAAACGAGTCTATCTCTATAATATATAAGAATACCTGAGTTTTTCATCTGCTTCTAAACCAAATGCCGTTACTTCACACAAAATTCTAGATGATGTATTTTTACTACGGGTCATTAGGCCATTACTAAAAATTTTGCGCAAGAAAGGTACCCAGAATTGAGGAAAAGATTATTTATTTATTTTAACGGAAACTCCTACGAAAGAAATACTTGAAGCAATACTTGAAGAAAAAAGGATATTAAAGAGTACAAAAAAACGAGTTTTTGGTAACACGAAATAAAAGAAAGGAGCGAATCAAATTAAAAAGGGAATCAGAGCATCAATAGCGAAGAAGAAAGGAGAATAAGTATGTGATAAAATCTGAAAGTAAAAATAAAGATTATAACTGCTTTTGGCTGTCCGGTTTGGAGCCATAAAAATAATGGACCCAATGGAAATTGAGTCCGATACGTAGAATCGATAAACTGGGCTTAAAAAAAATGCCCCATGTATTATTTTCATGCACTATAAATTTGCACGGGAATTACTTAATATTTGTAAACACTATTCGTTCCATTGATTATGATTTTAAAGATTAAAATTGTAACACTCATAAGGTAAGTGCACCTTATATAGACCGGTTCTATAATGTAGAATACCGGCGTTTCTCAAAAAAACTTCCATTGTATCGAAATGATAGTCAGCGCATACTAAGCGTCACTCCTCTCGCAACCCGTTAGTCGTTTGTTGTGAGACAGCTCACACGTAATCACGGGAGCATATTTAGTTTTCGTCAGTTCTTAGCTAATTGTGTAGGCTCATTACAATAAAAAATATTTTTCTATTTACAAGTGGATTAACCCAGGGGAAAGGTGAGTTATTTTACAGTTATGCATGTTAGGACCTAACATCCCATAGCTATATGATAATTTTGTAAATAACAAGATTATCCTCGAAATGTACGGGTATTACAATATGGTCCACCGACAGGTTTCGAATATAGACTAGTGTCCATATTATATAGCCATTTATACTTAGTTTTTATGTTTTAGGATGGAATGTACAACAAAAAGGGAGACCGGACAGGGGTCAGCCCAAAATGTAGTGGAACGTTCATTTAAAGCTGTACGAGAAAAGAAAACGGGTTTTTTGAAACCATAGAAAACATAGCGTGTACCCAAAAGTGTGAGAGTATCACACGTTTCTTAAAAGTAAAACAGCAAACGCTTGGTGATATTATTAACCGTAAAGTTAAGTAAAAATTGACTTTACCAAAAGAAATTAAAGATGAATTAGCTATTATATACTTGAAAAATATGGATTTGGTCTAACACTTAGGGACATAAGATCTTTAGCTTACCTAACTGGCTAGTGGAAATAAATAACATAGAGCACTCATTTTCACAAATTCCTTAAGCGCCATCCTAACCTATCGACTTTAACGTAAGTGATTAACGGAGAAAAAGTTAACAATTTTATTTTGTTGGAAAGTTCTATCATTAAACTCCTGTATCCTGTGATCATTTTTTATAATGTAGATGAAACTGGTATATCACTCGTGCCATCAAAATTTCGAAAATACTGGTGCTTAAGGGTAAAAACTAATTGGAACTGTAGCGTCAACAGAACTTCAATCACTTGTATGATATGTATGAGTGATGAGTATGATATGAGTCAGTATGACATAGCGAAATTATTTGGTCAAGCCTACATATGAGCTAAGGGAGTATAACTGGTCATGATCCTTTTCTGAGCAACTGGAATATATCCTGTTAACAAAAATATATTTCAAGGTCATGGCTTTATTGATGAAGACTTTCCAGAAGAGAAGAATCTTCTAATGACCCATAGCGGCATACAATGATATCGGTCAATGATAATCAATTGGTTGACTGAGGTAGGCAGTATCGTGAATCTACGGATGAACCTCTTTCTACTCCAAAAGTCGATGGATATCACTAAGCAAACCCACAAACTAAAGAGACGAATACCATCATTAATAATTATTTGGCTGATTCCTTCACATAGTCTACATATTTGTCGTCATCGTGTTTACCCATACTACGTTTGAAGAAAAGCGTCAGCAATAGAGGAAGAAGGGCCACTGAATTTATGATGTTGATATCTTCACCCTATAAAAGACTCAGGAAAATCGATGAAAAGGAAGGAAGGAAGAGATAAATTGTGGAAGGAGAGATCGTCGAACATAAAAATAAATCAAAGAAAACTGTTCAGAAGTAAGGAAAGATTTCAAAGATAAAGAATCTCCTGAACGTTCTGGTAAGAGTTAATGAAATAACAGGTAAAAGTCCTGATCATTTCCAAAATGAAAATGTTTAGTGATGAATTTTTTTTTGAAGATATTCGTAGAGTGAAATGAATCCAATATGCTCCTTGTAAGCAATGGGCTAGTTAGAAACGTGATGGCATAGAAGGAATGGTTGCCATCTATGTGTGTTAATTTTACACCAGTGTTTGATCTAACCACTAATAATCGACTTTTTTAATTTTACGCATAGTACGACCAACAATTTTTCGAGTATTTTAAATTGCAGTGCATTTTTAAACTACGTGGTTCATATTGTATTCACTTTTTGCAGGTTCATAAAAAATGACATATTTCAGAAAATGTAGATTATTTCTAAGATGTTGAAGTTTTTAAGATTGTTATTAATTGTGCGTGATGATACCAAATAAGTACAAAACTGTTTAAAATATATAGGGCTGATTACAATTTAAAATTCGGAGTTTTATTGGAAAAAATCCTTATGGTGGTTGATGTGTGCATTTTTACATTTGACGTGGCATTTTTACTCTATGTGTCATAATTGCCTACTATATTTCTATGAAAAAGTGCGAAAAATGAGAAGATTCGGTAGTTAAAATAAAAAAATTCAAAATATTAACGTTAATATTTTAAAATATTCTATATCTGATTATTGTTCGTAGAAATATAGAAAAAAAAATTATTTTTCAAAAAATACAAATAAAATTTACTATTAATATTACAGCAATATTCACACAAAACAATAAAGTAAAAAATAAAGGATCAGTTTTCTGTGGCGTGCGGAACTTGGGCCTACAATACTAGAATTTGGATGGGTATTATTTAATAAAGTGATTTTTTTAACTCGAATATCAAACCATAATTATTTAAGTGTTATTTTTTGTGAGTTGTAAGTTACGTTTTCATTTTAAATGTATCTTCATTAATAATTGGGACAAAAGAACCGGTGAATCTCACATAAATCGAAGAAACATATCATGCATGCTATAGAAAACAAACAGATACACAAACAAAAACATTATTTTAGCTTCCACTCGACCTTGGATATGCTCCTGAAATAGATTTAGTGTACATTCAGTAAAAGTTTTTTGTCAGCTATATAAGTGTAATAGAATAAACTAAATAAAATAAATCTGTCAAAGAAAAATAGAACTCGCAAGTCTAGTGTTTCGTAGATATATAGATTCTTATAGATATATAGCCGTACATAGTATTTCTACTAAACTCCAGACAAATATTTATTTTTCACAATTTCATTACCTATTGTGGTCTTCATTGGCCTAAAAAATATGGTGCAAATTTGGAAAATATGAAATCAAGAATTATCGGCATAATTTTCTGCATAGGTATTTAATGCCCTTATTTTTTATAATTATATGTTAAGTCTTTAAAAATAATGTACTCCTGGAATTTTATTCAGTATATCTTTTAAAATAATCTACCTAAATATATGAATTAAAAATACTTTTTAGACTACTGTAGCTTGTCCTTTCAAATGGTACCCCACCCACAAAACGAGTGGGTGCTTATAACCCTCCCCCTTAAAAGTTTCCATCTGAATATTTTTTAGTGTTATCTATTGATATACATATATATAGAGTTCCGTTTTCCCTTCCGAGATATGGAGCACTAACTATACCCGGTACCCTGAAATTTAGTCAGTACAAATTTAGAGTTAACAAAATTTCTTATGCCTTGATTGTATTTATACAAACTAGTTTTATGTATATAGCACCGTATCGTACCGTAAAGTTTTTATTAATTTTATACTAAAAATACAACAACCGCTCTCAAAATATATCCACGTTAGATAGTTAATTCTGATATATCGAATAATATTTGTTTAATTTATTTTATATAAATATTTTAAATTCACATTACCTCTACGTAATTTTAATTGAATTTTTAAACAAAAAAGTTAGATCGATAACGTATAATATTGAAATTATGGTGAATTAATGTTGATGAGAATGTTGCGAATATGGAAGTACTTCCTTATTCGCATCATTCTCATAATATAACGGATATTGCTTCCATTAAATACGCAAATTCGATTGATTAATGCGAAACATAATAAGCAACAGCGCAGAAAGTTTCCAACTTCGTAAATATTACAACGGAGATCGATTAAATTTAAAGTTCGTGCGTGAGTTTCGTGTAGTAAATTATTTTTGTCTTTAAATTCGTAAAATATAAAACTTAATGGACGGGTATATTAAATACACATTTGAATGGAAACAAATTTAAAGGAATTATATCCATATATACAATTTTATTTTTAAAAATTTAGCCACAAATAAAAAATAAACTAGAAGAGCTGTTTATATTAAAGGAAAGTAATACAAAGAAACGTGCTAATTAATTAAATGAGTGTTACGAGTCATGAATTTCATAGAAAAACTGTTGAATTCCGAATAATAAGATAAACGTGGAGTTAAGTAAGCACTCAAATTAGTCATTGTTTATGTAGTACTGGATACGCAACAAACGGTGAATAAGCAAGAACTAGCACGTTGAGGCACCAATTGTGTGGCGGCTGAGCAATGATAAGAATTCACCTGCAAATGCCATAAAAAATGAGAAGATTACGATCAGCTGCCATAGATTTCGCTCATAATAATAGCTAAAAATATTGTAACTTAAATTTAAAAATATGTCTGAATAAATAATTTTATAATAAAGAAATATTTATTTGAGTTTTCAAATATTTATTTGAGTTCACGGCACTCCCTATATAATTGTGTGAAAGGCAGTTTTTAAAAAATAAATCTTAAATGCTATTATTTCTAATAATATGGACATGATTCAAATCTAAATAAAAAAATGAAAGAATTTTTATGTATTTATCTCGAATAGTATACCAAAAAATCGATAAATAAACTAGGATGTATAAGGAAAGATTCCAAGAATTCCTTAGTTGACGTTTAATTTTAAGTAATATATTATTGTCAATGAATTGCTGTCCACTTAAAATTGTGGGTAGCCATGTGAAAAAAAACCCGAGTGGTAAAATTGAATGATCTCCTATCCGTTAATAACTTCTATGAAGAAAATATTCTTAAGAGTAATGATAAACAAAACAAAATTGGTTCTGTTTTTGCAACCATAAAATATATGCAGCTTTAGTACAAAAAAGATGTCTAATATCGCAAAACGTTAATTCCTCAGACTTCATTCCTGAGTGGAGGTATTTGATTATTTAATATTTAGGGAAATCTTACGCTCCAGAATAATATTTACACTACCAAATTTTCGATCTTTATACCGTAGAGTTGTAGGATAGATGGGATTTCGTCGCTAATAATCACTATTTACAGTCTTAAAAATGCAGTTAAAAATATATCCCAACACGCAATATTAACGTGAATACGTCTTTAAATTTGCTACCATACGGGGGCAAACCAAAAATCTAATGATGACAAAATCGGGGGATACAGTTTGGCATTGCAATTTCGAATCTATCCTTGATAGTTAAAGGATAAAAGAATTTATTACGATAAGCGAGAACAGTGACGCATCGGGCGCGGTGGAGGGGGAAGCACTGCTATTTTGAGGTTATTTTGCTGCGTATCGGGATTTGCAATTAGTATAACTTTTGATTCGGAAAAGCTTGAACGAACATCGTGTTCGTTTAAATTTTAATCGTCAGCTGTCGTCAAAATCTATCGACTTTATATAAAACATTAGTTTAAAGTAGTGACAGTGAAAATAATATGGTGTTAGAATAAAAAAAATATTATCAAACATATTTAATGTCCGCCTATAAGCGTCGAAAAGCCAAAACCAAATACAGAGATCGTATACGGCTAGAAAGGGCTTCTCAAGAACAATCGAATGGTAATAATAAAATACCATATGACCGAGTCAAGCAGTGCCGGGAACGTAAAAGAATGAATGCTTTATATAGACGTTTTCACGTATAACACACGGCCGTGTCCATGATACAGCCACACCCCATTTTTTTTGTAATTATTACTACTAGTTTTATTATTTTTTTGTTAATTTGTTACTGATATGTTAGGGCGACAATACGTACTTTCTTTTATAAATTTTACCAATATTCATTTTAACTTTGAGTCGAACATGGCTTTGATTTATTTTTACCCGGTATTCACGATCCTAACGTGCTTCAGTAAGCAGCGTTTCAACTTGATCACTTAATTTATTCGGTTTCGTACCTTAAAAGAAAAAAGGGGGACCATTATAGAATTGCTCATGTTCCGGTATGTCTGTCTGTCAGCCGTTTTTCTTCGGAAGTGAAACTTGCAATTTCACACAAAAATAAAGTCTATTAATCCAAATATATTTTATATAGTAATGGGGGGAAAGCAATTAAGTCATCGAATTTTTTATTTCATTTGTATTATGGGATATGGTTCAAAACAGTTAAATTTTTTTTCCTATTTTTAAAGATATACTTTTTGAGGTAGACTGACTAATATGCAAATAAGTGTGTTTCCCTTAATTAAAAAAATTACTAACTTAATCTATAATTACGAAAAAATATAGTTTTTAGAAACCTACTCAAAGGTTTTAGGAAAGCTATAGCAATATATCCAGATGTTTTTTTTATATATGTACCATATTTATACGCCTGTGAAATATATAATAGATTATATATATATATATATATATATATATATATATATATATATATATATACTGTGTGAAAAAATTATGTACGAAGTACTAAATAAATAATATTATTCCTTATGTTTTTCGTTTTTAGGAAGTTTGTATTACATGTTTCTATATTCACTGCTTGTTTAATACTTAACAGGTTAATATTAATTGACTAAAAATTAATAGTGAATAAATGAAAAAATCTTTAAAATATCAAAACATAATTATATTCAATCAAACATTAATATACTTACTTAGTACGTAAAACATATCCTAATATTGTCTCCGCATAAAATTAAACGTAGTGTGTGAATGTTTCTGAACAATACAAAGCTTAGGTTTTCACTTTGTTGCGCAACACGAAAGCTTTATACAAACAATCTTGATGATCTAAGAAATGATATCGTACATACATACATATACACCAACTTGATTATATACACTGGCGTAAAATATGGAATTTTCATTTCGTTGAAGTCCTTTAATAAAAATTAATGTTATGGATGGTTTATTTCTAGAATTTGGTTATTTTTACAAAGGTACTGGATTTGAAATTAACTGTTTCTGCCAATTTGATGTCACATTGCAGATGATCATTTTTCATAGATAATTACTATGATGAAACGATGATTTGTATGGCTTCAAACATTTTTAGAATCTTTATAATAAAATCTCTATTTCGGTCAGCATAATTTCAATTTTTATTTCTCCCTTCTGGATTGTATTCATTCGTTATCAAAAATTTCCTTGCAGTTTCTTACATTCTCGGATTAAATACGCGCTTTTAATATTCCAAACACAAACAAATCACGTGGTTCAAATGCTTTCAAGTTCACTGCATTACATTAAAATACGTAATGTTCTTCATTCAAAGAACTCTATATAATACCTGAGTTCATGTTCGGTACGCCATTCTTTGGCACAGGTTATCTATTCAGCTCCGTATCAGATTTTATACTTCTGTAAAACTCATTTTCTCTTATATATACCTACACGAATTTGTATTTCAAATTCACCCATAAGTAATCGTTTCCAAAATATGAACACTCAAATAAAACGTCGACTTTTGTGGAAACCAAAAACAAATTTGTGTTTTAATATTTTATAAAAATGTTCATTACATCGATGGATAGTTTTAGTTGTTAACTTGGCTATTCCCGCTTTCCACCCGGATCCTTAGAGCCCGTCTTGGATTCCGTAACATCTTCTCTCTTATAAAAAAAGGAACTTAGAACTATATTTCGTTATCCCGGATGTTTTTTCACATGCGTCTGATAAAATCAATATAACTAACTACATTTTTATTAACTTTACTAGTACGACATTTCGCTCTAATTATAAATGATAATTTCATATTTTACGGTCATATTATAGAAACCGAATGAAAAGAAAAGCATTTATTAACTTCGATTTAGCATGTGCTATCCCGACGATGTTTATGACATGGAATGCTTTAAAATTTGTTCAATTATTTAGTCGGTAGTATTGTTAAGAAAAAAACAGTCATCTAGTCTTTATATGAAATTACTTGTATCCTCATACTGGAGTAAATATTAAAAAAGTTTTATAGTTCAAAAATAACAAATTACCATTATGGGAGGATTAAAAAATAGGTTTTTATATTTCAAAATCCTTACTTATTCACGAATTAAAACTTCTTCACGATTTAAAACAAGCCTGGATGAATTCCCTTCGACTTCGGCAAAAATTGCTTTTGATTAATATGTTAATCAGCTGTTAAAGCATTACTTTGATTATCCCTCGATCTTAGCTTAATGCTCCTGAATGTTACAAGAAAGACCGATGTTATAATTTATGTCGTCTACCTATCTGCCATATAAATATCATGCTGCATTCGCCTATCTTTTGTGCACTTGTATTGTTCAACACAATGTTTAGAGATGCGTCTATATTTTTAATCTTCGTAGTTTATTGTGCTCCGTTATGAAATTATTTGATGGTTCATGGTGGTAAAATTGACCGCTAATTAGAATGATATTTATTTAACTTCTTGAGTACCTTATACGATATTATTTGTACTATATTCTGTGACAATATTTATATTATATCCACATATTCTACTCTGGATAAATCTGTACGTTAGGCATGAGGTTTGCAAGAAATCCGTAATAATAATAATGGCAAAACGAAATAAGATGAAAATTTCTACTACATAAACGGAAAAAAGATTGTAGTAAAATTAAAGAGAAAATGAATAATATGAAATAATATTGTTCATTTTCTCTTAATGCATATTTTAGTCGCATAAATAATACTACATACTTGAACACTCGTTTCAATTCTAGTGAACTCATGTGCAATATATCAAATGCAAGACACAAAATAAATTATAAAACAAACTAATATAAATATGTCATATATATGGAATATCATCTGTTTATTAAGAAAATAAATTATTGGAAAAAAACATACTTACATTTTATTCTTCTGAGGATTAATTCGAAAGTTATAAGTTGACTGAGTAACAAATATATTATTAAGAACAGTAAAATGTGTGTAGGAATACGCAAAATTAAGGCTCAGTAACAATTGTATGAAACAAACCCATTAAAGTTACTTAATAGAAATAATATTCAGTTTCTAATATTTTCAAAATTATTTTTTTATTTTCTTTTGCATGGACGACAATCCGTATTACTAACCAATTTTATGCTCAATATTCTGTAAAGAAGACAAAATTTACAATAATGTTAAATACATTTTAATGTTAAATACATACTTACAAAAAAAATTTACATCACAAAACATCTGTTATAAATAATATGTCAAGTGCTCACTTGTACACTATGATTGGTTTATAGATAAAACAATGGAATGGATGAAAAGCTCCAAAATATTTAAAAATTATCGATAATGTAATAAAAACTACTTCCAAAACCATGACATTTGCTTTTTGATTTACAATCGATTTTTGGAGAAGTTAATATTTATAAGAACACATATTATTTTTATACAAGTGAATATAGTAAATATACATTTATGACTAGAACCTAACTACACAAATTAACATAATATCTATAAAACGTATCTAAAATTATATTTTGAAGAGTTTTGACGACCTAATTGAATCGACGTAAATCGAAACATATTTTTTCATATATTTCCATATACTATTCAGAAGTTAGGTTCTACTAGGGTTTTTATTAAAAATAAATCTACATTTAATATCAATGAGAAATATTACATGACTGAAACATAGAATATATGTTTTTTAAAATAATTATTATTTTTGGTACCTAATGTTAGCTTTTAACTGATTTTATCATAAGCAGATACATTTCATTTCCTTTAAAATCTTCAATTTATTCTCCAAACTTACAAAGGCTTTTATAAGTTTTTAGGTCTCTTTTACAGTGCCAACAATTAATAATATTTTTTGTGTTTCTGTTATTTCTTTCTGTGCCTCGAATTCAATGAGATCCTCACTAGTCGGTTCTTGCGAATGTGAGTCTAATAAATATTTAATATCATCCGCAGTGACTTCAGTATTGGGCAGCTGTTTGGCGAAATCAACAATCTCATCCATATTTGGCTGATCTATGGTTGAAAAACATTCAGATAACTAAAAGAAGTGGGGCATAATTATCTCCAAACTCCTTTCAAATTGCTAGGTTTTACTTCTTCCCGTGATGAAGCAAAATATTTTCTGAATCATGCAAGATGTAAAATTTCGAAAAATTTCTCAATTTCATACATATATATGTAAAAATATTCTTCTGAGATAGAAGTATTTAAAATATACAATGACTCCTTAACAAAGATGTAGTAGCTCAACAAAGATGTAGTATTTCGGGGCAGAAATATAACCTTGACTTGGGGATCAATATCGGCTATACTCAGATGATGACCGGGAACATTGTTCCGGAGGAGTAAGGCTTTATAAGTCAAATCATTTTTAAATGGTAATGATTTACCTCAGGTCTGAAATGTTTAATAAACCATTCTTTAAAAAGTGCTAATGTACAATGCTTTTGGGTTAGCTCTTCAAATAACTGGTAGAGTATTTTTAATAGCTCGGGGATTTTCGGACCTATAAATCAAAAGTAGTTTTAAATTGAGATCGTCACACACAGCATTTGATCCCATTATCTTTAAGCCATCTTTAGCCACTTTAAAGCCAAGTGCACACATTTCTTCTTGTAATATAAATTACGGGTGGGCATTTTCTTCCAAAAGGTTTCATCCAAGTTGAAAATTTGTTTCGGCGAAAAGTCCGTGCTTTCGATCAATTTTATAATGTGCCGGTAAAACTCTGAACAGTCACATGATCCACACTATCAATCTTTCCTTGCATTCGAATATTATGCAGTGAGCCCCGGCTGACTGAAAAACTTTTGTATCGTCATGGCTATTTTCACTACAATTATTTTGCAGTGGACTGATAATACTGAATGCCTTGTTTCGAATGATAGCGAGGCTAAGAGGAACCCGTTATTGAGTTTGGTCTTGGTTTCTATCTTGGAAATTCAAGTTTTTTTTACTTATGATAGTGCTTTTAGAGAAACAGGATGTAAAGCTCATAGAAGTTCATATTTATGTTTCAATATTGTCCGTAGAGTTGTATGCGATAAATTAAGTTTACATCCAATTAATGACGTGGATAAACCGCGATCTTTGAGTTTTAAAATCTTAGATTTAATCTGCATTTTTATTGTCTTACTCACTTTTTCCTCCACTTCACTATTACTGTTTCGTTTCATTGGAATAGAAGCAATTTAAACAAAATTTAAATAAGTAACTAAGAAAAACTCTCACAGAAATAAAGAAAATTATAACACATTTGGTTGTTCGTCGCATACTACAGTATTATAGCGGGCGTGCTCTTTGATACAGGCGATCCCCCGCACGTCGAGACCCAATATTCGAACTATATTAGTTTATACTGTCCGAACCTGATACAACTACAGGGTAACGTAAATCGAAACAATTGCCGATATTTCGATGAATGGTGTCCAAATATCGTTTGCAGTAATTCGAAAAGATTTAACTCGAAATGGCGTAACTCGTGGCTGTTTGTACTTGGTCGGTATCAGAACGATAGTTCCAAACATTTGGCCGATAACTTGAGGAGATAACAAAATAACGAGACTTGAAGCCCACTGCTTTAGTGACAGACATATAAAATTAAATATATATATATATATATATATATATATATATATATATATTTATGATAAAATTAAAGATATGTTGTAATGTGTTTATTACAAAATTAATCTTCAAATATAACTATGTTAGGTATGATCGACCATACATTTTTAGATCACATTTGTATTTCAATTACCGCTTATTGTTTTTTTTATTATACGACTTTTTTATCAGTTAATTGCAAATCTGCATAATAGTTTTAAAAAAAAAATTACATTATACATTTTCTACATAAAATAATTACAGGGAACTTTGTGTTTCACTAAGATAAGTTTTTTTTTATGTGTCCGTTAAGAAATATTGCAATAACAAAAGCGACAAGTTTTGCACGCACAATTAGTAACAAAGTCAGATTATTCCTAAATCTTTTGTCTGTTATTTAAGACTCTAATAATAAATGCTACTGACAAATATTCAAAGTGAATATATATCCCGTATTTATTGGGTCGGCTAATAAGTTTTAACAATCGGTTTGAAGCTTCCTCGAAAATTTCTCGAATGTTCGAGAATATCTTATTATAGGTGCTAAAAAGGTTAATAAGTTTACATTTATTAAAAATAGAGGGAAGATAAATGTTTCGACTTTAAAATGAAAAAAAATCCTAGACAGTTCCTCTGCTACGCTAAGACGAGTGTAAATTTAATTGCAAAACAAAATGAATGAAATTGGAAGGAATATTGATTTTATGGAAATATATTATTTTATACATACGCTGATATGCAGAAAAATCGAAATTCAAAAAGGAGAGAATCCATGGTGAGGCACACACAACAAACTAAACTTAAGTAAATATACTCATCTGCAAATAGTTATCAAAATCTTATTTAAGAATTTTAAATTTAGTTAATGTTAAACAAATATTGAGCAAAAGTACACAAGAAATTTGTAAGGAAACGACGACATATTTCAATAAATTTACATTCACTCATTACAAACAAATCACACTTTCGTGCGATCGCATTCTGACCATTGAGCAATGTAATTTTGTGGAAAATTAGAGCGTTCTAATATAATTAGTTTTTAGGGGTTGTAATAGTGAAAAGGTCATAATTGCATAAGCGCACGAAATTGTCAGTGCGAAGAATGAAAGTTTACTCAATAATAAAGGCCCAAGAAGTTCTTTCTTTAATAGCTTAAAGATAAATTTAAATAGTTTAATGTCTCTTCTTAGTTACAAATAATTGAAACCTGATATGAAGAATTGAAAGTGACGGGAGCAAATCGGTAGGAAATAGAAAAGGGGTCTAACGATACTGTCTCACAACAGGTATCGGAAAAACGTACATGCTCAATCATTGAACTCTCATTTGCTTTGTTTGACTAGGATCTGCGTTTCCTGAGCGGTTTTCCCTATTGAAGTTTACAGCAAGCAAATTAATGTCACGTATTGAAAATATTTTGAATAATCCAAGTTTTCAAAATGATTTTTTGCTATACTACTACAATCCTATAAAATGTCGTACGTGAATCAAATTTTACTTCGATAACAACGACCACATCCACAGAATGCAGTTGAATCCCGCTGAACGTATATTTGTTCTTAATAGGAGTGTATACTCGGCTGCGACTAACTACTGAACATTTGTTTGCATTAAGCGTAAGCCTCTTGCTGCGTTCCACTCAACGACGGCTCTTATATCACGCTGCAGCTATTCGCCATCTGCTGTATCCTTGTAGTTTAATATCATGCACGAATAACAAACAACGCGTGGTTTTCACCGTATAACCAATACCGTATACCAGAATAGTGAAGAGTAGAGGTCCAAGATTCGAAGTCTGGCTCAGGTCCGATTGTGTAAAATAAGTCCGGGATGTAAAATTTTCCACTTACACGTATCATTTTTCAGATTTTCAAAAACTGTTTTAATTTTCCTGTAATTTTGATAAAATTTTAGCAAAGCTCTTTTTCTGTAAATATGACTTTAGTAATTTCGGAGATAGGGGAAAGAATATATTTATTGGGGAAATTTTTGGCAAAATCTACAACTGTATCACATAAAGTTAACAAGAAATTGTTTTTAAATCCAAATAATTCGTCCTTTCAATAAATGCCCCACGCAATTAACGACATTATAAAAAATCGGTTATTTCACTGACCCTTCTAAAATTTGTATGTAAATATTTTTTAATATTTACAATCTTAAGACATTAATTTGAACGAAAAGTGGTTTTAAATAAGAACTCGATAAGGTTCATATTTTAATGCTTAAGTATATCAAAATAATTAAGCCATTTGCCGATATTTACTACCTATACAAAATAAGCTAAATTTATATATATATATATATATATATATATATATATATGTACATATATATATATATTATAAAAGTAAAGATATGTTGTAATGTGTTTATACCACATAGTGTTTTGAACATAGTCTGCTGCTTACAGGGCTAATTAGGTTTTAGTTTTTTAGGTTATTTTTTCATTTGTCCTTTTTTATTAATTGTGGGTGGTAAAATAGACGTAAAAAAGTTAATCAACTGGGATAGTTAGCAAAATCAGTATACTACTGGCAGCAGAGTAACTTGACTCTGATTTGCATAATTTTTATTATGCAGACCACATATGTGTGGTCTTCCTGGAAAATTTATCCGTCAAAATTCATATCTATCTTTTCTAGGTGCAATTTAGGGTTACTTCCCATGAAAGAATCACTCTTAGCATTTTATAAGTTATTATTCGTATTCTTTTCAATCCATCGAATTCTATTTTGCAAAATTCATCTTTACTAATAATTCTTTGTTTAGTGTTATAAGCATTACAATATTTGTTATAGGTGTACTACCTATAACAAATTTGGCAATGATTACGATTATGAGGCAGTTTACCGCATTCAAAATAATCTTACCTTCAAATAGGATATTGGCATTTGTTTATACTTCTTGTACGATTTAGATTTAAGAACTTTTCCAAAGAATTGCGAGTCAATTTAAAATACACAATGTAAAAATAAGTTTTAAGAAGATGTTGCAACAACACGTTACCTAAGGCTAAAGTATTAAAGTGAAAATTAAGTAGGCTAAATTAAATTTATGAAGTAAAAAAAAGGAAGGATACATAACGAGATATAAAAAGATATGTTTTTCTCAAGTAACATAAATGCTGCAAGAGTAATTACAATAAAGGGACTGAAGGATTAGGCACTATTGAGAACCAAGGATATCTAGTATAAATTAATTGTGGATTGTGAATAATATCTGCGATGAAACAAACTCGTTACGACTTGTTATTATTATTATTTCCAGAACTTACTTCGTTTTATGTTGCAAGCAACAATGCAACAACAATGTTATTGTGAATAATTAACTGTGTTATTTCCCATCTGTTTCATTAAAATATAATTTTTTCACAGGGAATAGTTAAGGAATCAGAGTCTCTATATGCGAATTACGATTTGTGGATACATTGTTAATACGACTTTCAATACAAGATTTTTGCCATAACGTCTCCTCCACTCCAAGTCGAAAGTATTTAAAGCTTTCGTTAACTTTGCTTTCATTTGGAATAATTTGTAAATTTAGGACTTTCCTTTATTAAATAAATATATACATGAATTCACAAGTTATTTGAGGTTATATTTTACAAATAGTGTAAGTCAGACATTTTTAACGTATGTTAAAATTTATTTTATAAATAATTGCGTTATGATAATAACACTGTAACCCGCTTTGATTTTTTTTACTTCTTACACTCCCGAGAGTAAAGCTGGTAATTGACAGATGTGCCATTCAAAGCGCGTACATTTGGCGGAGTTCAAAATTGATTGGCACAGATTGTACTCACTATATTTGCGATCGCTTCATTATTCCATTCGCTTCATATTTTTAAGGTGAAATGAGGCAAACCAAAATTAATTTAAATTCAGAAAAAGGTGTTTTCATTGTGGCACCTTTAATTTAGAACTCACAAATGGAAGAAATTACGTAATAATGGACTTATTTTAAACTATTTTAAGGCCGTTGCTCCGCCCGCTCCGGCGACACACTTCGCTATTCATAGCACTTCCTGTCTGCATGAACTCTGGGGCACACCTCGTATATTCTTACTTAGCTCTATAACCTCAATTCCTACGTTAATATTTGATGTACAAAACCTAGTAAATAATTCGCACGATGGCGAAAACCGGACCACAATTAATTTAATAAAAGTTATTTTATAAATGGACAAACAGAAAGACGGACAGACTTTGTGTTTTTTATATCTAGATGTCTTATCCTTTAGAAAATTTTTCCTCAGGAGAGATTTGACTCATTATTCGTAATAATAAAAAAATGTATATTTCAAAAACTTTTTTAAAGTAATATTTTGTATTTCTTCCTATTCAGAATAATGTGACGAATCATACCTATAATGACAATTATAAAAAAAAACGTCATGTCAACTTTACGAATCACTCGGCGGTTTTATGATGAATGTCATATACTACAGAAAAATAATACAGAAAAATGAATATATAATACAGAAAAATGAATATCTCACAGTTTTTAAAATTTTCTTTTCTTTTAAGTATTAGGATTTGATACAAAAAATGCAATTAAGAGACATAATGATAAAAAATTTAACTTTTCTTTTAAATTTTAAAACTTTGAAGGTTATCGTCTCGGAAACTCGGGTTTTTATGTTTACCATAAATATTTCATATCCAGCATTATGGGAGGGTTGAAAACCCGTAAGGAAAAAATTCTCTTTCTATTTATCGACTACTGGAACTACTAACTACATTAACTAATTAAAAACTTTTGGTTTTGTGATCCTTGAACTATTATAAAGATAGTCGATCATTATTTATAAAATTTAGCTTATTTTGTACAGGCAGTAAATATCGGCAAATGGCTTAATTATTTTGGTATACTTAAGCATTAAAATATGAACCTTATCGAGTTCTTATTTAAAACCACTTTTCGTTCAAATTAATGTATTAAGATTGTGTATTTCAAAAGGAAAAAAGAAATTAAATTATTATAAGATCGCCCCATATACGTTCGTTCCGTCAATCGGTCAAACGTTTTTATCAGAAACCTGTTAAAGTAAAGAATTATCATAGTGATAAAGCGCATTAACCCACATATATTTTCGTAGTAAATATTAAAAAATATTTACATACAAATTTTAGAAGGGTCAGTGAAATAACCGATTTTTTATATTGTCGTTAATTGCGTGGGGCATTTATTGAAAGGGCGAATTATTTGGATTTAAAAACAATTTTTTATTAACTTTATGTAATACAGTTATAGAGATTTTGCCAAAAATTTCCACAATAAATATATTCTCCTCCCCTATCTCTGAAATTACTAAAGTCAAATCTATAGAAAAAGAGCTTTGCTAAAATTTTATCAAAAATTACAGGAAAATTAAAACAGTTTTTGAAAATATGGAAAATGATACGTGTAAGTGGAAAATTTTACATCCCGGACTTATTTTACACGATCGGGCCTAAGCCAGACTTCGAATCTTGGACCTCTACTCTTCACTATTCTGGTATACGGTATTGGTTACACGGTGAAAACCACGCGTTGTTTGTTATTCGTACATGATATTAAACTACAAGAATACAGCAGATGGCGAATAGCTGCAGCGTGATATAAGAGCCGTCGTTGAGTGGAACGCAGCAAGCGGCTTACGCTTAATGCAAACAAATGTTCAGTAGTTAGTTGCAGCCGAGTATACACTCCTATTAAGAACAAATATACATTTAACGGGATTCCACTGCATTCTGTGGATGCGGTCGTTGTTATCGAAGTAAAATTTGATTCACGTACGACATTTTAGGATTGTAGTGGATATAGCAAACAATCATTTTGAAAACTTGGATTATTCAAAATATTTTCAATACGTGACATTAATTTGCTTGCTGTAGACTTCAATAGGGAAAACCGCTCAGGAAATGCAGCTCCTAGTCAAACAAAGCAAATGACAGTTCGATGATTGAGCAAGTACGTTTCTCCGATATCTGTTGTGAGACAGTATCGTTAGACCCCTTTTCTATTTCCGACCGGTTTGCTCCCGTCACTTTCAATTCTTCATATCAGGTTTCAATTATTTGTAACTCAGAAGAGACATTAAACTATTAAAATTTATGTTCCAGTTATTAAAGGAAGAACTTCTTGGGCCTTTATTATTGGGTAAACTTTCATTCTTCGCACTGACAATTTCGTGCGCTTATGCAATTATGACCTTTTCACTATTACAACCCCTAAAAACTAATTATATTAGAACGCTACAATTTTCCTCAAAATTGCTCAATGGTCAGAATGCGATCGCACGAAAGTGTGATTTGTTTGTGATCAGTGAATGTAAATTTATTGAAATATGTCGTCGTTTCCTTACAAATTTCTTGTGTACTTTTGCTCAATGTTTGTTTAATATTAACGTAAATTTAAAATTCAAAAAGTTTAGTTTGTTGTGTGTGCCTCACCATGGATTCTCTCGTCTTTTTGAATTACGATTTTTCTGCATATTAGCGTATGTATAAAATTGTATATTTCCATAAAATCAATATTCCTTCCAATTTCATTCATTTTGTTTTACAATTAAATTTACACTCGTCTTAGAGGAACTTTCCAGGATTTTTTTATTTTAAAGTCGACACATTTATCTTCCCTCTATTTTTAACAAATATAAACTTATCAACCTTTTTAGGATCCATAATAAGATATTCTAGAACTTTCGTCAAATTTTCGAGGAAGTTTCAAACTGATTGTTAAAACTTATTAGCCGACCCAATAAATACGGGATACATATTCACTTTGAATATTTGTCAGTAGCATTTGTTATTAGAGTCTTAAATAAGATACAAAATATTTAGGAATAATCTGACTTTTTTACTAATTATGCTTGCAAAACTTGTCGCTTTTGTCATTGCAATATTTCTTAAAGGACGCATAAAAAAAAACTTTAGTTTATCTTAGTGAAACACAAGTTCCCTGTAATTATTTTATGTAAAAAATATATAATGTAACTTTTTTATAAAAATATTATGTAAATTTACAGCTAACTGATAAAAAAGTTGTATAATAAAAAACAATAAGCGGTAATTCAAATACAGATGTGATCTAAAAATGTATAGTCGATCATACCTAACATAGTCAAATTTGAAGATTAATTTTGTAAATAAAATTTTAAATAACACGTTTAATACACCGTGCAAAAGTGTTATTACATTACTATGAAAAAAATTAAAAATAACTTAAAGGTAATTGTCAACAGCAAACGTAGTATCTTAATACACATTTATAAAATATTTTTAGCACTGGACTAACTGACGTTGAAAAGAATTGAGGAATTATTTATATATGTGAGAAGGTTCCATCTTTGTGCATAATTTCATTTCAAGTCCAATTGCTAAGAACTTGTTGATAGTCGGCTTGGAGACTTGTCAATTTTTAACCAATCCATAATCATTTTAAAATGGGTCACATGAGTTCAATAAAGACATTTTTTAGAAATATATTTTTCTGCTAACACCTATACTTTCGTGATGCCCGCCATAAGATGTAAATTTGCTGAATCTTATAATATTGTTGGTTTCCCGTTGTTGAGCATGAATATTTAAAAAAAATTCATTGGAACTTTTTGAATATCTCGACAAAATTTTTCTAGGCTTAAGAAAAAATGTTGCGGAATTTAATTGTGCCAATAGTGAAACATGGTGGTGGTTCTATTAGAATAATAACTTATTGCTAACTATACACATATATTTACGTTAAATAATCGCCATAACATTAGCATTATTTAATATTAATGTCCATAAATAAACTAATTTTTTTGTGTATTTTTTATATTTTATAATACTTATTATCTTCTAATTAATATTTGATGTTTCATCTTTGTAGAATTTGTAAAACAAACTTATTATAATTGAGTATATCTAAACGTTCATTACGTTAATAAAATAATTAACTAGATAAACTTCGGTACAAGTATGATCTCTGTAAATGAAAATTATAGATAGGTTATTACAAGACAGATTAACGATTATATAGTATAAATTATTTCAGGGTTTACTTCAAATATAATATTTTCACATCAGTGCGTTTAATTGAAAGCTGAATTTAGCTTTATATTCTTTCTTACTCTTAATATTGGATATTATCAATTCCACTACAGAAAAGTATGCCAATATCTTAAAAACTTGGAATAATATCTTTCTTGTATTTAAATTTCTGTAAATAACTATACATTTATGAATATAACTAAATTCACCGGGTTTACCAATAAAATCTTAAATTGATTTAAGTGTGTTGACCCGAGAAAAACTACTTATTTTATTTACCCAATTTGGCATGTGCTGCCTTCAGTTATGTAAGTAGGCAGGATCACAATGGATATAAAGTGTCAAAATATAATCGTGAGAAGAGTATCCTGCTATAAAATAGCGTGCTTCTATTGATTTTGTCTCCGGTTTTAGGGAGACAAATTTTGAAAGGAATTAAAGGAAACCAATATTTGTAAAAATAAAGAAAACCAATTTAGTGTGATGGAAAAATTTAGCTTGGAAAGTGTCGAGTATTTGATTCTTTTAATATATGTTTATTATTAAAAAAACGGACCTTGAAACAGATAAAATTAATTGTTATATTTTTCCATGGTTGGTAAAAATTTTAATTCATTACCGATTTCAATGTTTTCATAATATTTTCATATACTTACATGGAAAGCTTCAAGTTGTGTCAATTTTAACTTTAAGTAAACATGTACATATATTTTTTGTTATATTTAAATTGTCATATTGAATATTTATTTATTTAGAGCATAATTCTTCGTTTTTTATTTTCATTTATTGATTACTACATTTGAGTATGAATTAAACATTTAGTTTATTTAAAATATATTTTGAACATTTAATAAAGTTAAGTATAGCTTAATTTGAATCATCTACTATCTTTTATTTTTAAGTTACAAGTATGTACTGTTGCATTATTGGAAGTGTTCCTTCCCCCTGTGCGTATAAAAACAGCTTTATACACCGATTTTCTTGATGCCAAATAAGATTTCGTTACTTTTCATACGTTTTGAAGTAATGCAATAAAATATGAATATTAAGGTGGCCTACCGCTTTACATTTAGTATAATTTTATTTACAATAACAAGTAACAAGTCTGGTACTGTTAATCATACCAACAGCCTGTCTCAGTCCACTTTTAGATGTGGGCTTCTCCAATGCGTATATACTTTGGACATAAGCACCACGCAGATTAGCAAACCAAGTGCCTATGCGAGAAGCATTGGTGAAGCAACTGCCCGATATTTAGCTTGACCACTGGTGCAAGAATACTTTAGTTACCCAAGTAGACACTACTCCAGATCCACTCAACAAACGGCCGGACATCAAACTCAGATCCCCGCGGCGTGCCGTGTCATCAAAGACCATTTGCCTTAGGATCAATCTAATACACTACAGCGATGGTACTATTAACACGACCCTTAAATTCTTCTTAAATAACTTTTTAATTTAGGTCCAAACGTACTGAAATTAAAAGTAATGGAATTCTCAGTAGTGTTTGAATTACACCGAAAAGTCTTGAAATTTTTTTGATATTCTTGGAAATTGTGCAATGGAAATAATTGAAAAAATAGCAACAAATATTGAACCAGGTAATTCATTTTACATCTTATGTTCCGATGGTGCAGTAGATGATATCCATGGTACTTCGTCATTCTGATTATTCTTATGCATTGCATATTCCTTCACTTCAAACCTTGTATATAATTTTTATTTTTACCAGTATTTGGATGACCATATTACCTCTTCTTTTAAGGATCACATTTCAAAGATGTTAGAAGACATAGGTGAACTCGTCATTTCTGAATATGAGCCAGTTCCATTTGGGGCGTTTTTTTGTTTAGTCGGACATTTTTCTACGCCATTCTAGCAAATTCTCATTAGATATTTTTTCAAGACAAGGTATTAGGTATTTTGTCCTTGTAGATTTTGATAAGTTGATTTAATTTTAATTTATTATGGAAAATAAAATTGTTGTAAATACTTTTGATAAATAATTGATACCGTTTGACGATATAGTCGATATAGTAACAATTGGGTAAAAGTATGTTTTCACTCGACATATTTGGTTACAAAAGGAGCATAACTAAAATGAATAAAAACACTTCAAATAACAAAAAACATAATTTTTATAGTTGACAGCAACTTGAAGAGATATGTTTAACGATTTACTAAGTGATGTTGCAAACATGTAAAATAGATAACAAATTGGGCGGAATATCGTAATGTTATTCGATTATGTACCTCATGACTTTGTGAATTGTTTAGTAAGTAGTTATGAAAATAGAAATTTTTTCGTTCAATTACTGGATAGTGTGCCCAATCTCGATCAAATATGTCAAAGAATTTTGGAGAAAGTACATGGATTACATATGAGTTTATAAAAAATCCAGTCCATATGTAAGTGTTAATAAAAAGAGACCATTAGAGTATTTTATAAGGGGCAAGGGAATTTTCACCTATCTTGTTAAATAATTCTCACAATACCTATTAGGAAAATACTACTATGAATATTCTGTTACAACGTTAATACAGTGATAAGATATAAAATAATACGGGAATAAATTAAAACAGAAAAACTTTACCTTTTGTAAAAGAGTGAGAGGACCCAAAATTCTTATTAAAATATTTGCAAAAAGATAAAAATATGAAAATTCATACGGAATGACATGCCAAAGTAGTTGTAGCTATGAAGTTCAAGAAGCGATCTTGAAATCGTTTCACCATGTTTGATGCAAGGATTGTGGAAGATTAACCAAGAAGGAACTAGGGAAAGAAGTACATATTTTCTTGAATACCATAAGCTATATTATCGTGATGTTGTTGGAAATGGAAGCTGACGATTAAAGGTAAAATTGAATTAAAAAAGTAAATTACGATCCTTCAGTCGAAATATAATCGTTGGCGGACGAGTTGTTGTGAATCTTTTTACTTATTTGTTTATTTATTTACATACAGTTACGAATACATTACAGTTCCAACGCCTTTGAATTTCAATAATTATAATAAACACATCGTACTCTAGGCAACCCCCGCAGTTTAAAAGGTAGTTGAGCAATCGAATATCATGGGAAAGTGAAGAATTTTGATATATTTGGTTCCAGATGCCGATGTAGCAATAAGGTGATAACTACACGAATTCAGGTAATTACAAAATAGAAATGCAAAAAATTACGTACCGAGAGGAAAGTTTTTTAAATCAATTTGGGTATAAAATCTTTTTATATAACAACTAAAAAATAAATTCCTATTCGTATATCGCCTTCGTCATGCTGTGCGGCTTTCGTCGTGCGTGCATTGCATGATGCTTAACGGTTGTGGTAACATTGAAATAAGGTGTCTAAAATGGGATAATATACGAAAAATTATTCTTAACAATAATCATTCTATTTTATATTAGAAAGCAATAAAAGGCGACTTGCTAAATTAAAATTGGCAAAAATCTGTTTAACCAATTTTAACACAATTTGTAATATTGCATTTTTCTCTCTCTCTTAGTTACGTTGACATAATTGTTAGTATATATCTTTTCCAATTCTTATGGGATAATACATTCATGGAATCATATTCATCTAATAAAATATATCTAAAAGTTTTAAGCATAATAATAATCAGTATTGAAATATATTTATTTATTCCGAATCTGATATGAGAAAGGGATGAAATGAGTTGTTAGCAATAAGGGGATAACTACACGAATTGATTTCTTTAAATAGTATACTCTTTCATATATTAATTCCTACTGACAATTTATAAATTGAGATTTAATCTTGCCCTTGCATATTATAAAATGGATCGTCTCTCATAGAAGTTCCATTATAAGTTGAATTTTTTTAGAAGAATTTTGGTGTAGTTTTCACCATGAAAAATGGTATTTTCCTTGAAAAATCGTTAAATATAAAACTCTAATGTAAGTGGTCAGGTACGAAACTATGTTGATAAGATTCATCTTAGAAGGCAGCCAAGATTAATCACTATGGTGGTATGAAATCTGCGGACTGCGGAAACCGTGGGTAACAAAGGTAAGTGGTAAATGAAATACTCTCGTTGCAGTGTAATAATTCGTGCCTCCGAATGAACACAAATTATGCATTTTTCTCAGATTTGCTATATCACCAGTATTATCAAAGGCAGACTTTATATACCACCGGTATTATCAAACACTAAATTCCATTACGATAGCGCCAGTTCCAGACTGGAAAAAATGTATTATTGCTCATTGAAAGTAAATGGGCCATTACCGTTTTAATTTCCAGTTCGAGATTAATTCCAAGTAAATTTATTTGTAACTACAGGGATCATAGCCCACCTGAAGATGTTGTTATATAACGAAACCTAGGTCGTGGTAAAGAACTTAAAAAGAATATAAATAATACTACATCACGTAGTTGCATTTAATTGTGAATAATGAATTTCTACAAAATTAACGCCAAATATACTCAATAATTATAGTGATTTTTATATTTTCCTGCGTTTTAGAGATCCAATAAGCAGAATCAAGTGAATAAAATTTCTGTGCACTTTTAATTTGCACAATACAGCTACCGTTCAAATGACTCAGAACTGTCGAAATAATAGGGGGATTTTTTAAAAATATACTCATTACATTACGGTAATTTTCGTACGGAAATATAGTTATAGGTTCAAATTACGTAATTCGTACTTGGCGACCTACCTTGTTTTTAATTCTATAATTATATTACCTTTTATAATTATGTAATTTAAATGTTAAAACATAAAGCATCATACCGTGTAACCTCGAAGCCATAAGTGATAGAAAATGGCATTTCTAAATTACGCGTCAAACGTGCATGACTTGAGGTCTTCTTAAACTACCTAATAACTTACTTTCTATCCTTTTGCAAAAATTAAGCAATTTGTAAATACTATAAACAAAAACATTAAACTGATAAATAAAAAAAATATTGCAAAGTTAATTTCATTTGTGTTCTTAAATTCAGGTCCGTTCTATAAAATTTCGATTGTCATTCCGACTCATCCATTAAATGAAAGAACGAAAGCTGTGTCATTCATAAAATGTGCTAACAGAAGTTAATAATGAAACCATTAAAAAAAGTGATTTCATTACAAGAAAATGATTGGAAAATAGCTTCGTAAACATTCCGTGATTTTCTTTTCCTTTATTAGAGTATATTTAAGTTCCAAAGGAAACGTGTGCCATTGTGATGCTAAATTGGAACCACCATTGTATTTCAAAACTTTAATGTCTGTTTCCATTTCAATAGATGAGTTTCATTTAAAATTAATGCATTGAAATTAGTTCCAAATTTAATTTAATATAATGTATAATATGTCGGTGTGTAATAATGTCTTTTCTTAATTTGACTTGTGAAACTGGCTTAATACGGTATAAAAATTAATATTTCTTATAAGTTTATTAGTTACATAATATGCATAAGTATATGTTACGAGTTAAACGGTAATTTATTAATTATAATTTTACATCGGCCTTCCATAAATGTTATGAGTTACATTCAGAATTTTGTGTGTTCCTCAGAATATTATTTTCTGCACTTCGATTGTAATGTGTAATTTGGTTTTCTAGTCGTCTTCAAAGAATAACCTATTATCACAAATATCAGCACGAGTAGATATCACACTTCTAGTTTTTTGTAAACCTGGTATATCCATTGGACTATTTACAAATATTAATTTTTAACAAAACAAATTTATTTCCTACTGTGTGTTTCGCAGGAGTATAACAGGGTGTATATTTAAAAAAAAATTGGAAGATATTAGATAATATAGTGAAATATATAATGTATAATATTCCTGCAAACTTTGCATGGGTTTTCAAAAGCCCTATTTTTATCTTAATTTTAGGTATTTCCAAAAATAAAGGAACACATTTTTTTGCATATTTTTTAAGATATCGTTAAAGATATACGACCTAAAGTATTGAGGCTGTAGTATCGTAATATACGAAATATGAATACGGAAATAGATAACGAACAACTAGTGTAGCATGACGCTATTTAGATAATGAAATCTGAATAACTCAGAGAGCAGAATCAGTTTCCAATTATAGGTAAACAAATTCTAAATTTTCAAGAGCTACACATTCTAATTTAGAATCCAGTCGCTATCTAGCATTTATCTCGTATCTATGTTGTGACATATTCCATTATGTAACTGAAATAATATTTTTATATTATGACAATGAATGGAAACAATTTTAAAGCACATTTGCTTCAGAATATAATAATAATAGTGTGACTTTATTTTGGGGTAATATAAATTGAATCAGAATCAATAAAAATAGCAATTAATCACTAGTTGCAAAATTACATTTATTGACACTGAACAATCGTATTAATACTCAGTGTTTCAGTTGAACCAATTTCTTTTGCTTTGGACTAATTGATCAAATGAATACAATTTTTTCACATGGAAAAGGTCCATGGTCACTTCTGAATTAATGTCACTATTTTATAAGCAAAAGTTTAAAGTTGAATCAAGGTTTTCTTTGAATAACTCACCATTTCGAGAAAATATTTAAGAGTTTAGTTTTAAAATAATAGTTCATTATGCATAAATATTCGTATAAATTTACAATGTGCCCTCATGTTCAAATTTCATTCACGTTTTTATCTAATAAAAATATTGGTGATAGTGAGCTTATAGGATAGGTGATACAACTAAATGATATGGACATACCATTTAAATACTAAGATCTGAATAACTCGGACAGCTGAATTTTTAAATATCATAAGCAAATTCCATTTTTCAAAGATCTATATAATTTAAAATCCAATCGCTATCTGGTAATTATCTTATATAAAATGAAAATATTTAAATTTTTTTAGAAAAAAAACCATCAGATTTACTTATAAGTTGAATATATTTGACCATACCTGGAAAAAATAGGAAAACCTTGAACCATTGTAAATGTATCTATTATAGTAAAGTTTATGATGACAGGTTACGTTTCTTTTTGATATATAATGAAATTCTAAGAGTCCAAATCATATCTTTAGCTGGTTTAAAAACTTGTCTACTTATTGCGTCATATTGCGTGAAAGCCTACCTATTTTACTTATTCCCAAATATACCAAACATGCCTCTTACGAAAAATCCTTTACTGTACAAACATAATTATCGATTGAAAAATCCTGGTTTTCCTAGTCCTCTCAGGTTTTTGTTCCACTTTCTTCCATTCTAACTCATCACAATACTTTTATTCTTTTTTTGTCGTTTATAAGTGACTCCTTTTATTATTAAATACAACTGTTTTTTCTATTGTAATGTCTTTTACAGTCTACCGAACAACCGATGATTCAAAACTTACAGACGAGGTTGACTACAAAAAATTTATACTTTAGCAATAATATATTTGTCACCGAAAAGTTGTCAAGCAAATAAATAAAAATGAGACAATTATAGCCCGCCTTTGTGTGTCAAATGCGGTGATTACAGTGGCAGTTATGGTATAAACATTGACATTTTCGAGGATATTTTTATTACGGACATTTTCAAGATGGCAGTCACAATAACTTCATTTCCACCCCACTGAAAAATATTTGTGGGATTACTTGTCATAATTACTCATCATCACTGAGTTACTGCCGATAAAACTTTTTTGTTTTAAGTAAAGTTTATGAACATTTTATGGAAAAATAATTTCACTCACACAATAAAATATATGTTTATGAGTACAAGTGTCATATATAAATGTTATTTAAAGTTGACGCGTAATAAAGTTATTGTCTGGAAGTGGTTCGGGCGCCGAACTTCAAAAATATGAGCTTCGATGCTTCCTTGCCGGCTATGTTTAACCATTTTTATAAACGTGAAATGCCGCCTCACTTTGTACGTGTAAAGTTTTGTCGGTATGAATTCCAGAAATATGACCCAGTCATTTTCTTGGTAGGACACTAAAAATATAACTAAAGGAATACTGGACTTTCCGGTAAATATGGTATGTTTTGCAACTTACATCACAAACTTAAAAAAATACTTAAAACTTGAATTGATGTCCGTTCGCCCGTATATCCATTATGGTTTTCATTATTAGAAACCGCTTGATTATAGTTGACTATGATATCGAATAAAGGATCAAACATTATTCGAGATATTTTCGTCGAGATATTTTCAGCCAAACGGGTGAATATTTTTTTATGTTTAAATTGAATCAAATTTTCAGCACAGAAATATTGCGCCAACATTTTTACTATAAGAAAATCGGAAAAATCTCAAAATCAGGTCTACATTACATAAAAGTTTCATTTTTTCGGCCATTCTTTTCAGTTTAACCGTAGAATATTTTCAAACGATTAAATTAATGACATTAAAACTCGATAAAGAGTAAGCTCCCAAATCCAAAATAAAACAGGCCAATGTCTTATTTTCATAAAAATATATTTTTATTTCAATGTAAAGTTTTTCTAATATATTAAAAAATAAATCAATAGATGTGCATCAGCTTCCTTCATTTAGGTAATAGTATCTAAGCGCACATCAATGTGTAGGCCAAGTCCTTTCAAAACTCACCGCATGCACATGGTACACTATTTAAACGAATCGATTTGAGCCGATATCTGTATAATACTTGAATTAGAGAGCTCCCATCAATATTTTTGTTGTAACATGGTAAACAACATTATTTGCTGGCTTTACTTGCTTTGAGATATAGACCTCTGGAAATCGTCGATTTTAACAATTATTCACTCATTAGCAGATCATCAAAATATGTCAGTCCCTTCCAATATGACTATTTATATTTATATATTTATTTTATATTTATAGCAGAAGTAGTATTATTTAGGAAAATAAAATGGTGTAATTCTTTTGTATAGAATAGTCAAAAACCATTTTCAATATTTTCGGGGGTTTGAATTTGGCATTTTCTTTATAAATACTGGGTATCCAATTTAGGCCCAAACGTATTTTCAGACACTTGGTATTTTATAATACCTTGTGTGTAAAAAAGTTGTTAACTCCAAATTTCACTACTGAATTGAGAACGTGTTTATTTTTAAATAATAACCAAATTAATTGCAAGCTTGATCGAGAAAACTAACTTGGCAAAGTTATAGTTTTCAAACTATTTTATTGTCGACTGAATAATTCAACAAGAATTTAGCATATATTTTCACTCAAGTGTTTTTGAATTAGTTTACGCAAAGTAAAAAATAAGAGATTATGCTTCACATGACATTGCTTGATTTGTGTGCTATTAAATAATTCAGGAGCGCTTTTAAAATCGATGAAATTTGCGCTAAAATAAGTGAGCAATGTTAAGTAAATACTGAATATATTGAATCAGTTCTAAAGTTGTAGGTTGAGCTTTTTAACGTGTATTTAATATTTAGATATGAAAAATAGTAGTAATGCCATCTAGTTAATTTTAATAGAAACTCAATTAGTTTTATCATTCAAATTTCGATATAATTTTTTTCTATAAAAGACACGGTGCCATTCTTACTTGAAAAGAAAACACTATTAATTTAATTTTACAATTTTGTCTACTATACCCAGTTTAGATAGCATATATGTGTACACAAATAGAGAAAATCAAACAATTATTAAATAGTTTGCGATATTTTAGTTAGTGATTGCAACTAAAGAATTTAAGAAGAATTCATCTCACAACCGCAGCATGCCGATGATCACCTTAGTATAATATTCTGAAATAGAACTTTTAAAATACGCCAAGTTTTATTTAAAAAAAAATTGTTTTTCATAATTTATGTGATAAAAAAGAAATGCTTTAAACTCTGTTACAACCTACATGCCTATAATACTTAATAATATTTACTATATTTCTCTGCAATGTTATTTAATTTTTATAACTAATTTTAGGAGGAAATGTATATTTGATTCTTTATTTCATAGCATTCATTGAATAAAACGTTGCTATTTATTTAGTTTTTTTCAAATTGATAAAATTATATATTTTTATATTATAAAATAATAAAATTATATATTTTTTTCAAATTATATATGGATATAATAGACAAAATTATAAAATTAAATTAATCGTGTTTCCTAGTAAAAAATTGCACCGTGTCCTTAGGCAAAAAAAATATTAATTAATTTTGAGTAATAAAACTAATTAAGTTTCTATTAAAATTACCTAGGTGGAACCGTATTTTATTTTTAATTTTGTGTATTCTACGAATGGTTTTTTGCAAATCAAACTGTAAATACGTACATAAATATATACATAAGAAGAATTTAGTCTGTTTTTCGACGTACACCGTTCCTCATTATTATTTTTTCTTTAAAAATGCTCTATCTATGAAACTCGATGAAATTTAGCTTTGCGATCGGCATTTTTCATCGGCTTCATTTTATGATCTCTTTTATAATTTATTTTCTATTTCTAGTTTTAGTTACCATGTTTAAAACCTGTTAACTATCTCTATTCCCCTGTTTCCTATTTTTTTTACTTTCAATGTTATAAATAATTAATTCTGTAATAACACCTTGTCCTCAGGTATATTTTTGCGATATCAGCGTTTGTGGTAAAACAGAATTAAATAAAAGTTCTCGAGTTTATCATGGTATTCAAATACACAATCAGTTGATTTAAATGAAACTTAGTGTGAAATGTTTGTGATGAGTAAAAATAAATATCCTGCAATATGTTACCTTTGCGTATTGACGTCTCATTGAATTAATTTACTGTTATATATATATATATATATATATATATATATATATATATATATATGTCTTGTAATCAATAGAGTATATATGATATTTAAACATACAGTCTTTTAAATAAACGATCTAAAAAAATATTTCACCTTTTCTGTCACATGTGCCTCTTAGATGATAACTCGGCTGGTAATTAAAAAAAGGTAATAGTTGGTGCTGGTGGCATTAACTTTTCCATGATTACTTAGTTTGGCAGAGGTTGATAAAAGTAAGGAACTAAGCAACATAAAAGATAAGAGCCAATTCTGCCCTCATTTGTTGCTGGGATATTTAATGAAAGAGTGTAAAATATAAAAAAACAATTCCTTAAACAATGAAATTGCATCTGCCTTTTTTTTTAATCAATCGTCGAAAGTCCAAGATAAAGTGCATGCAAGTGGCGGACGGTTTTCCTGCTGCATTTAGGAATAATTTTTTTTCGAACTATTATGTTATATAAAAAATATATCATTTCGTCGCCAGGTAAATTACTTTAAATATTAAAATTACCTGATAAAGAGCAAGAAAAGTTGGTTCTGCCACTTGTATGGCGCTGCATTAAAAAAAACAGCAATTTTTTAAATAGATATAGAAACTTGAATGATAAAAAATATGACACAGAAAAGGCAGACAGTTGGAATGTTGATTTGTAAAAGCGTGTTTTTTTTCAGTACGCAATCGGCCTGTTTTAAATATGCAATCGGTCTTTTTTCTTGTTTTTTTTTGTGGTTGGTTCTTTATTTTGGCTTTGTTTTATCTTGACATCTTTAATTTATTTCTCAAAGTCTTGTTATTTTACTTATCTTATTAGCTTCTGAAAAACATTTTGCATTCATTTTACTTTTTCTGAATTTCTTTGTTTAGTCTAACTAAGGAATTAACTGGTTTCTTAGTGTTTCACGCTTTTGGTGAATTAGTAATGATCTTGTTTGGGAAGAGAACATTGGAGTCAATGTCTAACTCTGGTATATCAGTCAATATTTTTGGATTCTTCAAATTGAGAGAGAGATTATTCACAGGATTTACGACATCAGCACTTAATTATGATTTTCCAGTATGCACCCCGATTTGGTAATAAGTTAATGTTCCTTTATGTTGAGACTATCAGTTTCAGACCGACTGGATTCTAAATTTCCATAAACAGCATCGATACTTGGTCTTGATTCTGAAGCGAATTTTTTAAAAACTAATCGGTAATGTTCGCATCCATAACTATCGCAGAAATAGCTAAGAGGTTTTATTATAAGCCTTCTAATTAAAAATCGTTTTTTGCACTTGATAAACTTTTAAAATGCTACTAAAAGAAATCCAATTTGGTTTGATCGTTTGAAACATGTTGAGAAATTTCATCCATTTCGCTACAACTTATAAAAAAAATGTTAAAATTGGGGTCTCTTCTTTGGATTGCTTCACAAAACTCATTGAATTAAGTTTTATTACCCCCGAAGGCTACTACTTACTTACTTCGATGACTCTAATACCGTCGGGTGTTCCTTTGTTATATGGAAATTCGTGGGAAAAATGCAAAATTAATTTTCATTCATCGTAAATTCATGTGCTGGAATATTGCAATGAATAACGTCTTTGTAATTGCATGACAGGCCACCATGACCTTACTTCGAAGTGGTTAGGCTTAGGTTTTGAAACTCTGGTTTCGCTGGTCCCAAGCCATTCATGATTAAAATAACTTTTCACAAAGAATATCCACTTCTAGTTGCCAATCACCTGATGTTTAAGCCATTGTGCATTATTATCTGATGTCAAATAATTCACATAGATGTCAACACGCATTTCGCGAAGTACGATAAGACGAGAGTTCGAGAAGATTTTCAGAAAAAGTCAAGACTAATAATATTATATATTGGGACGAAACTATAACTCTTAAATTATTATAAACGTATAATTAAAATTAAATTTAATTAGATAATCCTTGGAAATTAACATCACATTTTATTCTTCACTTAATTTACGTATTTTTGAGCTATTACTGTTACTTCATTTTACCAGATGAGAATGCATAAAATGAAGGTAATATATTTCCGACTAGACGTCAAATCAAAATTGTCTATTTAATTCTTATATCAATGAAAAGTATTTTGGGTTACCACATAGTTCATAACACTAGACTCAAAATAAATAACATTTAACTCCTTAATTAAAATACATGATTTTTATATATCTAGGCATGTTAGTTACTTATCGGTGTCTCTAATTAATTTAAATATTTTGGTATTATAATTAAATTATTTCATGACATATTGCGGTTTTAGGGGCGAATAATAATTATTTTCCTTATAATTAAATTATACTCAAATGATATAACATATTTTTGTTACCGTACAAATTTTAGAGACATCCATCATTTTCTTATGAATAAATTTCTTTTCTATGTTTAAACAAAAGCAAGAGATAGAAAAATTAAGTTGACGCTTGTGTTGCTAAGGTTATTTTTGTAAGATTTCTACATACGCTTATCAAAATAAAAGAAATATACTTACGTTCTTCCAGATTAATAAACTATACGAATGTTTAAATGAAAAAAATATTACTATTTTTCCAAAAATATATAAGTATCATGATTCACTCATGAAGTGGTCCGCTTACGAAGTATGCAGCCAACTTCATGAGTGAATCACGATGCGTTAATTAACCATAATTCTCCACTTCATCTAGTGATGCAATTCAGGATACGTATGAAAATTTTTTTAAATTTTCTTAGAGACAAAATTTCTTTCAATATTTTACATATACACTATAAATTGTTCTGTTACTTGCAAAACAAAATTTCGCGGTGGGGCGTTATTATGCAAAATTACACTAAGATATTTGACTGTTTTGATAAATATATTGTATGAAAACATTCACGTTAAAAATATCTTTAATATTATTATTTATGAATAATAAAGTTTCAGTACATAAAATTATAATCTTCCTTCCTGTTTCAAACAAATAATTGTAATTATAGGAAAAATATATAATCGTCTCATGCTCAACATGTCTAATTATTGATTAGAACATGAAATTATCAAACACGTTTGAAATATTTGATAATCTTATTAAAAACAGTCGATTTAAATTTGACACTCGTAGTCCTGCGGGACGTGTACGATTCTCGATCTGAAAAAGGTATTACGATGTTATTTAATTGGTGGATATTATGATTATTGTGCATGTCCAAGTCTATAAACTCGATAATTTTAACTGGTATCCTGATGGCAACAAAAAGCTAAAAAAATTTTCCGTTATATTCAATCATGGTTTGGTGTATAAATTTGAACTTATTAAGAGTAAGTTTTTAATTATCAATGGAACCTACCCCTATTGTACAAAAACATTTTCAGCTCTCTATGGTTTTGCCATGTAAAATATTTATTTAAATTTTTAAATTATGAAATTGTAGTTGTTATAGTGTGTATAGACATAATATTCAATAAAGCTAAATATAAAGTTCTAATCCATTAAACTACACCTTTTTAAAATAATTCTGGCAGAACTTATCTGCTTTTATTTTCTTTTATATTACGTCTTACTTTTAAAGAGGAACTTGATAATTTTATAACATCTTTTGTCCGACCAATCCAATATCGCATGTCAGCGTCACTACAGTAATTCATGCGTATTAATCTCCAACAACGTCATATACTTGATTTAGGCTACCGTCTAAAATACATTAACACATTTTTCTCCACATTTACTGGTCTAGGATAATCCAAATGGAAATTGTTGGTTTACTTTCTCATACTTTAATGAGAGTATTAATTACTTACCATTCCTACTTCCTAGCTCCCGCTAATTCGGGTAGCGATCGCTGAAAGATTCCCCACCATTCTAATAATATTCAGTATTTAATGATACCATGTTCACAGATTTAGTTACACTATAAAAGTAAGGATTTTTTTATTTATGACACTGTACTATCTATAATATTTAATAATACAATACGAACTTAATAATTAAAATCGCTACTAAGCGTTTTAACATATTATAGCGTGGTCATTCAAGAGCACTTCAAAGTGTAAATAAATGTGAAAATTTATAGTTTTTAAAAAACTAAACAAAATACATATCCATAAAGAAAGAATTCATCGAAACGGATCTAACAAGCTCAAACTCTCTACGGTTACTTTATACTTTGAGAAGTTCACACCGCCTTTCTCCTCTATCGTTATACCCTCTTTGTTACATTGTACAACCAAAGGACTCATCGAGCTAGGTTAAATGAGCCAAATTTTCTGGGTAATGCAAAATTCCCATGACACTCAGTTCCTCCCAGTTACCATATATAAGCATTTACTGAAATAAATAAGCAAGCATGAGCTCAATTTTTATATTTTATCCAAAAGTGGTTTTGTAAATATTAAATATGTTATTTTTTGCTATATCTCATGATGGAATTTGACCACGGTTCTGAAAAGATTGTGTCAACCAAATTTTATTTTTATTTTTGCCGTAAATATTGCCTTTGAAGCAAAATGTAATAATATTTAAAACGTGCATTTTATACTACACGTATTCACTACAAATTTTAATACAGCTGGCAGTGGAATAGGTTGTAAATATTTTTTCCTTAATATTTAAATTGGAAGTTGCCTTCGTTTTAATTTTGGCAATCTACAATTTAATATTTCAAACTCATGTTGAAAAATGGAATTACCAGTCAAGTAAGTTACGAATAATAAATATGCACTCTTTTTTCACAGATTACAAATATGAGAGCGGTAATCTCTTGAAAAAAAATTTTGGACAATTCTCATATCTGCAAAGTAAAGAGTCAGATGATAGCCGTAGTTGTATTTTGCTGGATTAAAGGAACTAAATCAGACAGAGACTTCAAGTTTACGTTGAAATATAATTTTTTTTCGGACAATCGTCATACCAGTAAATCTGAGGATAGTTTTATTATCAGGGTAGGAAGTATTCCTTGGATCTGACTACCTATGAAGCTGATTTTTGAAACGCTTCATTGCTTTATGAGTTGTTAAATACTTTCCACTAAGTCACCATATTATTAAAATAAGTCACTATATTTTAAAAACATGTCAAGGAAAAATTATTTAGGCTTGATCTTTTCCTTGATAGTGAGGTTGTAGTCTTTTTTTGCAAACGTTTATTTCATAATATTAGATAGAGTTAATCAATAAAACAAATAACCAAAACGTGGTAAAAATATCGACATATCATAAAAAACACAATCGGTAATAATTAATTTTTTCGTATTATCTGAAGAAACTTGCCATTAAAAGGCATGATTAAGTAAACTCGATGGTGGGGACTTACGGAAATGTAGTGGGAATACCTGTTTGGCCTCGGCCAAATTACTTTTCAGTCGAGGATTTGCACACACACGCACACATGGCAGTCTTTGTACCCATAATGGCATGTCTTTATGCGGAAAACCAAAAGAAAATACATAATAAGCAGTGTATAGCGTTGCTTCTCTACATGACTTCTAGATGTGTTTTGATCTTAATTATCACTTGGGTTATGGAGAAGCGAAGCCGAAAATTTCATAATATAAAAGTTAACAAATTTTTAGGGATAATTTTATATTTTTGGTAATATTATTTTCTGACATTATTTTATTTTAATATTACAATATTTGAAATTAATATGAATTACCATTATATTATATTATAATAACATAAGTCCCTATATCAATCGCCGATGATAATATTCAACAAATGTTGAGCGCGCGTAATAGATAGTTCATATTTCATAAGCTCGTTTCTATACTACGATACCTAGGTATAGTAGTATTGAAATGATCTGAGCACAGCTTCCAACTCTTATTCTGGCCTATCAAAAAGTGAAGTAATAAGTAATAACAATTAAAATGAAGATGTAATATGTGCGTGCTGCGACTGTAGGTTTCTAATGTAGGTACATTCTATACGTTTCTACTATATAAATACCAAAGCGTAAATATTCTGAAAAATCACTTAGAAATTAAAAATATGCATGTATTATTATGAAATCCTTGTGTTACCTGTTCACATGAATAATATTTTAATTATTAAATTCATAAATACGATTATATAATCTTTTGAAAAACGGAAAGAAAAGCATTTAACAGGCTAACACCAATTTTAATATGTTCGAATATAAGGAAAAGAGCTCTATTGAAAAAGATTTGTCAAAACAACTTATAACACAATTTCACTTAGCTATTTATGGTTCCTTCTAAAATAAGACTTTTATTGATAGATAAATTGTGGAAAAAATAGATTTAAATTTTTTTATTACATTTACGTTGGAACAAAAAGATGGTATGGAAAACACAATGTAAGCAAACCACAATTAATAATACAACGAATAACAACTGGTCAATGTGACTCTATCACACCTTTAAACACGATGGAAATATTTTTACAACCATTTAAATTCTGAATTTCAGCTAATGCTAGCAAAATAATATATTTACATAACCATATTTCATATAGGATTATTAATTATTTTATTAGTTAGATTTGGACCAGAATTTGATCATTTTCCGTATACATATTTGAGAATAATTCCCAAATATTACTCATAATGATCTTAATGTATACAACATCTTACTATAAAACAAATAGTGAAATAAATAGATAACATCTTTATCCAATGGCGCCATACACATTTTTAGCAGTGCAATATATTTTTGCATTTGATCGTAAATTGTTTAGTGCGATTATTATTCTTGTGAGAAATAGAGGCGTACAAAATATTATCCTTGACGCCCCATATATTTCACTTCTCTTGATCGTCGACGTATTTCATCGCATTTTGCTATTTTTCACATTCATGAATATTTTTCTGCGATTCAATTCTTGCTCACTTAAGTTCCGTGAATCTATGAATACTTTCCTCAGAAATAAAAAATTCGGATAACCTGTTATATTAATATGAATTTTCACTAATTTCTCCCCTTTCAGGGAACTCAGATTGGGTACATGAAAAGCGTAATAATTCCTAATTAAAGAAATCTTCTCTATCAAGTGAGTAGAGCAACATATAATATTTTTCGAAAAAAAGCTTTGCGTTGAGTTATTCGATTTCATTATTACACGTCTAGGAGGCGAGCTTCTATAGAAATTTATATTCAATTGACCTAACGTAACACATATTTATGCATACATTTTTAGTAGACGTTATTACAAGGATTAATATAAAAAATTAACTTAAAATATTATATTATTATTTTCACTTCATTTAGATAAAAAACGATTTAAGAAAAAAATGGGACATTTTGGACCAATGATGGGATATTTTTAATAATCTTAATTCTTTACAACCTTACTTAGTCTTAAGAAACCTTGAATAAATTGTAGGTATTGTATCGAGTTATTAAGAAAGTAACAAATATTTCAATAAGTTTATTAAAAATAGAAAAAAATTAAATTTTGTTGTTGGCTCCCATACTATCCAATCGAAGAAAATTTCGCATATATTTGAGCTTTAGAATTTATGTCCTCATTTCCAATAAACAAACAAATTTACATGCTTTATTACGGGAAATTACACGAAATTTTTTTTTTTCATTTTTGGTTTCTTAGTCTTTAAACAAATACAAATACAGACACCTACAGACACCGATTATATAGAATTCGAGGCTTCTAGAGTATTCGAATCGCCTCCTGTTTAGTAAATACGTGAATATTAAGTCAGTATCTGGACCATCTGGTTAAGTTACATGATGAAATTATAATTTCCGTTAATATTAGCCGTAGAAGTAGAAGAGTACTTCCTCTTTACGTGCGTGAGACATGAATGAGACCATCAACCCGTTTAGTATGTACAGTTATCGATATTTGCTCAATACATTGTTTTCTATAGATTCGTTACGATTTAAGGTTTCAAATTAATGAATGCGTATTGCTTGGCTTTGCAAATTAATTGTATTTATGCAGTCTATAGATATGTACACCATTTAGTCTTCACTTACATGCACGTATAACAAGATATTTCTGGAAGAATAAAAAAGATAGGACAGGCAGACAAGACTCGAAGCTTCGTGAATTAAATCGGAAATAGCCGACAATACTCGAAGCCGTTCGAATGGCTAATTAGTCGGAAAGAGCCGACAATACATGTAGCTGACCAAAGGCAAGTTGTGTCTTGCCGTCAGAACATTTAATCTCCCATCCAAATGCGCCACAAAATGTTACACATCAAACACATTATATTAAGGTATATAAATTAAAGAAAAAATAGTGGCAAGTTATATTTAATATTCAAATGAATTCTTCGTTATTGATGACATTTGTAAATAGAATAATTCGACAGGTTTAAACATTACGCATTTGATTCAATGTGAAACAAATGTTGTTCGATTCGGGAATTTCCTAATAAGCGAGCGCGTAAACAAGTTTAGCCGTTTATTTCAAAGCTTCTGGAATGTGTTTGATTTAAATATGACTGCTTTACGATTGCAGAAAAACAACACTAAATGGAAATATTTGTTAACACAAAAACGACAATAAACGGAAGTAAGTATAATTTTACTTTTTATTAATCTTCTCCTCAATATGGGTTGAAATATTTATGCCACATTTCTGTATTTCTTACATTACTTACGAATTTAAATATCAAGTGGATTCCAGTTTAGCTTAAAACATATTTTTAGAAGGAAAGAAAATTGAAAGTAGTTAATTTACCGTATTACTAGATTTCCATGTTTCGACAAAACTTTTTCAAGTTAGAAGAGAGAGTAAAATTTTACGAGTTTTGGTTTTTCCGAACGAAAATATCTATCCGTTTTTAATGACTTTAATAGTTCAATAATTTAAAAAAGTTGAGGAAAAAATGTTCGATTGGTAGAAAAGTAATGGAAGTTTTGTTAGAGTTTTTATTTTTGGAGGAAGTGAGAAAACTGCCTACAGTGCAATAATGTGTAATGGTAGGGTAAGCTATATAAAAATATTTCCACTGCTACGGACCGCTTCAGGAACATTATTTATTAGAAGATGGAAGCGATAATGGAGTATATATGTCGTTGTTTTTGTGCGAGTTTCGTTTAAATCCTTCAGCAACTGTAGTTGCTCGAAATATATGTATATAATGCAGAAAGTGAAGATACGGTTTTTGATGTATGAATCTTCTTTTCTGACATACATGAAAACCTGGCTTGACCAATTGGTAACTACAAACAAAAGGTGGATTCTGTACGTACCCATATCAAAATAATTTTGTACATACATATGTCCTCAGCTCTATATAAATATTTTTAAAATATATTCAATACAGAGAAATTTTATAGTACATTTATCATTGGTAAACAAACAAAAAATACTGAAATCAGCTTTTATTTTAAAATTCACTATAATAGTTATCAGTAAAACAATCAGTAGTAATAATCATCCTATTTATAATAATATAGATTTTAAAAAAAAAATGTAGTGTCAATGCTTTCAAAAAACTCATGGTTGTACACTATCCGATTAATGGACTACTTGTATTGAGGTAATGAGCTAGTGAATACGTCCAGAAAATGAAATATTCTGTCGCGATCGTCACAAAGCCTGCGTAGTGGTACGCGAGCACCAGCATTAGTGCGAGCGGTAGGTAGACAGAAAAGCAGGGAGCTACGGGTCGCTCTCCCTGGCACACAAAACTGTAACTGATACACTATGTCGGCGCAATCGTAACGACAGTGGCAGATATTATAAAGTACAGCTACACTGGGTTTAATGCGTCTTTCGAGAACGGTATTTGAATGCAAATAATGTTTGACAATATTTTGCAATATACTATGTCTATTTGAGCGTATTGAAGCGATATTGCAATGTACGTATTAATCGTTTTTGCACTCTTTCGATCATATCAAAGTATGTAAGATAATATGGATTTCAGACTGCAACAGTATATTAAAGTTGAGATCGCACAAGAGTTGTGTAGAGGATTCGATACGTTCTCATTTGTTTAAAGGGTTTGGTTGTTCGTAAGACAAAGCCCAGCAAAGCATAAGCTCGCGAGGTGATCTGCTTAATGTGAAATGTCAAAATATAAATTTTGATCAAACATCACGCCAAGATCGTATGCAATTAAAAAACCCAAAGAATGGCTTTATCCTGTGTCGTAGGTGTGAAAATAGATTGTCTTGTTTTTATAAAAAGTGATCGATTTACATTTACTGAGACTTAATTATATCTTGTTTAGTATGCAATAAGCACCTAGTCTATCAAGATCTTTGCATAATCAGAAGAATCTTTTATTTTTGAGAAAGTCTTTAGGTCGATACCATATAAGAGGAACTTGCTGTGTTTAAAGTAATTACCGATGTCATTTAAAAAATATGATAAAATGGAACCCAATATGGAACTTTGAAGTACTCTTGAAGTCACGAGAACACGCCGTGATTTAAAACCGTTAATTTTTACTGTTTTATTGCCTGTTGCCGAGATAGGAGACGAACTAACGAATTAAATTATCCTTATTTCTCATAAATGTAAATTAAGGTTTGAAAAATGCTTTTCACATTTCTAAAAAAATTTAAAGTGTTGCTACATGCACCAATAATGTCCTTGAAAGGCATTTGCGCTTCCAACCGTGAATAAGAGATGATAATTATTTTCATGATATAGCAACTTTATGATTGATGAATACATGACATTTCCTGCTTTAAAAATTGCATGTTATCACTCAATGACACGAGATGATGAGAACATATTCTTTAAAATTAATTTGTGACTTTCGCATCATAACATGAAGAATATAAAATTTTCCTTGTATTTCATTTCATTAAATGAGCAACTTTATTTATTGTGCACCTTATATTATTTTTTTTATGAAAAGCTTTGAGAAAAATCACATTGCTCGCTCCCTGGAATCAACATTTCGGCAAAATGTAAAAAATACTCTTCTTCATTTGATAACACAAAAAGACATTTTCCCTAAGCATGATTGACGTGTGAATGGGAAAATGTTATTAAATTTCGTAGCGGTGTACAATACGTTATTTGGTTTGTTAAATTTATATATTATATGAAAATTAAACTTTCTATTTATCATGACATAAGTTTAATATATTACACTGTACTAAGTCAATATGCAGTTTGCTGAATTTATGGAGAGATTCAAAATAACATGCTTTACGACGCACGTCCATAGGAAACTTTGGAAACCAATTCGTATATTTTCCTGGTTCTTTTGAACAAATACCTAAGGTACAGATTTTCCCATTAAATTTGACAGAAGACTGTAATTCAAATTATGAAAAATGGGGAAAAGTGGCTGTACAGATCTAAAATCTCATCGATCAATTGGCTAACTGCGCGTGTTCGGAAAAGTTTTGAATATTTTTTTATGAATCGACTACAATGGCATAGGGTATTTAAAAATTAAATTAGATATAGTCAATATGGCTTCACGTCTCAGATCAGTACTGAAAAATCCATAAAGAATGCGATGATCCTAATGAGACAAAAACTATAAAGAAAATAATTGTGGCCATGAGCATTAAATATTAAACGCGCATTCAATAACGCTTGGTGGCTTGCAACCAAATTTATTGACCGAGAAAAAATTAGATCTATATGTACTGTAACATATTTATGACTATCTCAAGGATAGTAAAGTGGTAGAACAATATTTAAGAACTAGGTCTGTATTTGAAGATCAATGTTAATGGTTTAAAATGTGTTTCAAAATTTCAATACGTTACAAGTGAACAGGCACTATTGAAATGTAGCCATTATATTTAACATTATATATACAGATCCATTTTTTCACTTTAAAATAAGCTTACGAACATTGTATATAATAAAGCAGCCTAATATTGTGCCATTCTATCCTTCACTTTTTAAAATACTTTTTTCGTTTATGCCTTCTTTTGGTACTTATTGCACTGTAAATTTTTATTCGATCATTAAATAAATACCTTTTTTTAAATAATACCGTCCCTTGTTATTCAAGAATTTTTACTCGTATTTAAATTGACGTAGGTATATAGCACGGATGATTTAAGTATTCTATAGCACAGAAGAAATAAACATGTCTACTTTTAATTTAAAAAATATTTATTTGAAATACGTCATACGTAGATCAATATTGATGGTCATAATTTGAGCAAAATTTCGAACCGACTTGTATTGTTTTTAAAACTACGATATTTCCCCCATTCATAAAGGAAATGGAAAAATTTTCAGTAATTCGTGAACAAAATTCTTGTGTAATTTCCGAAATTTTTTAGATATTTTTACCTCTTTTATATACCATTACGATTTATATTACTTTTTTGTATCCTGATTTCAAAATTACCGTCGTGGAGTGTTTAGCGGATAATTGGTACCATAACGCGTGTGTGTGTGTGTGTATATATATATATATATATATACATATATATATATATATATATATATATATATATATATATATATATATGTATATATGTATATATATATATATATACATATATATATATATATATGTATATGTATATATATATATATATATATATATATATTATTAATAAAAACAAATTCTTCCGTATAAAAACCACTATAAAATTCTAAGTTCTGAAATTATTCTCGGATTTTTGTGGCTAAACAGCGGTCTTAAGCTGACTAACATGAATTAAATTCGATAATTTAATTTTTTAATATAATTTTATCTAAAATTAAAAATTACCAACTATATCCTATTAATTATTATAAGTTACCAGATAAGTACTTGTTGAGAATGTGTCAATTCACTTCCATTAATTTGTAAATGTCCAATATCTACCGCTATAACTTAATTAACAACTTTTCCATGCTCAAAGCTTATGACAAAGTTTTGTCTAAAAATTCTGTTTTATTATTAGCTATTTAGACAAAAACGACTTAAAAAATTTAATCACGAAGACTAAAATTTAACAAGAAGTGCTCTTATCAGACTTACTTAATTCAGTACTAAGGTTTATATTTATTATTTTGTTTAGACAAATAGCTGTGAAAAAGTTTGAGTTGTTGTGATTTTAAACATAAAGCAGTCATAGATAAATAGATATAATATTATTTGTGTTTTCGTAAAAAAAATATGAAAAATGAAACCGAATACTGCATTTTAAGATCGCGATAAATCGATTTAATATGCTGTATTCGTGTATGAAATCTTCATGCAATTACCGCGTAGTGATACGTTGAAAGGACAATTAGGTTCGATTTAAGTGGCATCCAAATCTTTGTATTTACTATGTTAATAGTTTTATGGTAAAACAGGAAATCAGATAAAAATGGAGTTTTCTGCAATGTCTCTTTTGATGATAAATTTGGGGAAATTTAAATTATCGCGAATATCACATTATTTTCAAATAATGTCAATATTTTCTGAATAGTTTATACTTTAAAATTTTAAATTGCATTCAGAAAATCAATAGTTATTTTCTTCGTGACTATCGTCACTCGAACCACCTTTAATCCCTATGTCAATTGAATTACTACCTAAATCTGTAAAATCTCGTCAAGTCCTTATACGATCCTATTTCCTGATTCCTATTTCTAAGCTAAAAGGATGTTAGTACGAATCTTTTTGAAATACAATTTTCTTTTATATTTTGTATATTGGAGTTTAAAAAATTTAATTTTTCAATAAAAATAATGATACTTTAAATTTATGTAACAGTGATCATTAAAAAGGACGTACAGCTTAATTTTATCATCCATAGGAAATTAGCCGCATATTTAAAAAACTAGAGAAAAAAATATCTATGTTCTCTTACCTCTAAAGCGTATAGATTACTATTGACTGCCACGTAAATATCACTTGGGTTTTATTGTATCACTGTAACAAATTACATTCATAATTGCCGATTCATTAGACCATAAAGTTCAGCAGTCGATTGAAAAAAATAAGAAAAAAATTTTATGATTTCCTTAATGAACAACATTACGGAAATCATGAAGTATTACGGAAATCATGAAAGCGCCGAAACGTGTTAATAATATGGGTGGATTATTTTTCTTAGTATAAGTTTGGAAAAATTAAACCATAACCATACTTACATTTCCTGGTGGAATTATTTATTAAATATGGTATATTTTACCGCAAAGAATTTGAAGGGAAAGTACATACAGTAAATTTTTTTGAGGCAAAATTATTTAAATTAAAGAAATTTCTCAGTTATTATCGCATATTTAAGGCGTATATAGAATTTGTTTCATGACTAATTAATTAAAATATTTACTTATTTATTTATGTTGCATCAGGTATATATACTGACTATATTTTTACTAGATCCCACCAGGAGAAAATTGGTGAATTCGAGCTTATTTCGTGTCCAGCATCTTATTTTATGTATACTTCTTAACTCGTATGAATTATTTAGTAACATTATCTGCAATAGCGCCAAGTGTGTTTTTTTAAATTTTTACCATCTATAATTTTCAAAATGTGGTAATATACGTTAAAGACATTTTATAATATTTAAACATTTTTAATTTTCCCATATTTTAGTAGTTATTCATATAACTTAGTTACAAAATGTCTTATAGGTATTAATGTGAAATTATTTTAATCGTCAAATGTAGAATATAACAAGAGCAAATTCTGAAGAATTATGATTTCTGAAGAATATGTAATTTTGAAATATTAACCAAAGATATAATATTTATCATTAACAATTATTCTGGTAATAATTTAACATCGTTTTATTTGAATGTATTATTAAATACCTTAAATAAATACGTTTAAATAGAATAAAATGTCAAGTGTGAATAAAAAGGGGCAATTTGAGAAGAATTTAATTTCATAATTCATTTTAATCATGATTCAAAATGTTATCAATTTTATTATACATATATATATATATATATATATATATATATATATATGTATATATATATATTTTAAGTTTATTTTATGCCTGTGCCAAAAAAGCACCTTATACAACTTTTTAATTCACTTTATCGTTCTTAATTTTTTTCATTTCACAATTAATTTATGAATCGCATGTATGTATTTTAGTATTATTATACAAAATAATTTTGCTGGTCAGTTGTGGTCAGCTAGTTAGTTCAGTGTTTTTGTTAAATTTTGTTTCATGCGTGTGTTATTATCTAGAAGAAACTGAAATAAAATGTTTAAATTTTTGTCTGTTTAATAGAAGAACAAAATATTGAGTACTAGAATGAACGGAATTATCACTAAAATTACGATAAATTACGATTGTGGTTCAGATTAAAACCATGGTTCCCTTATCCTTAAACCAAACTCCCGAAACGTAATTTTGGTTTATCTACTTGCTCTTCTACAGAAAAATCCGATAAGTCAGTTTAAACGTAACATGTATAAATATAATATTTAAGCTTCAAATTAAAATCTGGGCTTCCTTTTATATTGTTTTTAATTCCTTAAAGAATTTTAAATACTAATGTTTTTTCATTTCAGACATAAATGACCTTAACAATTGACGAAAAGAATTGTCGAGATAAGGAATTGGCTATACGGCTTTACTAACAAGCTAAAATATGTGTTACTTTTATCCTGACTATTTTCGGGAGGCAAATATTATACGGCGCGCAAAATCTACGGTGGTCGAGGAACTGTCAAAAGCTAATCATAAATAAAGTGATATAATTTAGAGGGTTGTATATATATATATATATATATATATATATATATATATATATAATATAGGCAATTCAAAAATTCTTCCCGCATTTCTTATGTAATCTGGCATGTGTTACAATAGACGTAAATTACATAATACGCAACTAAATTTAATAGTATTTACTGCTTTTCGCAAGAGTATAACATAATAAATCGAGAATATAAATTCGAAACTTAAACTTATAATGTCTATTTGAAACCAAAATAATTATGAGTGAAAGGAATTAAGAAAAAATATCATACAAACCATGTTTTCAATTCGAAAGCTAATGTTGGACCAAATAAATGAAAGAATTAGAAATTTCATGCCATATTTTTGCATAATGCATAAAAAGTTGGTGGAAAATTTTGGATGACATTGGGAATGTAAACATGTAGATATAAGATATCATTTTGTAAAAGATGCAATTAAATGAAAAAAAACAAATATTTTCTAGCAGCTGTTACACCAAAATTTCTTATTTATGTGAAATATTACAAACGTATTAGACATTGTAACCACAAATATGTAAAACTGCACATTGTTTATTTGACGTAGCGGGGATGTTATCAGTACTTATTATATCGAATAGACCTAAAGAAATTTAAAATTAACTATAATTTACCGGACTGAATCAAAACTGATTTTCAGTTTGAGAACTACTGTCGCAATAAATTTAATTTTTTAAATTATTATAACAACAGATTATATAAAAATCCTAAAACACTTTACAATTTTATTACTAGACATTTATTTGTCAGGATTTCAATATATTTATTAAAACTATATTTGTTTTGTTGATGTAATAAATATTCGTAACACAATCGTAATTAAGTTTTCAGTAATCATAGTATTGCATGTTTGATAAATCACATAAAGACATTTAGAAACAGTAAAGCATATTAATATAAAAAAAACTTGCAAAGATTTAATTAAATTCCCATTATAAATGGAAACGGAAATGAAAATGGAATCACTACGAGAACAAACCTCGAATAAAATCTACAAGTGTATTTACCTTTTAACTAAGTTTATAATGAAGTAATTATAAAATGTACATAATCGTACATAAGTAAAATTGTTTATCAGTGTACGAAGCATAGAAATATGTCAACACCTTACGACATGGAATGCCGTCATCTCCTGTGTCTACGTAGGTATATGAACACGTATATAAACACAAATAGCTTTTTCAAAACAGTAGGTTATGTTTTTCTTCCATGGGATAATGTGTTTTTCTTCTCCATGAAAGAGTATCGCGGCACTTGTTTACAGCTGTAATTTGCATGTTGCCTACGCAATATTTTGAAACACATACTGGTTGTTCAGATACACATTTTTTTTTATCCCGAGTAAATTATTGAATCAATTTTAATACTAAAATGAACAAGTGGACAATAGTACGAGTTAGCATACGACTTTTTCTTGCTTTCTTGATCTCTTAATGAAATGTACTTCACCAATAAAATACAGATTTTAGATTAGAAGTCGGAGAAAAACAGAATATAAAATAAAGGTTGAGACAGAATTTATACATTCCATGTGTGGGTTCTTTAGGAAAAATAGCTAATTTTGATGAATCGAATCATTACATATGAAATTATTACCAAATATTAATTACAATCTAAAAAAATTAGTTACTTTCAAAGGTATCCGATATTTTAACAGATTTATAACTGCGCCTCGAATATCTGAAAATATGTGCATCGCATAGTATCTGCATTACTATTTAATACAGGGAAATCTAGTGTCAAAATTGTAATATTTGGTAAATAAAATAAAAATTTGATGTTCGAGCAATATTTTTAACAAGATTCGGCTATTTTGGAAAAATATTAAGAGAAAATAACATCTGAGATCAGAAGAAAACAAATGAAGTATACATTAGAAATCCAACTTTAATTTGAAGATAAACTGAAAAAAATATTAAATGTGGCTAACAAACTTTCTGTCTTACATTAGATTGTTTCCAGGCAATATAGTGAAAATTAGAAACTTAAAATAATTTTAGTCAAATACAAACATGTGCAATCAATTTCAAGTTGAATTTTTCAGTTTAACTAACATATTTATTAGGTGAAAAGTTAAAAGCAAAGTTTGCAAGCTAATATTTCAATATTTTGATCACGAAATTTTATTTAGCTGGTAACTATTAAAACTATTTCAACGCGAAATATGATAGTCTCATTAAATAATAATGCCCGCTTTAAAAAATTACTACTTTTACGTTTAAATAGGAAAATATTCCACTATTTATCAGTATTGTATTACCCAATCAATTACTTTTTCAAGTAATCAATCAGCAAGTTACACAAAGTTTTAACAAAATTTTTACAATCGTTCGATTAATGTAACTTGAATTTATAATGGAAATTTTAGTATTCATATTGAAGAGAAATTCAAAAGAAAATTACGCTTTGAAATAAATTCATATATTTAATCACAATTACTTATCAAATATCTTTTTTTAATAAACAGAAAAAGACATTTTAAAGAACGTTTAATGGCTTACTTCAAAAATAATACAAAAAAGATTTTTTGATGATATGAAATTTTCAATATATTAGTAAATTTTTTTAGTTTAATTATTAAGCTTAATTGGCATGTAAAAATCTTCGAGAGCTGAAAACATGTTTAATTTTCAATTTTTTTAAAAGAAATAAAAAATAATGTTTTGTTTGAAAATATATGCAGATTTCACATAATTAAAAAAAAAAATAAATATAAACGTTCCTAATTAGATAATAAGATTATTCTCCAGACAAAAAATTAAAAATATGTGAAATCAGTTTATTCAATCGTGATTTACATATAGATAAATATTTGTACGAATACAGGGGCATATAATATTTCCGTACAAGTTTTACAAGAAGAAATTCTTGTAGGATTTGTAGTCTTATATTATTTATTTATTTCGTCACTTAAATTTAGAAACAAAACAAATATATACCTCGAAAGGTTTCGACTAAAAGAAGGCTCTTAATATGGGAACAAAACAAAATTTAAAATTATTCTACTCCGCAATTCTCCTTTCATTATTATAAAAAAGTGTTTATTAAATAACATTACCTGTCAGCATATTTGATAAGTTTTCAAAATGTCTCTTCTTTTTTTTAATGCAATGAAAATGTCCATATGCTTATATAAAAGGAAATTACAACAATACTAATATCAAAATAATAACAATAAGCAATACGTAGGTGACCTCAATAAATTTTATTCCTAACAAAACTATTCTGATAAAATTATAATAGCAAAGGGAGTATCTTAATGAGCAAAATAATGTGCCTTGCTCATGAAAATAATAATAAAAAACGAAACAAAGAAATTTAAATATAACAACATGCTCATTATATAAATGTTGTTAAAAAAGTATAAAAACTCACGCACGTAAAGTTAATCATAATTAGTTTAAAAAAAAACATCTTCATACAACATTTTTAACAATGGCTAACATATTTGATGTACGTATGAGACGTATGTACTGTGAATGACAATACACGAATCTCATGACCGTTGGTTTATTTTTATACGATTTTTCCCTAAGTTTTATAATGTACTACATAAATTTATAACTGTATTCCGAGTACAATTTTTTATGTTAAAATTTTACAGTACAGTATACAGTATGTACAAGTACGACGACATCGTATACAGCCATTGCCATTAGTTTAACATTACAATTACCAAGTACAGTATTTACCTGATTTAGTCATTTTGTGAAATATAAGTAATATTTGACAAGGGTTAAACAGCGTTTAATAAAAAAGACATTTTTTGCTATCAACTAAACTGATGTAACTTCTAAATATAATTTTCTTCCAAAATAAATTTTGCTACACTCGCTTATTATTGTACTACTTTAAATTTATTGTCAGTTCTGTATCTTTTACTTAAAATTTTTGTTTAAAATAACGTGTGTTAACAGTTGAAATTTTTAGGGAGTAGCAAAATTATTGTAGAAACTTTTTCAAATCCATTGATAATTTGAGCCAAAAATACATATACACATACATACAAACATATATATATATATATATATATACACACACACACACATATATATATATATATATATATATATATATATATATATATATATATATATATTTACAGACATACTATACATATGTTAAAGGTAGTTTGTACATAAATAATATCTAATATTTATGTATATTTATGGCACGTGTGACCTTAAATATGTCTCTTGATGTCGAAGGCAAGTTGTAATAATAAACGAAATAAGACATATTCTGATAAAGAGTTCACTCAAAACGATGAAGCGACTAGTCTCAAATCAAAGTTGCTATTGTTTCTGAAAATCGTCAGTTACTGGCAGTGATTTCAAGTAAGAGTAAGTGAATATTAAATTCACGAATCAGGCAGAAAGAACTTTATATCTAATTGTTCTTGGAAATTTAAAAAAGAACCGAAATAGAAGATTGTACATTTCTAAAGGTAGAAAATTCCTTACTCAAGCCTGGTCATATATGTGACTTCCACTCGGATGCTCGGAGTCGAAACATATTATTATTTATTAAAACGGAATATTAACAATGTAGTTGATGACAACTCCAAAAGCCATTTTTTTACTTTCCACTTTAAACAGGCAAGTGATTTAAGATGATCGGAATAGGTTGAAATTCGATATCGGAAATCGATGACGGCAAGCGATTTGTTTTAAATTTATATGCATTTTATGTGAATATTGAACGAGCAGTCCTCTTTTATAAAGAAGTGACTGGAAAAGTATACTCTTTGTGGTTGAAAAAATTCAGTGTAATTGAAATTTGACAATCATTAATGAACTTTTACAATAATTTAATGGATTCAAAAGTTTCAATAAACTGGGTGTTAAGAAAATAATCCAACAATGCCTTTCTCCAAATTGGTTAAAAACTTTTATTTTCAAAGAAGTATCAAAGATTTGATTAAGGCACCGAATTACCATATTAATATTAGAGTTAAGGCCTCCAATTTGATAATATAATTGTTGGCAGATTTTTGTTCGATATTCACATTATTTTTTTTTTATAAAATAAAAATTTCGTTTAAAAATTAAGGGGTCTCAGAGTAAAAAGAACAAATCGTACTCCTCAGCGATACTGTGAAACTGAGAGATACTGACAGCACAATAAAAGTAATAGTGAAAAATATTTGATATCAATTTTAATATATTGACTGTGGTATAACTATCTTAGGGTGATTGTGTTCAGAAAACTTTCTGTATTTGAATACAACCTTTAATAAAAACAAAAGTGAAAATTTATTTTCAGCTTGTTAACATATTTTTAAGACCAGTTTTTTGTTTATTTTGGTCTCAGTGTGTTCCTTGTACCATGATATCGGATTGAATTTTATATAATTTCATTCAATATGACTGCGCAGGTTAGGTGCATACTAGAAATTAGATACCTTATATAATGTACACAAAAGACACAAAATATCCATCTTAAAAACATGTAATATGATTTTAAACCATATGACTCTATTTTAAGGTTAAAAATACGTATTTATTGATATTGTATTGTATATTAGCAAATACTTTAAATAAATCTTTGCTCCGATTTTTATCACATCAATAATTAATTTCGTGACTGGATTAGTTTCCGATATGGATTGAGATTGGAAATTATTATAATTTATAAAATAATTATGGGTCGATTTAAAATTTAATAAATGTTCCATAAATATAATTGAATAAATGTTCCATAAATAAGTATATTAAGTTTATAGTGTCGAATTAAATTTGAATGAATATCCTACAGCTTGTGCATTGAGTGCATATTATAAACTGAACGTATGACGTTGACAATTAAGAGCTTGTTTTAGGGCAATGAATTAGCCACACTTGTGAGAAGTACCCTGAGTTAAGAGTAGCCTTAGATAAATAAATATATTTTCGTTATAATATATATAAGCGTACATTTATATTCTCGCATTTAGAAAAGTTTAAAATGTGCTCATTTATATATCAGCCTAAGAACGAGATATAAATTGCAATTAACAAGTTACTGAACGCGAAGTTCTGTGATGGGATCTGACAAAGTATCTGGAGTACAAAGATGGGTAATGATATTTTTGCACCGCATACGTAGCGGATACAGTAAAAAAAAAATTTCCTAAGTTTCTATTGATTAAATGCATATGTTATATATTTATCCAAACATAATGATATTGACTTTTAAACGAGGGTTTTTTAGCATTTTTCTCAAGAACCGGTTATTTGTTTAACATTCAGTTTTTTTCGTCACGAAATTTATAGTATCCAGACAGACTATCACTATACAATATATTTTCAGAACATGTGGGTAAAGAGTTTATTATGAGTAATAAATATAATATATAAAAATATTACAAACGACATGAAAATTTACGAAAAAGTTATAGGATGTACCCAGCTAATCATTGTACATCGATGGTAATACTGAAAACAAATTACATATAATTATATAAAGTAGGCTTTTTTTATTTTGACAAGTTTCATTACTGGTTAGTTTTGGAGCAAAAATTCCTTCTATAATTACATATGATACACTATATATATATATATATATATATATGTATATATATATATATATATATATATATATACATACATATATATGTATACATATATATATATGTATATGTATATACATATATATATATATATATATATATATATATATATATATATATATATATATATATATATAAAATGACCATTCTTTATCTTTATTTGATAGTAAATTGTGCATATGTAAAATATTACCGGACCAAGGAAATCGATAATTTGTTTGGTGTAAAATGTCACTATTTTTTATTCCGCTATGATTTTATTCTATATGCTGTGACTTTACTTCTGCTTATAATGGAGGCGGAATCAGACATTTACTGTTCTTTAAGATATTTGTGTTTCCACTAAATGAATGACTAATTAGATTCATCTATAATAAATTTACTTCAGATTAGCACATTCTGGCCGACTACTATATATTGCCATATTTCTCGTTCGTGTAATGCAATAAAAATATTACGTCCGTGTACAATAAATTACTTCAAATAAAATCAATTATTTAAAGCTTTATATCATTTCATACATATCCACTTTACAAAAAACTCTAATTCGTTGCTCATCCATAACGGATTAGGTTTTAATAAGACTTGTTAATTTTATTTTTGTAAAGGCTTTTACGATTGATTGGCACATAAACAGTATTTTCGACGTATTCATTGTGAAAAAAACTTGCCTACTTTGTGTCAAAAACATTCGAAATAGACTTGGACATTGAATTGAAATTTATTTCTCTACGTGAAATGACCGATAATGTGAAATGCCTCCAGGAGTATAAAGTTTCCCTATTTATTTTGGTGTGTATCTCTTTACACATCCCGTTTGCATTTATTTTACATTGACTTTACGTATTCTAGTGACATTACATATTGAATTAATACTCAGATTTGACAAAATAAAAGGTTTAGAATAAATTAACTTTTGACGTGTGATATGCCAATATATTTTTCTGTATATCTTTATCGTGAGCAGAGTTATGGAGAAAATCTTATGCATTCGAAATAATAAAACTGTTAACTTTCCATGTTTGTAACTGATGAAATGGTAAAATACTTAAAATGCGGTCTCGTATAATTTTTGTTGATGGTTATTCAGAGATTGCCAGATTGTCATTAGTAAAAGAACACGTAATCTTCCATATGTAGTTTAGATAGTAATATAAAATACGAAGACACTTAAAATTTTTGTAAATCTGTGGATTTAACTTGACTGCTCGGTTAATGCAAAAAAATGAAATAGAAACTAATATTTTGAGCACAATTTAATTTGTACATCGGAAAATATTTTTTTAGTAGCTCTAACTGTCCCAATTCTTGAAACGTTAAAGAAGGTGGAACGAAACGATGTTATTTAAAATATTTAGTAAAACGCGGGTAAATGTTATATATAGATATCTCAGTTATTATGTAGTAATATATTATTTTTAATAAATGAGATAAATATATGAAAAATCTTACTCGAAAAATCCCCTGTGTGAGCTTAATAATATAGAAACTGTCACGATGTCAAAGACGGAATGCACATGACGAAATTATTTCCTTAGAATTAATTAGTCACCTGATGCGGATGCTATTTTCTGCTTTATTTTTTATTACAGTAAAAATAAAAAAAAAACAAAGCAATTCATTAGGGTGTTGACTCCTTTAACGTCTCTAGATTCACATGTTACATTATTACCTTGTCGGTTTTTATTTTTGAGATGCCTCATAATTAGCCTCATAAGTTGTCCATAATTTATATTTGAGCCTACCTGTGATAACTTAATCATATTGTAATTAAAACTGTGCATTTCAATGCTCTGTTGAAAAATTTCACAGCCTTTTTGAGAATTCTGTAGTAAAGAAAACAAACAGTCCGTTCATTCAATTGTCGATTATTGCTCAACAGATTCTGCAGATTTATATATACGACAATGAAATGTTTGAAGTCTCTGCTTTATATAAAAATCTCAATTGAAAAGTAACAAAATATAAAGGGAAAATAAAACATCTCCCCATGGAAATCAAATTGTAGGAAATTTTTTTCGCACGTTCCTTTGTTGGAATACCATCACATTCGTTTTTTACAATGAAATTGAAATTCAATTGACTATTTTTATTTCTTTAGCTCTATTTGAGAAATGTTAAGCTTTATTGCAATGAGCAATGTATGTGCATTCCATTTCTCTTTTTCAACTATGGTTTTGGCGAATCAGGAAAAATTGTAAATATTATTATCGTTTGATTAGAATTTTCAAATGAAATTATTTTCATTATCTTGCGTCAAAAAATTCAGGAGACATAAACAACTATGACCCACTGCTTTGTTTACCGACAAAGACTTATTTATTCAATACAATCAGAATTTGATCAACATATTTCTCCGCGCTTCCTAAATAGAAATTTAAATTGCTGACAACTAATCTGTAAGAATTAGTAAAAACATGTCCACATACACAGCTTTCAAAAGCATGACCAAATATACGGGTAAAAATATTTATTTAGTGTACAAGCAAATTATGATATATCGGTACACATTATACACTTTTTTATGAACATACGATACTTTATGAATAATCTGGTTGTAATTTTCCACCGTCCTATATTTCGGACCAAACCATCTCATTAGTGTATAATGTCACAAAGTCGTTTTTGGCCTACGTATACAAAGTGCATTTTTTGTGATATTTCTTCACAGGGATGCTTATTCTTATAATTCTGAACACATTTTAAAGAATATAAAAATGACCCAATCGTTTTATTTAAATAATCAATCACTTTAAAAATCAAAAATAAAAAAAATACAAATAATTTATCACGAAATGTCATGAATAAACTTATTACAACAAATCCCACTATCCCTTCAAAAATTATGGCATAAGAAATTATCGTAAAATCATTTATCATAATTGAATATGGCTAATAATATCAGTACTTTGTTTTATTAAATTAACCACAATTTTACTTTTCCACACAAATAAAACTGTAGGTTCAAGCTGGTTATTAAATCCTTTTCTAAATTGAAAATGGATATTGTAGTTTATTGAAGAGTAATTTTACATTAAAAATTATCTAGAACTTTTAATGAGAAATCATTTCACGAGTTTATGCAATATCAATATTATTTACTCGCTTAATTTTTAAATTCATACAATCTAAAGACATTTTGTTCATCAAGGATGTTATCTGAAGAGTTAATAAATTTCTTACGATGGAAAATTTTAATATATTTAATAATTTAACTAACATAATAATGGAGATTTATTATTTGTAGTTTGAATAGTGTCCTTGGGGAGTCGTATACAAATATCAACTAATTAAAGCCTTGATAGGGCCATCAGTAGGGAAATGGAAATACTTCGGTATTCCTCTATCCGTCCGTTCCATTCATGAAAATTTTAAATTTAGCACAGAGATAGACTACGGTACCCCAGTTAAATGCATGGTTAAGTATAAAAAGGGTATTTTGTTTCTGGGTATTAATACCAGGAGGTACATTGGAAAATTTTAAAGCAATCTTTCAACATTTACCATATAGGATATTAAATGAAAACTTATTGAAGCAGGAATGCAACCATAAATATGATATATCTATTTTATAATTTTATTAAAAATTTTTTGGAAAAAACCCTTCAAAATAGCCATTTTTTACCAGTACGATTGACCAAAAATGTTTGAAAAAATTCAGGAACTTTCAGGATAGAGGAATACCGAAGTATTTCCATTTCTCTACTGATGGCCCTATCAAGGCTTTAATTATTTGATATTTGTATACGACTCCCCAATGATGAATGAAATGAGTAGGATTGAACAATTTTAGTTTAATAAATTTAGTTGCTTCTTTTCAAAATTGGGTTTAAAGATAATGTTTTTCAACAAAAAATATTTCTCACGACTTAAGGAACTGCTTTTTCCTTACACATTTTCCGAAATTATTAATTTGGCTTAGTCGGAACGTCTCTACATAGCTCATCACTATTGATATTTAAGTAAGCGTGAGGATGTGATGGTATAGAACACAAAGTGTTTCTGTACATAGTATAGAGTGTAGTCCTTAGTAAATACATCTTTTTTAATTGACCCTACCAAAGCTCATTTTCTATGATAAATCATTTAGTTATGTACTTTTTAAGAACAAAGTAAAAAAAATCAATAATAACAAAATATTTTATTGTAAACAATACTGACACAAATGTACGTCCTTAGTTTTATGCTTTTTTAAAGAAGTATATTTAATATTCATTTCATGTACTTTAAGTTCTTCTAGACTCATAGAGATTCTTTAGATTTGTTTAAAGAAAAGTGGAAGAATTACAAACTCCCTAATTTCTAATTACATATTTATGACGTTTAGATATTTTTTACAACTTTGGAAATTATATTCCTGTTTTGGAGAAGTCAAGATGGTAATTTATTTACAATAGAGTTATGGAAAACTTCTTTTATGGCCAACGAAATTCATCTTTCCTAGAATAATTAAAACCTTTTTTTAGCATTTATCATTAATCGTATAACATATATTTAACTAGAACATGGATAAAAGTAAAGAAAGAAACAATATAACCAAAAATAAGACTTTATTCTTCACAAATGCTCAAAAACATTTAACTTTATGGAATAAGATCTGAAGATTTTATTTAATGAAATTTTATTTCCAGCTACTTCTAAAAATAAAAAATCCTAAAGTATTAAATAAAGATGTAACGGACTGCATAGGAAAAAGCTAATTTAATTTACGGTAAATACTAAACAATGAGATGAAATAACCGTTACGTATTAAAGTTAAGAAACAAGTTCATCACTTCAATTGTGACATGGCCGTAAAAATCTCTATATAAATAATACCCGTACGCTCATATTAGAATAACCTACAACTAAATGTTAGCCCATAAAAAGTAGTACTACTCGATACCATGCATATTCGTCTACCACTTTTAATAACCCTGCAGTCTCCAAGATATTTTCATAAAGAAAAACTAGCTCAATGATTGTTATTCCGCATTTATATTTCTTTACTCTAAAGTTCAATGGGAATTCATTATTAATTAAATAATAAATGGCAAAATCATTTCAGTTCCGAATATTATTGTTTTATTATTTTTTGGCTAGAATAATATGAAAGATAAACAGTCAATGTTTAACCCATTTATCTTCCATGATATCAACAAACAGGATAATTTTCGTAAGCATAACTTCTCAAAAATAAATTCTGTTAGATCAGTACCAAATGCCAAAAAGTACCAATTGTATTTTGAATTCCATATTTAGGATTCATATTTATACCTAAATATTTCCAAATAATAAAATTAGATTTCAATCTTTATGTGACGGCAGCTTTTAGCTACAGCTCAGTTGATTTTATTTTTATGACCATTTGACATTTAAATAAAAAAGATGATTAAACAAAAATTCTTAATAAATATTGTGACTTATAAAACTGTATATCCGTAAAGGTTCAAAAAATGTACCTATAATGAATATTTTGCCTTTTATAAAAATGAATGAACTATAAAGAGGTAAACCGAGTCATTGCTCAGTTTTATCATATCTATAAGTTATTATACCACAACAAGAGTCGAACAAATAATAACATAAGGAGTGTATAAGATGGATTTGAAATATATTTATCGAATTATAACTACAATTTAATTTTTATATTTACGGATTTAAATCCTCTTTCACGTGAATCGCAAAATTGTTGGGGCATTAGTTATTAATAACATATTCAAAGAAAGGATATCATTTGGCATTAGCGTTGTTTACCATAAATTACAAATCAGTTTCAACTTGCTTCCGAGTACAATTCCTTTTTCTTGATACTCTTTGAATATTATATATTTAAAAAGTGTTTTCTTGCATATGTTTAGACGCTTCTTGCTTGATGAAAATATTTAAAAGATTTTTTTGCATAAATTTATTATACATAATATTTAAAAAAATATGGAGCCGATTGCACATATATTTAAAAATCAATAATTTCCTAATGACGCTGGTTATACAGCGTTGATGCTAACAAAAAAGTTAAAACAGGGAAATTTGACATTTAAAATCTTCATCTGTGACTGTTTAAAAATAATTTTTGCGGTCAAATTTCTGTGAATCGAATTGTTATTTTTAAGATAGAAAGTGTTTTCATTAATAACTAAGTTAAAAATTAAATTTGATTTAGAAACATGTTACCTGAATCCGGGGAGTTGGGATAAGATAGGGGGATATTTTGTTAGCTCGATGTACTACTTTCTCATTGCGGAAATGTATAGTTTTTTAGAAAATAAAATTTTAAAAGTTTTATTGTATACTCACTTATAACGCAGAAAACACTTTGGGACGCCAATGGTAAGTAAAAATAAAACTTTGAATATGTTTCACTCTAAATAACAAAAATTATCGCTAATGAAATCACTAGCTGTAACTTATGGGCACGAAAACAGAATATTCCTATTGTGTGTTATATATGTGGACATGAAAACACAATATCCCTATTGTGTTTTAAAATTAAAGATTGTATTTTGACTTGTATTTTGTTCGTTCTTAATTAAAGGAATAAGTAAAAGTCCTGCAGTTAAATGGCTCTCTCCGAACTAGACAGGATTACTTCCGCTAATAACTTTTTAAGTTCTTTTTTTATTAATTCTTATTTGCGTTTGATTTTTTTTATTATTCATGCAGATTTATTGTTACGAGAGCAATCTCTTACAGCCAATCAGAACACCAGTCCAACCCTGCTCGACCAGCGGCCGGGAATCGAACCCGGATCCTCGCGGTGCGTTGTACCGTCAAAGGTCATATGCCCTGTCATAATGTAATATACCATAGTGGCGACATATCATTTTTATTATATATTTAAAGTATATTACAGAATGTCTGTTTCACACATTGCATATCATTTAACACCCCTTTATAATTAATTTACGCCGAGTATAGAAACACCAGATTGGCAAACATTAGATTTTGACCCACATATCGTTTTATAAAAAAAACATTTAATTCATTTTCGAAAGAAAAAATCTTTCCGGGAAAAAAATGTTACAAAAGAATACGTTTCGCAAATTCGTATTCAAGGCAGGTTTTTGCAAGCAAACAGTTCGGTAATGAGATGTGGTTCAAAGTATTTTTAACAACGGCATCAAGATTATTAGCATCTTCACTCCCCTTCAGTATTTTATTTTTAGTATTCTCTACCAAATTTGTGAAAGGAAAAAAATTATGACATCTCTTGGGTGTTCGTCCGTCCATCACAGAATTTGGACTGAGTCCTAATCTGTAATGGATGGCCAGTCCAGTTGACTATAATATAAAAGCTTATTAAGGCGCAAAGTGACAAATATATAATTTCTTTTTATTTTTTGTATAACTTTTATTACTTTTCAAAGAAAAGACCAAGAATTCGCCGTATATGAATCTTTTATCAACTGACAGTTTTTTAGAAATAACTTATCCAACGGGAATATCACTTGTGTAAGCACAATTTTACAAGGTTGTTTTTTATTATAACTTTGCTCATAATGTTACATGAAATAATGTCTGTTTATTTCTAATATAAAATAAAAAGACACCAAGGTTAATATATTAAGTAAACAACTAAATATAATATCATATATTCTAGACATAATATAGTTAGACAACATTCGTACTACAGTACTCTTCAAATTGTTTCAGCCCAACTACACATCTAAATATAAATGTATATAAAAAAATCAATAAACAAATGAATAAAGAAAATGGGAGATATGTAGATTTAGTGGTATAACCTTGTTCTAACTTTTAGATACCCTTGCTATTGTATAAATATGTTACTGAGAATAACTTTCATTTAATTATATTACATACACCGGAACATTTGCGTTGTATAACCTCATAAAATAACATCAATTTAATTTATTACCCGCACTAAAATATTTGTATATCGTATAACTCCTTGGAAATATAATAAAACCTACACCGTTCCCCTACAATAAACTCACTAAGTAGTGGGGAAACCCACACAAACAAGAACAACCCACACAAAAGAGAAAGTAGAAATAATACTACATCACGTAGTTTCGTTTGTCAATGTAAATTATTGTAAAATATTCGTAGCTCGTGTTTTTTGTAACATATTTTTAAATGGCTCATGATTTATGGCTATGTAAAATATTTAGGAAAAGGGTTCTTACATATTATATATCTATTTATTAAAATTTTCGCAATGTTTCTAATTAAATTTCATATTTTTGAAGTTTACAAATTACAATTTGAACTAAAATAAATTATATTCTAGTGTGTTTATCATACTTAATAAAATACTATTTTGGAAATATCTTAAAATGATTAAAAAATTGTGAATGCGTATATTCTCCACAATATTTCCAAACCAATATAATACTTTTGATCATTCACTATAATCTAAATGAATCTAGTTTTATTAAAGAATCTAATTAGGATTTGCAACTATATTTATTCTGTACCTTGTTTACGCAATTACCAAAATATATTTTTTAATTTTTAGTATTGTTTTGTTTCATTATAGATGAATTCTTTTTGCAATACAGTTACAATAACGGAATATTATACGTGAAATAATAGGGCCAAATAATTCTTTTCGAGAAAATTATAAGAAGTGAAACATTTTACTGAAGGAGAAGGCAAGTCGAATTAGCGACATTATGTTATTTGTATATTACAAGCGATAACTCGATTTTTACTTCTACTTTCTTTCCGTCTCGATTTATTGAAAATTAGGGATGTAACATCGATAGCCTAAATTTTTTTTCTGAGTTATTTTAAAATATCCTTATTTGTTTTTGGGTTATCATATGAAAATATATCCGGAAGTAAATGACATCCACCGTAAATTTATCAGTGGATGGCAAAATATTTATTTTGTAATAGGGTTTTAGCCAAGGAAATACACACACACACATATATATATATATATATATATATATATATATATATATATATTTGTAAATAATATTCTAATGAAATATTTATTACTTAATTTTTATTCACAACTAAATGAAACCACGAGATGTAGCAATATTTCTATTTTATTTAAATACTTAACCGTGATCTGGGTTTCATGGTATAACAACATCTTCAGGTGGGCAATTTGTAAAGATTGACTTTTTCCAAAGCATTTAAATTTTATATAGATAATAGCGAAAGTGGGGTTTGGGCGGGATTTTCCACTGTTTACTTAGTCAGTTTACTGTAGGGGAGTAGTGTAATCGTTATTACATTTTCGAAAGTTATACAAGGTACAAGTATTTTAGTGAGGGTAATAAATTCAACTGATGTCATTCTATGAGGTTCTAAAATGTAAATTTATAGGTGTATGTAATAAATTTTACGATATGCATACATTTAGTCAGGTTATTTACTTATACTTAAAACGTCTTTCAGGTTCGTTGTGATCATTCTCGCATGGAAATGATTTAAATAATCACCAATTATATTAAAACGATGAAAAAAATATGAAGTTGCCGATTTTCTGCGAGCCTATTGTAAAAACATATATGTTTTATTTAACGCTGAATTTCAAACTTGAACATAGGCATATATTTTGATTTGAAGCTACGGTATTCTCTTTTCGAAATCAACCATTTACTTACCTTTATTAATTGCATTTTTGTTAGAATTTTGTTGATATTTATATTATTGTTAAATAAACATAACCTTAATTTTATAACAGTTTTCGTTTTGTAATAACATATTACGGATGGACTGTAATGTTAAAGAAATTATGACAAACCAAACGTTTAAGGTGCTTTTCAGACTCTGTCGCTTCAGGTCCAAAAATACTTGAAAATTTAAGTTAATTATGACGAATTGGAAGTCAATTTTTTCCAAACTACATCTGAACTTATATCATACTTTTATATAAGACTCTATGTAATATTTATGCAAAATCATAAAATTTGGAAAATATCATATCTATGAACATAGGTAAAGCATTAAACAAATGAAAAAAATCGAGAAATGTGAATCAAGGTGTGTACATTTTTCCATTGAACTCAGATGGAAATGAAGCAATTTTAAATATAATTATTTTTATCCACAATTAAAGTTGGCTTCTGTTTAATAACCATTAACATTGGTTCTATCCAAAATCACGTCCAAGCAAATCATTCCCAAAACTAAAGTCATTCAGAACAACAGGATAATTATGATATAAGAATCCTTTATTAGTATTCTCCACCATTGATTCATGTGATCTAATATTATAGTTATAGAAAATATGTCAAATATTATAATTTTTTTATTTCGAGTCTTTTTTATTCAAAAATCATTAAGCTTTTAAGTAAATTTAATTTAATGGTAGATATTGAAATTATGACATATCCATAAATACAACGTTTAATTTTCATAGGGTGTAAAAAATTTGATAAGCCTTATAAACATACTTAACCGATAATTACATATGATACTATTTGAACATTTGCATGTCAATCAGGCTTTTAGCAAAAGGGCAATTGGTCTTTCCGCATTTCAAACGAAAGGGATTATTTTTTCATATTTTGCCAAAACTTTCATTCTAGCAGGCGGCTAGTATGAACTTTTAAATATAGAATTATTATTTTCTCCTTAAAAGTAGTTAATAAATACAAAGGATATATTGACGTGATGCACGTTTTATATTACAGCGTATCTGATGGAGAATTTACCAGGAAAGAATATTTGTATTTTATGTATTAAGGCTTGAGAGTTAGTAAAATAATTTCATGGAATGTTGATAGTCTCGTGCCATTCCTTGAAAATACTAAATTTTAATAGGAGAAAATATCATTGCTCATGAAACATTAATGTAAAATTTGTAAATTTAAATAAGAATAAAGTTTGAACAAAGAATAGCAGAAAAAAATCATATATTTTTCACAAAAACGCAAATTAGGTATTTTTTGTTGTCACACTTAAATTTTTCTTCAAGGATTGCAGATATATAGAGCATAAATAAAATCACTCGTGTTCGTTTTTGGCTCAGATAGGATATCAAGCTATATAATAACTGTTAAAAATAATTTAAAAACCGTGAGGAATTAGTGGTACTTTAATATTGCCGAGTATAAAGTGACTGTTAATAACCAATCGCACATTATTCCATTTATCGAGCCATTTAAAAATAGTGTATAATTTCGTAGTTCTCAACTTCAACAATCTCTTGAAATTGTCGTTCAAAATTATTAAAAAAAAAAATTTCACTTCCACTTCACATATATCAGAAAGCATCTTGAAAAAAAATCATTAATATTTTACCTAAGATCTCCATATGAAGCATAATCTTTTAAAATTTCAAGCACATAGGTAGAATTGTGTCGAAATTATGACAGATGGCCGACAGAAGGAACAATCATCTTAGATAGATCTATAAAGGTTCCTTATTTTTACTACGGAACTCCAAACAAGTTATGCCCTTTCACAAATAAAAGCTTTACTACGATAGTACGAAAGTTTGAAAAGCAAATTCGAAATAAATCTTGTTACATAAAATAATCTAGAATTTTTATTGCACGTTTCTCATTATTATTTTTTTATTTGTATCTTAAACTATTTTTTATTTTCAGGATGGATTCAAATAAACTTTTACATTAAATTTTTTCGTTAGTAGAATTTGCAGAATAAACATTGTTTTCATTAATTTCTTAGAATCAATTACATAACTAGGGGGCCCTCAGTTTCTTTCTCGTGTGAATCTTTAAAAAGTATTATTTATTTAACTTTAAATCATTATATATAAAAACATCTATTAGAGTAATTAAAAAAATAAACTTTTGAAATATGTACGATTTCTGTGAAATTGCGACATCTTTTTTAATACTCTTTAAAAAAACCTAATCTTTAAATTACACCAGATCCAAAATAATTCACCAGTAAAACATTCATCAAAATCTCTTCAGCACCTATTGCATACTGCGCGAAAAAAAATCATCCTCACAGAAAACCAACAGCGAAAAAACAATAGTTGCGTTCTACTTCTGTAGTCTCCCTAAATATATTTTTGTACATATCTTAAATCTATGGAGACATCAATTCTACAAAGTTATTATATGTGTAGACAATAAAATACGAAACAAATTAGGTTGTGCATTTCCATACTAAAGCTTCAATGTAATTAAGTCGTAAATTTTGACAACAGATTCAGATTTTAAACAAATTCAGTGAACAAAGTTAGGTTGTAATAATACAAACAACTTCGAAAAAATTCAGTGTGCGATATACCATGAAAAGTATGTCGGCTCTTATGTGTCTGCCCACATTCCGGTTGTTTATTCAAGCACCTACCCTTCCCATACCACCCCGTTATAACCTTTGGTCATGTCCATTTTGCTATATCCAGGTGGAAAACTGCATTGCGCGATTTAAAATATATGTAGAACTGTATATTGAAGTGCACTGACGTATACTATGGATAAATATACTGACGTCCGCTATAGATTTGTGTAATTACTACGCATCAGGTAGCTGGCCAATTTTTATAATACATATTATACATTCATAAAATTGTCTTATCAAGACTTGTATACAAATTTGACGGCTTTTTCGAATTTTTATTTTTTCACGTTCGATGAAATATCGACCCTTAACCATTATTTTATATAAGTTGTAAAATAAGGTACCTAAAAATATCTGGAAAGTTAAGGTAATTCTAACTACACCTCATTTATCCAAATTAGATTTTTATTCCGACTATAGAAAGTAAAACCTAGACACGTTCCGGTATTACTTTCTAGAGTCAAAGGGGATAATCCATATTAGATAAATGAGCTTTCGTTAGAACTGTCTTATCTTAACTTTGAACGATAAGCGCAATACCTTACTTGGCTTACAATAGTGGGTAAAATGGGAAAGATATCTGATTCCATATCAAAAGCAAAAGACTCTCACCGGCAAAATATACCGCTCAAGTTCGAATTATCACTATTATCGTTTTATTGTTCTGAGATAATTAACATTGCTTAGGAAAAAAAGGCAAAAAAAAAATTTTCAAATAACCATTCTTAAAGCGACTTCCAGTAAAGTGGAAGAAATAAAATATATATTGCTTCTAACGTATCACTAATATAATGGAATTCATATATTTTAGGGGTAACTTGTATTTCACTAATAAATTTAAAAACTTATCTTCATTACTTTTCTAAAGATTATTATTGAAGTCGATTCTATTAACATATAACCTAATTCTATTTTCTTCGACATGACTATGAAATTAAAATCTTATAATATTTTTTCTGTAAAAACATGTTTCAGATTGTAAAGAAAAATAGTTTTGTAGTCAGAAAAATAGTAACTGCACAAAATAGGAAACTGAACAAAATTTGAGTGAAATCATTTGAAAATTATAGGAGCATATAATAAATATGTACACATCCATCAAAACATCCAGAAAGTTTTATCATCACATGGGTAGTGAGAAAATATTTACAAAGTTCTCAATATTACATCGTGATATTTATTGACACAGCACGATCTTGTTTAGTATTTATCTTATTATATAGATAACAATAAATTTAAAATAAACAAGTTTAAATGAAACCATTATATGGATAAATAAATTCTAAGTTAGAGAGAGCAAATAACATTCACTTACAATTCTTTTCCAGTTCCTAAAAATATATAAAAAAAATATTACAAAAAATATTATTATCAGAAAAATAGTACTTTCTCCTCTAAATTCTACTGTATACAAAATATAATACAAAAAATTGCACATACTAGACCAAACTTCTTTCAATAATCTCACAGCATTGAAAATGAATCATAACTTGATAACGATCTTTAGTGTGAAGATCAATTAGAATTTGAAAATTATTGTCATTATTACCTTGAACACAGTAAAAACTAATATTTTTAAATAGATTATTATTGAGGTCGATTCTGTTAACATATAACCTAATTCTATTTTCTTCGACATGACTATGCAATTAAAATCTTATAATATTTTCTCTGTGAAAACATGTTTCAGATTGTAAAGAAAAATAGTTTTGTAGTCAGAAAAATAGTAACTGCACAAAATAGGTAACTGAAAAAAATTTGAGTGAAATCATTTCAAAATTATAGGAGCATATAATGAATATGTACACATCCATCCAATACAAGCAAACACTAATAGCAAAATGAAATTATTTCACATTCAGAAGCAGAATTGCATGCCCAAATATTTAACTGACCCCGACTCGTATATAGCGTTTATTCCATCCCTTATTGTAATATTATTAATGGAATAAATTTTAATAATACTACCAATATCGCATTAGAACTAGATTTATCAGACGAAGCCATTGTGGATGATAATATGTCTCTATCGCCAACCAACCGACTTAGATGAACGCTTGACAAAATAAAAAATATGCAATCTAATTTAGAAACCATACATTGAAAATTTCACCAAATATAAAATGAAAATATTTGCAAATAAAAAAAAATGACGCAAATCGAATTAATTGTAAATGAAATAAAAGAAGAAATAAATGTGTATAGAACACATAAAATTCGAACTTATTTGAATTTGGCTTTTAGATAACAAATACGTATCCGAAATCATATCCACCCTCCTAATCCGCTCTAGACACTCCCTTGTAAACTAACCACATGCGAATTAAAAAAATTAATTAAAATAATCATAAGACAAAAACTTTAGGTCCCTCTAAACAACAACCTTGAAAGTAGCAGATAAAATCACACCAACACCCTTAATTGACAATCTTGACATAATATCCTTTAGATTAGGTAACTTAATAATAAAACATTAGATTGCATATTTTTAACTTTTTGGAATTAACGAAAAAATTAAAATACACTTATATTGAAAAACTCTACCGTCAGCGAACCACTTCTTGATTTTTAGTATATCAAATATACCTTATCAACTTACATTTAGAGAGCAAATAAGTTTAGTTTAATATAATTTAATTTGCAAATTAAGGTTCAACAGAAAACTCGTAAAGGGATTAAGATCGGGATCGGATCTTCGCCTTAAATTCTAAACGAGTTCTTGGCGGTGGTACCATATTCAAAAAGTTTTGCTACAATTTTGTTTATATTATAAATTTTAATATTATGGGTGACAAAAATTGTTATTTTTGCTTGAGTGGTCTCGTCGGTATAAGAGAGTAAAGAAATTCAAATTGTTACATTCATGAACCCTAATTAAGAATCTATACAGCTAACACTCGAAGCATTCAGAAAATATGACAAAAAGGAGAGTACGATCAAGTTATGTAAACGGCAAGACTTACAAATATTATGTTGAGCATATAAAAAAAGTGAAATGCAATAAAAGCATTAAATGATGTAGGTATGTACGACCATATAAATGAAAATAGCTCTGTGGGCTGCCGTTCGCTTGCAGCTGCAATTATTTATTACTAGCTGTGCCTGCGACATAATTCTCATTTAGCCACGCCCATTTCGCTGATGTATGCCCGGGTAGAAAACTTCGTTGCGCGATTTATAAATTACTTAGCACCGTCTTTTTATGTACATAAATTTACTATAAATTTGTATATTTACCACGCATCAGGTAGTTAGACATTTCTTTGTAGTTATTGCATTAATGTAACGTAAATAAATATCTTGTCTTCTGATAGAGTGAACCAAATGCGATGAAATAAAAACTAAATGTTACTTTTAAAGACAATATCTGGAATTGTTTTAGTTTTTTTACCTAACGCGTGCATAATAATAACACATATTTTTATATTCTAGACCTTTTCTTTTGTAAATAATTTTCTTACAAAAAACTTTATTAAACACACAAGTTATTTTTACAATTGCATTGTACCTACAGATAAAAAAGATAATCCTACCGCAAAATCCAGACTTTCTTACTAGTCATGGTCATTCCGCTAATATATATCTGGTTGAAAATTTAAATACGTGGTTTATAAGATATACAGCACCATTTATTAAAATGCATAGATACGCATTTGTTTAATTACTCGGCGTAGAGTAACTAGGCAATTTTTTAGGTTTTTTGTCGTTGTAGTAATTTAACGTAAACAAATTCCTGATAAAAAAAAACTTAATTCGCTTACCTTCTGATCGTTTCTATTGAAACAAAAATTGTTTCGTTTCTGTTGAAATACTCTAAGTCAACATTTGTGTACTTTAAAAAACTATCTGAAGACACAAGGGGACAACAATTTCTAAAACAATGTTTTTGTGTTCTGTTACTTTTATTATACATTCTTAAATACATATAATAACATCACGTGTATCTTCAAAACTCAAAGAGGCTAATCCTATAATTTTAATATAGGTATAGAGTTATCAAAGTTCGTTATAAATCTCATATCATAATGAAAACCGAAATATTGATCCAAGTGTTTGATACAACTGTTGTACTCCCACCAACAAGGAAAACAGGGATGACGATTACACTTTGATTTTAGGGTAAATTTTACTTTAGGGGTTAAAATGAAAATATATAAATAAAGCTAAATATAAGCTCTCGTTTTTTTTTAAGTTTTGATTTAGCAAGAATTCCAACAAAATACCTTATAAAACACTTACAGGTATCTATAATCAGTTTAAATTTTAGAAAATTCAATATTTAGGGTTGTGAATTTGGATTATCATATTCCATTTGGATTATCAGTTTATTATATATTAAGTTTTGTATAAAAGAACAGAAAAGACATGGTCGAGTAAATAAACACTGCGATACTGTTACAATTAAGTACCCATAACGGTTTAAAAATATTTGAAAAATGTGCGAATTTTGGTTTTGTTTTGTTTTGTTTTGTTTTGTTTTGTTTTGTTTTGTTTTGTTTTGTTTTGTTTTGTTTTGTTTTGTTTTGTTTTGCGCGTGCGTGCGTGCGAGCGTGCGAGCGTGCGTGCGTGCGTGCGTGCGGGCTTGCTTGAAATAAATAAATAGGACATATTATAACTTTAAGGAGCTAAGTAGTAAATAAGATTTTAAAAAACTCGTAACCTAAAATTTCGAAACCGTTGGAGGCATGTCCTGAGGAATCATAATACGTACCTTTTCAAATTATTTTGAAGTAGCTGATAATTTTCATCAAATACCTAATGTAAGTTTTTATTTTGGTTATGAAAAGTTGCAATAAAAGTGAACAAAAAGAATCTATAATAAAGAGAAATGTATAAAAAAAAAGTTTTTAAATATATTCGTTAATAATTACCATGTCAAGTACATAATGCCATAAAATATCAGGGTTTAAAAAAGGCTATGCGACAAAATTTCACCAACTCTACTTTCTGTTTAACGTATAATGGTTTAATGTTTTTTTTTATTTATTGGTCACTTGATTACGTATTAATTAATTTGACTAGAAATAAATTTTTAAACCGGTTTGCGATCTGAAACCGGTTTAAAAATTTATTTATTTTTAATTTATTATGTTGTTATTATCTTTGCTATATTTTATATACATGTTTCAAAATGAAAAAATAAATAAATAAATAACTACTCATTTACTTTAATTTTATTGTCTACTAGCTGACCCGGTGAACTTCGTACCATCTCAGAATCAATAAATTTCGAGTTAACGTATTAGATAAATTTAATTCAGTTTTTCATTAAAATAAAATGAATACTCAAAATTAATTACGTTCAATAAATATACAAAAAATGAAATAAAAAGTACTTTAATTAAATTAAAATACACGTAATTTACGTGGGAGCAAGGCATTTGCTTTATCGAAATGATTTGCATAGCACTACTGCACTACTTTCTGTTAAACTATTTTCTGGATGGGTTGCTCTCGGTATTCCCTTCACTGAAGCACATTGTGATATACGACATTTTTCGTTTTGTTGTCAGGTGCGAGAACGAATAACGTGAACTTGCTACATACAGTTGACCATGAAAGAAACATTCATTTTCTAGATTCCGGCCACAGACACTAAATGATTGGCTTAATGATTTGTTACATAATGAAGCAATTATCGATGCGCGCACAATCACAAATATCATAACCTCATAATCTTCGAAGTCACAACATGCACTTCGTTAATGTGCACTTCGTCAAACTTAATTTAAATATTTGAAATCACTGTTCGCTGATAAATTTCAGAAAAAATCGTTTGAAAGGAATTAATTTAATCGAATTCAAATACTATATTATTTTTAATACTATACTATATAATTACTAATATAATTTTTAATTCAAAATTGGCATGAAAAACTGTTGAAAACAAATTATAATTTTTGTCCATGTCTGTCATTTTTTTCTGTCATTTATCACATATTACGTTTTATACTCAAATTATTTGCGATTTTCTCACTTTTCCAATGCGCGAGGAAACTTCTCGAAGCCGAGATGAAAAAAATATTCAATAAATAGATAATAATCAATAATCACTTAAATATTCAATGCAAAAAAAAATATCAGTCAATCCGTTCTCGATATATCGTTCCAAACAAAATGTCGTTCCAAACAAAATGTATGGGTAAATTAATTTTCTTCATAAATTTTTTTCGTGGTTTTTTCCGACGTTTTGATAGTTATTATGCTATTCAGGGCGGAGGCAAACCCAACAAATCAAAGATCATGAAAATTGATCCAGCCGTTCTTGAGTTATAAATGGTGTAAGTAACACGACTTTACTTTATATATATAAGATTGAATAGTATGAAAAATAAGAAGAGAAATATTTTATTTTGTAATACCAGGAAGTTTGGCAATTAAATCATGGAGAAAAGTTTAACTCATATATGAGGGCCAGTCAATTAAAAGCTCAATATTCTTATTCGACAAAAAGATTAGTTAAAATTAATAAGACTGTAATTATTAGCGGCGATTCAGTTAATATGTTTATAGTTGATAAGACGACAGGGTTTCCGTTAATATCATTTACCAATTTCATGACTATGATGTACAATTTTGTCACGTATTCTAAATAATATAATTGTAAATAATAAATTCTTCTTTAATAATATAATTTTTAATTTAAAATTGGAATCAGAAATTTTCTTAGAACAGTTAAACTACCATTATTAGTTTTTAGTTAAAAAGGGCATTATTCCTAAAAATATATTTAGATGTGTTGCTATAAGTTTTCACTCCAAAATTATGATTAAAAATAGCGTTCTTTTCTTTAGGCGCGTTATGAAAAAAATATGGGAGTTAAATTTTAAAAATATAGGATGAGGTTGGCAACGATGCAACAAAAAATTAATACCCTGGAATTTCTAACTTAAACATTTTTTTTTATCGATTTACTTGTCCGATTATTAGGCGTGAATGAGAATGAAAGAGTTAGTCTTACTATAGTGTAGTCAAACGATTACTTGACGGTTAAAAATTATACTGCGACGGCATTTGTTCGAATTGTCGTAGCTACTAAGTGATCATGATTTGGCCGGAGAATTCGTATTCAAAATGCGTATTTCTTTCATACGACGAATATATATACATCATGATAAATTAAACTGATCGTATTTGTTCAAATTATCGAAACTACCAGGCGATCATGAGTTGGAAAGAGAAAAAGTTGGTATTGTAATGCAATCATCTGCCGTACCGTTTCAAATCGGAATGTAAATACTGAAAATTAATAAATTTTCAGAATATTCATTTATTTTTATTATTAATTAAAATGTATTTAATTCGAAATTAATTTCTCGCGTTTAACACGGCGACATGTCATTGAAGTACACCATTTTATTTTTCTGCTGACTTTCCATTATAAGCCAATCATCGACCAGACCGTTTTAAAATTATCGCCCTTCAACTTTGATTGAATTATTGCAGTTACCAGGCAATTATGAGTTGGCAAGAAAAATGCGTATTTATTTAATAAGGTGAATGTAGATACGTCACAATAGTCTCACACACGCCAAAATTACTTTTATAGGCAGATTTAGCTAATATATAATATATAGGTATACAATAGGTGCTAATTAGTTCTTTTTTTTAATTTAGCCACGTTTCGCGAACTAAAATACAGAATTAATAAGGAAATTAAAATAATTTTATGATCATATTATGTAGTATATAATAATGGTTAAAACTACTAAAATATAGCCTTTGGTTCATCTTTACATGCAACAATTTCTTGTTTTCTTGTCGTTCAAAGCATGTAAAATATTTGTAAATATTTAGAGAATTAAGCTAAAAATACCTTCATACTTTTAAACAAGTAACTGAAAATTATATACAGAAATCGGAAACATAAAAAAGCCATTAAATTAGATAGAGGTCATGTATTTTGAAATCTAAATATATCTTTATGTGACCTTAAAACTATTTAGTTATTAATTTCGGTTTTTGGTCCCGAGAAACTTTACATGTATTTACATATTTTATTACGTATAAATAATTTATTTAGTAACAACAATAATTCTACGAGTATATAAGTTAAAATAACTTCATTACTAAGTATCTAAGAAGATTAATATCATAACAGAAAAACTTATTTGAGAGTAAATATTAAAAATAACACCATTTTTATTTATCAATTGAAAAAAATTGAATAAACTAATAGTCTCAACTACAATTATGTAGGTATATTTTATATTTGTTTGTGCGCTTTCAAGTAAATATAAGCATTGCTATCCCCATAACAGGTTTTTCTACCTATTCCTTTTAAAATATTTTCTATAAATATTTGTGTAAAGAACAAGTTAGCTTTTGCTTAAATATCATACCGAATAAAATCAAATGTATTTAATATTATCTTCAGTAAAAGGATACTCGATTTTAAATAAATCTATATTGTTCACAAAAATATGTTATGACTTAAAATAAAATTCAAATAATGAAACATTATACAAGGATCCATTTAATTTTGAATGCAAAGAAATATCTGCAAAAATTATTTTGATTTCATCATGATACACACAAATAATTTTACAAAAAATTATTTGTGCTACCATTTGGAGGACATTACAAGAATATATACGAAATCTGAAAGGCGAAATGAAAGTGTTTAAAAAACTTTTGGCCCCGATAAATTAATATTTAAATTTTTCCTGCCAACTTTGCAAGACATCTTAATGTTTTGCGAAGAAGGGAAATATTACTTTTTAGTCTATATTACCTGAGGTGAATGAGGAAGTTACCTTCGCTAATTGAACAAATTGGTAAAACTTTTAAAAGTATATGAAATTGTAATTTGTAGATATAATTTTAATTGGCTGAAAATTTTTAATTTATCAAGTCTCGTTTCTTCTATCGATTTCAAACATACTTTTAAAATTTTATTTGCAAATTGAAACTTTTTTAATGATTCCACTATACGATTGCAATTTCTTTACGTTCTTATAAAATTTACTTTCCTGTATTAATGTAATTTAAAAATTCCATAACTTTGTGTATAGGTAAGTAAATAGTTGTGTATGAAAACGATTAAAAAATTACAGTAGTGACGTCACGGAAAAGCGAATAATTTCGAAAGTGTGAATAAGTTCAAGCACATATATGTTGTTTGCTCTATTAGATTGTATGAACGTTGCGTACCCTTTCGGGAAGCTGTTTAACGACCTCGTCATCATAGGCGAGAGAAACGTTATCGCATACTGCTAATATTTTTATTTCTTTTTATATCTTAAACTATCACCCATCCCCACCACCAAACCACCATACTAATAAACACAAAAATATAATTTTTTGTGTTTATTAGTATATATTTCCTCAAATACTCATTTCTTCCTAAATATTCTGATACAAAAATAGTAACTGGTGATAAATAGCACATAAATTCGCCGATTACGATCGTTTTAAATATTCGGAATCTTAGATATAAACTTCCCAAATTTAATTTGATATTAAATGATATTCACTGGTTTAATTAACATTCCAACGGTAAAATACGATATGGAATTTAGTTTATAACAATAAATAAATATTTTTGGAAAAAGTAAATTTGAATGATTAGTTTACAATAATCTTCTCATTTACTACTTGTTTAGTTACCATTCATTCATTATATATTGTTTGCATAAAAGAATTAATATTTAGTTAAAAAAACACGAGCGGGATGTGGTTTTTAAGCTTTTCTGAATAAAAAAAACTATTAAATGTTGCTTGTCTCTTCTTCTGTCGGTTTTTCAAGTAAAACGCTAAACTACTAGAACTATTTGATCGGAACATCAGGTGAAAACTACTGATATAATTTGAATTAAATTTCTTCTAAGACATTTTTAAAATGCAAAGAACTTGTTTATCAATTGTCCATTGTTGAACTTAAAATTAAATCACTAATTCTCATGTATGGTCTAGGATAAAGCAAGGCTTTCATACAGATGATTAGAAATTCTCGAGGCTCTTATAGTGATTCTGCTCAAAGTTCTAACTAAGATTTTAGACCAATTTTCACAGCCACGTGTATTTTGGGTTTATTTTACACAAACTTTATTCAAATTAACATGGAAGTCTTTTTGCTTTGAATTTAGAAACATTCTAACTGATTCGATTGGTGGGGAGGGGACAGTGACTTAGATTCTGATAAAATAAAAGCGATGCCAAACATCAGTTGGAAAGAAAAATTTCGTATAGTCTCTGTTCTACTTTTATTTTTTATATTTTAATGGAATAAATTATGAGAAATAGTTGGTTTCTAGTGGGAACTTTATTAGTTTTTACTAAAATTAAAATTTAACTTTATTTCATATATAACACGACGCTATCTTCTGGTAGAAATTTAATTTATAGATAATTATGTAACACGAGCGTTATCTATGTATTCAATTTACATAGCGTACCTACCTATGATATATCAGCAAAAATAATTCGCGTGATATTTCGTTAATGAATGTACCATTATATAGAATCAAATATACTAGTCATCAAAGGAATATTTACTTCCATAAAACTAACGCTGTATCGATACCGTCTTATTATAACGTAGACATAAATAATAAAGATTATGGATATATAAGTTGAACTAGAGTTTAGAAACTTTCTCCTAATAAGTAAAAAGAAACGGTTTAAAAAAAACATTGTATTATTTTAAATGTTATTTCCAATAAACGAGTTCGCTGGGTCGCTCGTCGAAGTTGAGTATTTTACGTCACAATGTAACATATATTATAACATGGGGCTGTTGGACACACACAAGCTCACTAATGCAGTGGTCAATTCATTTCTATTATGTAGATTCAATTTGAAATAAGAATACAACAAATTTGTTGTCATTATATTATTTATATCCACTGAAACATATATAAATTACCATATATATATATATATATATATATATATATGAATTAAAAAACATTGTATAAAGATTGAAATATTTTTAATTTGACCAGGATCAATTCCGGTATGGGAGTAAGGGGGTTGAAAATAACACACTTTGCTTGATTACCAGGTTAAGTCAAAGTTACTTCTTAATACCACCAATCACAAACTTGAGTTTGTTCTACTCGATTACCCTCTAGCAAGAAATCGTCAGTGTAATGCTTTCGAATATCTTTAGGGTGCAAACTTTAAATTTCATGATGTTTTTCTGGTGATATCTGTATCTTAAAATAAATGATGGGTATATTCGATTTCTTTGGGATTTAATAAATCGTCATTTGCTGTTTTCGTTAGGCTTTTTTTAAATTGAGATTCTGTTTGTGATAATGGAACGTTTAAAAAAGATTAAGATTGACAAAATTTTTTATTAAAAATTAGGTTAGATTGAATTAAAATAGGTTTGATGGAGTTATGTTGGATTAGGCTGTTAGGTTGAATAAAGTTAGGTTAGGTTAGAAGAGGTGAAGTTTGACCATGTTGAGTTCGGGGTAAAACTTTGGAAATGTGCCCCCAAGTTCAGTCGGAGGAATGGGTAGGAAAAGAGGAGGGGAACTGTTAACTTTGGTATAAACCTCAACTCGGAAATTTGTATACTTTATTGTAAATATTTTATTTTTTAATTGCGTACTAAATAAAACATATCGTCCTTGATAACAATACTTTTTTTGATAACATCAAAAATCCTGGAAAATTCTTCCTAACAAAATCTAACCCAACTTAATACAATCTGATTCATGACAACCAAAAATCACCTAACCCAATCAAACCTTACCACACCTAACCAACCTATCGTTATATCCTAACCCAATCTAGCCTAAGCCAAATAAATGTAATCAATCCTAATATAAGGTAACTTAATTCATTCCAATCTAACCCAATGCAAACAAACTTAATCCAAGTTGGATTTAGGAACGTGCTATCTTAATTTAATTCGGGAGAAGTTAGATGTTATTCCATTAAAGTGACGGTAAAATTCCCTCTTCCGTCCTCCTGAAGCTCACCTGCATTATTTTAGAAGAAATACATTTTTAAATATTCCATTTCGCGCTTGCGAAAATCATTTGAAACACTATTGAATAATTAACGTTTATATACTGAACATGTACACATTGTCTTATAGGAAGTGGAAATAATAGGGTGAGGAAGACTAAGGGAAATCGAGTAAAACTGGCATCAATAGGATGTTAAATATTTACTTATTATAGTAAATTACGGTATTCATCATCACATGATACGAGCACTTGATCTTAATTTGTAATTTATATCAGAAAATCCCATTAAATACAATTTAAATATAATTACTTAATTTCTTAGCAAACAAAGCTAAGTTCTGTATTTATGTATATCTGTATATATACATATTCAAAAATGATAAAAAATTGTTTCTTTAGCAAAAAATTTAAGCAATGGTATAATTATTACACATAGTTTACAATCTCGCAATTATAAAATTCGTTCCTACTTTGAAAGATATTTCAATCCGATGTCAGTCCCAAAGAACGCACCAGTTTTATAAGTATTACACGTATGGTTAAAAACATAAGCAAGTAAGTTATGGTAAAAAGTGCAAGTGTAGTTACGCTTTAATAAAGGTTTAATAAAAGGTGACTCATTTCCGTTCGATGCATTGGAGCAGTTCCTAGAGCTACGCTTCTTAATCATTCGAGTTTTTGAATTGTTAGTGCAGTAAATAAGGTACGCATGAGCCGAGCCTGTTGAACCATCTTTGTTAATACACTAATAAATCTATTTATTTTCTTGATATATTGGTATGTTGCTACCATAGAATCATATTTTTGAAATTAATTATAGTAAGTTGTTGAGAAGTAATATAATAACAAAATAAAAATCTAAAATAAATAACTTTTGCAAAACCGATGATATTGTTTAAACACTAAACCATTGAAGTGCAAATTTGAAAATTTTCAAAACTAAACGGTTTGATTTGTTGACAAATTAATTACTTTCTAAGATTTCTTTAAATACACATATAATATGAGGTATCGTTTGAAGAAACTGGCTAAATAGGTCTCGGAAAACTAAATAACTCGACCTAAAATAAGTGAAAAATTACGGGTGGTAAAGAGCAGATATAGAGGTGGTCAGAGGTGATGGTTTTCTATATTGACAATCCATTTTCTCAGAAACCATGTAACGTCGAAATTTGTAATTTGACATAGTGATATACTCGTATTATATTAACCAAAATTTTAAATCTAACTTTTTTAAATAATCATAAAAGAACTTAAAAAAACGAATAAATTAAATCGTAAAAGAAAAAAATTAAATTTGCGTATTATGTGATATACAACTGGAAAATGCTTATTATTTTGTTAAGTTGGATAATTCTATATATTTGATAAAGTTTTAAACGTCCAATTCAAAAGTATAAAAGAAGTATTCCTGTGTTACCTTTGTGTTTTCTTTGGGTGAGCTTTTAATTAATTAGGCAATGGCGAAAAATTAAAAAAGCAATCAGTATTGACTATTTTTGGAAAAAATCGTTTCTAAACTTGTTATGTATTTGTTGGATTTTTAATGTTATTTTTATTTTTTGATATATTTACAAATAGCAGCTTATTTAAAAATTCTGAAATTCCAGGTTTATTTCCGCTTGTCCGCTTCAGGCAATTGAAAAATTTCTAAGTTAAAACAAAATTAAAAATTAAATCTGTGATAACTACCAATATATAACTTGTCGTTTGGATCAAACCAAACCTATCACTGCTGCGTAGTGGTTGTTTCTTTTTTGGCCGTAAATGTAAAGCACCAGGGATCACTGGATTAACCAGATAATTGGAGATTCCGAATAAGAATATACCCCAATGTTTTTCTTCACTCAACTAAAAATAAATAGAAAAAAACTAATTGAATTTTACATCAAAATATATTGAAAAATAATATTTATTTTGGTAATAAGTATAGAAGGGACAAGGGTTGGCCAGTTTGTTAAGTAAATTACCATTAACTTTTTTCTTCCATTATATAATACTCTTTCCCGTTTAAATTTCTATTTTTTTCTTAGGACATAAACGGTACAATCAGTTGAAATTCCAACAATGTAAATTTTTTACTTTTCAGTTATTTTTCTTCATGTTTTTAATAGAAAATTACCCCATGTAGAAAAAAGTGTTACTTAAGACTGATATTGCTTTTTTGTTTTGGTAACGATTACTTCGAAAAGACAGATGAAAACGAGCTTTGTTCTGTCAGTTAGGTTTATATTTTCCATCACGAAACGGAAAATTACTTGGACGGTAATGAGTAACTTTATCATTGTTCAAACCTTGTCCACACTCTGTGACTTTTATAAAATTTTCCAACAGACTTTAGGTTTGACTGTCACTTTCAGAAGAGTTTTCACATCCGTTGAAGTCGACGTTGTTCTGCCTTGTAAACCATGCTTAAATATTATTATATATATTCGGTATTATAGCGTTTGCTTATTTATTGATTCGAAAAAATTATATAGGTACGCCTCAACCGAAGATCGAAAGTCATGTCCTCTAGCAAAGGTCCTAATGTCCTTCAGCGGTCTAAGAGAATTGTTATATTTTTTATTATTTTTTGTAATCATAGATAATATAAAACAGAGTGAGGAGGCGAACTAGGATTCTATATTTTTTTAATAATGAATTCAAGAGAATAATTTTATATAGGTTGTAGGTTTAGGTACATCAGGGGAATCATACGTAGTTAACAATGATACTTAGGTTATGTCATAGCTGTCTATATTAGCTGTAAAATCATTTTTACCCTTATTGTACGGAAACATAAATGATATTTTCATTTCATTCACTTTTTTGAGCTTCCAGCATATCCCTGTTACCTCATTTACCACACTATGTACACAAGTATACACAGGTGTACAAGGATCCAAATATTTTATTAAACGTACGACATACATATTAAAAGAAAAAAGTTATGGGTTGTTAGAAAAATTAGCAATTAAATATTACTCATTATTTTTTTTTATATTTAAGCAAAAATAATATCTTACATCTTAATTAAACAAAAAAAATTAATAGGATTTATCTTAAAGCACATTTTTATACCTTAATTTCCCTTGACAAACATTTTTGTTTCTTAATTAGGAATCAAAGCAATATTTTTATGAATCATTAAATGATGGCAAGGCATTTAAATGATTATGGAAAGTTTTTTTTAATTACACAAACAATAAAAATTTCTATGACCGCATTTTATGTATTATATAAAATTTGATAGAGTTACACAAAAGCTTAACAAAACTTTCTATAACCAAATTTAAATCATTAGAGAAAGTTTGTTGAATTTTTGTGTAACTTTCTCATTGGTTACGCATAAAAGTATTCCGTTTTCTGAATTCAATACTGAACACAATTGGTTTAAATGTAAAGCAGTTGTATTTTACAAACTGAGCTGACATTTGTAATTTTATAAGACTATCGCATTACGCGTCGGAATATTTTTCTTATTTACTAGTTGAATAAGATTTAACAAACAAAATAATAAATCTGATAAGCAGTTTTCACAACATTGCTTGTTCCAAATGGAACAAGCAATCGGTTGTATTGAAATAAAAAAGTGGTACATTTTCAGTTAAGTTTGCAAAGTTAAGCTGAAAATATATCGCTTTTCTCAAATTCGAAATTGGAAGCCGTCCTTTTCGAGGTCGCCTAATTTCAACTCCCACATCTCCCACACCCTTATGATTATCGATGCGCAACTACTATAATATACGATGGGAGGGGTGAGGTTACTACCACGCATGCCATTCGTCACAAAATACCATTGGTCTGCGATGTGTCATTTTGACTGCATAGTGGAATATAGGCACACACACGATCAATTTTACATACTATATACATACTCGTATATATAGATAAGACATTATACATTACTTCCATATGTTTTATACTTTTATTTCTTATATACTTTTTTATATCTGCTAAATTTTTAAGTGTTGTATGTTTATCTTTTTGGTATTTTTGCCTTTTTATTTTTTATATTAACACGTCATTACTATTATTCTCTGGTACAATGTAAGAATGTAATGTAATATAACATATAGTCCGTTGTAATGTAATTTAACACATATCCTTTGACGCATGTTATTACTATGCCTACATAGATATACAATTTTTATTAAAATAGTGAAAAAATTAAGAATTTAATCTAATACATGCCGAGAGTCTTGTTTGATCTTTTATTTTAAAGATGTAATCATTTTCATATAAATCGCCTGAATCTACATAAGATTAGAAACGTCATGTTTATTCTTTTGACCTTTATTTACCCAAAATGTAACGCATATTATTAATTATAAAATGCTACCATTAGATAGATCTTAAAAAATACTAAAACGCGATAGAAATGTACTCAGTGTTCAACTACCAGAGAGACAAGCAACTATCCCAATCGATCGTCTTTAACCTGTCTACATAGTCAGCTGGGCCAACGAACCACAATCACCGAACCCTCAACAGGATAAATACAAACCAAACGCTCAAGAAAACGGGCTGCGGGTTTATAATTCAGTTACCGTTGCGCTTCGCTTGAGTCGTAGCACTAGAACTGCACTGACTTACCAACCATTACAACCAATTAATAATAAACTCGGAAGGAAATGTGGCTTGATAATCAAATAATAGTACACAAGAAAATTTGGTTACCAGTACGCTTCCCTTGTCGGGGAGCACTGTAACGACACTGAATTAACAGACTATGAAAAGCAAAGTATTAGTATAAAAATATCTTTTAAAAACCGACTTCCAAAAAAGGTAGTTATTGAAAAATAAAAAATAACTCAAAATATGTACCTACTTATTTACTATAAAAAATAAGTTACTTACTTTTGAAGTCGGTGCCAGTCGGTTGATGGTCGATCAACTTAAACAAATTTATAATTTAATTTAATTTATAATGTAAATTGAAAAGTTTTACTTCTAATACACTTACAATCTAAATGGATTCATAAAAGGTGCATTTATAATATAAACTTTTACATTTCTTTAAGTTGATCGGTGGTGCTGGCACCGACTTCAAAAATAAGTAACTTAGTTGTTTATTGCAATATACCTACTTAGTATCTATTTTGAGTTAAATATTTTTTACTTTTTAGTGCATACGTTTTTTGAAGTCGGTTTTTTAAAAGATATTTTGTTTTAAAATTTTTAATGATTAATACACTAATATTAATTATCAAAATAATTTTATTTCATAGAATATTGGAGTATTATTAAAAGTCACGAGCAAAAGCTAGTATATAGAAAATTTATCTTAGTCTAAAATTAATTCTCAACAACACATAGAAATGAAGCGATATTAGTAGCCGCCAATGGTAGCCGTTGAGGAGTTCGGTTCTCCATATCGGCAGTTCAATATTAGATTTTTAAAGTAATAACTAAAGTCACAACTAACCAGTAGCATACATATGGAATCACGATCGATCCGTTAAGGAGTTACATTATTCATCTTCAGAATGTATCGTCATACTCTGACTAGGTCGATGGTGCAGTTATTTTGTAATGTAACAACTACTAGCGACAAATATCTTTTATCACGGTTGATTTAACAATATCCGTTAAGGAGTTCCATTATTAATATCCAGAACTTATCATCAAACCCTGACCTGGTAAGTGATGTGATTACTTTGCAAAATAACAAATACCTGTAGCAAATATCTTGAATTGTTGATTTAATGTTATTAATTAAGAAGTTCCATCGTTCATTTCCCGACCTCACATCAGACTGACATCATATTTAAATGGGACCACACCTATATTTAAAAATATAGAATATCATCGAAATCGGCCCACTTCGTAAAGAATTATCGGTGAACTTACATAAAAAAAGATTCCAACGAATTGAGAACCTCCTCCTTTTTTGAAGTCGGTTAAAAATGTTCCCAAAAGGAAATTAGCACGCAGTAAACATTGGCAAAACCCGAGATCCAGTATAAGCAACACACCATAGTGCACAACGACGTAAATTATACCTCTAGTTCAAGCTTCGACGCTTTCAAAAATCGTTTATTGAAGAGTGTAATCATTATTCAATTGTGTGTCGACTTTATAAACAGCCAAATTTAATTTAACTTTACAATTATAATATTTCATGAACCAAATAACTTTAATATCAATTTTGAGTAATAATACATTTATTTAATTAAATACTTTTACTTGTACAATCGTAATATACTGGATGGGTGTCCAGGACTAATGGCAATACGAAAACAGCTGACTACCAGTATGTTGACCATCAACAAGAGCGATGAGTTTTAGAGTTCCATCCTCTTTATAGTAATCTATATATTGCTTATTTTCATCGTTGGGTTTAATTTTTTAACAGTTATGATTCTTAGTATGGTGATTCATGTTGCTTAGTCAATTTTCCAAATTTGGGAATCTGATGACATGTATTGTTAAGTAAAACGCGTGAGCAGCGCCACGAAGCACCATCGTCCTTAATCGTACTTCATTCCAAAAATAGACATCTAATACCTTTTTATATTTTAGTTGCCCTTTTTATGTTTATTAAATTTGCTTGAATATTTAATTTTCTAAGCTTATACTTAACTTTTTTTTTGTAATCTCATCTGCTTCATATTCATTTTTTTTGGTAGTTTGTTGTTAATACATGTTAGTTGTTCCTTCGATTTTGTTATTGTATTTACGATTTGATACAACGTATTTTACTACACAGTGTTATGGTTGATCGAAAGAGATTGTTATTCTAGCAATGCCCAAAAATAAAAAAAATACCCAAGCAAGCGTAAAACTTGTAATAATAATTATATTTTTTAAACAATTTCCGCTTATATTTTTTCATTACCTACAGCCTTTTTTGTTTATGCCAATCTCAGAATAAAATAATACAACAAAAGGCATAATTCCTAAAATATTTTTAATGCTTTTTATTTTTTTAAAAATGGACCAGAGTAATCTTTTCTGTTCAAGATTACTCTGGTCCACGAGAGATTTTTTTTCATTAAAGATTTTGTTATATTCCTCAGTGTACCGTTTATAAAAGAATATATCTAAATATGATAAATATACAATTAATTTTTATGTTCAATCTCATTCGTAATACTCATAGAGAAATATATTACTTCATAGTTCCGCCTCAGGGATTTCTTAAATTTTTACAAAGAAAATAAATTTCCAATAAAGACGGTTATAAAAACGTAAGTTGGTAAATCAAAAAAAAATTAAATGATAAATTTACAGAACAAACAAGTATCAGCTCGTGGAGCGTTGAAAATATGCCTGGAAGGTATATAGTTTAGTCGAATGACGTTAATACTAACTCGTTTAACAAGTAGTATAATGTACAAACGAACATTAAACACGTAAAGTCATTCACGGATTATATTTTAATTTTACGTCTCTTAACATTTCACATTTTCCAGGTGTAAAAATATTGTGAATTTCATGTACTAACATCGTTTTTATAATTTTGATTAAAGCTGTATCAGATATGGGGGGAATGGGGGTAATTTATATGTTTGTGGATATTTTTAGTAATTTATCAGAATTGTCTTATAAATAATTATAAAAAGATACTTAAAAAATATTCGTGAAATACTTATAACATGCCTTTTAATTACTACCTTTAACGACGTAAAGTCAACAAAATAATTTGAGAAAATTAATTTTACTTCGAAAATATGTCTACATAAATATTTTTAAGTATTGTCTATTGACATATAATTTTACAAGTCGAATGATTTCCAAGAAATAGCCACATTGTATAAAACAAACTTCATTGTGAGTGACCTTGTAAGACTTCTGTTTTTTTTCTTGGTTCAAATATTTTGAAAAATGTTATGAAAATTATAGTATTAAATGAAATTGAAATAAAAAGGAAAGAGGGACCTATGAGTGAAATAAATGGGTACAGAATATATAATTGAATTTCAATTCAAGTTGCAACTATTACTATTTGAAAATTAAAATAAATAACAACAAAACTCCTTTCATTTAGATATATTGGTAACTTATTTGAATAATACTTCTTTGTGGAGTGAATGTATTAGATGAATATGGAAATATTTTAGTTTCTCGACAATTTTAAACAAATTTGAAAGTTTTTGAAAGCATTAAAAATCAATTATAAGGGATAGGCTTAAAAGCAAATATTATTGAATAAGTTTAAAATGAAATTCAGAATATCAAATATTAGTTTTCTGAAGCCAATAAGAGGTCTTATATAGGCAATTATTTTTAGTGAATAATAATCGACTAATTTCTTTCAGTGCAGCTTTCAGAATATTTTATCCTTGAAATATTTATTGGAACAAATTATACGGATTAGTGTGAAAGCGAGATAACATTACCTATGGAGAAACCAGGAAATAAAATTTTATATACGGCTTCAAATACTATATTTACGATACGAAAATAAAATATAATATCTAGGCCTAAAGCAACATTACGGACCAAGGGTAGAATAATAAAATAAAATAATAAGTAAACAATGCATCGGGATGCGAATATTATAATTAATTAAACGTTTATCTAAACAAACATGCAGCCAAAATTTAAACAACGGAATTATAAAAGAAAGAAGTTGCATTTTACATATTTGTAAATATCAAGAATAATGTTTGATACTTTTAATTAGAAAATTATCTGATATACAAAATCATTTACACAGTAACAGTCAAGATGCAACGCATTTCCTCAAGTCAATAAACCTCGTAAACATAAACCTCGACCTAACCGTGCTGAGATAAACAGATGACTTTTTCGTTTTTCAATCAACGTTTTTTCAATCTTCTGCCGTAAATTTTTCGAATTCGTAACGAATAAAAAATATAATCATAATTAATCTGAAAAATAATTCAGGCTACTTTGAAAAATTATTTGATTTCATTTCCGTGGATAACGGAAACGAGTTAATGGATTTATTTTAACTACTTTTTACCTTAATTTATTATTCTTTTTAGTTGAACATAGTAATTTTCTGAAATTTCCACTCTAGACAACTCAATATGAAGTTACACATGAAAAAGGTATTCTGATCTTAAATCGATTCCGACCATTATTAACATTTGTCACAGCATTTATTTATTGTGAGAGAAAATGATACTTTTCGCCGTCAATTGAAAGTGAACAGTAAATCAGTTTTAATCGTGAGCATAGATGCATACGATGATGAAAACCGGCCAGGCTCGGCTCCCAGATTTTACGTGGATCGAGTGGGTGGACAGGGGAATGGCAAGCAAGCGGGTGACTGATTTTTTATAGCCTAACTTGAGAGTTATTTTCGTTTACATCACAGAGAGTTCCTTTTTTAAGCCCTTGACTTTCCCTCTAAAAACTAAAGGCATCTAATTTAACGATTTTATGTCTTACCTTTTTGTTGAAATTGCTTTTGTGAAAAAAAAATATATATATTTTACGTACACGTAGTTCAGAGCCATCTCTGCAGCTATCCTATATATCCTATTTATTTTTTTGGAATAAAATTGAATACAATATATCCTATATTGAATAGCGAATTATCGACCTATCGACTAGTTGAAGTATTTTTAAAGGTAATAAAGTAAAAAAGTGATAAAGATACTCTAGTTTTAAACAACCTCCAACGTACAAACTCACAAACATTACTTCTTAAATTTAATAGTATAAATACCGCAATTAATAAGAATTATGTTTAAATGTAATTATAAATTTGTTGTGCTAAGCTTAAATTACAAGACAAATCAGTAAAATACTCTATACTTTGTAAAACTAACTTGTTCATATGATGCATTTATTCTTAGTCGAGTCGAGATTTGCCATATTCGTTTTATTTGTTTTCATGCCAGATTGTATCTAAGTCGTTATCATTATGAATACTGACAATCATTCTTGGAAGCATCAGAGGTAATTATTCTTTTGGTCTTTCTCTTATGAATGTTAGTCTTCCTTTTATCTCTATGTATTTTTTATCGTTTATTTTTGTGTCCCCTTTTCTGTTTGTGAGATTAGTAATATTTTCTGAGGATTTCAAAATTTTCGCAACTCGTGTAGACCGTTTTCTACTATTTGTGAACTTGATACCGGCGAGACAATCCTTAACCTTTTTCCGGGAATCAGTTCAACTTGAGTAATGAATTTGAAGGCATAGCTTTCTATTTTTCAGACACGATTGAATTTTGCAGTCCAGGTGTAGGAAATGCTAAATCGATGTTTTGAAGCCGAAGAGCAGATTGCAATGCATTAAAGTTTTGTCGCTTAGGTGTAGATCGTATTGAATCCAGACTGTAAAAATGAGGACTGTTATTTTAAAGTTTAGATGTTTTAGGTTATGAATTCAAAAAGGCCTAATCCGGAACAGCATCAGGGTTGAATGGTACGAAATTTGTGGCTTTGAAAATTGACACTTTATTCTGAACTACTGCAGATTATGACCAACCAATTTCTAATAGGAGGATGCACGCAGGAATGGAGACGACTGAGTTTTCAGTTTGGAATTTTAATGATATTCATTGCTACTTTTATAAGAATATGAATTTAAAGCTTCGAAAAACACGTGGACGGTAAACAATTGTTGTCAAACTGGATATGTAAAATACCATTTTCAGAAGCGAATTCAAGAGTTTTAATAAAACTAATATGGGACTATATGCTATAAACTATTAGCATCACCGGAGGTTTACTAGGCAATAAGGGAGTTTTAAGTCAATCCAAGAATAAATTTGCGTTTATGTATTCTGAAATCTTACTCATGGTTTTGTTTGAGCCTTATGGCATCCCATCTGACAACTCCCGTCTTATTCTTTTGCCTTTGAAAATGCAGTGGGATAGTAAAAATCTCCTTCACCGTTACAGCAGGTTAGGAATAAAATGTTGTCACTCTTTTTATCAGACATGATAAATGCTACATTTTTCGGCCTTTTTGAACAACCATAGTTCTATTATTCATTAGCAAGCAAGTTTCGTCCGAATTGAGTATATGACCTGGTTTACCGAACAGACAGGGCTTGCAAGGTACTTTTAACTAGATATAAAAAATAAATAATCCTTTATTGTCTCTCTATTTAATCCTGCTGCACAGTCTCACCTGCCAGTTTTCAGACAGAAACCTTGAAATTTCCGTGCAAGGAATTCTTTAGCCTTTCCTCCCCTCCATTTTCGCTATATTTCCAAATTCGTGCAGAATATTCAAACATTCAGGCAAACGATGACCCATTGAGTAAATTGCATTTAAATCTGTGACAAATCCATGAGCCTTTCATTTTTTATGTTGAATTAAAATTGTTTATTATAATTTTCGCCCAATATTGAATTTGATCTGAATCTATTCTAATGTATATGTGTTTTTGTTTTCATTTTTCTTTTTAATGCAGTTGCAGGCACCCCATGTAAGCGAGCAGCTTTATTTACTTCCGTAGTTCTATTCGCGATAGTAGCAAAAGAAAGCCTGCATAGACTGTGAAATCCATTGTCTTCGAGGCACAAAGGCGACTTGGCGCTTGTATAAAATATGTATAAAATATATAATAAAATATGTATAAAATATATATGTATAAAATATATAAACTTATTTTGCAAATATATTCAATAAAAATTTAAAATATTAATAAAGGACTATTCATCAATCTTATTTTTGTACTTAAAGTTTACATGAAAAGCATTATAAAGTAAAACAAAGAAAATAATAAATCGGTTCATCTGTTCCCAAAAATATCGGTCCGAATTTCTTCTCATCTAAGAAGACCTGGACCACGCATTTAAAAGCAAATAATTTCTTATAACGAATTATTTTGAAGTTAAATTACTGGCTGATATACGCCGTCTCCTTGTCATACAAGTAAAACACAAAGAATCCTTTTTTTTTGTTACGTTCTTGAATCGAAACAAGTGAATGAAATTATTGATTTGTTTTGAAATCAATGTGTCCATATAAATGTCTGTTTTGTAGTTTAAATGCAGTGACACGCCTGGACTCAACAACCGTTACTGATAAAATGTTGTTGTTGGCACGCTCTGGCGGATGTGTCTTAAAATATAACATTGGTTTTTAACTTACGCTAGACCATCTCTCTTCGAATCACTATAGTTACTGCATGCGGCTATCGTGATTTTTTCCAGATTTTTCGTATCAAGAGTTTTGCCGTTTAATCGTTTTAAAACTTATTTTTATTTTTCTTGCAATTTATTCTAGAAGGTAAATGTAAAATAAATATGTTCTTGTCAAAGTTATTGTGAGGAGATGCCAAAAAATGAAAATTTAGCTTTTTATATTTTAATGCATTGGGCATAATTAATCTACCGTTTCCTGAAACATTTCGTTATAGTAAGACTTAAATTTAAAAGTATTAATATTTTGACGGAGGGGTGAATAGATGGATAGACATAATTACAATAATATACGAGTAAACGTTTCCTTTCTAGTCATTTCACTTATTATCATACGAAATCCTAAAAAGTTCAGACTCCAATTAAATAAAAGAAAAAAATTATGGTGACATTTAAAACTTTCCATATAATAAATGGATGGTAAATTAAATATAAGATTGAAAAAATAGAATATCGTTTATGTTACGTTTAAATTATTGTTAATGGACATGACCTAACAGAGTAATAAGAATAATGTTCGAAATGTAGTGTAAAATTGATCTCTTGAGTCCTCGTTACCAAATTTCGGTCAATTTTATATGACTCTTTAACAAGTAATAGGTATATTAACCATTATTCATTCAATAGTAAATAACGCTTCTAAACTAGCGCTTGACAGTATTGCATTATTTTTAAAAATATTTTAGTGTTCTTTCAAAACTGCTTTAAACTTGCCAGATATATAATACCCATAAATGTGTTTCTATCAATTCAATTATATTTATTATTTTTACTAGTAATATGTTACTTAATTATATGATACTAAAGTTGATTCTGTTTAATGTTTCGTTGTTATTTGTGCGTGAGTAAGACAACCTCTATTATTTCATTCATCTTATATATATATATATATATATATATATATATATATATATATATATATATTCTATATATATATATTCTAGCAAACGCTTGTTATTTATCAAAGCAGAAACATTTATAACAATTTACGTATTGACGGACATAGTTATAGCATGCAAAATAGCTTTGAGTTTTTGGTAGTGTATTTTCCTCAATGATTTATGATTATAGTAATAGATTAGGTACAAACAACAATAAGCAAAACAACAGTCGGTAGTTGCAGAAGCAATGTAATGGTATGGATAAAAAGCGAGTAATGGACAAAAAGCGTGTAATTAATTCAGAAAGTACTTCCGCCAGCAATTTAAAATTAATGTTATGATTATTTACATAAAAGCTATTTGAAAAAAATATCACGTATATTGTAGAGGAGGGACTACAGGTCTGTCAGTCGCATAAAACTGTACAAAAATTTGAGATTCAAGACATTTAGCAAGTCTTAATGCCCTAGGTTTATTTACATTCACACTATTGATAGACTTTCAAAAAATAAAAAAAGAGAGAAAAATTTATGTCTTGAATCTTGCAATGTTAAACATCGTCATGGAAATAAAACCTTTTGTTCAGATTCTCTTTTTTATTGAAAACGTTAAAATTCAAGGGATTAGTCTTTTATAAATCAAATAAGTCTGTTACTCTTGATTTGAAATCGTCCAACTATATTTATAACAAAATACGAACAGTTTTGATGTAAATTTCACTGTACCATACTGCTATAGGTGTGTTTCACAAATTAATTCATTTTGATTGAAGTTTTATTTTCCTCAATTGTTCTGTTTCCTAACAGAATTTATGGTTTTACTCCTATCATAAAACAGTTGACCGTTATTTTTACACTTTTCATTATGTTAAAAGTCACGTGGCTAAATTCATACTTGTTGAAAAAAGTTTAACAAATTTCATGTTTATTACTACAATTTCCACCTTTATCGGTGCACTTAAAGGCATTAACCAGCGGTTTAGTATTACGTCTATAATTCATTTGGTATTTCAAGATTTCTCACTTAATTCGTGTTGCAGATCAAAGCAAATTTAATACGCCTTTTCTTTACTTTAATATTTTTCAGTGGTTTTTAATTTTTCTTTATATTACGCTGGTTAATTTTTCTTAATCAGATCATCATGCTTTAAAGCTGATGCTAATCATCACGCTGTAAGTTAGAAAACTAATGATCTTGCAACTTTAGTATATATATTTAATATACAATATATTTACATACAATAGTGACGTTTTAACTATTAATAAGTATTCCTGTTGTCAAATGAAGTACAACATTGAATTAGCATTGGCTCAAATTTATTATACGTTACACAAATTAAAAAAAAAACTTCAATAATAAAAGACAACGTTAGTAGATATTTCCTTATAAATATACTATGGATATATTTCTCACAATACTTTTTCTTAATTTCGAATGTATGTCGTAACTACGATTTATATTGCTCGTGTGCACTATCTAATAATAATAAAAAAACTGTAGGCACATGTCACTTGTACATTTGGTGTTAAGATTTTATTACTGCTGTTAAATATTAATAATATTGTTTAATTCGTTTAATCTGAAAACATATAATTTTTAAATAGGTAAAATTGGATTTATATATTTATATATAAAGGTTACTATTTAAATCTAGTTTAATGTAAAGCAATACAAAACTTGTAAAAACATGAAAATCAGATACAAATATATGTAAATATAGAATAAGTGTTGTGGTATAACATTAAATTAATATAAAGTAAAACGTCCATTTTTGGCTTAGCCATGAACAAAGGCGAAACATATAAAGAATTAGTCTCAGCCTCTATTTAGACTTATGGTTTTTTTTGTGCACAGAAGTTGTCTAGAGCGAAAAAAGTCATCTAAATATTTAATATAACGAACACAAATATATTCATTCTTTCATTAAAAAAAAGTTTTCTCTTTGCCATAACGCGAAAGAATTAGAGATTTCAGTGACAATGATATGTCATATATTATCGACACTTTTTCATTAATCCGTATTGAAAGTAAGTATCGATAGTATTTAAATACTTCCATAAAAGTGTTGAATATCAACCTGTATCAAATTAAAAAATAATGGATATTTCAGAAACACTTTGAACCATGAAAGTCATCGTTTAGACATATACGAATAAACAAAAACAAAATATAAGTTTTGAAAAACTATTAGAAAATTCTTAATTGCTAAAGTACTTCAGAGTTATTTCAAAAACTCTTTTTTACTTAACCATACCACAAATAATAATATGTTTATTTACTTTGCAGAAAGCCTGTTTCTCTTCTGTGATGCAGTATTTTCTCAAAATCTTGGTAACTTTTATAAAATGGGAAATAAAGATTTTGCTTCTTTACGTGTCTATCCATTAGTACATATTTTGTATGATATAAAATAAGCTTGGTTTAATTGTATTAATTATTTGGTATTAATAAAACCAAATCATTATATTTTTTATATAAAGGAATACCCAAGGAAGATGCTCAAATAAAATACAAAAATATTTAAATTAGACTACATAAATAAATAAAAAAAGTTTATTGAGCGTTTTTTATTCCTGTACATTTATGATCATCAGTACTTGAAAGTCAATCTAAAGATAAATATTCTGAGATCAAACATCGGTTTTCCGATTAATCCATATAACATCCTTCATCTTTGCTATACATCTGTACTAACGCCATCACAGGCACCCATAACCATAGATAAATATATGATAATGACTTAAAAAACTCAAATGATGTATATCACAATTTTAACGCCCATAGCATGTATAGATCAACCAATTAATCTTCAAAATAAAATTAATGTAAAAGGCGGCCTTTTCTCATAGGAATTTAGAAATATGTGAATTTAGAATTATGCCTTTACTGGAGACCTGAGTTATGCCACTAAGCTAAAACTCATACATTTTGATTTATATATACATACCTTAAAATATGATATATCATTCATTCATGTTCATACCTAGGCCAAATGCTCCATACAAAATGAGCATTGTCCTTTATATAAAACGTGTAATATGTAAACTTTAGTAAAATTCAACACATAAATATGTTAATTCGGAATAGGAGTTACTGTATGATTAATTTTTTATTAAACGGTTCTAATAAGGAGAGGATATTGATGCAATGTAATTCAATCAACCTTTTAAAAAATGCCTTGCGGCCTGCAAGAATAAAATATAATATATGTCTTGTGGCCTACAAGAATAAAAAGGTATGATGTGTAAAATTTCGATTCGGGTAAGAACGAATGAAGATTTATGTCAGTTTAGAGTAGATATAACTGGTTAAACGTAGTGGGCACATAAGGTTATCTAACACAGGAAACTCACGCCCTTCAGGAGGTGTCTAATTACGGTGAAATATCAAAATTTCTTGACCGTAGTAATATCCACTCTTGCTATACATATAATATTTGTAGTCTGTGACAAAGGTGTATAAAACCATTATTCAGCCACTGGACTTCCTCTTTTATTGTTTTGCTAGGGTACATCAAAAGAAACAGAAGGGTTTTTATCCGGATTCTTCATCGAGAAATGTCTTATTAGTCAGCCATCTGATTTCGTCAATTAATTAGGTAATTTCTGTAATTTTATTAATTTTACTTCCTTTAACTTTTCCAGTTCAAGTCTGAGACAGTTTAAGAAGTACGTACAAATATATTTGAGTACTTACAATAGTAATAGAATAGAATTATTAATAATATACTTAAAGAAAATAAACCGATTTTAAATAGCCAACGAACAGTCATAATAATCAGACAAAAGATAATAATCAAAATAAAGTAATGACATAGTGACTATTTAGTTGAACCTTTCGTAACGATATATCGTTTCCGATCAGAAATAAATTTGTTAAGTACTGATACTGCTAGGATTTTTGAGGAATTGGTGCCAAGTTGAACTTTTTATTCGTTGGTTATTTAAAGCTCATATATAATTTTTTAAAAAGTTTTAATTTTCCATTTTTAGTGCTGATGATATCCTACATTTACAGGAATGTTGATACAGAAATACCATTGTATGTACCTACCATTACCTAGTCATTACCTACCTATTTACTTTATTCGTTATTGCTTATGTCAAGATAAGTCAATGAATTGCATATATTACATATTTCCAAATATAAAGACAATTATCTAAACTGGTTGGTAATTCCGAACGATATGACGCTGGATTAGCTAATTTCTAATTAGTAGTCCAATTAAACACGGTTTAGTCTAGACAGTACTATTCTTTTATGAAATGTTTCATTTTAATATTAAATTTAGTCAAGAACTCACAAATCTTTTAAAAAAATTATTCCATTTACAATCTCTCAAAACTTTGAAATAAATTTTAAATGTCCTTTTACGCAGAGAGTAATGGAAACTCATAAAAGTAGTCCCTACAGTGTACCAATATATTAAAAACTCTATTAACCATAAAGACAATTACTTGTTAACCAACAGTTTACCTAAATTTTGATTTCATATGTTAATACTACTTGGGTAATAATGGGCTTATCATTTGTTCACTGTTGTAAATCGACAAAACTACTTTCAACACTCTTTCAAACATATCACTCGGAACCGCGGAAAAATTATATAGTGAAATATTAAGCTAGCTAAATGCAGGATATGCCTATTAAATTTCATTTAAAATTAATTCTATAAAACAAAGTATTTTCCATACCATAGAATTTTTTTTTAGTGAAGTGTATTAGAGTGTAGTCACAAATGATGCTTTTAGCGATACCAATAAGGTTTACTACATTTGGTTAATGCTAACTAAAGACGATAGATAGTTTACAAGAAAAACGATGAACGTATGAGTTAAATGTCGATTGTTATGGATTAATTTAATAAGAACTTACTATCAGTACTTATACCAATTTAAAGTTGTCAGAATTTACACTTTCGATAGATTTTGGTACGGTTGATCTTCATTGTTCCAACGGTTATGTTTATTTTCATAGATGATGCAACTGTATAAGAGCTTTAGAAAGTATTCAATACCAATTAATGGAGTTAAAATATAAGTAAATAATTTTAAAAATCTAAATATTATTTTTCTATAGTTGAGAAATAATAAGAAATAAAAATATAATATTCGCTATTTCGTTTAGCTTCCTTTAATAGCGATTTGAGAATATTTTTGACATTAAAAGTACACGTAGCTAGTCTATGCCAAGATAAACTAATAAATTCTTTAGTAAAAGTTCCAAATAAGATAAATTCAAATGAACTAAAGAAAGTGCGCTCAAGAATGTGTTTTTATCGCCGTTTTACTTTTGTTACAATAACAAATGGACTGACTAGATGTAAACAGTTTTATTGACTTTTATTAGGAAAATTTGGTTTGCGTATACTTTAAAGGTTTGACACAAAAACGAATTATTTGATCGGTATTAGTATTTGCATAGTTTATACTTATAAGTATGATATAGGATTTTTTTCATATGTGTATAATGTTGATTCATGGATATAGATGATATAATATACGTTTTAGAATGTACGGATAATGAGAAATATCGATTAAAGTAAAGGAAATCGGAGTATACTGACTCCATTTTTGAGTTAAGCATTTAAATATTATAGCATTTTTCAAATACTAGCGTGACCCGTGCAAAGTCTTCGCATTATTTATTCCATTATGAAGCTCAGATGACAGATCAAACAAATATTTTACTAAAATTGACATATAGAGGCGCAAGTATCAAAAGCATTGAGCTAAAGCGCCACTTTATTTATACGTGAGTGGATTTGAAATTAAAGAAACATTTTACCGACCGTCAATCATATTGACGTTGAGCCGTTAGATGGCAGCATTGCTGTTTTGTGTATATAATTTTAATAATTAATTAATTTGCAAAAACAATAGCAATAATAATTTTTTTAGTTGTGGATGCCGGTAGAGCAAGCAATTATCTATAAAATGATATATAATTTATGTGGATTAGTTGTGAGGTTTTTTATAAAATGGGAGTGTAACATCTTAACCTTAGCGTATTAATATATATGATGATGATGATGACGATGATGATAGTAGATTTCAAGAAATCCATAAAAAAAATTCAACGAAATACAAACCCTATTTTTAAAAATTTTCTTTGCTGACTCCCTTTCTCTTGCAAAATCTGTAGATATATTTTGACGTTAAATTAATTTAACCTTTATTGCCAATTGAAATATACTTGTCAATTTCATGTTTCAAAGTAATGGAGACATGAATACAGTTGAAAAAAACAAGTTGAAATTTAATTTCTTACATGAATATTTTCGTATAAATATTTTTGTATGTTAACTGACGAATTCAAGTGAAATCTGATAAATTTTAAGTTCATACGCTAAGCGGTTTCTGAAAAAAACAGTCGGGACTGAAACACGAACGAACATACGAAGAAGTTTGTAAACAATTTAATTTCCACTAACTGTAAAATTAAAAATATTCATAAATGTTATTTTGATTTGTTGCAAAAGAAAAACTACTAAAAATGACAGAAAGTGAATACACATTACTATGTATTATGCAATGAAATATACCGATCGTTCTTTTCATTTGGAGATATTACAGAAATAGAACAATAATTTAGAAATTATTATAAACATTTTAAGAAATTAAATATACCCACAGGAAATAGAGATCTTAAAAAACTCGAATACTCTCGTAAGGCAGCCATTCTGACACTACGAAAAAAACTTTAAACGATGTCAAAGGTTTAGAAATATATATTCCCTAATGTAGTAAAAACACATCTTGGAGCAAAAGAAGTATAATATATGCCATTCCTTTTGCGGCAACAACTGTTTGGGACGAAACTCTAGGTGAAAGTTACTTCACCATTAATGTTGAATTCATAATGTACTTTTGAAAATTTAGTTTTAACATGTCCTATATTCTATTTCAATGTTATTCTTTCAATCGCTGTTTTTATAAAGTATCTCTCAAAACTATTTTCGGTTTAATGAACGGAATACGTGATAAAAAAACCGTATACCTAATCAATTAGTGCTAGTGAAAAAATATTATTTGAGACTTCATGTACTGTACTTCATGTAATGTAGAGAGACTTTATGTACTGTTTTCATAAATAACAACTGAAAGTGCCTCGTCCAAAATTATTTAAAAAATGTAAAATGACGAATGCATAATATAATTTTACATAAATTTGGCTTAAATTTGTTACTTATAAAAATATTTATTTACGCAAAACTTAATTAAGTTTCATGAAGCATATAAATCTATTAGATAAACGCAAAATAAAATCTACACAGAAGAAGTTACTTAACAAAAATACGATTGATTTAATTTTGTGCTAATATATCAGATATATATATATATATATATATATATATATATATATATATATATATATAAGAATTATAAATTATCTGGCTAAAGTATATTTTTAAAAAATGTAGCATTCCACAAATTCAAGGATTTCTATTGACACAACACACGTAGTAGAAAACTAAGTATAGTGAATGATATTATTATTTGCAAATCATAGGTTAAAAATTATTTAAAAATATGAATTAGTTGAAAAAAAGGACATGACATTAACAAATGGAATAACAAAAGATATAGACAGATGTAGTAAAAAAATTGATAGAAATAAAGTTAGGATAACTGGGAATATTGAAATCAGTTAAACGTCAAAAATATTTGCATATATACTTCGATATTGGGTTATAATTACGATTACAGTAGAAGATGCAAAACAAAAAAAGTCAAAATACCGCGCAATATCACATAATTCACTTCTTACTTAACTAAATACGAGCGATATTTTCAAGGAGGTTAATTAGACAAGATTTATGCCTTGATTTACAAATATGGACAACATAAAACAAGATATTTAAAATTTGTTTCGAAAGTGATGAATATAGAAAAAACATTAGTATACATGTCACTAACTAGCTACAAAGTCTTTCGAATATAATGTCAGTCTTTTAATTTATTTTAATATATTTATGTATATTTTACCAAATAATCTTAGTGAAAGACTTATTCTAGTCCACATAGGTTTTAAAGAAACGCTGGAAGCGTTCGCCAACAAGCTAATTTATATTTTAATTTTTTTTTGTCCATTAACTTGTAAACAATTTTTGACCAAAATAAATGCCTTCTTTTGCCATTATGGTTATGTTTCTAGAAAATATAACATTTTATTGGATTAATTTATATAAAGAGTACATATAATTCATGAATATAGGCGTAGAAACGGTTTATATAAGAAAAGCAACAATAATTTTTCATTCGTATATTTCGTAAAAATCTCTTTTTCGTGTAAAAATTTTTCTTTTCTTTCCATTCAGAAACAGATGAAAGGACGTCACATTAAAATAGCCTATTACCAGGTGAAGTTTATTAATTTAAAAAAAAGTCAAGACAATTTTTTAAATGGAATTTTAAAAAGTTAATCATTATTCACTCGCTTGATATTTCCAATGACATATTTTATTTTATGTATTCATGGCACAAAAGTATTCATATAATATCTAGAAGTTAAACAATAGTAACTTTGCTATTTATTAACCAAATATGGTAAGAAAGAAGGGCAAGTTGAGTAATTTTTTAATATACAGTTTTTATTTTTATTAACAACTTTGTTTCTTACGAACGTTAGTCGTTGTAAATGAAAATGAGGTGGTATTGGTAAAGACTGTGCCTCTGTGAGGCCAAGACATTCTTTTTCAACTGTTAAATATTAAGAAGTTTAAAAGTAGATATATTACATCTTCGATGAAAATGAAACTGTGTTTAAATAGTAAGTTTAGAAATTAATTACCAAGTTGGCTTTGTTTACCAAAGTTAATTGGTATCATTTAATGGCGAATCTCTCTCTTTAATTATCTCTCTTGTCACTTTAATTATCGCCACTCCTAACGATAAACGCGTAGATATCAGGTATCTGCAAATGGTATACGATAATCGAAGACCGTAATTTTTCTAGCTCATTATTCATAACAAATGGCTAAATTGTAATTTTATTTCTTAATCAAGCTTTTTCGGACGCCCGTGTATTGTTTAACAGCATATCATAAGAAAATCGATTTGTGATATGCTTTTCCAACCATCATCACACCTACAAAAAATATATATCTAAATAGCCCTCTTTTTTAAACATACCTGATAACATGAAGTAAGTGTTAGTATTGACCAGTTTCTTGAGGAATTTCCTTTAAGGAATTGGTGCACTTAAGACTATCCTGATGTCAAAAATTTTCGAAAAATTTATTACATCTGTCTCGATTACGTATAAAAGAACTTGAAAACATAGGTTGTGAAAAAATGTCACAACTTTTTATCATAATTTTTTATTAGTCGTATCCAAATTTAGCTGAAAAATAGTTCAAAGTAATTAAGTGAAGAAAGTAGTTTTTAAAGTTTGTAAAGAAAGTAGTATTTTTGAAATGCATAAAATTGGACAAAACTGTTTGATTTTGCTTCACAAATTTGAAAAAATATCAGTTGTGCTCTGTTTAACTTTGTATGTTAAAACTGATAGACTTTGAAACACAAACCTGAGGTCCAACTCGATTACTGAGTAGAGGTTGATGATAAAATAGGAACGTTATGAATTTGCTCATTTTTTGCGCTGTGAGAACCGTCCTGCGGTTTCGCTTAGCGAAATTTGTATCTATATAAGGAAAACCTTATATAGATACAAATTTGAATAGTTTTTCTATAGTTGAATTAAGTGAAAAATTAATTTCAAAATGTGTGAAAAAAAACACAGAATACGTTTTTTGTAACGAAATATTTTCCATAATGAAGCAATAGTAGCCTAGTTGATTTTATTAATATTTGTGAAAATATTTTTTTTTCATTCACTCCCTAATATATAAACAAAATATCATGTTACATCTGATTTTCATTACTGGGTCAAATGTAAATAAAATGCAAACAAATACAAAGATAACGTTTCACAAAGAAATATCTATAGCATTATATGTTGGAATTATTAAAAAAAATTGTATAAATTGTCCCTTTACTAAAATAAACCAGGTGCAAAGTTTCGTAACCATCCAAATGGTTAATAATTATAGGCGTTTGATTTATTAAATGAAAATGTGGACAAGTCGAACTGTTTAAGGTACACTCAAGCAAAACCTAGAAGTATTTAATTGAAGCATGTACAAAATGGAAAACAAGTTGAATAAAAGCTAAGGGAAGAAAATATGATTCTAATTACGTATCGTCACTTTTTTATGAATAGTATACTTTCAAGCTAATCATTTTTCAAACTTTTAAAATTTAAGTTCCAGTTAATAAAATTTCATTCCATGAATATGAACACTAGATTACAGCCAAGAAAGAGAAATTAAAAATACACGTAAAATGATAATAAAGCAAAATCAATCGTATTCCAATCACATTCGTTACAAATAATGGATAATATTTACTTTACTTTATTTTGAAATTACAGTCAGATCATAGCATTTATTTGCATAATTAAAAAAAAAATTAATTATAATTGAAAATTACTTAGTCATGACAGTGAAAAGACTTTCTTAGACCCACAAAATGTACAGTTGAAATTCAATTAATTAAAGCAGAATTATATATATATATATATATATATATATATATATATATATGTATGCTTAAATTGCACTATGTGGTTTTCTCAAACTCAAGAAGATTAACACACACATGAAGTGTGTACTCAAATATTTTTATTCCTGGAAAGTAATTGTAAAAAATGCCAGAAATAATTTAAAATGTTTAAAAGATCAGTGGAAAACGGTCAGGAGAAAACGACCTACATTTTTCGTCACTACTGAAATGATAATAATTAACAGTATAATCAAGAAAAGCAAAAATATAAGGTGGACGAATGTGAAAAATAAAAATTTGTCTTGCAATATATTTTTATTCAGTTTTTTAGCTGAACTATATAATATTTTGACTTAAATTTTAGATTGACCCTTGAACGCGTATATATTATTTAAAAGAGAACAGAAACTGGAAAAAAAACAAAGTACCGCACTAGCAAAGTCACGAATTACAAATAGCATATAAATAAAAACAAAAACGTTTGCCAGTAAAGACATACCTGAAAGCTTAAACTAAGCCTAAAGCTTAAGCTAAGCTCTTTACGTGTTCCTAACGCAACGAGCTACAGAAAGAAGATAACCTTTTGATAATCTCAATAACTTCATTACATAAATTTAAAAAGCGTCTCAAAACTTATGATGTTAATTGTTTGATTGTTATAAATACATTCTCGATAAAGCTACGGAAAATGTACATTTTCACTTTAATAATAAAAATTCAATTTAAAGTTTACTCAAAGATTTTTTGAACAAAAAGTATAAGATTGTTGAATAAAAATTATACAAATCACAGCCAATGATATTCATCACTATATGTCATAACAAAATAAGAATTTCTTCCAAGAAAATTGTATTTTTAATTTTTGTCTATTTAGCAGTAATTTTTCCTGGTACGTTTTTATTCCGTGAAAATTACGTCGAACGACTTCAAATTACTGCCTGTTTCGTACGAAAATACAGAGCCACCGACGTTTAGTGGACGTTATTTATCGTCCAAAGCCGCGAACGTTGACTAGAAGATAGCGTTTATTGAATTTCTCCTAAACAATTTTTCTGAACATAACTGATTTCTTCATTACTGATTTATCACAAAGACAATAAAATTAGACGAATCGATGAGACGTTCATACGTCCAAAAATTTTAAACGTAACTAAAAGGCACAAAAATTATTTATAGCTGTGAAATAGTTTTTCTGAAGAGAATCGCTTAATAGATAAATAATTTTAAAACTAATATTTCGTATTTCCGATAAATAATTCGAGGAAGATAAGTTATTCGAATGTCAGAAGCCAATTTTCATAAATGAAAATATCTATAGCACAAAATATATTTATGTGAAATATTCCAAAACGTACGCTACTAGAATTTCAAGTAAACGAGTTATGAGCCATAGCTTTTAAGTGAACGAACATTCGTTTTGTCTGTTTCGATAGATTTAGTTTTCACATATATGCCGTTGTTATGAGCTCACATTTTTATTATTATATTTAAATAAGTTATTTAAAATGAATAATGAATAATCTTCTATACAAAAAAACATTTATAAATCTTTGCTTTTGTGAGTTATACAAAATGAGACCATTTTTACTTGAAATTTTTTATTTGTCATTATTATTTATATATTTCATGATTTGTCCAATAAAACTGTTAGAGTTATTTGCAATTAAGATATTTATAAACTTTGAGAAAAAGGGCTATATTTATCTTTATGAGAAGCCATTAAAACATTAGACACAATACAAATTTTTTATTTGTCATTATTATTTATATATTTCATGATTTGTCCAATAAAACTGTTAGAGTTAATTGCAATTAAGATATTTATAAACTTTGAGAAAAAGAGCTATATTTATTTTTATGAGAAGCCATTAAAACATTAGACACAATAAAAATTTTATTCCTTATTTTTCTAGTGTAAATTCAAAATAATTTTTTAAAGGCATTGCGGAAAATCGATTCATAACTTCATAAAATACAATATCTTGTATAAAGCAAAGGGTTATAGTAATTAGTTTTGCATATTTATACCTACGTTATTTTATTCCATAGTTTATATTTAACCCTTTAACTATCCTTTTCCAAAATTAGAGACTCCATACGTCTGGATGTTGAATAAAGGCAATTTTTGGGGAAGTTTCTAATGCGTATCATCATATGACTTTAGAATTTGTTATAAAAATATGTGTTTTTGTCCTATTCCTCATTATAACTTTAACAAAATTTTACAACATGTTAAATATATTTTAAAATTTTTCTTCACTTCATTTTATTACTCGAAAACTAATAGATTGTTTACAAAAATTTCAGTTTCTATTGACTTAACCTACAATGAACAAAACATAATGAATTTTTACTTCATCAGGACAAGAGTAGGCATAAGAGGATATGCATAATTATTAATCAATACTTTCTTTCCTTTAGGGTTATATAAATAACTTGGAGTTTTAATATAGTACTTTACTCTGTCATTGAGAAGATTGAAATTTTTAATTTTGAATAAACCTAAGAAACAAAAAATGCTTATGTGATCTAATTTGAATTTATCCATTTATACAACTAGGCTAAAGTGGGTATAAAATTATGTTACCTATTCAACACTGCCTATAAAATGGTATACATAAGTTAAAGCTAAGCTAAAACACTTTGTAGAATATACTATTTGGCTGAATTTTTAAAAATTGTTTGTATACGTGTTTTCCTTTCTATTCGTTTGTACGAATATCATATAAAAACTACTACGCCAATCTGAATGGAACTTGTGCATAATGGAAGGATTATTTTGAAATAATCCTTTAAGCTTAAATTTCAACTTAAGCTGACTAAGAGACATTTTATGTCTCCATTTATTTCCTAATTTCTCGTTTATCTCATTGTATTTCAATTTTATCGACTTGAGTGGATAAAAACAAAATGGTATTTAGCGAGATAAATAGTAAAGAATATATTGAAGCGAGACATTTTAGCGAGATAATTAATAAGGGATATATTTAAAATTTAGGTTCTTTTTGAATGAAATATTCTATAAGGAACTTGAAATTCCTTTTTTTACGCGGGATTCAAACTGATGAATAGAAATCGTCGAGATAATACGGCGATTCAACTTAAATTTCAGTCTAATATATTAGATACTTTACCAGTTCAGAGCTTTTTGAGATATAAATGTTAATCTTTCCAATATGTTTTTAGTGTCTTTTTCTAGAAAGTGGAGTGCTATTCTTCCTTTCAAAAATTATCATTTCTTTCACCACCACAGTTCAGTTTTTAAAAAAATATATTTGGGAAATTTTCATACTTCGATAATTAACGCCTAAAACATTTTTAAAATTTGATGGGCTGTGAAATGAATAAGTGAGGATAGATACATCCTTTCCATCTGTACGTCGTAAAATTGTTTTTTTATGTCAAATAACTATTGAATTAGGCGAGGTCAGGTTAAGTTATGTTGAGATAGGTTTGATTTTGTTGGATTAGTTTAATTTGAGTTAGTTTTGGATAGGGTGGATTAGGTTGGGTTTTTTTGTGGTTGTGTTATGTTAGGTTGGTTTACTTTGGGTTAGGTTAGGTCAGTATAGGGTAAGTTAGATTATATTGAGTTATGTTGTATTGGTCGAATTAAGTTGCGTTAGGTTGGGTTTTGTACGATTAGGTTAAGTTATTCTGGCTTAGGTTAGACTGGATTATGTTGGACTATTTTGGGTTGAGTTAGCATAGGGATGTTTTGCCCGTTGGTAACTTTTTTCTTACCAATTTATCTGTTATTTGAGTATCACAAAAAAATACTAAACTTGTTTGAATAAAATGTTCACTGATAAAATTCGGAAGGTACGTATTGAAATATGAATTAAAACCTTTTTTTCATGTGTTGCACATGGATTCTGAAATTTGTTTATTAGCACTCAAGCAGTAAAACCAAGCGCAAGAACTTAAAACTGATGAATAAATATTGTGTACTCTGTTAAGACAATTCGACTCGAAGATCAAGCTATCAGCAAGGTTAAGGGCATTTATCAAATTTAAAATTATGGGTTAGATTATGCTTAGGTTAAGTTAAATTAGGATAAGTTAGACTGCGTTGAGTTACGTTACAATAGGTCAGGCTACATTGGTTATGTTGGGTTACATTGGTTGTGTTGGGTTTGGATATATTGTGTTAGGCTGGATAATGTTAGATTAGGTTGCTTTACATCTAATTTAACCCAAACTAGGATAGGTTAAGTAAGATTTGGTTAGGTTCTGTGCGGATGGCATGCGTTGAGTCATTTGAGCGTAAGATTGTTTTGGATGGATTAGGCAGGGTTAATTTAGGTTAGGTTTGCTAATATTAGATTAGATTTAATTGGACTAGGTCATATATGGTCAGAATATGTTATGTTGGATTCTGTTGAGTTATGTGAGTTTGGATTGGGTCGTTAGGTTAGATTAGATTTATGTCATTATCCAGAACTTTAAAATTATATACTATAGCATATATCTCCGCTGAGGTTCGAATTTATATTAGACAGAAGATCTCCTTTTCTTTTTCCCGTACATTTAAATCAAATTGGGGACAACGTTTTTAAAATATATCACTACTTTTGTGTGAATTAAGGATATATTGAAGATGAAAATATGGTAACTAGAGAAAAACCTCAAGGGGAAAAATAAAAAAAAATTTCCCGACCCAAGCCGTAAGCAAGAGCTAATTATAACATAAGTTCGCTAGCGATAAATAAAATTTAGGTACCATGATTTTACAAAGCATTGAATTTTTTATATTTTACTGCATTGTCGTTATCCATGGCAATTTCAAATAAAGTTCAAATGTTATTACTTTTTATCTAGGAGTGTGAACTTTCTTATTAGGCTAGTGTACCAGCAATGAATTCTATGGTGAATAGAATTAGCTCGAGAAATTTCAAAAGTGATAAGTTTTTAGCTAATATTTTTTAAAGAGCAGATCTTTTTCTGAAAATTTCAGCATCCACCTATTTCTGGAATGTTTTAAAAGTTTCTAGAATGTTTATTATAGGATATACAAAGAGCGCAGCGTTCAAGATTCTGTTCAATTTGCAATTAAGTAATTTATAAATAAAAAATTAATGAAAAAAAGTATCTCGAATTTAACTTAGAGTGTTCTTGCTTTATGAATTTGTTTAGGACGAGTCAGTAAAGCTAAACGCAGTATATGCACAACAAGCATTGGTTTCAAAGATTCAAAGAAGGGAATTTTGATCTGTTTTATAAACCTCATCCAAGGTGACCTCCTCAATTAATTTAGAAAAATTAAAAAGCAATATTGAAAAACATATCAGATTAAGTTAATATTATTGAGCAGAGCTATTGTAATTCTCTTATATTGCAGTGGAAAACAACTTCATGCTTTGAGAAAAAAATGGAAATATTCCATTTGGTTACCACGTGTGCTAATATCCCTTCAAATTCAGAGGGGAGGTAATGTGTTCAGAGAGTTGCTGAGTTCCCATCATACCAATGCATGGTAAAAGTATATGGTTACAGGAGATGAAATGTGGGTGGCATATGTTAATTTTTTGCATAAATGCCAGTGGTTTGGAGTTGGAGAAAAAGGTGTACCTATACAAAAACATGACATTGTACAAAAATACTTTTGAGTGTGTGGTGGGGAATAAATAGAGTTATTCATCAGGGACTCTTTCCAATTAATAGTACAATTGCAACTCAGATTGATTGTGAACAAATGAGCAAAGTCGCCGATAAACGAAAACCTTTATATCAAAGCAAAGTCTATTTTTACATGACATTCTTGACCCCACGTAGCAAAAGAAAGGCGTGAAAAACTACTTTCACTTGGATGTGTATTGCTACACCTATCGTACTGTCCAGTCGTTTCGTCAACTGATTACCATCTCTTTCACTCACTATCTAATAATTTACAAAATTGCACATCACTAGTTTTTTAATCAAAGGCCTAAAGATTTCTACAAAGAAAGAATTTTAGCTCTACCTACACGTTGGCGACAAGGATTAGATACCGATGGTACTTATATATATATATATATATATATATATATATATATATATATATATGTATATATATATGACGATTGATTTTATTCACTATAAGGTAATGGCAAGTTTATAAGTTTTCAACACAATATTTTATATGCTCTAAATTCGTCCATTGATCTATGCGTAAGTCTATATAGAAACACATATATAGGAATATGCCATAGGTAGCAATTATTGGCCGATTTTGATAATTCTATTTTCAACCAATGGATTAATTATCGCAATAAATTTATTCTTTTTTTTTACTCTGGAAATTTGTTACAATTTGTTAATATTGTTATTTTGATAATAAACCAAATAAATAATTGTAAAGATTTAATTTTTTTTAATTAAACATAATATTAAGGTGGATTTAACAGGAATAACAAATTCATTAATCTTAAAAAAATTGTTTTTGTCATTACGTTGTTTTTGTCATATGTTGATTTAATATGTATTCATTCTTCATATCATTCCTTTAATATAACAGCTAATTTACGGAACTAATTTTCCGGGGAGCTTTACATTCTAGGTTTTTTCCATGGTTTGTGTGAGTTTAACCGACGGTTCAAATCATGTTGTAAAAAAACTTCAAGGATATAAGCGTGGAACGGCAAATAACATATTACAGGGTATGAAAGAAACTTATCACCGTCTACAGCCTTTATATAGTAATAAATTTGTAAATTTCTTTAAAGGAAATTTGTATGTGACTTTAATCCTAATTGCAGCTTATTTATGAAGAGTTTCATAAAATAAAAAGTAATATTCATTTTATGAATATGCTATACATTATATTATATTTAGTTTTATTAAAGTTATCTCTCAATAAATTTATTCACGTGTATAGTCAATAATAAATTATCTTAAAATTACAGGTGACCAACAAATATAGACGAAAATATAGCTAGTCATATTCTCGACTAAGTATTGTACTCAAACGCAATTTTTAACTTCAAAATATAAGTATTTTAATAATAATTTTTATGTACTGAAAAAAATGTTTAAAGTATTGTCAAAATGAGACGATGCGTTATGTGAAATGTCACCTTACTTTTCGAACAAGTTAAGTCATTAAAACTTTAAGGCACTGGATTACTACGCCTATCGCTTTTTTTTAAGAAAGAAGCGTCTTTGAGTTTCCTTTTGTTTAGAAAATTGGACGATGTTAAGGACGCATGTTCATGTTATTAGAACGTTATCAATTAGGCAGTTTGTCTTCTGTCCAACTTAAATTTAATTTGTTCTCGGGTACGTTGCCAAATTTAAAGTACTTAAATTATTAACATCAATTTTGAAACAAGACAGTTTAATTTAATTAGGTTTCACGAACGTTGTCTTTATCAGATATGGAGGATTATTTAGAATAGATCGTAGAATGATGCATATGCGATGAATTAAATTTTACCAAGATTTTGCAAATGAAATTTAGATCAAAGTAGTAATGTGTTCAAATTGCTTATCAATTTTTTAAAGTTTTTTAATAGTTTTGATGTGTCATTAATTTTCTAGAAATTATGAAAAAACTAAAATAAATAAAAAAATTATTATTCTTATTTCAAAACGGAGAAAAAATACAAAAAATATAAAGAAATATAAATAGTGTTGCTTTCAGGTGGAACAAGAATAAATTTGACACCCTTATTTATTGAAATAAATAAGCCCTTAAAATTACTTAATTAAATGAGAAATCTTGTAAATTTTTGAAATATAAGGTTATTTTCCATAAACATTTGTGGTATTTCTATAGAATTCTTTGATTGCGTTCCATTGTTCCTCCCGAACGCAGATATATTAATCTTTGAAACTTATAGACCCGGCGGAGTCATCGGAAATAGTAATGTAAAATTTAAATAAAATTGGAGAACGTGTTCATTTGCATAAATAAATTAAACTTATTGCACTGTCAGTCGAGAGTTTATTTTTATTTCATTCAAGAAATAGCTGTTCATTCAAAAAGCGCTCGATTTTGGTTAGATTAGTAATTATGCGTAGAAATTATTATGCATTTGATTAGGTTTTCATGGTTATTTTACTTTCTCATTAACTGCTGTTTAAATATCGATAGTGTAACTCACGACCATTGGTTTTTTGGAATGATAACAAATTGTGTTTCACTATTTTGTTCTTTCTTAATTATAAATCAATGAATTGTTTATTTTTTATATCCCAAAAAAAATCAACCAATTGCTCTCTTTCTGTTCAAATATCGAATAGGAAATATTAATTAAATGAATATAATGTGTTTGAATCTTTATATTAATTTTAATACTTTCTTAAACTTGGAAGTTCTATTTCAAGGTTTTATTCGGTTTTAAAGTTTACAGCTAGGGCTATTGTGTAATTTTTTGGCATTTTTTTTGACAATACATTTCTTGATGAGTAGCTGTAATTTGGCTAACTAATCTTCTGTAGATATTCCTGTCTCAGTGGTTAATAGCTATTTGACCAATATCGAGTTAGATTTCTTTTATATTATTTTCCATTCATTACAATATAATGTCGGTACATCTTGGCTATATTTGTAAACTTCAGTAAAAAACATGTATTTTTCTTTCTATTCTACAAAAATGACACTTTTGTATTATGTGTATTGAAAAAAATACACCAACTTATTTATATTCAACAAGAAGAGTTTTGCTCATCAAATCCGCAAATAAATTATCGCGAAGTAAAGGCTCGTACTAAAGGTGCAGGAGGGAATCGAAACATAAATGAAATACGTTTTTTGATTCTTAGTTTTTTACATATATATTTTTTTATTTCAACATTTTTATTCTATTGTGTGCATGGGTGGATGAGTGCGTGAAGTGTCTCGAGGAAAAGCTAGTCTAATAAATTTGTTTCGTAACGATTACGAAAAAGTTACTCAATACGAACTAGTGCGTCAATTCTTTGCACGTCGCCCCTATCGACTTAAAATACATCGACATGCCGTCGAAGTTAAGTGCCCTCTCAGGATACGAAATGACAGTCACCAACTCAAAACGCATTAATGTTATCATTGTTAAGTTTTCTCTCCCCATTTTTATAAGAATAAGTTCTTTTAATATAATACTACTTTTTGTAAGGTACGTTTCCTTTGCCAATTTTTAAAAATTCTCTTTGAAACTGTTTATCAAAGATCAATTGCATTCAAGTAAATCCTGACGTAATGTCTTTATTTATGTCCTATGTCTTTATATTGAAAGTTTATTGCGTACAATATATGTAAAAATCGAAGATATTTCTAATGGAACTAGATATATTGGAACCGAATTCAGCTATATATATATATATATATATATATATATATATATATATATATATACATATATCACCTCGATTATGCAAGAAAACGTGACTTTTATTAGTTTTAGCGCCAAAAGAATAGGGAAGCTTACTTTTAAGAGACAAATTACGAGTTAGTAATAGTAGTAGAAATTATATTCGGGATATACGAACACATGTTTCAATATAGGTGAATAAGAAAATTGTCATAGGTGTAACATGTGATATTTCGCAAATTTGTAATAGTAATGAAACAATTTTTAGATTAAGTGAAGATGATATAATTTAAATCTCTCAGGAGCAAATGGCAAAAAGGCCGCAATTTCTATATTTACATACTATGGGAAACAGACTATAAATTTAGCAAATGTAATCTTTCAAATATGATAAGAAATTTATATTACTTTAAAGAAAAATTGAGTCTAGTTTATAATATTATTTCATTATGGATATTAAATGATTTTATCCTATCATTCGATGAATATTTTTTGTTACTAGAAATTATTTATCTTGATTTTACATTTAAAATTTTCTCAAATCTATTGTTGAAACTATAATTTTGAAAATAATTTTAAGCGCCTCCATGACAGTTACTAAGTCCTCTATTAGTACATATTTCCAAAATTAATGTTATAGCACTTATACTTTTGGCAGGAAATATAGTTTATTTTACTAGTTAGGCATATGGGTGCAATTCATGTGTAGTCATTGGTTTTATTTTCATAAATACAAAAGAAACAAAGAGACGGCTGTTCTTACAAAATTTACGTAATGTAATTGATAATTAGGTTTTCAGTCGTGAACTATATTTCAAAGAAAACTCTTCATGAAAGAACATCTTTAGAAAACAAGCAATCACTTTGGTAAAAAATATATCCAAATATTTCATCAAATTCAATCAGAAATTTCAGAAAAAACAAATGATTTAACTTGCATATGAGACGTCTAGAAAAAACACTACATATTCTATTAAAAAAAGTTAAATCTAAGCAATCGTGTACAAAGAAATAAACGTGTATAAATAATAAATATATTAGTGCAAAGCAAAATGATATTTTACATTTTTATAAGTATTACTGTACTTGCAATGTTAATAGTAATAAAACCAATATATGTGTATATATATATATATATATATATATATATATATATATATATATATATATATATATATATATATATATACATATACACACACACGATTAAAATGTATATTATAAACAAATGCTTAGTAAGTTCCCACAACAGGTCAAAAAGTCCTGAACCCCCCCCCCCAATGTATATAAGATATTACGAATAGAGGTAAGTTTAATTGATGGAGAAGAAAGGGACTAATCCTTTAAAAGTATTTTTGTGCAGAAAAAATAACATTCCAAACTTGATTGTTTATAAAAGACAATTTTTGTTTTTAGAGGTTTAATAAGATTTGCTTCAAAAGTAGATTTCTGCAATAAATAAAGGTGTATGTACATATGGAAGTAGACTGATTAGAATAAAATATAAGTACTTAAATAAAGATATAAGTGCAAGTTCATTCAAATAAAAAAAATAAGTTAATTATCAATTTTGTCATAAAATTGTCTTTTGTCGTCAATTTCTTGATATATTTGGAACACATGGAACAAAGCTACAGAAGTAAATCAGTATCGCGTATACGTTTACTCCTGATTCCATAATCCTTTTTTGCCATAATCGAGTAAGAAATAGTACTTTGAAAGTAATCCACCTGACTAATAGGCCCTATTATTGCGGAATATAATTGAACAAACTGTTACAGGAAAATAACTACATTTAATAAATTCAGGTTAACATTTAATGATGTTCATTAGAATTCCGTTGCAATAACTTATTTATTAGGAATACCCTAAACATATCAAAAAATATTAATTACTGAGAATATAATAATTAAAACAAAATAACGTGTCCGAGAAAAGAATAAAGAATACTCCAACTTAGATGGAATTGTTGTTATATGCCTGGTATATCATAAATAAGGATATCTCTTTTAGCAAATTGTTCCCAAAAATAGTGTATTTGGCTCATCAAAAACCTATCTCTATTTTCTACAGGGCTTTTCCCAATGCACGTATCATTGTAGGTAATTCCCATTATCGTCACGCTGAACATGCTGCTTGACAATGGTAGCGCGTAGATTCTAGCTTCAATGCTGTCCGTCACTAGTTTGTAGCATTTTAGTTACGTAATTACAAACATCACTCCAGCCCCATCCGATAAGCGACCGAGAAATGTCCCCGGGACACTGCGTTGAGTGGCGTCTTCAAAGGCTGTAAGCCCAGGATCAATGGTAGTGGCATTTGTTAATTTTTTTAACGTCTAATTTTTTGTTGTTTTTTTAAACTATTATGATATTTAACTTTATATAAACAATAATATCTGAAAGGTAGCTGAAAGGGAGTAAAAAAATATTGATAAATACAAGACGAATGACAATGAATTGTGAAGCCATTGTTACTTAGGCTCGTTGTATTCTACAGGTGCGAATGGGACAGTTACAAATCCTCGTTCTGTCCCCACGATTTAATTTATGTTATGCCTCATTTATTTACGAAGAGCTTTTGCAACTTTTCAGTATTTATTTTTTATAAAATTCAAGGGTAGATAACTAATCAATTTTCTTTGGAATTATCATGCTTTATTGATATTTTTTGGACATGGTGTGTATTTTTTCTCGTCAATTTTAAGTTTCAAATATTGAGCATTACTTAAATGGGTAATGTGTAATTTTCAATTATTCTTTTTTCATTTTCCTCTTTCATTAAAGGTGTAGATTGGCATGAAAAAAGTATTATATGTGTATATATATATATATACATATATATATATATATATATATATATATATATATATATATATATGTATATATATATATATATATATTTATTAGAACGATACGAATTGTCAGAAAATTTAGATTTGAAATTACACGGGTTCAGTAATTTTTAAGCAAATGTACTGCAATCGGCTTATAGATCCACTAGAGGCCGATTACAGCACAAAAAGTTATATCCTGTATTCATAAATGAGCTGCCGCGGGGCTTTGCTCGCAGATCTATCCTCGAGAAAATTCATTTTTATTTTTAAGTTTTATTTAGGTTTTCCACTCGCATGGTATGGAAAGTTTGTTATCAAAGTTATTTTAAGTATTTATTACACTGACTTCCTACTGGTGTCTAGATTAACATTTTTAGTATTTTCATGATAACGATGTAAGTAATATATAAATGTAGAAGAAATGTGTGTTTTTCTCTTACTTTAATAAGTTCTCCGTGTGACAAACCAATTACAAAAAATGACGAAAAACTTGGTCGCAGCAAAAAATTGCAAATAATAATTATCGTTTAATCACGAAATATAACTGCAAATACAAATTCTATAAGATAATTTATAAATATGTAGTAATTCTTTTTGTATATTTTTTTTCTTCTAATTTCTCAATATCTTTGTTTTCATTTGGTTTTCATGTTTCATTTTGAAAATTATATTGAATCAAAAGACTTGAATAAAACTATATTGTGTTTACCGTGCAAACGAAATCGTGACAAAAAGCTAATATGTACACGTGTAATAAGCTGAATTATGAAAGTATGTACAAATATTTTCCACACGCAACCTGGTTTCATTAAGTATCTCCTTGAACGTTATTTGTATGTCACATTTCGTTCTTAAATTGACTGTCAAATGAACGTCCTTTCATATAGAGGCATGGGTATATTTAATAAACAAAAAGACGATATACTTACCATTTATGAAATTACTATAGAATATTTTGCAAACTTACTTAGAGAATTTACTGCATATATATTTGGCTTATGAAATATCAAATATTGTAATTCCATACAAAGATCGCAGCGGAAAGCATTTCCTTACAAAACCTCAAGTACTAGTTTCATAAATAGGATATTTTTTTACAATGATACTGTGATTAGAAACTTTCAATGTGATCGTAATGAATAATATTTATATTCTTAACTAATATTTGATATCAATTATATTAACCTCAATAAAAAATAGATATATTCCTTTATGTGTTTTTCAACCATATAAGGAGAGTTACGTAAATGATTCATTATATCGTATTCAAAAGGAATTGAATTTTGTAAGTGCTTTTTATATACTTTAATTAAAATTAATTTAATTAAAAATAATACACAACTACCCTTGACAGCAAGCTATACTAAGTGACGAAATAGAAAAGTAATAACGACAAAGAAAATTAATTCTATTTAATTATTAGTCCTTAAGTAGAAAAAAGATCTTATAATTGAATGTATTTGTGTAAACATTATTTGAATTATAACTTACCACACATATGTTTTACTCCTAAAAACTAAGTTTATAATTTCTCATATACTTTATGCAAGCAGAAACTTAATTTAATGAAAGTAATTAAAAAAGTATTGGTTGAATAAAATGTAGATTAGGGAAAAGAAATTAATACTACCAACCAATTTTAACTACCTTGATATTAAATAGGATAGTGGGAGTGTTATTATTGATAATAGATTAAGAATCTCCTCAAACAGCAACAAAATTTTGTCATGCATTATTATTAAATTGTAGTAGAGTAGATTTTATTTTAATTGTAATAAATCAAATCAATCAAATCATGACTGTCTGTCCGAAAAAATACATTACAATAAAATTAACACCACTGAAGTCACTCATTATTTTATCGACATGGTACGAACGCCTATGTTACTTGAAAGTCATCTGCAAGTTGAGGGAGTTAAATAAGCAGAAGATTAAAAGTAATTTTTAAGTTGCAATATTACGAAAACCGAAATCTCCCTGAGTATAAATCTTCTTTTTTATAATTTTTTGTTAAACTTCTTAACCAGCCGAGAATAGTCACAGTATTTCAACTTTATGACCTTGTTCATTTCTTGTATATACTTTTATATATATTTATATATTTTAGCATTTTAAATTGCCAAATAATATATGCTTTACATTTTTTATTTCGGTATTGTATAAGATTGAATTCTCAATAAATATATTTATTTTTTATTGTCAAAACTATTTCAGTCAATATATTAAAACCACTGTATGTTATAATAAGCATTATTAATTTGTAGTAAATAAATTACATTTCCTCAACACAAGGGATTTCAAAAAAGGAGAAATTTTTTAATTCGACTGTATTTTTTTTGTATTTTACCTTTTATCTCTGGCATTTATCAACGAATTTAACTGATTTATATTAACATTTGACCAAATAAATTAAAGGTACGCCATAAAATTTCTCAACAATCAAGAGAACTAATGTAGTGTGCCTGCCATATAAGTTATTGTACTCATTATTATATGTCGACGTACATGTACGTGGGAGAGAAAGACAAGCGCGCATTTGGGACCGACATCAAAAACTTTTAGCAGAGACAGCATTTTGCAAATTTATTGAGGTTCGGAAACGATATCGTATTGCAAAAATTTGAATTAGATAGTAATGTTTTCTTTATTTTATACTTTTTATTGTTCTCTAGTAGTTATTTGAATTCAGTTAAATTTTTCTGTTAATAATAATTTTTAATATTATGAAATAATGTTATTTATGAAATATTGTTGAGTTTATAATACAGAATTTTACATCATGAAGATTTAAAAATATTACGTTTAACATGTAAGGATTAAAACGTTAATCAGCAAGTGAACCAAATAACGAACAAATGCAAATGAAAACGATGTAATTAAAGATATTTCCTGCTTCTCTGCTAGACAAATATTTTCTAGGAAACCTTTAACAAAGAAAAGGAGGGAAGTAAAAAATTCCGAAAACCAATAGTATGAAGAGTTATATAAAAAAATACAAATAAATAACAGAAGCAAATGAGGTGAATGGAAATTGGATAAAAGGGTAATACGATGAAATAGAAAGACTGCAAAAAGTCGCATAATTTTTGCACTATACTCAAAAAGGGAAATAATATTGATCTTGGGTACAAAAAGGAAAGTAATTTCACTGAGAAAAAATTTCGCTGCTCCCCACTTCGTAAATTCCTTTAATTATTAAGTTTATCATAAGAGCAAGAGTTCAAGGTTTAGAAAAATTTCTCACATAAGTTACGGACTTCCTGCTTAACTTATGGCACATAATATTCCTAGTGTATTTTTTTCTTCTTCATAAAATAAATTGTTAGTATGCATAATATTAGATTTACAACATAGTGACCATAATTTACTTATACATTGAAAACGTCAATTGTCAACCTAATTATTAATGAAAGTTTCTTAATTTTTTGGAAAACACATTTTTATAAAACCATGATGTCACGCCAAAATTTTTTTCATAATGTCTTGAAGACTATGTTGAACAAGTGATATTTTTCGTAATAGAAAGTTACTAATAATATGTATTCTGAAATATTTATCCTAAGTATCGGTTTGAGATGGATATCTTGTTAATTTAATTATTGTACCATTATTAAATTTATTTGTTAATATTGCTTAGCGCAGTATTTATCGATTAAAGACATATATTTACAGGAAATTTCATAAAATTTTATTAAAATCTGTAACACGGATATTTTTTTCATAATGGCTTTAATAAAATGTTGACAAAGTAATATTTCTCATAACAAACAATTACTAACAATACATATAAAAATGCGTTTGTCCTAGACGTCTCCCCGAGATAAAATATCTGGTTAAACTAAATATTTATAACATTATTAAGTTTATTTTTTGCCGTTGTTCAATTCGGTATTTACGAATTAGAAGACTCCACAAATATCTTGTAAGCATATTTTTGTGAAGCGTGTAGGCGAAATATTTTTCCGTAATATTTTTTACGATATTTAAAAATTAATATTTCTCATAACAATAGTCCAACGACCCATGTGCTCAAGGTGTACAGTAAAATAAAAAAAGCTAAATTATTTTTAATAAAACTTTTTATATATGAAAACATTTTTTCTCGCATATAATTATGATTTGAAATTAATCACTGTTGAACAATTAGTCACCAGGGGCAACCAAGGTATGGTGTATAAGTTAATTGTAAATCATGGACACTATCTGCAATGAACCAAACTCATAATAACTTAGTATTAAAAGCATTTTCACGAAGTATTTAGAAATACTGACAAGAACGGAATTCATTTTATGTGGAGAACAGCGAATAAAGCAAGCAATAATCACATCGCTGAATGATAAGTTTGATGAGTTTCCTCCGGTTTCATTACAATTAAATGTTTTTATAGAAAAAAATTAAGTAATCGGAGCCTCTAAACGCGAATCAAAACTTATTGGAGCATTTAACATTTTTCAGTACGGCTTCTCGCGTAAAGCTTTTGCAAGCTCGACTACTTTACATTGAAGTCAAAGTCAAAAGTATTTAACGCTGCCCCTAAATTTATTTTTAATTTGCCATTATTTTTTTGTATTTATATATTTCTTAATGTAAATATCGTCTAGTTGCAGTTTTTACTTAAGAATAATTTCTGTTTACACATACGTTTAGTAACAAAAAAATATTTTATTTTAATTAGAAAGGATTTTTTCAATTATTATACTTTACATAAATGTATAATTCTCTAACAACAGTATTTCAAATAACGGCAGTATCAAGAACGATCGAAGACATGAGAAAATTCAGTAGAAAAAAAAATGTTTAATGTGGGAAATGATTTAACCATAAATCAGCGTTTGTTAATGCGTAGGTCATTAGTGTTTATAACGACTTCGTTGCCCGCGAATAAGTACTCAAAATTATAATAAGTCTCTTGTGAAAAGATCTCTTGTGAAATAAAGTTCTAAACAATCTAAGTTAGTAAAGAACCATATACTAAAACGATTTAATATCATGTAAGTGAATATTTGTTTTAATTGTTTTTTAATATAATTTAAGAATGATCACAGACTTTCAGAATTCAGTCATAAATTTCCATTGCCGCGACGCGGCAGAATGCGGTCTTTTTCATACATTAAAATTTTCTTTGTATTAGTTTATGTTTCAAAGAAAGAAAATATAACCTTGTAGACGCTGCGCGAGAAATGGTACAGTTAAAAGACCAGCATGTTTATTTCTAACGGTGTTTACATTTAATCTGGATATCGAGGGATTTTGATTTTAACAAAGATTATGTAATTAATAGTTTGAATACAGTGGCAATACACATAACACCACAATCAATCACAACTTGTTGTAAACTTTAATACTGTACAGCTTGTTGTAGAGAAAAGAAATAAATAGACAGGATGATTCCTAGCACTATCCATTTTTTTCTATTATATTTATTTTGAATGGAGTAATATAAACAATAACACAAGTTTCACATTTTTCTCATTCTACAGCCTCCTGTTTTCCTAGTGTAAATTTTTTTTTATATAATAGATTACCTAATTGAATAAAGTACTATGTGCATAAAAGGAAAATGGCATAAGAAGTACTAAACAATATGTCATAAATATAGACAATGCCAGGAGGAAGATACAACTCAAAAAATTCGGCACTGAACAAACACACGAATATTCATAGAGTTGTTCGCTCATAGGACATAGTTCTCAAACTATTGACAAAGGCTGAAATAAAATAATGTGAGGTCTATAAATGTTTAAATATTATTCAGACATATACATTTGTATTAATTTCAAAATAATTCACAATTAAATGGAACTACGTGATGTAGTATTATTTCTACTATATTTAATTTCTTTACCACGACCTAGGTTTCGTTGTATTACAACATCTTCAGGTGGGATATTAGCAAAGATCCCACCTGAAGATGTTGTAATACAACGAAACCTAGGTCGTGGTAAAGAAATTAAATATAGTAGAAATAATACTACATCACGTAGTTTCATTTAATTGTGAATAATGAATTTCTACAAAATTAACGCCAAATATATTCAATATTCAAAATAATTAGTTTACCGTAGGTGTAAGGATTATTTAAATCAATTGGATATTTTAAGAGATTGTGATAAACGCACACTTAATTTTTCATAAGTGTATGAATTATAGGTTTATCTCGTTTTTCAGTAATATCTATAGTACACAATTGTAATATGGATAAAATTGTTATGAAGTTATAGGTATGAATAAAAATAAAGGCAATTTAATTTATTGACTATCCTATACTTTTGCTCAAGTACAGACTATATCGGTGTATTCACCCATGGACTGGTGTATCAGAGCCATATGAGAAATTAATCAGAAATCACAAGTGATTTTTATCAGGTTTTAATTTAAATTGTAGTATGTGTACAACAAAGATTTTTTTAATTTCTAGTAATTGCGGGAAACAAATTTATGTCTATTAGAACGCGGTATCCAATTTTATATCGTTCGGTTCTGCTGCATTTTAAATATTAAAGTTTGTGCGTAATACAGTGCGTGACTAATTAAAACAAACTGCCGATTATATTATGCGGTAAGTTGCTAAGCGAGGGATAAGTTATAAAAATGAAATAATAATGCAAGGGCTCAGAAACCCTAGTGGCAAATAAATAAATTGTATTTTAGAAACTAAATTGAAGCAAATAGGTTAGCCATTGTAGCCAAGAAGGTGAATATATTGCAGACGAGTAAAAAGGGACATATTTGAATTTAAAGAAAATTTGTAATTTTAGATTCAAGATCCGCTTCATATTTCGAATAGTTTACATTGTATATTAGGTCTCTGGATGGGCGAAAGATTTTAAATCGAAGGTGATTTAACGAAAGGATTAACTTGAACTAAAGAATGGAGCAAACATTTATGAAGTTTTACAATTATTATTTTAATTTAGAATTGGCCGAGAGCTCAAAACGGCTGAGAATAAAATATTTTCCATAAATTTTGAAAGCCTTGAATTACAAATGTACCAGAGAGATTTGATTGAGATGTTTGACTATTTGCCAGTCACACTACGTACCTAGTTATATTTATCGATAAGCAATAAGTTCGCCTCATTGAATCCTTTTGCGTCATTTATGTACACTCAAAATAAGTAAATAAATATACAAATTATGTTACGTAGTTTTTTTAATTTTGAGGTACGTTCTTGCACCTTATGTTATTAACTGCTCTAAAATGTGTTCGAAGATATCAAATTGAAGACATATAGATTGTTCCGCCGTGTCACTATTTCTGTTTACGCTAATTTTTTTCAGTTTTATTTTCTGTCTTTTTTAATAATTTTTATTAATATTTTGTCTATTTCATCACATTTTTAATTTTATATATTGCTACATATTTTCTAATTTGGTTTTAGGCTGTCAAAATGCTATGGCCACTTATAGATTGTTAAAAATGAAAAAAAAACATTAGCAACATCAGTCTAAATGCTGAGTAATAGTTAAACTGTTTAGTTTCGAATTTGTATTTTTAAATCTTAGCAAACTTTATAACCTTAACATTTTATTTGTGAGCTGTCATTTGCTCTATCATCAATACTCGAAATTATAATAGTGAAATAAAATAAAACTTTATATAAAATAAAATAAAACTGATAATGAAATAAAATAAAACTTTGAAGTTGACCTATCTGTATATTGAAAATATTCACAAAAGTGATTTGCTGTTATGTAATAAAAGTAAGAGAATAGAAAAGTATTATTTCTGGATTTTATTTTTGTTTATGTCATTAAAATATTTGCTTGAAATCTAATCACGTCATAAAGTGTACGTTTGTGGAGTAGTAATGTATAGTACGTATGATAATATGTGTAGTATAATAACAACTAATGGCACTATATGACAAATCTATCGAAGTACTGGCTTACACGGATGATCTTGATATTATTGGCAGATCTAGATGGGCTTTTACCGGAGCTTTTGTGGCCCTTGAGGTTGATGCTGAAAAAATGGGCCATATTATCAAAGAAAAGAAAACAAACTTTATGATTGTGACAAGTCAAGAGACTGACAACGCACCACTGGTGGTGAATGGCCAAACTTTTGATAAAGTTACAGAAATTTAATTGCTTAGAACAACTGTCACCAACAGAAAAGAAGTTAATGTTGAAATTGACTACTGCATGATGCTGACAAATAGATGTTACTTTGACTTAAAAAAACAACTAAGATCTCCACTCATTAGCAATAGAAAAATTAACGTGTATAAAACGATAACTTTAGTATTTTTAAATCGTTTTTAACATCATCAAAGGGTTGAGAATATAATCAGGGATAGGAAAATAGCACACGCAACTGCTTAAAATACAATATGAAGGTGCTATTTGATCGACAGTTGAGACTATTCACGTTATTAATTAATCAGTTCAATAAGCCTGTTACATCTCAAGTGAGCAAAAGCAAAGGAATGAAACAAGTTTGTAAGGTAAAAACACATTGAAAAAATCAAACGAGCATAAATTTTACAAAGCATCTTATTCTTGAAAAAGGAATTCTTGAAGTTCATTAATCACGCAATATTCAGTTCTGCTCAGAATAAGGAATGAAATGGCTCAAAAGTTTATATGAGGGAACAGCAACTTATTTCAGTTAGATTTAAAGATTATGACTAGAGAAGAATTTAAATGAAGAAGGAAATTGAAATGACTAAACAGTTTTATATATAGAAACAATAATGCACAAATTTGTTATTAGGACGATGAATTCCAAATATTTAACAAAAGGGATCAAATTTATTATGGTTAAAAAAATTAATGAAAATTGTCCAACAATATAAAAAAGTGCATTGATTGTACCTATAAAAAGAAATTAAAAATCTAGGAAGAAAAATAAATTCTAATAAATAATAAAAGAAAAGACAATTTTTAAGGCTGTTGGCACTGTGTTTTTTAAATAATATTTATTTGCTGCTTTCCCAAATGTTCTATATAAGCATGGTAAAATTTTAGAAATCCCTATAATAGCTGTACACAATTTTAATTTGTAACCTACATCACTTTGTCGATGTATACTTTTTATCTATTCATCTGACGTCAATAAAAAATGCAATATTTATTTCAAAGTAAGGAGAGGTATGTAATAACACTCATACGAAAAGTATATATTTTTAATATTAATAGGTAGTTACTGTATGACAATAAAAATATTCTAGCAGAACTATTAATGACCTACATATCTTTTCATATTTATTTTGATATATTTCCTTAGTTCATTATTTATTTCAACTTTTTTATTTACAGTTAATTAATTTTTCGCGCGATACAAACTATTTTTTTGCGTAAATATTAAATTGCTATAAATGGTAGGTACGAGGTTACTCTCAAAATTCTTAGAACTAGCCATTTATAGTAAGGAAATTAAGATACTCTGCTCGATTTTATCATTTATTTTTATTAATTGGCATTGGTTTTAACTTTCTATTAAAATTAATGTAATGTAAGAAAGTTTTCATGATTTTCATTGTAGTTTCAAACAACAACAGTCACGACAGACTTCGAATTGCCATTTCATACTAAAGTCCCATACTACGCTATTATTCACAGTTGGTTTAACGAGTTCAAGCGTGGTCGTTAACTAAGGAGAGCGTCATTGCTATACGGGTCATAATAAAGATTTACTAGAGAGTAACTTATCAGCAGAAGTGAGCAAGTTTAAATGTTGGTATGAGCCAAGTATATAAATTTCTATGTGAATAATTATAAAGCCGTGTGCTTTTTGATGCTTCATGATTTGACTGATGCTCAAAAAATTGTCAAATCAATCAGTGTCGCGAAATATCAGAAAAATTCAACGAGATCCACTCACTTGTCTGCATGAAACATCATTATGGGTCATGAAAGTTAGAAATTACGTTACAAAGCAGAAACCTGGGTCAGTGTGCGCAAGGGTGTTTCCTTCTAAAGAGCTGCCTACACAGGACGAAGCGCTGGAAAAAATAGTCACCGCTTCCCTCAGACAGACGTCTTATTGTGCAACGATTGTATTGGAATAAATGCCTGTTGTTATAGAAAAAGTCCAAGAACAATGCGCGCTAAGTAAACTTCTCGATCAAGATTTGTGCGTATTTAAGCAATTGTGTTAAGTGAAGACATTATGAGTAATCGCTCGTACAGACCCGACCTAACATCATGCGATTTCCGTTTATTCACAAGCATAAAATATAAAGTGCCAGGAATCTAACTTTCTGGCCTAAAATATATGGTGGGTGCCTTCAAAATATCTCGAAGAAATATCCAATCGAGATGAAGCCGATGACTTCTTTCGGCGGAACCATAGAATGAAACGATATATGCAGTAATAAGGAGATTGTTTGGTAATTTTGCTCACTTATGTCTACCGAGAAAATTACAAGGAAATAAATTTGTAAGAAGAAACGTTTACATAGCGTTACCAAACTTAAAATTAAACATTTTTATCGAATTTCTATTTTTATGCTGAATAAAAGAGGTAAGAATTATCTTGCCTGTCAAAAATTGTTTATCATTTTTCTAAAGTTGATAGTTGGTAAATTTAATGAACTGAATTTCATCAATTTAATTCAAAAGGATCATAAAAAAAGTGTCCGCTCCATCGACAAAACTGACAAATTGAAAATTATTGAACCTCTTTGTTTTCGAGAAAATGACGATTTTACACCTATAATATAAATAATAGGTAATTTAATTATTTAGTAAAAAACAATATTAAAATTTATGAATATCTTCTTAAAAATATTACCGTTTTCTTAAATTTTAAAATTTTTATATTTTACCTACGTGTTGTGCGGAAGCCTTGTAGCTTATTTCATACTTAAAAGAGTTTGATTAATATATTTATTAAATTGGTAGCTTAAAGTCAATCTGTTAATTTATCCTTTATATCAGACCTAGACATTTATTACAGAATTTATGCAAATTCAAATTATTAATACATCAAAGAATTTTAAACCAAATGGAAACTTAAATTTTTATATGCTAGAAAAAATAGTGATGGATTAAAATATCCCATAATACTTTCATAAAGTTTAATCATTATTAGATACATCACAAGGTTTATTACATCTTTTTAATTTTCTTGTATTTAATAGCTTTACATTTTCCTGTTACGTCACCCTCTTATTAAATTTATTATTGTTGAAACCCTGCATTTAGTATGTCAATTAATTAAATTCGGTTAAAATAATAGCAGATTTAAAGAGAAAAAAATTGGGGGCGAGGAAAAGCTATCAACAATTTAAATGTAACATTTATATAATTTATCAGGTCTGAGATGGGTGTTTTAGATTTTTAATATGAAATATTCTTTGAGGTGAAAATAAAATAAACGGTTTCAATATTTAAAATTAGGATTAAATTTCATCAGGTATTAATTCTGTACTCTCGGCTAATCATCAATGTATTATCCGAAAAGAAGTAATCTTTTCTATAATCGACCTAAATTAATAATATATTAAAAGAATATAGAAATTAATTAGGAATATAACTATTATGGTTGTTCTGATGTATTCAAATGAAACGACATGCAGTTTATCGAATAAGCCATACAGTTACCTAGAGATGGCAAAAAAATTATCTAATGGGGTATAGCTTCGCCGTTCACCAAAAGGTGCATAATGTTGAATTACTTACACAAACTCAAATACTTTAATCAGTCCCAACAGTAATAGTAAAATGTTGACATCCAAATTCTAAAACGTCGTAAATGTCGTTTTTGGGAAAGAAACTTCACGATCTCGTTCCAGAATTTTCGTAATTGACAATAATTTATTATAGTAAATCTAATTAAATAAGATGATTTATTATATGTATATATATATATATATATATATATATATATATATATATATATATATATATATATATATATATATATAACAAAATACAGATTACAGAAAGTACAGATGGTATACAATGTTTGAGAAAATTTGCAACAATAAGTTGGCTGATTGATTGCGATCAATTCAACTTGAACTTTACTGATATAATTACTGCATAATTTTCATACGAGGTAATTTCAACGTGCCAAATTTTGTGGTGTCAAAATTACATATTTTCTTAAGTCTACATCTCAGAATATATTTAAGCTATCATAATAAAGTTTATCACGCTATGAAAATTAGTAAAACAATACGTGGCAATCTCCCGTGTTTGTTTAGAATAAGAGTTACAGTTAAATTGGCATTGGCATCTAAAGCAGTAGTGTATGCTCGATATGACAATAGATACAAAAAAAATGTTTTTGTGAATACAAAAGGAGATTGAAATTTAAATAAGACAATAATTAGTTCTTTGTTAAATAAATCAGGCACAGATCAACAACCTTAAGATTAAAATATATTTATGAGAAAAAGTCCAAAAAGTTCATGTATGGAAATAGTACACAGTATTATATTTAATTGTAATAAATTTTAATTAAAATGTAATCGTATTTGGGGTGAAAATGGTGATTTTAACTATTTTTAGTTGAACATGACGCTGTTTCGTTAATAAATATACGCTTAAAAAAATTAACTTTTACCAATTTCTAGAGCCGGAAAAACATTTTATTTAAAAAAAAATATTGAAAGCGACTTTTCCTTTGAATTATTGATGTATTGCAAGTTGTAAGATGAAATATTTTTTTACCTGTTGTACAACAATTACAAGAAAAAAAAGCTAAGTAAAAATGTAACTTAAACAATCCACAAATTTACTTATCATCATCTATGGACCATTTAGCGTACGTTTAAATATGTTTTGATGTCTATTTAGATCTGAGATTCCATATTTAGAGATACGTCTATGTCCTAGGCAAAGCACTCATTGTAAGGTTCCAAAAGTCTTAATTTTGTTTGAAATAAACCTATAACATGGCGATGCGACTAGCTTTAAAAAATGGATATTGATACCGCATATTTAATCTAAGCAGCTTGTCCAAGTAATGTTATATACATAAAAATATATCTTGCACTATTGAAATTGTTTGTGGTTACATGCTAACTCAACGACACGAAAATTGCAAATTTCTTCTCGTGATTAATTTCGTAAATGACAAAACACTTGACAAACAAACATCTTTTTAAATAAATAGTTTTTTTAAATAAGTAGTATATAACATTACAAGGACAATTTGGACAAGCTGCTTAGATTAAATGTGAGGTATCAATATTCATTTTTAAAGCTAGTCGCAGCTGCCATGTTATAGGTTTATTTCAAACAAAATTAAGACTTTTGGAACCTTAAATGAGTGCTTTGCCTAGGACATAGACGTATCTAAAAAATATGGAATCTCAGATCTAAATAGACGGCAAAACATGTTTAAACGTACGTTAAATGGTCCATAGATGGTGATAAGTAAATTTGTGGATTGTTTAAGTCATATATTTATTTTGCTTTTTTTTCTTGTAATTGTTGTACAACAGGTAAAAAATAATATTTTATCTTACAGCTTGCAATACATCAATAATTCGAAGGAAAAGTCGCTTTCAATATTTTTTTTTTAAATAAAATGTTTTTCCGGCTCTAGATATTAGTAATGATTAAATTTTCTAAGCGTATATTTTTTATTAATGAAACAGCGTCATGTTCAACTAAAAACAATTAAAATCACAAATTTCACCCCAAATACGATTACATATACATTGTTTATTTTTATAAAAACTGGATACAAAACTTACATTTTAATTAAAATTTATTACAATTAAATAGACCTGCTTTTGATTTACTGGCAATATGTAAGCCTCTATATGTTTTGCGGTAAAAATAAATTGTTTTTATGCATTTCGTTGTAATATTTTATTGTTGGCCTTATGAAATATATGTTTTTGGGTTCATGAAGCATTAATCATTCACTCTATCAAGACGAAATTCTGCTTACACATATTTAAATATACGAATACGGATGAACCAATACACATATATTACAATATAGGACATGTAGCATAAAAGATTAGAGATATTATGAAATCTAGCAACTCTTACTCATTTCCTTTACTACGATTTGTATTCAAAAGCGTTACTCTCTTCTTGATTTGTTGAACGTTTCGTCTCCCTAATATATTTTAATCTTATGGGTAGGTGATCCATGCCTGATTTATTTAACAAAGAACTAATTATTATCTTATATAAATTTCGATCTCCTTATGTGATTCTTTACCACGACCTAGGTTTCGTTGTATTACAACATCTTCAGGTGGGATATTAGCAAAGATGATGAGATTGAAATCTTTGCTAATATCCCACCTGAAGATGTTGTAATACAACGAAACCTAGGTCGTGGTAAAGAATAACCTAGAATGAAACCTAGGTCGTGGTAATATGTAAAGAAGGTAAATACCACATTATACTTCGGATGTGTATTCAATACATATTCAAATTAAATTAAATGATGAGAAAATCATAAGTTTAAAATTAAGAAATTATATTTCTTCGTAGTATTTCAGCAACCAATGAGATTCTTAATATAGAGATAAAACCACGTTCTTGTTTAAAAAATACAAGGAAGATATTTGAGATCGATGAGTTTCCTTGTATTTTTGAAACATAAATATTGTTTTTTCTCTGATTCTTTTAACTTTTACTCAGAGGGTATAATAATGTAACCTTGAAAGAACTTTACTTTAGTCAAAATGATAGTGAATGTGTCATCTTCGATAAGTTCATTATACGAAATTTGTAGCGTCTACAGGATGACATTTGTAGATATTTTCTACTAAATATTTTATAATTTATTTCGCCTTACTCCTACAATGATATGAGGACTGTATAAAGAAATATCTAAATAATCTGCGGCTCTTGGATGAGGGAAGAAAAACTCGAAAGGGAATAGAAAATACGGAATTACTTTGAAAATAGAGGTGTAATTTGGCAGACAATCAAAAATTAAAGCCGAATATTTTAATATTTTTTCATAGGATGAGAGATATGAAACCTTACAACAAATAACTGCGATAGATAAAGTCAGAACTACTAACTTTATAACTGTGATACCAAAGTAGCACTTCGTGTCAATTTAGAATTTAGCATATTAATTAAAACATAACAAATATCCCAGACTTTGCTCAACTCAAGTCTCCTTTTATTTCGAAGAATTTCTGAGCTTAACTAGAAATTTATAAGTCAAGGCGTCCCTACTAGTTTTTTGTTTCCAATTCAAGGTTTAAAATTATTTATAGGCACCATGTAATTAAAACTTCCACGTTTTAACATACAATATTAATTTGAAAATCCTACAATACTAATTTCAAAATTACCGCTTCGACCGAATATTTTTCGTCTTCTGTAAAATTATTTAATTACGATTGTATTATGTATATAAGAGCATCATTAATAAGCTTGTCAACAATTCACTTCAAATGTTATATCAGTTGATTAAGTTTCTCGAATGCAAAAAAAAATTGTGGTGAAGTGTTAACTGATGGTTAATGACGGATATTACTTTTTTGAACTTGAAAAATATTTGAAACTGACAGTGCAAACTTATTGTAACAGAAGAATTATCTGTGTGTATTTTATCTAAGGTCCTTCAAATGGAATCAAAATGATTATATAGTTATATGACGGTAGTTTTATATGAGATCTTCGCGTAATTCAAGGTTATATGTAGCTAAAAATATAAAATACAAACATTTTATATTTTAAGCAGCTACCTTAGTTTTTTTGTGTAAAAATTTTAAGTACATAAATCAATAACAATGATAATGTTCACTAATAGTCAAAATTTCTTTTTTTTCATTGTAGAAAGATTTACACCCTATCATGAATGAATACTTAATGTACCAATTTTTAATAACTTCAACTATGATAACTATATATCTAATATTTCTTACATTAAATAAATTAATCCTACAATTGAGATTAAGTTCATTATTCATATATATTAAAAACCTATGTTTTATTCAAAGTAATTAACAGATAAATTAATAGTTGTAGTGCAAATTAAGACAACAAAGGGAAATAATCCAGCAGGAATATAATAATAATTAGTGTCCTATCGAGAAAAATGCATTAAAATTTCATAGGTAAAGGCCTGAGAAGGGACCAAACCAAAAATGAGACCTCGATTTAATGCCGATCTCTCCAAACTATAAATAGAGTAAAAAAGGGATGTCATCTTCGTACTAATATAAGTATTTATTTTCAAAGTTAATAAATAAAATTACCATAATTTTAGCAATATGTATATATTTTTATTATTATACGAATCAAAAGAAAACAATAATGCATTTCATGGCATTTAATTGTATATATATATACATACATATATATATATATATATATATATATATATATATATATATATATATGTGTATATATATATATATATATATGTGTGTGTGTGTGTGTGTGTGTACTAAGTCGAAAACCCCTTGTTCGACTGATCGAAAACCACTTGATCTTCCATTTTTAATGCATTTGCATTAGACGTGATTACATATTGTTAAGACATATAATAAAACAAATACGTTGTTTTGTTACAGGCAAATACGCGGTGGAAATGTCTTTTTACAAGGCAAAATTAGTACGTCGCCCTTTTAAAATTGTTGTAATTCCAGTTTATACTTGACAATAGGAAGTCAATTAAACTCATAAGGAACAAAATGAAGCCTGCGTGGAAGTTATGCACGTATAGCTACAGCATTTTCCGGCAATAGGTCGTAATTGATGCTTCCCCAATATGGTAGTTTTTTTCATGACTTAGTCTCCAAGTATCAAAAAGTGGGTAAGGTTCATTTTATTTACATTTTAAAAATTTGTAATAAGCTGAAGCAAACCAATTTCTATGTAATCTTTTCCTTTTAGAATTTCACAAAATTCCAAGCATACCTTTTGATGTGAATTTTTGTGGGTGCAATGGGAATAAAATGTGAATGTTAGAACGTCCTTCACACAATGTTTGTGATGTTTTTGCAACATTTAGTTGTGTCGTCTGAATGTAACGAATATATCGCACGAAGAATAGAAAATAGGGTACCTAGCTATCAACCAAGAAAGATAGATGGACACGATAGAAAAAGACAAGGAATGTACGCATGCGCGAAAATAAAAAAACGGCTCTTGCTATTGCTATCCGTTACATTGAAAGTTATATGTGTCAAAAGTAAACTGTTAAAATTTCGTCAAGTGTACGCATGTGCAAAACAAATAAAAATGACGTTTACCATGCCATCAGCTATTTTGTAGCTTATATGTGAAAAGTAAATTGTCAAAATGTCGTCGATTTTTTATCTATTTATGATCGATTTATTACCAATTTGCGTGTACTTCATCCACGACAAGACTAACAGCATATATATTTAATTTATTTACAAATTCGCAATAAACCTGCACATATATTTGCCATAAGTGTAATTACCAACAGGATCATTAAAACCTGGCTTCCTTCAGCCTCATTTAGCCGTGTTCTGATAATGGCTTACGTGGTTTATAGGAAGTCTCAATTTATCTCATGGACTTCTCTACAATTATTGCTCTACAATTTTTCACATAAATTTATATGACGATTTTTTGTTATATTATATACATATATATATATATATATATATATATATATATATAAAGTTGTTTTTTTGCGTTTGATGGTTTCTGGATTGGAACCTTACGAGCCACCGAGATGTTGACACAGGCTAATAAGGTGATGTCGGTGACAATAGTGGTGCTGATTGTCATCGACGGGGTGCATATCTCAATCAATGTCGCTTCGATCACATTATCATTGGACGAGACGTTTACTAAACTATGAAAATAGAATCGAGACTATGGTGTAACAATTGTCAGAGGTAGAACAAGTTTAACTAAAAAATTGTCCATTTTAGGGTAAGTTTTGCATATTAATTCATTTCTTTTTTAGTTTTGCTTAAAAAAATACTAGAAACTCCGACTGTTGAATTCTGTTTTAAAGGATTCATTAAAATACCATTATTTTTATACATATCAATCGGTCGATATAAAATAATTTTACTATGGAGCGGATAAATAACTCCTAAGATTGAATTATAGTAGACATTACACGCGTGTCTTACACGAGTATTGAAGGTATGTAGTTTACACATCGGCTTACTGTAGCTTATTACCAATGTTTCTGTACAATTTTTCAGCACGTGCGATAAGCGGTGCTTGCAACTCACGTCCACAGCCTTTGCTATAGCACAGCAAATAATATTGAGCCTCAATAATATGCTTTAAATTTTGATACATTGTAAATTAAGTTAATTATTTATACTTTTTCTTCTCGATGTTTTATCATAAAACTAGTTGCTTTCGTTTTTGACAGTTTTATAAAAGAGAGTGAGAATAAATTAGGACTAGCAAAAAGAAAATGAGAAGTAAAACGTTGTCTTCTTTTTAGTACTACTACCGCTTTATTCTTAATTATATACAGTAACAGTGGAATTGTTAAAGTAGTAACAAGTATTCAGTACTGGATCAGTATTTCTGAAACAGTATATGTAATCTTGGTATAAAATATAACATTCACTAGATATGTTTATTAAAAATTTTACGGATAAAGTTCTTTGAAATATTTATCAATTTATGTATGTGTTATTACCAAAATTAAATTTGGCACAGATTCATTATCGAAAACTAGAATATGATTGAAGGAAAATTCATTCAAAAAATTTATACAATACCAATGTTATGTTGTTGCGAAATCCGATAAAATACAACTGTGAAAACAATAAATATTTTTTCAAAGCCTACTAAAGAAACTGCAAGAGAAATCTTGGAATACTATGTGTTTTGAATATTCAACGTAAACATCTTTCGTTATATTCGTTGTGAAAGATTCCTCCACGTACGTATAAAAAATTAATTTACATATAGTGAAAAATTCTATTCAAAAGTCTACTTTTTAAACATTTATAAATTTATATCAAATTTGTTGTTTAGTGTCATTCAAAAATATTGTTTTCATTTAAATCTTTCCTATTTCCTTGTCACAGAATATTTTTTGCTTCATTATACCCTATACTTTTATTAATTAGCTAAGGCTTTTACATTACATTTATTAAACGACTATAAATTAATGACAATAAATTTATAACGATATAAGAAATGAGCAAACAATAATGATATGTTTAATATAATAATTGCAGATGAGCTAAAGACACCTCCTTGTTCTTTATAAAATTAATAAAGCGAGGACTGTTAAGAGACAAAAATAATTAGCAAGAAGACTCAAATGAGACATGGGAATATAAATTGGTAAGTAAAAATTAATTTGAAGTAATAATTTTGTTTTTTATATATGAACAAAATTTAAACAACTATTAATGGAGTTAGAAAGCATTTATTACCTTAATATAAAATATATTACCGATATTTAACCAATAAATATGTTAATACCACTTGAGTTTAGTTAATTGGTTCGCAGAATTTAAAAAAAAAACAGTACTTAACTTTTACTTCACCGAGAAATAAATATATGTTCATCATATTTCCTTTCGAAAATCCCTTGTCAACAAAAAGCAGGCTTGAATTCCAAGCATATAATAAAACTTTTGATTTGGCCTGTATATAAAATAAAATTATTTACGAAAAAATAAATACATAATAAAACTAATCCAAAAAGTAAAATATTGTTTTTGAAATTATGGTCCGTTTTTTTGTGAGTTTTTTGAACACATATCACACAAAAACTACTAACACAATACAGATATAATTTATTTGGGAAATAGACGGGTGACTTGTGAGTAGAGTAATATTTAGTTTTTAATCAATCGGAATCGATTGACCACAGGGAAGATGTGCGAATTTCGTATTAGAATAATATAAATATTGTGTCAGTATAACAATAACGAGGAAGTGACTAGCTATTCCGCGCGCAGTTATTACACAAATGTTTAGTGTATCAACATATATTAATATATGACGTTATATGTATATTAAATAGCGCAATGAAATTTTTCATCCGGATATACCCGAATACACTTTGGCGAAATGATCACGGCAAGTGGTGAAGTATGGAATGATGCGGGAGGTATAGGTGCTTCAATAAGCTATTTGAATATGAACAAACGTATGACAGCATACATCGTTTTTGGTTATCTTTCGCACATAACATTTTTCAATATTTTACATATTCAACATAGTTTCCTCTATCTATAATTACCTACATCCTCAATTCATTTAAAATTTGAATCTATTGTCAATGTTTTTAATTTAATTACTTGGTTAATAAAAACAATTAATGCGTTTATTGGAGGTGTGAAAAAGGGTATGAAAGTTTGTACGGAAGTCCATAAGGTAGAGGTGTGTCTTAATATAGTTACATTTAATTATAATTACAAAGATATTCATCCATTCATTCAGACATCCAGTAATATGATAATTTCAGACATCCATCTAAACTAGTAATAAATAATTGTCTTGATTCGAGAAAATAAATCGTCGATCACAGTGCATTGCGTACATGGTAAGGTAAGCGGAAAAAGCGTGCGGGGTCGGCGTCAGCGCGGGGGGATATGGCGATCTGAACGTGGGCAGAAGCGTGAAGGCAGACGTCATTGAGGATCATTGCCATGACTAAATTTTTCGAAGTTGTAAATAAAAACGTATATTAACGATTGACTTTTTATGTTGCTAAGAAATTTAAAGCCACCAAAACATTGCAATGGAACCAGGCTTCAAATCAAAGTCTTAAATCGGAACGTATTATAACCTATTATATTGACTGGGTGCGCTAGGGGATAGATGGTCCTCATAACCCGAATAACTATAATATCCAACGACCTGCGGTTCGAATTTAAAAGAGTTAAATTTCCAGGGAACGTGATTTATTGGAATGTATTATAGTATCAACCTCCGCGTGAGCAAAGCCGTTGCCAAAAGCTAGTCTAATCCTAAATCTATCAAAATAACTAAATTGGAAGTATTGACAACAAATTCAAGAATTAAACAAATTAGGGAAATAAAGTAAGCATAGAACAATTATATAGACATGGAAATATTCTATATGCAGAAGACGACCAATGACAATGTCTGATCCCATGCGTTCGGGTTGTTTACTCAAGCCCTTCCCTTCTTGGATCACTTTGAGTTTTACTTCTTGCCACACCAACTTTGGAAATGTTATGTCCAGGGTTGAAAACTTCATTGTGTGATTTCAAATATATGTAGCGCGATGTATTTACATAGAGAGGTAGACTATACAATTGTGTAATTAGTATGGGTCTGATACATAGGCACCTGTTTGTTTATTATATTAATGCAATGTTTACATATTTTCTGATAGAGTGAACTAAGTGCGATAAAATATTAATTCAGGTCAACACCATATTCTCCAAAAAACCTTATCTGGATCGAGTCACTAGTTTTCGGTAACGACACAATCAAACACACAATCAGACAAAAATTGCAAAGAAAATGTTTTTGCTTTGTTTTACATTTATTAAGTGTCCCTAAATATTTTTTTCTGAAAAACTTTTAGTGTTCTAGACGGGCCAAATTTACAGTTTTATTTTATTTACAAATATTTAATATCACTGTCTAAATAATTTATTGTCGGTTTTTCCACGAACAAAGCACGCGCTTGAGAATATTTTTTTTCAATAAATTTTCAAAAAAAATAATAATGACGTATTCATATTACTTAAAATGATCGTATTATTTTTTCCCGCAAATTCGTGTGTTTAAGTATACTTACTTATTTTTTGGTAGTATTTTATTTCATTTAACACTGTGATAGTTTTATGCATGTGCGTCAACATTATTATAATTATTAATAGATCATAACATCTCAGTAAGTGTGGGTGTTGCGGTAACATATACAATAAAAAAATCATCAAAATGGTGGTCAGTACTATTTTTAATTGCTCATCTGTTGGATAAATATAATAAAACGACTGTCATTTTACGTAATTTTTTCAGATATGTGTAGTTTTGCAACCATACACGTCATTACAATATATTTTTGCAGGAACAATTTTTAATTTATTTTTGTCATTAAGGCTCCCCAATATCTTTAATCCTCAAAAAGTATCTCCTAATAAAATCTTGCAGGCTAAAGTATTTAAAATATATTTGAGAGACTTGTTAATAGTTCAAATTCAACATCACTTGCTCGACATTTGAAGTTACTTCCAAGCATCACTCTTCGTGAAAACCAATCTCCAGTTACAGAACTTCAGCACCCCAAAATCCTTCTCCACCGCATCTTCCCATCTCATTTTAAGTCTTACTCTTCTTTTTCCTTGCAGTTTAGTCAACAAGATTTTTTAAGAGGGCATAAATACTCCATTTTCTGTTTAGTCTATTTATTAAATGTTTACTATAACGTACATTAACTCTGGTTTAAAACGGGTTAAAATTTTCGAAATTTGATATGTCTGACGTCACAGTAACTTTTACAAATTATGCATACATTGGCACATTCATTTAACTTGGCTTATGAGGCAAAGTTAAGTATGTTCAATATTTGGTTATCGTTACATATAATCATTTATATTACGCAAAAATAAAAAAATGCACAAATTGTGTTTTGCTAAGTGTTTGAGGGTTAAGAACATTTGTAAGTTAAGGATCAACTATTATATGTCCACATCACGATAAGACCAACCAACTCTTATTTTTGTGCAATATAATTTTAGCTATGTATAGTAATTAAATAGAACCTAGCCTATTATTTTGTCTATAATGAATTCTCATTCTCACTCATTATCACCCTTATTTACATAATATCACTTATCACTTCTAAATAAGATTAAACAAAAATCTATAGTTTGTATTTTGTCCCTAAATATTTTCAATGCACCATTTAGAAATAATAAAGTGAAATAAAGTCTAATTAAATGAAAAATTCAACATTTAGGCATAACATTTCGTCAAACGGTACAATGATCTTATTTCACTCATTATGAAATGGGGTTTGCTAAGATATATATGTTCCGATTCTATTAAATACATTCTTTTCGAATATACATGTATGTTAGACTAACTCATTACACAAATATCTCGGTCAAATATGGAACATTACTCGCAAACAAATGTCCACACATTATGTAAATATATTCACACACACACAGTAATAATACTTTGCATTTAGAAAAATGAATATTTAGGGGTACTCAGAAAAATGAGAAACGAGTCGCTGATATGACCGCAATAAATGAATACATTGGTAAATTATTTTGTATCAATACGTAATATTTAATATAATTAAAAGAATGAAAGTGTAGAAAAATACACATGTGAAGAAAATACAATTGACTGACGAAATAAAACGTTTTTCCTATTATTGAAAATGGTTTAATGCAATCTTCCATCTGATTAAAAAACGCAATTTAGTGTTGTTATTTACTTTAACATTGTATAATTTCCGTACCTACTTGGTTAATATGGTCTGATTCTACGTATCACGAGGACATATATTTCTAGACTACAAGATTACAGTTTATAAAAGAAATGTGGCTAAAAAAGCTTTATTTTAAAAAAATCGTGATGGAAACTTGTTAATTGGTATAAACTTGTTAATTGGTGTATTATCAAAATAATAAATTATTAAACAAAGTTTAAAATTTTTAAATAAGTTTTTTTCTAAATTTTTAAATAGTTTTGAAAATTTAATTGTAATTACAGTATCTTACGCAGCACTTGATATGAGATCTCATAATCCATCATGATCTTTATAGATCACGTTTCTAGAAGACGAGTAGATTAAGACAAATACATGTTATTCAAAAAGTATTATATATAAATTATGTTTGGGGGAATAGAAACTATAGTTTTTTTGTGAATTTATAATTGTAATCTGTATGTTTTTCTTGTTACAAGAATTAAGTAATGAAGAAAAGCAGAAAAACATGTTAGAATTATGTTTGAAGACGTATCCAGAATTAAATTTCCTAATTATGCTAAGTAATAACACGTCCAGAAAGATTGAAATGCGCTTAAGAAATTATTTAACTTAAGCGGGGTATAATAACTAGCATGTACATAAAATAACAAAAAATATGTAAATATAAACGACTAGTTAACACACAGAGTTTCTTTGAACTATACATCTTTGTGGCAAAGGCGAGTTTGTAGCGACTAAAAGATGCAGATAAGAGACTGGCAGATGCAGTTAGGAAACTTGACAATTCAATTTACAGGCTGAATTGGAAAGTTTCCAAGTTTCATGGCTCTAAAAATAACTCCTACTAGGCTTTCATTTCTTGTCTTTAGCCATTCCTAAGTCGACGATTCAAGTCAGTCATATTTAATTAATAACAAATACACAAATACACGGTTCTTAAACTTCCAATCACTTGATCCGTATATGCGTTTGATATTTCAAATTGATTTCCTAATCTAATATTTAGATGAATGTATTTTTACAATCAACAACAAAAGCTCTATGGATAAAGAAAACTTTTAAATATTTAGAAGAAAAAATGTAATTGTTAGAAAAGTGCTTAGAAAATGTTATACTCTGTATCTCTGAAAATCGCCTAAAATCGATAAAATGTTACTCATAATTACTGAAATCTTATTTTGTTGTGTTTATTTCAGTAATCGTCAGCTGAATTTATCAGACTATATAAATTTGGGTACAGTTTTACAAGGCATCACTGTTAATTTTCAGATATTAAAACAGTTAGTTATTTTTAAAATTAGAGTTAATATTTTTATAAATATCCTTTGGTATTATTTTTATTTTTCACTTAAGTTTAAAACGCAAGCAACCAGTTTTAAAAAAATTAATTTATGTGTAATTTTTTTTAATGAAACTTCGAAGGCTCGTTGTATTTTATTGAAAATGGTTAACTAAATTATATTTCATGCGAAAAGTGTTCGCATACTTGTGGATCTAGAATCTAAAAAGAAATATTTCTAAGCTTACAAAGAAGTACGTTCCTTGTATATTTCGTAATGTGCACTAAAATCATATTACAATACTATACGACATTCAATTACTGGTAGACGAGGAAGCGTCAAAGCTTCTGTGATCCTATTCTTATTCAAAGAGCGTAGATAATATAGGCTTTGCAAGATAACTGGAAAAGCGTGTAATGGAAAACTCATGGGCATCTTCAAACAACACCTAAAAAGGGATTCGAATTTCGAATGCATTTCGTTATCCAAGAGGGTGGAATTTAATTATCGGCTTATCTAAAAATAGGTCAACGGTTTTGATAACTGGGAAATATGTCAATTCAAGAACCCCTTTAAATTAATTTCGCGATGTGTTGACAGTGACTTTCTAACGAAGAGTCAACTGTAATTAAATTTTATTATGCTATGTTAAAATTTTGCAAATGACGAGTTATAGGAAATAAATAACTTGTAGCTTCATTTAAATTGAATATATTTAATAAATTGATTTACATTTGCATATTGTAACATAAATATTTCTAATAAAATTTGAAACCAAATTTTGTTTATCTCCTTTAAGTGTTCTGATGTAATCTAATATATGAATAGAAGCGGTAGTTGAAAATATCATACATAATGGAAATAAAAATGCAATAAGGTGAATATTTTATCGCTGTGTTTCAACATATACTTCTTTTGTTATGGTAACTGAAGTTTTATGTTGAGATAAGAAAGGTAAAATATATGTGTAACATAATCAGTAAGCGAGGAGTATTTCTCCCACTACTGTGCTGCTATCGGAAAGCAAAAAACTCTTAACATATTACCGAATTTTGACGTAACATATGTTTCATATATCCATTGGGAATTGAAAGTGTTTTAATTGAACAATAGTTACAGAGTTACACCTTCGTAAGGAAGGCTGTATTTGCAAAAAAAAAACGTAACTAACGCAAGCGATAATCTTTAAGCTCAAACTACACATGGTAATATTTCTGCAAACAAAGCGTTTTCTTATCTTGTAGTTGTAGTGCCGTCAGATACTTAGCGCCTCAATGGTTCTCTACTATTATTTCAAAAAATGAAAAATTATTTTCAGGTCGTTACTTCACTGTTACGGGCGTAAGAGGGATCACCTTTTCATACTTGAAATATTTTTGATTTTTACTGATAATTTTGTCTAATACTGAATAATAAAAAATTAATAGCTAATGAAAATAACTATTGATATACCTTAGAATTTCATTCTTACCACCCGGGTCAGTTTATAATTAAATTTTTTGCTTCATTCAGAAACACAACCATTTCAAGATTGTATAGCAGAATATAAATTTAAAATATCTTTTCATATCATATGCAAAGTATGACTTTTCTTAAAAATTATTTTACTGTCTCTAGTTATGTCAACACATAGATTAATATCGTTACATAATACAACTACTTGATATTATTTACCAATACGTAGATTACTATAATAATATATGGGCGTAAATATTATATGTATCATAACATACTATGTATAATTAGATAGGAGAACAAAGAACCAGACCGATTACATTTGTATAAAAATATATCTTGTGTACACCTTTATGGAGTACACGAATAACCTTAAGCTAATGACTAGACTATTGAAAAATAGAAACAAAAATGAAATACTTTGAACGAAACCATCTATCTCTATTGCTTATTTGAATAAACGTTAGCTTTCTTGTTTACACTTTACGTATATGAAGATTTCATTCAAGCATTTTATGACCGTAAAAGCATAGTGGCGAAAATTATTTTTGGAAATATTTCCATGTCTACACATTTTAGTTTAAATGTTAAATCCGATCTTAAATTATTAACCTCCTATTATGTATTTGTCTATGAAATTTACTGCTGTCAAATTTCCTCAGTGACCGACATTTTAGCAAAGAATTTAATTTAAAATAAAACTGACGAAATATGGAGACATTAATTCTAAGTGGGAAAATATTATTATAAATAAAAATGAATATGTGGCAAACTCAACACTTGCTTTAACATTTCTACAATATCAAATTAACGAAAACAAATATACATTTGGAAAAAATTATTAAGTGAATTTGTTTTGTCAATTTTATTATGAGAGAATATTCATATTTTCATACAGAAATTGTAAAACCGTTTAACATATGAATTGAATTGACCCACAATTTTTTACATTTTCAATGCATTTAATTTTTTATCATCTCATAGTTCAAGTGGAATGTATAATTGAATGGACTGTGTAAGTTATCACAATTGTGCATGCTGAAAAGTTACCGGCAGGTAACTTTAATCGAGTTTAGGATAATTCTTTAAACTGAATTCAGGAAAGTTAGGGTAGCAATTTTTTACCTACTTTTAAGTTAACAATTAAATGAATCTACGTGATGTAGTATTATTTCTACTATCTTTAATTTCTTTACTACGACCTAGGTTTCGTTGTATTACAACATCTTCAGGTGGGATATTAGCAAAGATAAATATCCCACCTGAAGATGTTGTAATACAACGAAACCTAGGTCGTGGTAAAGAAATTAAAGATAGTAGAAATAATACTACATCACGTAGTTTCATTTAATTGTGAATAATGAATTTCTACAAAATTAACGCCAAATATATTCAATACTTTTAAGTTATTAAAAGAAATTCTTGGGTATACAGTATTTGGTTGGTAATAGGCAATTTCTGAAAGTTGAACGTTAGTTTGTTTTTCTCTTAATATCGTATTCTTTAATGAACTTGGTTTATTTAGATCCCTACAGAAATTATTTTTTTAAATCATATTTAAAAGACAAATAATCTATTATCCTTTTCAGTAATCTCAAAAAAACTTAGTATAATAGAGTCTCCATAAGACAAACATAATTATTACAACGCTACATTATATTGTGAAATAAAAAAACAATTTTAACCATTCCTGTTACAAGAAAGGTTTTATATATTTTTAATTTTTTGTAGAATCCTGCAATTCTTCAAATAATTTCTGAAACATTCATAATTATTTGCTGATATACAAAAGAACAAGACAATGATTCCTACTGGTACTCGTTTTACTCGTACTAAATATTTGAAAAAAAATTGTCTGAAATTATAATACAATTTTATTTGCAAATTGAACGTTATAAAATAAATTTACGTCAAGAGGAATCTGTTCAGTATAAATTAATTCTACAAATCGTTTGATAAACCGTCTATATTTGGAAATGCTTTAATTTAAATGTGTTTAAAATAATTTCCAAATTATTTGAGACGTCTTAAGTTTAATATTCGATTTCTTTCAAAATTTGCTTTGAATCCATGGCGCACTTAATTAAACATCGTACTTATTAATTTATCGTATTTCATGAATATATGTTTAAAGAAAAAGGGAAAAAGAATTGAAACAATTTACTTGGTTTTTCAATGTAATGTTTAAATACATTTATATTATTTTACTTACTGAGATCATAACCAAATATCCTACAGCTCTCACATGTTTGAACGCTTGCACTAATCAATGCGTCATTGTGGGGGACACCCCAGTCCCGACATTTTTTTTGCTCCATTGACCGCTGCAGTTAATCATCATAAATTTCGTCATCAATCACCGTTTGGTTTTCTTTTAATTTAAATTACCACTTACTTTTACGCTTTACACATTAATGTTCGTTTTATGTTATAAATTCGTTTGACTTTTCTGTACTTTTTTATGTTTACGACCTGGAATCGATATAAAAAATAAGCGTGGAATTTTAAGCAACAGTTTTAAAGATGAGGTCAATTTAGTTTTATTTAAATCATTAGATGTGATCTGGGACTTTCGTCCCCTTGCTGACCTTCAGAAAATATTATTAAGCTAAGTTTAAGATAAATACACGTAACACCATCTGTTATAATAATCATAAAGCAAAGTTTATTAGTAAGGATAGTTTATATAGAAACGTCAAATTTACTATTTGATCTTTTTTAACGATCGACTGAAATATAATACGCTGATGTATTACCACATAACGAAAAAAATCCACCAGCAAAACTTCATTAAAATATATTTAACTGCTTCATCGTCAAGCGGAAATAAATAAACAGGCCTACAAGCAAACGGACAAACATCCTAAAAGCAATATTTTTGTGTATTATAACTTTTATTCTATGCAATTAAATCATTTTTTCGTAAATATCACCAATGTACAGACAGTTCAATTTTTCAGTTTTATTGTACTTATAGATTTTTATCTCCAAAAATAAAGAAAAATATACTTTTTCTCCACCGCATGTACCATTTATTTAGATCAGTGCAGAAGAGCATGAAATAATTGTAAAACTAAATATATAGTAGGAGGACTAAGATGATGGTGATATAATTAATTACCATATTTTAATAATTCTGGAACTACTGCCTTCTTACTTAAATTGTAAAAAATACATGAAGGGGATGTGAAAATAAAATATTAAATCTCTTTCCATTTAATGTAGAAAATATTGCTATGACAAAGGACAATCGCTAGAAAAATATACATATAAATAAGGGTAAGAGCATTTAATATAAAGAAAAGAAGATAAAAAAAATAGAAACAACAGGAACAGTTTATATAATAGCATCCAGTATAAAGGACGTGTTTCTGTAATCTTCTGAGTTTCTATAAACAATGTTAAAACTAACTTTATTATACTTTTCAACATATTTATTAAATTATCTACTTAATATTGCTTAATACTTACTTTTAAGGACTAAATATATAACAGGATTCATATTTGAGCCTGTCAAAGAACTTGTTTAATTATTAATTTGGCTGTTCATCATACCGATCACGATGTTCAATATTTACCAAAATTACACAACTTAATTTAAATAAATGGAATTTTGGATTGTTTTTTTCTATACTAGTTATGAGTATTAAAAAATAGCACTTCTTGTAAAAAGATTTTTGTAAACAGACTTGCAGCACAGTCTGTTTTACAGAGCTAAAAAACTGAAATATAAATGTAATTAAAAACCACCAAAAAAGGTTGCAATGTTCTTTCTTGAGGGTTTCGATCTATTTGTGGACCATACCAAATAGTTAATAAGATCAGAAACAACTGATTAGGTATGAATAGTTAACATAATAAGTTTTAAAAAGAACTTATTTTTAAAATTTTGGTACGAAAAGTTAAATAAATTCCTCCAATCCTCTTCAATGTTACAATGTCTACACTCATTTAAAATTAGGTTAACATTTAATACGAACATTTTCTTTGAGTATAGAATTATTAATTCGCCTATGTCAACATTACCTTCAACTGATGGTAAGGTAGGAAGCATTGATGGATCATCGCATTGTAACTTGTAATATCTCATCATTTGGCACCGTAATAGATGAATTACGTTTTTCTTTTGTCATAAGACCGGATATGTTTTTTCTTGAATATATGTTTTGGTTACTCAATTTAATTTAATTTTTTTTATTTTGTTGTTACTTACATTAGTCAAATTCACAATATTTTCTTAATATACAATGTGTAACTAAGTATATTTTTAAGTTTATATTTTTAATACTAAACTATTATTTTCTGAGATATATTGCCGTCTAAATGATAGCAACTTAAAAGATAATTAGACGTATCTTATCAAAACTTCATAAATATATTTCTAAAACGTGTAAGTTCTCATAATTATTTTTAAATATCGCAATATAAATTTTGATTGAAAGATCTCCTACCTGAACAATTAACATTTCACTTTGACAGTTTTTTAGCTCAATTTTATCAAAATTATATGAAAAAGCAACGTATAAATTTTGTATTTATTTTTCAACTAACTATTGAGAATTATGTTTCTAGTGAATGTTCCCATACGACCACATGTATTTGTTCACGCTTAGAGTCCAAGTAGTTTAGTAATAATGAATGATCAGTTTGCAATAGCAATTTAATTATAAAATTATAATAAACTTGCTATTGCAAAAAAAAACAAATATGCGATATATCAAGGGAATTAAATGACTAAAAGAATAACAAAATTCATTTAAAGTATATTCTCTATAAAACGTTTCTTAAATATAATTTATTTAATGTGACCATAAAAAATTATAGTACTTCACTTCCAATTAGGTAAATATTTTGAATAAATGAAAGGAAAATTATATTCCTTTTAAAATCTTTTCAGTTGGTACTTGAATTATCGGGTGATCTGTGATTTTAAATTTTTGTAGAATTCTTCCTAGTTTATGTGATCATTATTGTGTAAGGCATCAAAATGTGTTATATATAATTCTTTACATATAGAAAATTATAGTAAAATTTAATGTCCTAAATTTAACGTAGAACATGTTTATATTTTTAATCAAATACCTTAATTTTTGCCAAATTTATTCTAAATTCCGTGTCTATTTAGCATAATAAATTTGATATATAGGATTAATTCCAAACGATTATACTTTAATTTGAAATTAAAAAAAACAGTAAAATGTTCATTTTCTTTTTGAAAGTATGTAAAACAATTTAGATTGACCCAATAGTAAAAGAGAAGAAGAAAAAAATTTATTCAAAAACACTTTCTCCATACATTTTTAATACCGCCTTGTCATGCTTCAACTGACCGGGTGTACATCACAGTACATCCGATCAGTTGTGTTACGGTCGTTCTAAGTAAAAATATTCGTAATGTTTTTTACGCCATTAGTGTAATATAGTCGGATTGACCATTCTTAACCTTTATAAATAAATTTGTATAGCTGAAATATTTTATTTCATTGTTCCTATTACTTTACGATTTACATTCAACAGTTTAATGATGCCTACGTTATAAACTATGTTTAATTATATTATAATTACGTCTGATAATAATAATGAGAAAGAAAAACCGAAACCACTAAGATCACTCGTATATATGCCTGTTTGTCTGTTACAGCCGTTTTTTCTCAGAAACCGCTTGCCGTAAAAACTTGGAATTTGGCATGGTAGTAAAGCATATGACCCGTACATACTTCAATAGCTTACATCAAAAATATTCATACCGAAATTTTTGGGGTATGGGGGAAAGGAACTCGATTTTTTTTAATTCCATGTATGGTGAAGTATCATTTGTAAGGATAAATTTTTATAATTATTTTAAATATCATATGTTCAGAGATATTCTGAAAAATGTGAAAAAATATGCTGAAAATAATGAATTCTAATTTTGAGAGTACTGAAATCAAAATTATTGAAAAATAGGGGTTTTTATACGCCCAGGCAAAAGCTGTAAGAAAACTATAGCGATGAGGATTCACTATGTTTTTAATCCTAAGTATAAAAAACTATGCAAGCAACGTATAGTAGATATTTATTTTTTTCTATATTCTCAACCAATTTCCTCAGAAGCCATATTATTTTTAAAATAAAATATAAGGCATTTATTTTTGTATGTTGTATTTCTTATGAGTATTATTTGCTCATGTGGCATACACAAATATTTTAAATCGTATTTTGAAACATATTCCAAAAACATGCGAAAGTGTTGCATTCTCCCTTGTTTCTGAAAATATTGAATATATCTATGTTATGAAAAAATAATATTTCGAAATAGTATAACAGAAATACTACTACACTTTAATGTTTATAACTGCCTAAATGTGTGCGGTTTTAATATATTTTGTGCAAATTCGTATACATGTTTAACTTTAATGTTTCTCTGCGGTTGTCAATCTAGTGTTAAAAACATAATCTAATAAATAATTATATCTCCTATTATTATTACTTTGGATATCATTCTATTTATTCGACTATCCAATACATTTCAATTTTTTTTTCTAGTTAATTATTATAGTAAATAAACTCTTAAGAAGGACGTAAATTATTTCGTCCATTCGTTTGTTAGTTTTGATTTAATTTCGAATATATACAAACGAATGAGCCGCCACGAATCATATTTTTTTATAAAAGATTCAATCTATCATTTTAGAATAACACTAATTTGTTCTAAGTTTATATACTAAACGTCTAGGAAAAATCGGGTTTACTTTCAAACATTAACTTTTACTTGTGACTTCGCTCGCTTGCTTATTTTTCTTTTCGTGACCATAATACAAATGGCAATGGAAATAAAAGTACTTCTATCTATCCTAGTATCAAAGGGAGTGATTCTGTTGCTACCTTATACAGCGTGTATAGCGTTTAAAAAATCACGTCTATCTACAACTCCGTTGCGACATTGCTTCTTTATTCCCATTGCGTATTTTTTTTATATAAAATATGAATTTTTCCTGAAGAATTAGATTTCCTAGAAATAAAAAGAAGCTTATATATTTTGCCGTTATAAAAAGTAGTCTATATAATTTCTCGACCCCCAGCTACTTTAAGAAAAAAAATCACGTTAATCCCTTGCGCCATTGCTACATGAAAGAAAGACAAACACACACACTTCAGCATTACATTAGTTAGGTAATAAAACTATAGAATTGACTTCTCTGTAGATCATACACATTTACGTAAAAGTATTCAGGGTAACCTAACAAAAGTAACAGAACACAAAAGTATTATTTTTGAGATGTATTTAAACCTTTTTATTTTTTCATAAACCACGCAATAGTAATAGCTAAAATAATTTCGATGAAACTTTTACTGTTGTATTCTAATGGCACCGAGGTAACATATAGATATACGTTTTATAGCAATCGACCAACTAAAAAGAAAATATAGCAATTTAACCTTTCAACACAAATTACACTTACTTAAAAAAAGGGTTACTTTATTATTTATAAAACAGGTGGCATTACCGGCCAGCCCTAAAATTATTGGACACTTAATTGTCATATTTGTCATTGGTTCTCAAATCAGCTATTTATATTAAATAAATTATAAGTTATTTACTTCTAGTTCTTTGGAAAGAACGAAGGACGCGAAGGGGTCAGCGGCTTCAGAAAGAATTAGAGAAATAATTTTTTTTGTGTTTATATCCTTTTTCATGTAAACATATACCGCTTAGTGGTTATATTGTTAATCCTTGTATTTAATTTATTTACTTTTATTTTAATTTATTTAAAACTAATTGGACCAACCAAAGCGTATGTCAAAAGGCAAAAGAATAATAGAAACTAATTATTAATTACGAGTTTTTGCTACGTCGATAAAGCCGAATGTAGAAAATAAAATTTTTGCACATCTTTGGGATTTTAAAAATACGTCTTTAATACCTCAGTGATACGAAAGAATCGCTATTAATGTCTCTTCATAGATATATAATTTTTGAAATATTTACAGATCAAGTATTAGAATATCGAAATAAGGACATTTTCATTTCCTTATCAGAGTAATTTCGTTTGTAAAGTTTTATTTTCTCCAAATGAATATGGTCAGGTATAGAACGCTATTTTGTTATTGTCAGCAATTTACTAATTGTTAACAAAATATTTTTCCATTACAATTCTTTGAGACATTACAGAAAATAAATAAATTAAAACAGTAACAAATACTACTTACATAACCGCAAGTTAGAATCATATAGCTAATAAAAAAATATTTTTATATTTACAAATTAATAGTACGGACATGTGGAACACAAAACCGAATTTTAATTAGGTCAGTTAAACTACTTTACTTGTGTCGCATCGGTCACTTAAAACTTAAGTTATTTGAAAAAAAAAACAAAAAATACAAGATTTTAACATTAATAAAAAAATTATAAAGTGGTTAATGCAAGAAACCAAATAATATGAGCAAAATAACATTTTGGTAATTATATGTCACATTTTATCGATTTTAGGGTATTTATAATGGATTATTTTTTTCTAAATAATTAAAGTTTTTCCTTCCTTATAAAGAAATTTGCTGTTTATTACAAAAAAAATAAAAGATCTAGAAATTAAATTAAAAAAACCAATGGAAAATTTAATCGTATATATAAGGATGACTAAAGATAAGAAGCAAAAGACACATTGAAGTTATTTTTTAGAGCCGCCATACTTGTTCTAGTTCAGCCTGCAAATTGAACTGTCAAGTTTCCAAACTGCGTCTGCCCGTTTCTTTTCTGAATATTTTACTTACTAGATATTCGTATCTGCTATAGACACATGTAGTTTAATACAATTCAGATTTAAAACGTGTTATATAAAATATATTTATCTGGTTTGTAGCGAACATTTCTAGAAGTGCATAACGTACTCCGTTCACAATTGAAGTTCTTCGTACAATTACTAAACAATGTTAATAAAGTCTTATTTAAATATTGAAAATCTATTCAGCTTTCAATAACGATTAAACCATTGTTTTATTAATGCAATATAACATTAAATCTATTAATAAGTTTTAACTATATATATATATATATATATATATATATATATATATATATACATATATATATATATATATATATACATATATACATATATATATATATATATATATATATATATTTATATATATATATACCCTCTTCATTTACCGCAGAAAGCTGTGTAGTTACCTTCTCGCCAAGCATTCGTAAATATTACTTTTTCTGAATGCAATTATTATTCCAGTAAATTTGAATATATTGATATAGTTTTTGGTTATTTTTGCGAGTACTTTACAAGACTTTAAATTCGAAATATCTGTATTTAATCGATTTGAAACAGATATTTTAAAGAACGTCGTTATGTAACGGATAGAATAAATATTAGTTCAATATTTTACGTAATTTTTTTTGGCTGATTTTTGAACATTTCATTTAATTATATTTTATTTGGATGAAAACGCTTTTTGAAAAATGCGACATATATATTTATGCTTAACCTTGTTAAAAATTCTGAATCAGTTTTGCAAATAAGGATGATTATAGAGATAGGATATTTAAAGTATTCTAAAATAACTAATCATCATAGCATGCGATTAATAGAAACCTGATATAAGAATTAAATTCTTTACGTGTTTAGTCTTTTTAAGACTTAAATAATAATTACTCATTCGTTTCAATTCTAACTTCATAAAATTTAATATATAATTATACTTTTTACTAATTATATTAACTTTCATTGCTTTAAAATAGCTAGGTCAGTTTTGATTCAAACGTAACATTTATCACTACACCATTAGGCCAAATAAAGCACAAAGCTTACTCTTATAACAAAAGCAGACTTGCGCGAAATATCACTAAAAACACGAAAATCTTAGATTATATTGCAAGTAAGATATAGATATTTAAAAATTTGGCATGGCGCACCTTGGTTAATATCTATTCTAAGCAATGGGTGGATACAGGCTGGTTATGATAATGAATAGAACATTTTCCATAGTTATCCATATGAAATCAGTATGTACATAGCCTTATTTCATGAATTACAATTAACTAAAATAATTAAATAAATGACTCCACAGAAACCAGGGAGCCTCATAATTAAAATAAATTTATTTACAGGGTATTATTGATAATTTAATTTGACTTTAATTTTTATCGTAATATAAAAGTTATACTTATAAAACTACAGACCTATTTACTTTGGCAATAAATGGAGTAGTTGAGAAAATCTGAAGGGAATACATAAGAAATAAATAAAAAAACTTGCTTTAATGTAAGCTCAGTACTTCAAGAGGAAAAATAGAACCCTTATAAGAACACTCACGTGTATGTCTGTCAGACGTTTTCTCAGAAACTGCTATACGTAGAAACTTTAAATTTAAAATGTTAACCCGCACATATCGAAAGAGCAAAAATTAAAAATATTCATTTTCAAATTTTAGGTGAGATAGTAAGATAATTACTTAAAAAAATAACATATTTCTAAAATATTAAGTACATAAATTGTTAGTTTCATAATTTTTTTTATGTACGTTTTCAGAGATATAATTAAAAAGGTGCAAAAAAGATGTTCTCTTCTTCCCTTTTATATCCGAAAATGCTCAACCTGAAATTATGTATACATACATTTTTTTGGAAGCCTACGCAAAGGTTGTCTGTAAAATGTAGTGATATTACCAGATGTAATAATTTTTATAATATGCGCTACGATTTTACACCTGTGAAATATATAACAGCTAATATGTTAAAATTGTCTTTATATTCACAGCTGGTTTTCACAGATAATATGAGCCGTAGGTAGTTAAAATTGGTATGGAGTATATTAATGGACTTGTAAGAAAAACAGAGATATTTATTTTTAATTTTAAACTGCGTATTTAAAAAAATATCCTGAAAAATATGCGAAAATAATGCATTCCTCCATTTTTTTCGAAACTGTTGCATCAAAAATCAAGAAAAAGAAGGTAGTAAATTTATCGAAAATGTAAGAGGAAAACGGTAGGGGTTATACTAAATCTTATACTTTTTTAAATATGCTTCAAGTGTTTGCGTGTGTGCACGATATAGTAGACAAAACATTTGCGTTGTGAAAGATTAAGATTTTAAATGATTTAATAGAAATTCTATGTACATTTAAATATCTATAACTATATGAATGTGTACTTGTAGATATTTAAATGTACATAGAATTTCTATTAAATCATTTAAAATCGTCGACGGATTTTTTTTAAATTACTGTATACTGCTAAAATAATCTGGCGCAAAACTGGAATTAGCTGAGCTTACTGTGAACAGAGTATTCATATTCCGAAAATTAATTTTTAAAAATAGTTATTATAACTAGTGGTCTTCATAGTAATTAGTGTGTGGAAACACAATTTGGACATTTAGTATGACATTTTTATTAGAAGCTCAATAACGTTATTTTGTGTCAATAAAATTTTTAAGATCTCCAATTTTGTATTGACAGCCAAAAGTAAGCGGATGGTTTATTCAAAAGTTCCTATGGCAATTAAAATTTCAATATCTTAAAGGCTAACTTGAATCTGAATAGTATATATAGATTGAAAGTAAAATAAATAAATAACAGGTTGCAGCGCTTTTTAACCAATTTAGCTTTTAGAATCTCATTAACGGATTGATTTTTAAGGAACGAGAATATCTTATTACAAAAAAATTATATAGAGAATATCTTATTACAAATAAATGATACTTCGTGCCAGTGTGATTGCACGAATATATGTATAATAATTATATGTAAACTATAATTTTTTTTTATCATAGTAATAAAATCAACAGTAAAACAGTACGATTACTTTTATTCCTTATTTTATAACCTGTTGATAATTAAAGTAATGTTAATGATTAATTATAAATTAAGTTATACATACACTGAAAATATTAAAAAAAATTATCAAAAGTAAACTATCTTTTCGAACACACAGATTTGTGGGAGTAAAAACAACGGTGATATTTTCTAAAACACGGAATACATAAATATATTACATTACCTCTTGGATAATTTAATGAAGAAAAGCATAAGTGCTTTTCTAGGTTTTTCGTGTACAAAAACTGTTACAAATGCATCCGAAAATCATATTGAATCAGACTTATAAATTTTAGACGTACCCATATTCTATTTATCTTCTATGTATTGTTACAAATTTTACGAAGAACACCTTAAATCCTATTGTCAATATGTTATTAATATATTTAATTTTTTTTTAATCTACTTCTAATTTTCGTTGAAATAATTGCATATTTCGCTATTTTTTCGACTTTCGGTTCCACATCACATACTCTGTGTGCATGTATGTGGAAAGGTTATAGCATCACTTAAAGGGGTTGCGTCAAGTTTGGTGTGTTACCTTATGGTTCTTACGTCACGCGATGATCTGAAAATGCTGATTCATGTATATAGGTCTTGTAAATATTATTTAAAAAATATTTGCTTTTGGTAAAAATGCAATTAGTTCAATAGTTTAGATGAAATTTAATTAATATCTAGAACATATATACATATACATACATATATATATATATATATATATATATATATATATATGTATATATATATATATATATATATATATATACATCTATGTATTATGCGTTATATAACACATTTAGGACAGAAAAGTTATAATTTTTTTAAAATCCAATATATCATATTCAGCGGCCATATGTCAGAACATAGACACATGTTAAAACTTTAACACCTTAATTACTGATATCATCGTCAAAGCCTCTGTCTTCTTCTTATCCGTAATGTTACTGACATCTATAAATCCAAATTTTCTTGGTTGCACTTTTACTTTTAAATAAAAAAATTGAGTTAAAAGCAAAAAAGCTTGTATTTTAGAACTCAGCTAAATTTTTATAGCTTATTTGAATGTAAGCGTTATGAGTGATATATAAGCATCTGAAGATATATACAATTGTTTAATATATTCGTCAGTAGTCTTTCTCCGGAACTTTCTAGTATTTAGCTCGCGATATCTTCTGAATTTCTGTTTCCTACCCTCAGATACTTAATCTGAGAGGCTTCCTATCGAAATCGTACTGTAGTGTTGGTGGATTGGCGATTTACGCACATTTGACAACAATTGATACCATTCATTCATATAAGTTTTAAATTTTTTTTGGTTCAATTTTTGATGCTATTGTGGCCGAATTTTAAAAATTGAGCTACCCGTTTTTTTCATTTGTGGCATCTAAACACTTTTTCATATCATCTGTAAACAATCCTATTTCAACACGAAATTTGTCTTAAATCTAGGCCTGTAATTCACTTCTAGCCTCCTAGGTTTTAAAATCAAATTGATAAGAAATATGCAGTACGTATTGTATAAACCGATTCAAGAGTGTAAAAATGGCAAACCGTGTTTGTATTTAGCTGATGACACTTTTGTTCAGTAATTTATTTAAATGGTTTTGGAATCGTTATCGAATATCAGATACAATTGCGCTTAACATATTAATCTATTCGGCAATACAATTTTATAAAAAAATAAATTTATGTCTCCAACATAGTCATTTCGACCCATGGTGCATCGTTATAACTAACTTTAGTAGATAGATAGATAACTAACTTTAGTAGCAGATATTATGCAGAAAATGATTGAGTCTCTTAAAGAAAACTAAAGAAAATAAATTTACAACTATGCGATATAGATTATTATATGGAGCAAAGCGGCATGAGCGAGATACCGTTTGCAGTGCATAAGATTTGCTGTATACCCAACATAAAAGCCCTGAAATTACAGCTTATGTCACGGTAAAAAGAGCAATTTATTGTTTTTTCCCTACAAATAAAAATAAATATTTTTGAAATTGGGGCCAGACAATTGATCTAATCACATTTTTGACTAGAATAAATATTTTTAAATAGCATTTGAAATAATTTTCACTAGGAAAAAACAGAAAAAGAAATCTATTTTTATTTTTAAAAGTCCTCTGTATAAGAAACAAGATTTTTGAGCCGTGTGCGTCGTATCCATCACTTTGACGCAAAATGGGAATTGATTTTGTGCAGTTAGGTGTGGCGCTATGTTCTTTATTCCGATATTGTATACAATAAAATATAAAGTAGAAGGAACCGCACTGAAGGATCAAACCGAACTTTGAAACTGGGGCTAAAATAATAAAGTATATAATACGATAGGTATTTAATTTAATAATGTTTGCCAGTATGAACTATAACCGTAATCCGTAATGTACTTGTATATTTAACACAAATACAAGTATCATGACTTTTCCGAAAACTATTTTTTTATTCATCGCTATAATTTTTCAGTGAACTCTGGTAAACTTCTATAATACCATTTATAGAACTGTAGTTTTTACAATTTTGGAGACGAAGACTGAGAATATATTTCAGTGACAATATTTAGTAATTTCTCTAGAAATATGTTAGGTGAAATACCGATTCTTTTAATACTAATAAGTGTCCCCTTCTACTAAAGTTCTATGATTTCAGAAAAATCATAGAACTTCAGTAGAAGTTCTCATGCATACAAGTGGCACTTTTTATTTTCTTTTTATACTACAAGGTCCTAATACTTATGGAAAAGTTATTATCGCATAACGTTTGTCTACCTGTCGGAGCATCTCACATTGCTCTAACTTTCAACTTAATTTTATTTTTACAATTTTTTATGACTATAGTACTTACAGTTTCGAAGTAGTTAACATCATCAAAATGTTTATTATTTCTGGTGTGTAGTAGAGCAATTTACCGATATAATTATGTAATGCCGGTTAATTGGTCGAATTTAAAAATAAATTAATTTAGTGGACTATTATATCTAAAAATTAAACACTGTAAAAAGTTGGTCTTATTGCCTTATTATCAAAAATAATAACAAAATCCGATAATATTAGAGATTTTTAAAGTAACTTTCAGATGATAATAATATATTGATTACCTATTAAATATTAGTTTATGTCTCATCTTACTTATATCACAGTTGTTTGAATTCTATACATCAATATATTTCAAAAAATTTTAATGATTTTCTGAATAATTGAAGTTATTATACTTTTAATATGACAACGTTAATTCCTTTTTATACTAATTTAAGAAAGAAGTGAAATTGTTAGTTGTAAATAACTTCGTTACTTGTAATAACACTTAACCGCTTTTAAAAATTTATTTTCTGTTAATTAAATGATAAGAATGTAGAATATTTTATAATGTAGACAGCACTTGTTTTGGTTTTTATTAATGAGGTAGTTGTAAATGGATGGAAATGCTAAAGTTGTGATTGCTGAGAATATTAATGGGTTGGCATGCATTTTCAAAGCATATATTTAGCGTATCCTACGTGATATGATTCCAAATGATTTATCATTCACACAAATAATACATCCGAACTCCCAAGGAAATCTTAAATCCCACTCACAGTAAATAATTTCCAGAAAAAAAATTTGAAAAATTAATAAATTTAAGAAATAAATATATTTACCCGTGGTATAATATAGAGTGTTTGTAGTCTGCTATCCCTATTTGTTCCAAGTCATTTTATAAAAAAATAAGTTTCCATTATCTGTATAAATATTGTATTAGCTTCAGTTGGCTACTTTGGGTCAGTAATTTATATTGTTATTTCTTTTTTCAGTATTCCAAAGCCATTGTGAGATAAAAGAAATCGTAGATATTTAAACACACCTGAAAATTCACTTATCCTGTTTATAAAACAGATTAAAAATCACTTCAACAGTTTCGAAATTGCGAGAAAAATCCTCGGCTCCCGGAGCTCCCTGTCGCAGTCTTACCTGTTCAACAAATGGGATCACATCTGTATTTTGATTTAATTGTTTTTAAATTATAATTATTTATATTTTTAAGTTTTTATTTTCAATGATTTCATTATTTATCCTATGCTTCAATGGAGTATACAACTTCACCCTCAAATTCTTTAAAATAAAAATGCCTATAACATATAATTTATAGTAATTAGCCAGTTATATTTTTTAAATATTTTCTCATTTATTGTCGTTTGCAATTGCCTAAGAAATATAATTTATTTAACTACAGAAATAAAATAGAATCTAATTTTGCCATGTAAAACATAGAAAGTTTCACATACAGTTTTTGAGTGAAACTTTAATAAACAAAAAAATATCATTTTCATCTGAGTTTTATGAATTAACGTTATAAAATAGTAAATATAATATGAAAAAGTAAAATCAGTCACGTAACAATCTCTTGCAGTGACGTATAATAAAATAAAGAACACACTAAAAATAATAGAAGCATCGTGTGCTAATATTTGAAAAAAAAAAAAAAAATGTATATATATATATATATACATACATATATATATATATATATATATATATATATATTTATATATTTATATATATACCCAGAGTTATAAGCCCATTATTGCTTATGTCATGAAGATAGGAACATTTTACGAATAATATCTTAGTGGATATGGTATAGGAGTATGAAGATACAAATAAAACCGCCCAGTTACTTATTTGCCTCGTGGCGTTTGCTATAAATATGTAGACGTATCGCTGTGTCTTAATCTAATTTTAGTAGTTTTGCGTCGACTGGCGCAATAATTTATTATTCTTTTGAACAAAGTATATGCCACTCAGCTGTCGTACCTGCCCGAAATAATTACGGGAGACTATCCCGTAATTATTTTGAACAGTATTCGTGTCGCATGAGCAGTCACGCTACGAGACATTTCGATTTAAGATTTTCCTAAAATTTTCCGTATTTTCATGACACTGAGTGTCAAAAAACTTATAATCTTCATAATCCTTTACTTTGTTTACAGACCTGTAAAATTATATTCTAACATTAGAAAGACATCTAATATCGTCAACGTTTTAATAATTGGATATTTACGTTTTTATGATATAAATAAATCTATTTGCATAAGTTTTGATAAATAATTAAACTGAAAAGTTATGTTTATTTTTTCCTGTATAAGATCTTTAAAGATTTCTCAACGGCAATGTGTAAATTCATCAAAGATATATCTATACTGACTCACCATCATCCTTCTACTAATACTAATTTCTTGCACATTCGAAATGTTACTCAAGCAAATATAAAACTACTGAACTCAAAGTAATGGATTTTCTCTTCACATAAATGCTAGTTACAAATTGTATTCTGTCTGGTGTAATTTGGCATACGTTTTGTTTATTCATCAATCAAAAATAGGTCAAACTTTATTTACATTTGTAGCTAATAACGTTTTTAAAAGGGAACATGAGCAACAAGAGGGAAAACACAAAAACTTGAATAAGACACCCTACGATTGAATATACTTTATTTTCAAACAGATCAGAAATTGAGAAAAGGAATATGTGTAAAGTTATTAAGAAGAATGTCTTCAAAAAGAAATAAAATTATTTACAGGTGATACAACGCCTGATTTTTATTGTATAAATATAATTAAAAAATAATGAAATAAATAAAGCAATTTTGTATCTAAAAATATGAAAGGGAATTTAATTGAACTATTTGTGTAAACGGATTGTCGAAACGGAAATAATTTTTGTATAACACTGCGAAAACAGAAGAAAATATTAATTATATTTTAGTGACAGAATAAATCCATACATTTTCAAATTTTCCATTGAATAATTCGTACTTGACTAAAGAAGTAAGAATGATAGTACACACTCTTATTAACTTGAACTTTCTTATTTATTTAATTTTTTACTTAACCTTCTAGTATATAATTTATTATTTATTTCCATGATTTATTTCCAAGTTTCAAAATCCCTTATTTTAAGTTTGGCTATGTTTTTCAGTTCTAATCTTTAATTTTTAGCTACTTTAATAACGATCCATTGATTTTAATACAGCCGATAAATATTTTCTCCTTTTCCATGTCTTCGTAACAAATTGCCGAAATATCCTTGTTTTACGATACTACTTAAAAAAATGTTGTATTTGAAATTTCTAGGTGAAATTATTTACATTTGGTTGTTTTTTTTTATTTAAATTATGATTGAGAAAAATTATACAGTAATGAATTGAAAAGGTAATTTCTAAAATATCGCATTCAATTCTTGAATACGTTAACCAGCCAGTACTGAATCGGCACACCTCAAAGGAATAAGAGAAAGGAAATGTTTATGAATTTCAAGATTGTTCAGCTTCACATGTCTCTTTTTACCTATTTGTATGGTATAGTCAAGTTACTTTCGGAATAAAGTAATATAATATTATCTTAAAAGTCTCTCTCTTGGAATAAGTATGAAGATCAATTTGCTTCTCAAGAGTTAAAAATTTAAAGCAGGTATACTGCCTTTAAAATACATCAAAGAATTCTAAAATATAACTTGGTAGTAAACTTAGAAGTTTCATGCCGGATTTTTTGAAAAATTACCCATTAATATTAAGTCATTTATCAGTTTTATAAAGGAATATGTAGAGTTTGTTTTCATTAGAAAATGTCGTTGATAAACGCTTTCAAGGATCGATCGAAAAAGTTTAATTCTTCCGAATAAAGAATTTATTTTTTGCTGATTTAAAGTTAAATAAATATATGTGTAGAACGAAACATGCATATTCAATACGTAAACTTTTTATTTGTTATAAATTAACACTTGTTTTCAATACTGAGATGTGGAAGAAGAAATGAGAAAACACGGAAAAGGAAATACCATTTATGAAAACAACAGATAATCTATTTTTTTAATACACTAAATTTTTAATTAAATAATATAAAAACGAAAAGAAATAAATGCTCACCGAATAAGAAAGGCGTTAAAAGTATAAAATGACGGTATTACGAGCACAAGTAAGAATATATAAACCATATTCACTCTTTTAGATTCATCGTAGTTGTATCAATTGTATCAAGCCTGTATATACCTGTACATACTAGCTGTTAACTTTATATACATATATATATATATATATATATATATACATACATATATAATACTTATTTAACTATTATTGACTAGTCACTTCATGCATTTATTTATATCAATTCTTACTTGGTTATTAACCTTCCTACCTACTCCTCTTCAGCGAAAATTCTTGTCAACGTCTTCCGGTTCAAACATTGTACTATGATTTTATTAAAGAAAAAAAAAATTTAACCTTTTATCGTGTAAAAATTGTAGACGTTTGTTATTACAATATCATTATATAGCTTACGTTCTACAATTATTCTTATAAGCTACTCTGGCTTTCTGTACTGAAACACAAACAAAAATTGAATCGTGTCACTTAGGGATTTTCTTTTAAATTAGCTTGAAAATGGGTGTTGTAATTTTGTTCACTCCACATTTTATAAATAAACTCTAATATGCAATATTTCATATCAAATAATTAAATTAATAAAACGAATAGCCATAAATCGTTTTGTGTTTAATTCCATTAGTTGGATCAATAATTAGGGAGATGTGCTACCCTTATGTAGAAAGATAGGTGTAAACTTTATACGAACATTTGGCGTACTGCTGAATGTCGGTATCTACAAAGTGGCATCAAACTTTAAGTACTGAGGTGGATATCTTACTGACGGCGCGTAGATAGAAATGACGTCTATTTAGTTAGGATTATTTAAATGCCCCTTCTCCCTTTCATTCGTATTTTGATCGTGTGTTCGTCAGTGGTACTCACGCTCAGAGCAGCAATGGAGTCACCTGTGGGATTAGTCTCCGATATATAAGATTAGTAATAGTGTTATTGTTATTTTAACCGTCACGTCAGTAATCGTGTGCCTTTACCTAACAGCTTTTTAGATGTAACCTCAGTATTTTTGTAACGTTATAGAAGGATCGACCTACTACATCATGAAATAGTCGAAAAAGGAAACCGATGATACGCGTGGATGATGAACAAGTAGACCCAGACTTTCACTTAGTGATCTATTATAAGCAATCTGAAATTGAAGAAGAGCTATAAAATAAGGATACACAACAATTTGAGTCTTCTATTGTACTTCTAAGATCATAAAATCATTACCTACTGAAGTTCCTAGAACTTCCAAGTGTTATTAAGTAAAAATGCTTCTCAGTAGTTAGCTCAAAAACTTGTGGCTAGAGTTTTTCATTTATTGAACCATAATATTGTCGAAATACCTCAATCGCCACCGAAAACATTTATAGATTCAAAAAGTTTGTGGCGCGCTTTTTTTGACACTAAAATGATTGAAAAAATTTTTACTTCACCAATAAAAATTAACTCAAATTCGTACGAAATATAAATATCCAGACAAGATTAAACTTCGTTTTACTGATCGTGAAGAAATTAAAGCTTTCTTCATTTTATTGTTTTATACTTTCTTCTTCTAATCTAATTATGAGCACACTAAATATATTTTTGCGTCCCATGGTTCAAGATCTGAAATTTTTGGATGCGTAATGTCCCAATTCCGATTTTTCACACTTTTTTTTGTTTTGACGATATATAAACAAAATTTAAAAAGTTAGAAACTGGCAAAACTAGCATCGATTTCGATAATATTTGAACAGTTCAATGAAAATTGCAAAATTTGACTTCTAGTTGAGGCTATGTTTCTCTATGTGTACAATGCCTAGATACATTTTGGAAAGAATTTTAGTATAGTGGGTATTCCTGAAGCTAATAAAAGTATGTAAACTAAAAGAATCCATTCTGCGATTATGTAAATGTTTTAAGAAAGCCAACTGAAAAATTGGATTTGCTTTTTATAATAGGTAGAGTTACGTGAAAGTTGAGGTTTTACGTATGTTTTTGATTTTAATAAGATAATATGGATGATTGTAAAAATTATTTTAAAATAATGTCCTATTCGTTATATTTAAGGCATATATTTATAAGTGTTACAAACAAGTAAATTGACCTATTTGCTCCATTAATACCACAAACAACATTTGTTTAACTGTTTCAATATCTACATTGGATTAAAATTTGGAATTGTGACAAACAAAAGATGTCTTAAGTACAAATTACCAACTCACCAAACGCGCTTCTGATAATTAAAATAACAACTTAGATAATTAAATTAACAACTTTTCACGGGTAAATGTTATGACCTTATTCATTTATAATTTTCAGCTTTTAATCAAACGACACGCTACGTAACCTGAACAATTAGGTTACATTGGAAATCCTTCAGAAAAGCCAAATGGAAAAACAGATTACAAGACAATATCAAAAATGTGTATTTAAATTCAATAATTAAATTTTATCCTACAAGATTTAAATATCTAGGTTATTTCCTTTTATTCTTTTGCTTTTAACGAAATATCTGTTTTGGTTTTCACGTTTTTTTATTTATAGGAAACCGTGTATTTCTAAGTATAACAGTTTTTAACTTGTGTACTCCATTGATCTCGATATAATTTTTATTTCTTTTAAATTAAAAAAAATATATAATAAAGTTACAATTTAATACACATGGCGATCTTAACGGAGTTAATTAAAGATTATACAACTGATTTATACGGATTTACTTTTTTTTTTATTAATACATATTATTACTTATAATATACAAATAATATTACAAGTTGATATTTTAGGACTATATATATACAAATAATATAATATACAAATAATATTGCAAGTTGAGATTTTAATCTATTATTTACGAAAGTATTATTGTTTCTTTTGTTTGATTGTCATTATTTTACTGTGTATTTGACTAGTGAAAAATCACTATTTCAATAACCTATCTATTTCTTTCTAATCTGTGTGATGTATAATAATCAATTTAAAAATAAAATAATATATTTCTCCGCTTTTCTGGAACAAATGTTTATAGAGCAGTATCTTACCTTACGTTTAGAAGAAGGTAATTAACTACAACGCAGATCTTTAAGTCTGATTGATCAAAATGCTTACAGTCCTTCCCGAGGAAACTATCGGATTAAAAGTTCATAAACTGAAGTCGATAAGGTTCCATCCTCCAAATAAGTACTCAGATTATATAACATGATGCGATAAACCTAATAAGAAACAAAGTAAAATGGAAACAATTGTCACCAATATATCTATGAACACTGAATATGCATTTCTATAGCGCTTGGTAACTCGTGGTGAAAAATATAATGATCATGAAATATGTAGATCTATATATGATGTAACTTGTCTGTTACTACCTCACTGACATCTTAAAATGACAGTACGATATACAAGAACAAGATATAAAAACATCGGTTGCATGAAGCAATCAATATTAATTATATTTATTTTAAAATCTACTTTAGAATTTCAATATCTTAGAAGTATGCCTGATTGATTATGGCTTTTCGCTTTAAATCTCTGGAATGAAGTCATTATATATATTTCTAAATATACATATATAGGTACATTTTTATTACTTTGAAACGCATCAAATTCTGCTTATGAATATAATATTCATTTATTGCAAGACTGTCATAACAAAAAAAAACGCGTTTATGCTAGAGAGAAATTTTAAAGTTTTATGAATGCTTGATGTATTTAAAAAAAATAACAATGTTGATTATCTTACATTTTATAAATCAGTTGTGATTATTAATGAATTTTAAAATAAAATATTAAATTAATGCTATATGCCATACCAATACCAATAATGCCATTGCCAATTTATCGTTTTCGGATTATTATTTATGAAACTCTGCAGTACTTACTTCATTCGTTATTACAGATGAATTATTATGGTGATTTTCCTAGTCAAGCGTTTCATTTTCAATGGTTGAATTAGATGAAAACGAAGAAAATTTCAGCAGGTTTCTCTATTGTTGGAATATTTTCTTGATCTTTTTCTTCTCTGTCTTTTTTGTTACTGTCATTGACAAGGTCAACCTTTAATCGTCCACGAAAAAAACTCCGTTTTAAAATCTTCATTGCTGTAATAAGATAACCTAAAATAAATAATTCTGCAAAACCTATTAATATATCTATTACGTGAACTAATTATTCTGCAAAACCGATTTAATCTATCTATTGCGTGAACTACTGATTGTTAATATACAGTTATTTATGCTCAATAACGTTATTATGATAAATAGTACAAAAAAGTCAGTAGTTTTGTCTAAACAAAGTAATATGTAAAGATAATGTTCGCGAAAAAATCTCATACAATATTGTAATAATGAGGAAAAGGTAATAATTCTATATTGTTAAAATATTTTTTCCAAAAATTACACTTACCACTTTCTGCAATAACGTATTAATTCTAAATATGCCTTCTTATTAATCATTTTTGAGTAACAGAGATAGACCGACATTGAAATGAACATTGTCGCCTAACAACACCGTGCACAAACGACATTTACAGCTATGTACCGGTCGTGATTGAAAGGAGTTTTTTGAATCTATTGCTCTAAAAAATATACCATTGAAGAAAGCGTTTTTATTATTGTCAAAAAAATCAAGTTTTTCTTTGTCGTGACCGTCTTGCAATGAATGAGTGATAATATATGAGAGATTTTATTTTATTAAAAGTTATCAAATTTTTCATTAAATATTTAGAATAATCCACTTAATATTAGGTCTACAATAAAATTTATTTTTTAAAATATGAGTGCAAATTTCAATAGATTTTGGTGTGCTGATTAAAGGGAAAATGGTGAAAAAAATTCATCTTCTGAGAAATTTCGTGATGTGAAAAAACTAACGAAAGGAGTAAACTATGGAAAACTGAAGGCTATATAATTGGCAGCATGGCTATCGTCAAAAAATAATTATAAAGTTCTTACGAAACTTTAAAGTCCAAATTATGTAGAAATAATCTTTGACAAGCTTAAAAATTTCTAAAGGCCTCAAACTTAATTTTCTTCATTACCATTTAAATCATAGCCCTGGATAACTTAGCGTAAAAGAAGACGGTAAAATATTTCATATGATGTAAAATAACAAAAACATAGATATCAGGACAAGCAAAATTCAAGTGTTACGGCAAACTATTGCCGGATACTAAAGTTTGAAAGAAACATAGCCAAACAAAGCTCACAAGAGAAAATTGGACAATGGAAATTACTACGAAAAAAGCAGAAGATCCTACAAAATCTTAATATTTCAAAATTACATATTTGTTCGTAAGAAATTGATATCATAACAAAAATGTAACCTACAAACTTATTTCATCTTTACGATTTATGTTCGTTTAAGAAACTCAATTTTTTCTAATTTTAACAGATTCATATTTAGAAAATTCCTGATGTGATGGTAATAAATGGAGTTAAAATTCATATTTAGGAAGACCCAAAACCTCGTGATTTGATATAAAATCTAAAAAAGGAAAAAAGTTTTTAATTTTCAAACCATTGATGAGGAAAAATAAAGCATGAGTAAAAATAAAGAATGAGTAATGAAACAAAAGTGCTATAATTTACTAAACATAATATATTTCTATCTAATTTTATATATAATTACGACCTCAATCACTCTTTTTGTTTCCTGATTTCAAAATTGCTATCGTGGAATGATTATCAGATAGTTGGTAGCATAAATATTTTTTTAAATATATAAATATGCATATAGTTTCTTTTTATTCGTTCATTTAATGAGATTTTCCGGTGTGTTCTTTCAGTTGTTTTATGTGCTTCCATAATTAAAAAAGAACCATTTCCATTTCATAATGTCTTTTGGCAAAACGACATTATGAAATGGAATGGAAATGTGTTTCCACAGTTCCTGAGCCAATTGTATTATATTTTGCAGCATTCTTCCGTTGGGGGTTCTGAAATAATTGTGTTATGAAACAGAAAAATGTAAAGTATGTAATACATGCAATTTCGTTACTTCAAAAGAAGTAGCGTCTTGGATAATTATGGTATTTCTTCGACATTTTCCAAATGTAGATATTTTTCTTCGTTCTCTTTGCTTCTACTTGAGAAATATAATAAATGACGAATTTGGCGATTACTCAACGCACACCAAAGGAATGAAAGAAACAAATATTTGAAAAAATTTGGAAAAAAACCATATACAATTGGTAAGTTAATAAAGCGAAGAAGAAATCGGCAACCAGAACTTATGAACACTTTTGTACCTTTCCATAAAAAAAGATGGTTATAATATTATACAATAATGTTTTTACTTTCAAATGAACGTGTACAATTATTAACGAAAACAAAGTCTTTAATGTAAATATAATGCTTAAAATTCTGATTTCCTAAACTGTTACTAGTAATTCGTTTTTAATATTATTTTTTTGTAAATTTCTATAGATAATCAGCATCGTTGAATCAGTTGATGTAGAATTTATTTCACTAATAAAATTATATAACCAAATTTTTAAACTTACCTACTTAAACTCAACTCCTATCCATTTGTATGTGATCAACATCTACGCCTCAATGCCATAAAAAAGTTTAAAGCTTATGGAGAAGCTTTGCTTGATAATTCAGTTTTAGGACGAACCGAGTAGACAAAAATGAGGTAAAAAGTTTAATGTGAAACTACAAACCCACCATTATTCAATTTAAAGCTTCTTGTATTCTTTTTCATTCGAATAACCGTGAAAAAATGTATTTTTTATGCTTTCAAGCGTATGTTATTTGTGCTTTTAAAAAGTATAGAGAAAGGGACGAGAGCATCTCCGCATATTTAAAATTGTAATAATTCTAAAAATTATCACAATTAAGGTATTATTTCGAAATAAAATCAATGTTATTCAAATACTTTATGTTGTAACATGTTTAATTGTCTTCAGAAAATCCGTTTTCTTACTCTCTTCTTTTCTATCGACATTCTAGCCACGGTTCTTGGTTACATTAATTCAATAGAAACTTGAAGATTTCTTATATCTTATGTTTGTAGTCTTATTATCTCTGTTATGCTTATTATCTCTACTTTGCTAGATCATTTCCTGTCAACTATACTTTCAGGCTTTAATTATAAATACTCATTATAAAACGACATACCACGTTTTCACATATTTAAAGCGTGTTCTATTGAATTAGTTTCATAATTATGTAACTTAAGTATTTAAAACTTTTGGTCAGAATTTACAACCGTGACTCCTTTTAAACATTATTACCAAGCTAAAATTGTATTATGAATTAATAATTTAAATTAATCGTGTTATGTTGTTTAGTTAACGAACACTGGCAAAAATTCTATTTTGGCAACTGAAATGTGAAAAAGATGGGAAAAGCATTTTTAATTACCCTATATTTTAAATTGATATTTGTAAAAGACCGCTTACATTTTTCACAAATCACGTGGCTATATTCATGTTTACGTTTTAAACCATGGCTTCATTAGCATACATTTTACCCGGGGTATAATATTCTTATTCAGAAATAATCCTCGGTCAGGATAAAACAGCTTATATTTGTGTTTAAAATTAAAGCTGAATGACAAATTTCCAATCCCAGTAATTTCTGTCCGCCAGTTCATAAGTTCATGTCTTGAATTATTATTACCTGCAACGAATGCCCACATTTAAATTTAAAGTTCCTTAGAGAAAAATAAAGCCTTAGTTTTAATACGAATCTTGAATTCCAGTTAATTTAATGTTTGTGCGCTACTCTAACAAACTAGCAAGTAGACCAACTGAAATCCCAATTCGGAAATTTTAGTTAGTGGCTAAATGGAGCCAATACTTTAATTTGGACTTCAAATGTATTTTTGGAACGAAGTCCCTTACCGCGCGTTGCGAATCACTTAAAAAAATCAGCGGCATATTCCTATTGATAGAATAAGGATGTATTTTTGAAGTGAACGATAGCGCGCTTAAAAGAATTAGTAGCGAACTTTTATAAAATAAAACTATTATAATGGTTAATACTTTAAAATAGTGCGCTTAAAAATGTCAGCAGTGCAATTTTTTAAACAAAATCAATATTTTATTGATTAAACTAACCTGCACTGTGCTTAGAAAATCAGCATTGCATAAAATCTTTTTTGCAAACAGACGATCAATTCAATTATCCAAATAATTAACTGAATAAATAAATCAATGTCAATAATCTTTTTTCGAACTGAACTTATGCCAAATTATGGGTTACAATATTTGATCTGTAACTTATTTGTATGTCATCATCATCATATTTGGCACGACAGCCCAGGGTGGGCCAAGGCCTTCTGTTGGAGATTCTTCCAGGAGTTTCTACTCTTTGCCTGGGTTTTCCAGTTCTTCCTGAGAATGTTAAAATCTTCTTCCACTCAATCGATTCATCGTAATTTTGGTCTACCTCTTTTACGAGTTGTTAGAGGTTTTGCGATAAAAACTTTCTTTACTGGGTTTTCATCTTTCATTCTAGATACTTGAGCAGCCCAATTCATTCTTTTTATTTTGATGGTTTTTATGACATCAGGCTCACCAAACAACCTATAGATTTCTGAGTTAAGACGTCTTCGCCAAATACCATTTTCCTTGACACCCCCAAAAATTCTCCTCAAAACCCTTCTTTCAAAAGCTGCTATTTATTCTCTCCAGTTCTAGTCAAAAGCCAGTTTTCTGAACCGTATGCTAGAACTGGCCTAATAAGAGTTTTATATCTTAATAATTTTGTTTTTCTTGTAAGAAAAGAAGATTTAAGGATGGAGCTTAGTCCTAAAAATTTTTATTTATGTTATTTGTATGTATGTTTAGTTTTTATTATTTATCAAAAATAATCAACGTTTCTACTAATCAATATTTACCTATTTTTATTAACAAATGTCCAAGTTTTTTATTAAAACATCAACACAGAATCAAATGTATTAACTAAATTAAGTATTTCAATAATCAAAGAATATGTGAAATTAATACAAATTTATAAAAAAAATTCAAATTCACCAAGCTATTTGTAGTTATCAGTTAAATCACAATAAAATTTTATATGGGTATAGATATATGCAGCTATGTGTTGCATAAATTTATACTTTTTTATACGTCATTTAAAAAACAAAATGAAAGCGTGTTTTATTTTATGCAATACATTACAATTACAATTACATTACATATACAATTGCCTGCTCGTTTGGCTGAACATGATGCAACATTATGTAACTATACGATTAGTTTTAAATTTATTTATGTCCTGGCTGATTATTAATTTTAATATAACCAAAAAGTACTTAAGAATTGTTTTACGCGTGTAATAGCCATATATAACAAAATGTGCATCAATATTTTTTCCTATTCCAACGGTAATTATACTGAATGTAAAGTCTATAAGTCTATTGATAAAACAACAATTAACATTTTTTTGTTGTACAACTGTAGGGATTGGTTTTACAATCAAAATTATTCATTCAGTATTTTCGGCTATTTCAACTTTTATTTACTTTAAATTTAAAATCTGTGGGTTTTATTTTCTGAAAACATGAAATATTAAATTTCGACCCCCGGCAAATCCCTGCGAGTGACTATTTTCTTTTCTTACCTATCGAAAATTGTTGTTTATTCCAACTTATATTTGCCATATTCATTCCGAATTTCTCGTCACCGTAGTGTGTTGGGTTGAGCGCATGACCGCGTACAGCGAGGGCCCGGGTTTAACTACCTTTTTGGAAAAAAAATCATTTCAACAATCAATCAACAGTTTACTTTCTCGTTATTGTTTTATTATATATATATATATATATATATATATATACAAATATATATATATATATATATATATATATATATATATATATATATATATATATAAATTGATACGATGCTAGAATAAAAATGAAGGCTAAATTTCAGAACGTAAATTAAAGTGCAAATGCATCTGAGATACTATCTATTGTTTTTGAGATCACTGTATCTTACACAACTTAATTGTTTTAATATTTCACCGATAAAAAAATTTACCTATGTTTTCGTATTATGCGCTGCGACACAACCTCTCCTTCGAAGGCCCGCGGGCTACTAACGGACGCCGTCTTGCTTAATAAGGAGCCGGTTGTGGTGGAAAATACGTTTTTCTCTAATATATTTTTAAAAACCTTTTCACTAGTCATTACACATTATTAAAGCCTTTATTTTAGTATAGATTCCAATGACATAGGTATAGAAAATGGCGCCAAACGGAACTAAATACATTTTTAAAACAGAGTTATTTCAGCAATAAATTCTATCGAGGAAAGTTTTCTCTATCACGTTTTTAGTCATTCTATCCCATTTGGCATATAGTCTATTTTTCATTTTATTTGTTTTATCTGAATAAAGAAAATAGAGAAAATGGTACATTTCGCCACTTCCACCTGTTGCCTACTGATGGAATTTCGATTATAATGTCTGTCCTAACCTATCGATTTTAAGGTATTTAGTACCCATTACTATCATGTATATATAATATTGGTTTATAATAATTATTTACAGAAATAGATGATGTCACATCATCTTTTACATATCATCTATTGTCCGCTGTGTGAAAAACATTTTTGCTGATTACACTTCAATGTTTATGAATCGATCAGTAAAAATTTGTATATGATATCAATTCTTTCAAATAATTTTTAATTGAGATTTTTATTCTAAATAATCCTACCTACCTAATCGAAAATAACATTTTATTAATTTAACTAACAATAACTCCAAGAACTTCTCCAATTATTCGAATGGAAACACATAGCAAGTTTGATTAAATTATTATTTAATTTATAAATGTGGTTTTGTGGCGATACATGTAAATAAATGATGCATTCTTTGTGAAAAGTGAGTTAAATTATTTGTAAATATGTGAAAAAATTACTGAAATCTGTAAAAGTAAAATTTAAGTAAAATTTCTGAAATCTGTTTTGTTAAAAAGTTTACATTTTTGCAAGAGTTTGCGATAAGAATTATTTGTAAATATGTGAAAAAATTATAAAGTGCGACTATCTAAATTACATGAAATTTCTGAAATCTATTTTGGTAAAAAGTTCATATTTTTGCAATAGTTACCTACAAAAATAATTATTTAATGTGTGTTTGAAGTTTACTTGTCTCAGCTTGCATTAAAATTACCTTTAGCGACGGTGATTTTCTAACTTTAAACGTCAATGTAAGAGACATTGTGAACATTGTAGCTAAAACCACAATTTTAATTGAATTTATCAAGATAGGCCGAATAACCGTGTGGTGTATTCAGAAAATATAATATAGGATATAGGAGTATCCTAAATCTACACCTTTGAACGGGTTCTTTCTTTCACCCATGATCACTTTTACGATTTTTTATGTCAATTATATATTCCTAAATCTACTTGATCTATATCTTCCTACGTTTTATCTATTATTGTTCTTACATTTATTATTTTTTGTATGCATATATCATACACTACTTTTAGTATTTTTACTTGAATCAGCATCAGAAAATTATTTGAGCGATACAAATAAATTTCTCCATGGAATTTTTCGACAACTAATGAATTGAACATTTTTGATATTTTTAATTGTAAATTATTAGTAACATTCTAATAAACAATATAAAAGACGGGAAAATTATATTGTCATTTTCAAGATACTTGTCATTTTCAAGGTACTGCTACAAATTAAGTATATGACAAAGTTTACCTTTCATCAACAGTTATCTTATATTATATTTAAAAGCCTTAACGTTATATGTTATACAAAATTGAGGCAGGTTCATAAAGCGCCAATACACACAAAACTAGATCAATACATACATTAAATTTTAGAAAGAAATTACTTCAGGTACTTGTTGCTCTTTAAACTTACCCTTTTAATTGACTACAAAATATATGAAATGAAAAAAACGGCCTCTCAAAAATCTCTGTAATATAATTTTATAGTGGAGTTGGAATATATACGGAATAATATGCGTTATTTTGTGTCAAATTTAAAGTTTCTTGGTTGAACAGTTTCTGAAAGACATTTGGTGGACATTTTCGTTATTGTCTCACATAAAATATGTGACGGAGCAGAAAGGCTCTTTCTGTTCCCATGTAGGCCGTATAGTATATATAAACATGGTAATGAGTTACATTTCCGTAGACATGGCTTCTTGAGAATACGCCGGGCTTTTCCTATTTCTCAAATGTTTTGAATATTTTTCCATTCATTCGAATAACAGCTTAATAATTTATTATAATAATTACCCAACAATTCTTATAATGTAGCCGTAAAATCAAAGAATCCATGTTTCCTTTTTATAAGACTGAAATTGATCTTCAATGCGGTAGTAGTGAAAATTGAATTATTTGACAATGACGGACTGTACATAATTTAATGTAAAAATATAATATGTACCTTTACTCTCATGTCTATATTTTGTTTTCTTATTTTAACAAATACTGAATTATTTTCTATTATCGCGTATCGAAAAAAATTTATTATGTGGCTTTTCACACTGCCATAAGAAATTTTCTGTTACATATGTTCTAAACATCATAAGCTATGATACTTGTTAATGAAATATACCCTAGGAAATAGCCAATCGAAGGGACAGAGAGAAACACAAATAGACAAATAAAAACCAGCAGTGAATGTTTATACTCTGATGCGTATCCATAATATTTTAATTTATTTTAATAAAAAGGTCGTTAGAATATTTGGTCGTCCGAAATAGCATTCAAAATTCTTATCTTTTATTTACATGTATATCCATTTTAAACATATATACCCCAAATTTAATAAATTCGTTGTCTTTTTTTCATCACACAAATTATTCAGTATGAGAATAAACGAATGAGAACAATTGTATGAGAACAATTGAAATTTTTAACATAAAGTAAGAAAATATGTATCAAAAAGACATCACTTTAAGACGCCAAAAAACCGACATTGTGGCACGAAAGAGTTAAAGGAACGATATTCTTTCGTGATATGGCTTTTTGACGTTACAAAGTAATATTTTTCAAATATATTTTGTTACATTATGTAAAAAATTTCAAATTTGTGTCATACTGAATGATTTGCGTTATGACAAAGAGGACAAGGAATTTATTAAATTTAGGGTATTTACTATTGATTTAAATTTACGGTATTTATTATTTGGTTTGCTATTGCTTAAAAAAATGAATACAATTCTATTAAATTCATCATGAAATATAAATTTAAATGTTTTGGAACCTTATTAATTCAAATAGTGTACTCGATATTTCAATCTATATCTGATAAATTACATAATTTTTTTATGTATAGTTTTTGAAGATATAATAAGTTATTTTAAAAAATATATTATAAATTACAAAAAATTATACAACTTTGACGAAATCAACCAGATGAACAAAATAATTTTGCCAAACCTTTCAATTGATTATTCACAAATACTCAAGAATGAATAATAGTATTTTCAAAATTTGTTTCCTGAATTCGTTAATCAGAATGGAGCATGAAAGTAAAGACAGTAGCTTTATTGTGATACCTTATGATGGAAGTCATTTGGATATATATATATATATATATATATATATATATATATATATATATATATCTATGAGTTATCAGTTATGAGGTACTGAAATTACTCATGGCTAGTACCATCTACTAATATTTTGAAATGTAACAGTAAACAAAGCAAATATTCTAGTTAGATCATCTCGATGGGTAAAGTTAAATATGCGTTAGCAAACAAAAATTACTACTGTAAGTACAACGAAACCCTGTACAACTTACCCTTAAAAAATAAAATGCAAGATATTTTTTTGTTATTTTAACATACATTAAATTACAAAACAAGCAAATTTCCGTCATGGGATTAGTTATATTTTTTTTGGTAATGCCAAATGTTTTACTACTACATATGTAACAATTGTGTTCTCTAGAAACTCGGCCTCATTTTGGAAAATTTCCTTTGGAAAATGTCACATTTCTTTAAACGAAATAAAACACTAGCCATTAGTACGGTGTCAACGAATGCCTTCATTTTTTTAGCTGGTTGCAATTACAACGATAGGTATTTTCAAGTCTGTTAATATTACTAAGCGGGTCTTCCAGTGCCATTGACGGAGTCGGAATTGTATGTTTTGTTTCTCTGCTTTGTGGAAATTAAAACTAAATACTTTCCTTTTTTAGTTCATTAGGCAACATTTACTTTATGAATATTATTTAGAGATTCTTTTAACAAGATGACAATTGAGTAATCCGTGTGTTTCAATATGTGTTCAATATGTAAGCAAGTGGTAAATAATTACTCGGTAGCGGATAGAGGACCTTGCGCGGTCAAAAATTATTCAATGCAACGTAAAAGAAGACATGTGCTACAAAATAAAACTGTATTACGCTTGTGTCTTTCATTATCACTAAACTACGGTAATTGCAGTAGCAAGAGGTGGCAAAAAATCAGATATGTCTCAACGATAGCTGAAAAGTTCCTGATTGACTTCTTGCATCCCATATCCCATGAAAACACGGTCATTTTTACGTAATGGAGTAGCAGATTGAATCCGTAATGTGATTATAAAACTGTAATAGCTACTTATTTGTTTCTTCAGAAAATGACATGATATTATTGACAGATGAAAAGGTAAGTCACATAATCTTAAACTAATATTAGAAGCAACTAATTACATTAAATTCGTATCAAACAGAACTCTTTTTTGTTTTAGTAATTTCTGGCCCAATGATATCATCGAAATCCACATGTCAGTCAAAAATGTCTAATACATAATTAAACTGAGAAGTATAAAAATTAAGGAAAACTTAATGCCTTACTTTGGAAAAATATTAGTGAGCACAAAACAATTTATACAAAACATTTGAAGCCTAAGTATATTGTCTACGCAAATAATGATTCAGTAAATTTCCAATAAAATACAAATAATCCACATTGCTATCAGCTTGAATTGTGTAATTCAAGCTCTGAATAGTTACTTGAAAAATATTCATAATAATTATATTTGTTTTTGTATCTTGACTATTTTTATGAACCTATGTTATGATATAATAACCTAAGAAGTAATTTCAGGGAAAAAAAATTAAAGTGAAAACGGAATCGTCGTATGTATTAAATTTTGTCAATTATTTGCGGTTTTAATGGCACATTATTACTACATTTGTTGGTAGGAAACCAGCTTTTATTCCAACGTTAAAGTGAGGATGACGTTACTATTAGAACTTAAAAATATAAAATCGATTCCCCGTTGAAAGCAACAGTAACAAGAGGAAATGATTAATCCTCTTAATAAAAACGATCCTCATTAAATGAGCCAAGATCCCCCTCATCAATGAATATAGACAAATAAGAATGATAATGGAAAATAAAGTCAATGATTGTCTGATGGAGATTACAATATTACAATAAGCGTCGAATCTAAAGTAAAGTGAAACTTGAAATTAGACATAGGGATAGATCAACATGTATCTCCTTAGTTAAAACCCAAAATTTTAATCTATTATAATTATTATTTATTTATTAAATTTCAGAGCGCGCAAAAAAAACGTTTTTTTCATTTATTGTGTTCTGTAGGATATCAATCGGAAAAGTGATTTGTGGATTTATCAAAATGACTTATTTTAAAATTTGATATTAAATAGTTCAAGATATTTTCCACAAGACGAAATTTCACAGATCAACCTCAACGAAGTCGTATTAATATGAATTCTATGTACCCTCATATATTAATATGTGCCTACTTGAATTCTACTCGTATTTAATATGTTTATTTAATGTCAGTTTCTTTCTGAAGGTTTCATGAAACATTTGTAATGGATATGTTCCATTAAGATAATAAAATCTTTCACAAATTGACTTTTAAAAAACATTTGAGCACTTTATTGATGCACGGATTTTCACAATCAATTATTACTAAATAATAAATAAATTGTTTATTCAGGTTTATCAAACTACTAGAGCCTATACCAATTGACAAAATGATCTGATTTTGTGAATGACAAAAACATATTACGAAAATAATATAAACGGCAAAGATATGAACTCATCGATTTTTGGAACTGTTGATTAAACAAGTATATGTTTATCTTGTTTGACTATAGAATTTATCATTTAGTTTGAACTTTAATCCATTCGAAGTAATGTTTTTTAAACTTTATGAATGTTTAGTAATGAAAAAATTATTATAAAATTTAATTTTAATGAATTAATGCCATCGATGAAGAAACAAGTATACATGAAGCAGTTTTAAGAAAGATAACTGTCAAAGCCGTAGAGGTTTTATTGGTTTATTTCGTCATTCGTCCAAATTTGTAATAATATTAGATAAACATCATACTTTGCTTACTTAAAAATTAGTTAAATTTTGTAATGATATCGCCCAATTTAATCAAATCTATACATTTTTTAACAATTGTAGACTATAATATAACGTTTTGGGCAAAAACGCAACGCACTAAGTTAAAGTATTGCCAAATCAAAAAATAGAGAAATGAGTTATTTACTAAAGTCAAAATCCTATATTGCTCATCACACATTGTATATTGCCAGTTATATTCGCCAATCGAAGATAAACATTTGTAGCTTGTTTCGAACCTCAATTGAAGAGGTCAATAAGGATTAACTCTTGACATGTTTAATGAGTCAATAATGATTTCAAAATTTTATATAAATTGCATATGAAAAAATACTAATGACTCTTCCATTAATAAGCTTTCAAAGATGAATAATTTTTGGCAATGACTACACTTAGTTAAAAATATTCCATCATCAAAGAAGTAGCGCCGATTTCATTAACCAGCAGATATAACTAGATGAATAATTAGTATTAGCATCACAAAGCAAAGCGAAAAAGAAAAATTAAACTATTCAGTGCTAATGTAACACTGTGAGATACCGAGAAAAAAGTAAATGCAACGACTGAGAATATACAGATGAAATTGGTATTAATTTTAATACCTTGAATTTTTATGATTGTCTTACACTGATGTCTTATTTGAACACAAACATTAAAATAAAGAACTGAAAATTGACTCTCGGCGTACCGACGCAATTGGATACAATAGTTTTTAAGCGATATGTTTCCCGTAACTACGATACCAAGTTTACTGTTACGTAATTTTATTTTTTATGATTTAGGTACGTTAGATAAAGATCGTAATTCTCAGTTTAAGATCACAAGATAATAACAAAAGATACCTAATATAATTAAAAGGAACGAAAAAGATATTTATTTGGGTGGAATTATTTTTAGCTTAGTAAATTTTTAAAACACAAAATATAATTTTTGAGCTAAATTTAAACAAATATCCCGCAGATTGTATTTTACGTGCTTATTACAATATAATTAAAATAAAGTGTTACATCGACTAGTGAGATATTTTTCTAATGAAAACAAATTAGCTATCACTACAAGAACCTTCCTAAGTATTAAGTAATTATAAACAAATAAATATATACATATTCGTTTCAACACAAATAAGTACACATATATTATTGATATCGGATACGAAAGTTGAACTAAGTCGTGTTACGAAAGCGCAGATCAGTGGAAAAACGAGATAGGAAGTGAAATTAACAAGTTTCTCATCTGAAACTTTTGTGACGGGATCTGTTAAAGTACTTGGGGTAAGAGTATGAGCAACTTTATGTTTGCACCTCATTTTATTAGCAGTAAATACAGTGAAATATCGAAGGTTTAAACCTTTTTTTTCAAACTTTGAACTGACTAAATTTTATTAATTAATTACGTTGATTACCATGCAAAACCGTACTAATTTTATAAAGTCGAAAATTCTGTATGTTTTTAACATTTGACCTTTTACCGGATATCTTGTATACAATAATTGTTTTGAGCATGTGGATAATGAGCATGTTTTAAATAATGGGTGTAATATATGAACATATTGCAGATATCATAAAAAACTACAAAAATTTATAAGATATATATTACTAATTATCGCACGTCGCAATTCTATACTTTACTAGTACAGGATAAATACCTTAGTCACAGAGAATACCATTAATATTCCAAAATTAGATTTATATCACATAAAGAGTAATCATTAAAAAAAATATTCAAATCATAAAAATAATTCCCTTTTTGACCTGGATAAAGTCACAAAGCTAAATATTCAATATTTTCTTGTTGCAAGTATTATACCGATAGCTTCTATAAATTAATTATCAATCAATAGATTTACAACAACTTTCCTTCTTTAAACCTATTTCTTTCCTTTAAGTTGGACTAAAAGATTTTAGTGCTATTTTTTACAAACATATATTGGATAAATAGAACATTAATATGCTTACTATTTTTTTTAAATACTGTATCGCTCCAGCGAGCAATGACAAATAATACACCATTACATGACGTAATTAATATATTTTAAATTCAAAGAACAATCGCAGTTTTAAAAGCGATTGCGGAAGTTGACGTTATTATTAACATTCTTTTCTATAAAGGCTCTAAGTGTACAATGCGAAACATCTTAGGATATACCCTCATAAAACCATATCCGTTGACAATATTTGCATACAATTAAATGAAACTACGTGATGTAGTATTATTTCTACTTTCTTTAAGTTCTTACCACGACCTAGGTTTCGTTATATTACAACATCTTCAGGTGGGCTATAGTTTGAGATGAAATTTCTATTTTATGTTTATCTACAGAACATCTCAAGTCATTTGTTTTTTGTAAAAAAGTAAATAAAGGTGAACCAAGGATTTCGACGGCAGTAAATATAAGAATATGCAATAAATTGTTTCGAAATTATTTGAAATCATAGATATTGAGCTCATATATTAATTGATGTACATTATGAATTTACCTATGAAACTGAGAAAACGGTTTAATTTTTACAATTCTTTGAAAGTTTCGAAAACACCCGACCAGTGGATGTCGAAATATTTGAATATAACTAATTTGTAATGTAATATTTGTGTCCCTATAAGAGAACGAGATTTTTTTACCTTGATAAAATTTTGTCTTTTCTTTGAAATACAATCGATAGAACATAGTGATTACATAGTGAGTGAGAGTGAACCTCTACTTCAAGTATAAATCTCAAACCTCATTTGTATGCAACAGAAATAAGCTCGACTAAAAATATGAAATCTTATTGATGTCCACTGTACCTATAAAATAAATCACGCGTATTTTTTTTTCTTTATTTTATACGATGTATAAAGTTATTGTCACGTATGGTGCACTGCCTTCTTCAGATTAAAAGATAAATATGCGTTTTGCGATACAAAGTGTTTTTAGAATTGAAATCATTTGTATTGAGTCTCTGTGAACTGTTTACTCACCCAATTATGTCATGAGCAGGTCAATTCTTACTTGAAGACTGGCTGTGATAACTTTCTTTTGATTCCGTTAGATACACCATTGAATGAAACACTTTTCACATATTCAAAATAGCGGTTATTTTATTTATAATTTTTGTTCGAATTCCCACAGCTAAAGTGGGAATTCTAACAAAAATTACCATTTTTAAGCTTAATATTTCGAAAACAGAGAACTTCATCAAAAAAGGGATTATGGCATTCACCAATATTTTGGAATAATTTGTTCAACATTATCACGTATAAAGAGGTATAAAAAATCACAATATCCTTGCATCTAGAGCAGGTATCCTACAAATTTATTTAAATAATTTTATTTTATAATAATTTTGGTAACGTTATAAATATTAAAAACCATGCCAAATTTCAGCTCTGTATGCGAATAACGGCGGTAATATACAGATGGACAGATAGATAAATATAGCGAAATTATAAGAATTTCTAATTAGGCCACCGAATATTTAAATTTGGGTATCTATCTAAATTTTTTTTTATTTTTACCATTGCCACTATTAAAATGAAAAGAAAGTGCCAAGAAGGAAAGAAAATTACACTAAATAAATTCAATCATCATATTTTGGGCAAAAATTGTTTTCGTTTTACATGGGGTGAATATTTGTATATGAGTTTATTTTTATACTCGTGATTTAATGTAAAGAAGACCACAAATAATTTAATAATCATTTTTAACAAAAAACCATATTGCCAAGTAAATAATACATTATTTATTTACTTTTCAGTATAATCAAATTTCTGTGTATTCAAACAGCCTTAATTATTCCTGAAATTTTAAAATACCGAAAAGATTATTTAAATCTCGCAGTGGAAATAAATTAAAACAGAAATAAATAAATTTTTATTAATATTACAATCCATTTTATTAATATTACAAACCAAACTGAAAAGTTATGGCTTGAGCGTTGACTAAAGATGAACTAAGCAACGTGCGAGTGCAACTTATATTTGTTCTACTTCTGATATTTTTGTAAAAGTTAAAAATATTCTAATTTTTCTAGACCTTTAAATATTACTTATGATAAACATCGTTTAAAAATATGCTGTAATGCTGAATTAGAATATGCAAACGTATCTGTTTTGTATTTATCTTTCTCCTAAAAATCATTTACCATTTTTAATATAACATTTTTCAATTTTTTTAAGAAAATTTTATACAAAAAGAATTTTCCTTGTATCATTTGTCAAAGACATTTGCTTATATATAAACACCATATGAACTGACGTGTCTATTGTGAATTACATACAACTATTAACTCTTTAAGTGCTAATTGAGAAGTTTATTCCCCAACACAATTCGCACGAGAATAATAATCGATCCATTTGATAACGTGATAGTTTGAAAGTTACGGTACTAATAGTTTAGCCAACATTTGAATTATTATGTTACGCTGTATTCCTTTCAATATTGTAAAAGGGAATTAAAGCAATTAATTTAATTTAAAGTTAATATTTTTTTAAAAGAAATAGAAATTAAGGAAATATTTTTATATATTGATTACTAAATCAAGTGGCAAGAAATTTCACTAAGATTTGAATGAGTTTACAAGTTAGACATATATAATAATGCTATTTAGACTTATTCTCAAAATAGATTACAAGCTGGATTGTAAAGAACATATATTAATATTGTTTAGAGCAAAATTTCAGGAATAAAGAAATGACAAAGAAATACTTGTTGCGTGATATCGTCTTGACATATTCATTTCTTTATTTTAAATGAATTTTTCTAATTTCACTGAAATAAAAAAATATTTGTTCATTTTATATTTACCAGTAAATTACAAACTACAAATGAATTATTAAACAGGTAATTAACTAGTGAATCAACCATCACATATAACTTTCCAATAGATGTAAGCGAGTAACAGGAATTGAACATAATTAAATTTGAACGTATTCATTCACTAAAAATATATTATTAACAAGTACCCTCAGGAGAAAATCGTTTATGAAATCGGCACTGAAGTTAATTAGCGTGATTAACGGAATATTAAGGTGAAAATGGTACAATAATTTAGTTATTTTTCCTGAAATTATTCTTCGGTTGGAAATAAAATAATTTTCATCCAAGCGACGCTGTCCCCAATTAATTACATATTGATGTCTTTAAGTGAAGAAACATGTTATTATGTGACACTAATAAAATAAAAATAATTTAAATTGAATCATCAATATATGTAGGTATGGACAGTCCACAATGAATTATATAAAGACATGATCTAGTGATGTCCAAATAACGATTAATATGGGCCCGAGTGTCATCTAATTTAAAATGTTTTAACGAACCTTTTGTATGGCTGAGTGTTAATTCATGGGTCATTTTTACAAATTAAATATTTATATAAATTAACATTGTTCAATAAAACAGAAAAATATATTATATTCCTTACAAATTTAAGGATTCTTTGTATTAAAATATAAAGTAAAAATCTGATTTAGTTTTTTCTTGGTTTACCCTCTTTAACCATATAGACAATATAAATGTTATATTTATTTACTTGGATATTATTCCTCAATAATAACACCATTATAGTAACGGGATTATAAAGTCTGAATACAATTTGTGTATTAACTGAGAAATATCTCTTCATACGAATATACAATTGTTAAAAAAGGTTTATACACAATTGGCTTAAGACATATTTACCCATTTGTCTATCTAAATAATTTCTTATAAATAACGGGCAACATAATTTAATAAGTCTGAATTTAGAAATGGCAGTAAAAATTAATTATATCACTGGCACCCTGTACTTCAAAGCATCAAATGTCATATATATGATGGTAAGTGAAATTTTTTTCACAGCTCATATTAGTTATAAATTATTTAAAGAATATTGTGAGTGTTGTAAAAGCATTATAGAAATTTAAATATATTTCAGATAAAATATATTTGTTAAACCAGATTTTCCATATTTGTAAAAAGTTGCACTTAATATCTGATCGAAGCTCTTAGCTGAATTTCAAATCGACTGTGATAGCAATAGCTGACAAAAACAAAGAAATCTCAGCACAAGGACATTTTGAGTGTGAGTCGTTTAAAAGGTTACTGAAATCTATGTTCTAATTATATTGTTAACTGACTGTGGGGACATTAAGTACGTACTTGATATAAGGCAAAATATATTTCTAATTTTTTTTCCTAGTTATGACTACTATTTTCTTATCATGAGATGATCGAATTCAATAATTTATATTGAATACCTTGGTTTAACAATCGAGGACACCGTTTGCAATTAAAAAAAGGTAGATCACTATTATTTTTTGATAAAAAATTGACATATTTTTTTTCATGACGATTGCAATTCAGTTTACTTTCAACGTTATTTTATTCAAAAGTTAACCCAATTAATTATTATGTTTAAAGCAACAAGTTTCGGTGGTATTTAGCAGAAATTCTAATGACTTGGGATACAATTAATATTTTTAACTAGCGTACATATTTTGAAAATAGAAAGGAAAAATTGAAACAAGTATAACATTTGAATCATAATTTACGAATCCAAATATTTCAAGACAGTTCAATGATGATCTTTTTCCAGTTCAAGATCTGAATGTTAGTGGACTCTACCAAAATTTAAAAAAATAGACACATATCGAAGTGATTCCATGAGTATGGAATCACTTCGATAACTGTCTGCTCTTCAGATTATTATTATTTTCGTAACTCATAAGATAAAGTATGTACTGCCTTTATGAAACCGGATTATATCTGGAATTGCACGTTCTACCATTTATTCGCCTAGAATATGAGATCATTAAACAAATAAGTTTACTCTAATTTAGTCTTCGGAATCTCAAATAAAAATAAAAACTTAAACATATATTCTGTGTTATTTATGTATCTCTTTGACACCATTAAATATTTTTGGATTATTAATCTGTTGTAGCACTAGACACTGTTCTGAATCTACTGAATTTGAGATAGCTTGTTTAAGAATTTTGATTCCATTAAAATAAAAATGTTGAATTATTCAGTTAATTATGCTCTCCTTAGTCCAAAATAATACGAGTTAAAGATTGTTGATACGTTATAAAAATATGCCGCAAAGTGAAGAAAATTTTGCATATGTATTGAGGTCAAATTTTAAGTATAATTTTGAATGGTAAGGTAGTCGTGCTTGTTCAATATATTATTATGATTTAGTTCAATGCTGACATGTCTAAAATTGAATATCAAATTATTTTTTAGCAGATAAGTACATTTCGTGCCATCAACTATATCCCCGATACAACACTTTCATATTTATGTATTGTGGAGTGATAAGTCCATAATGATGATTCTAATGAGCATTCTATTGCGTTATATATTTACTCCGCATGAAATGTGAAGGAATAGTTACTTCGGTACTTACATTATTTACCCTGATTAAAAAAATAATGTGTTTGGCTTATATTAATAGAATTCCGTAGCCATATGTTTTGGCTAAGATCAATTTATATTCAAAATTTTGTTAAAAGTAATAAAGTTCATTTAGAAAAGTACCCTTAAATAATCCATAAAATATCCTTAAAATTACCCGATATATGGTCTAATTTTCTACCACCTTTAATTGTAATAAAAATTTGAACGTTTGTTTACGCCACATATTTTGGAATTAATGAGATATGTTATCAAGCGTATTTAATATGGATTGCGTGTCACCTAAATTATTAACCACTCTTCATGGTTAGTATAAGCCTAAACCCCACGCCCGCCACATTCTACACACACAAGTTAAACGTCATATTATTATTGGTACCCTAAACACAATCAACTACTCGTACGTATAACGCGTTGGCTTACTACTATATTAACATAATTACACCAATGCATTGCGAGAAAACATTAGCGAAAGATAATTATCAATAATTTGGTTTTGATTGAATTTTGGTTTGACTTTACTATGATACTACTTGCGAAAACTCAACGTATAAAGAATATGCAATATGCATATGAGTAACAAAATAATTATTTTAAGTTTGATTTATAAGAGTTTTAATATAATGGAATTATATTTACACACAAATATAATTGACGATATTCTTTAACTTTTAATTAGAAAAATCCATATTTGAGAAAATAGAATTATACTTTGTTTCTTGCAATCAATCTTTTTGGCAAAACCAATATGAGATTAAATTAATTTAAGAAGTCGTACAAGCTCATAAGCTATAGCAAAACTTCAAAAATATTATTCGTAGTATATATTCTTCAGGTAACTTTTCTTAGTAGTTTGGAGACGCCTTTTCCTTGAATTTTTAGTTGTGGTTAAACCTTTATTTCTATCAATTATTATTTGGCTGCAAAATGAAAAAAGTGTGTATTTAGGAAATCATCTTTTCAGGTTTTTCGTTTAATTCTTTTTAATTTCACAGTTTTATAATAAACTGTACCAAAATTAACTGATCTAGTTTATCAACAAAGAAAAGTATGTAGTTTTTAAATATAAGCAGCAGCTTTACACATCTTAATAAAGAATCGCAAATGTATTTTTATTTATGATATTATGAACGATTGAAATTGAGGGTTCGAGAATAGAAGTTGAAGATTGAGTGCGAGAAGTGGCAGTATCACGAGTAAAGGGCCATAGATGAAATAATTTAGTCAAAAAATCTTAAGGTCTATAAATAATATTATGATCTTGAAGAAAACAATGTTTATTCTCTGATGTACTACACAATAAAGTAAATTTAAAAAAAGCCTTTACTCCAAATAATTATTATGATACTCTATTTTGAAAAACGTACAGTTATACTTTTATCAAAAAATACGAAGCAAAAAATAAATGAATATTAATTTTATGGTTTATGTATGCAACGACAAAATTGAAACAGTCGCGTGATGAATATCAAATTGCTTCTAAACTTACCGGACCAAATATTATATGAATAAGTAACATAAACATAGCCCAAGAAAAAAGTAAATTTTTATTCGCAAGCTGGAAGTACTTCTTCGAAATAAATTATGAAAATTTAAAATATTATCTTTCACAGGAAACAATTTTATCCTCTCTGTTAAACGTATTCCTTAATTTTGTCATTATTTGGGAAACTGAAAATAAAACAGTAATTTGAACTAACAAAAAGTCAATACAATATTCAGTTGTAGGGAAATTTTAAACGATTATATCAATATTAATCCATGCGCTGCGCCATCTTGCACGGTATTGCGTCGTCATTTAGTAAACAAAATTAGTTTGACTAATAAAAGTTTGAAAATGTATAAAAAATTATGTTTCTATCAAATTTTATATTTACCGGTAACAGCTGATGGCATGTTTTATAAAGTTTTTATTTGTGCTACTGTTTTCAAACATAAGTACTGAAAAAATCCATATTATTACAAAACTTTAGAATAAATTGACACGCCGCTATCAAAACACGACTGACGGCAGTGTTTTAAGAGTGATCGCGAGTATGCGTAATATCATATCGAAGTGACACGCGTCACTCTCCCTTAACATATCTCTCTTGATCTGTGAGACATGCAATCAGTATCGCACTATAAACTTTGCGCAATATCGCACATTTGGTTAGTAGTAGATACCTGGCGGTGCGCGCTCCGTCCGTATTTATCATATCAACTTCGTCAAACATAGGGTGACTATATAGGACCACATGCATATTGATCTGCCTGATTTAACGTTTATTTATTTAAGTCATAAAAATACACATTTTTATTATGCTGATATAAAATTAAGTAATTAGATACTTGATAAGTACAGTGCGTGTTTAAAAATTATTCAATAATATTTGTAGTTATGGCCTATATTAATTCTAAATCACTAAAATTATTTTTATTTAACTTTATTTTTCATCGAATCTAACTTCTTTTTCAACGAACTTACCCTAGTAGCTTATTAAGAAATTTGTGTCTGTTTTTTTTCAGGAATAATTTGCTTGCTAAAAAGCAAAATAGCACCTGTGTAAATATAAATGCAAAATAGCACCAATATAATCAAAACTAAAATATATACTACAGCATCATTTAGTAAACACTACATTATATTTTGTTGCATCTACTAAATGGCGTTACCGTAATTTTAGTCCACGTTTTATAGGAATATTTAAGTCAGAAGGACACCTATCCTATTTGTGCAAAATGCATATGTCGTAAAGAAAATACCATGTCAAAAAATGCAAATAATATTTTCTTTTAAATTTTAGAAAACATTTTCTCATTGAGGATTATTCAAAAATAATTTTCTGTCCAACTTTAAGGTCTACCAAATAGAATTTCTTTAGCGGAATCAACTTATATTTTTCTATAAAATTTCAACAGGATAAAACTATAATTGAGAGAGATAGGATGCTGGATACGGACAGCCAGCCAGAAATGACCAATTGAAATGTATTCCAATGTTTGCCATTTGGTTACCAAACGCTGAAAACTGATCAAATAGAAGTTAATCTTATGTGACAACAATTCTAAACATTAGTATTTTTATGGTAAAGTAATGGATAATAACTGAATATTTATTTAAATAGTTTAACAATATTCAGGACTTTATTTCACCGAAGTAATGTTAGCTTTATCTATCGATGTTCGAAGTATCCGGGCTGGAGTTGTTACTGAATTTTATTTTAATTGAATCACTCTTCTGAATTTTTCCCAGGAAATATAATTTTAGTGTTACTAAATTTTTTTCAGCTTTCATACTAAATAACAAGATTTACAACTTTCACTGTTATATTTTTTATTTCCCTCTTGTGAATTATTATATATGCCGAATACTTTTACACTTCTTCATTACTGTGTAATCTGTATATATTTAGAAATAGTATATTAAATATACATACCAGTACTTAAAAGAGATTCGTGTAATCAAGTTAAGGAGTAAAAGTAATTTGGTGAAAATACATACAAATTTATATCACAAGTTTATAACTAAGCAGCAGTAGATGCTGTTATAATTTACCGTACATCACACTATACGTCATTTTTTTAATAGAAATTACAGTGATTGTGTACCTATATAGATACACAATCACAAAAATGAAGAAAAATTATTTTCCTTTGATAAAATATTGCCTTTCCGTTGAAAACGAGCATGAGCGCGCATATGAGTTGTATACAACGTAACGGGAATATTAAATTATTAACGTTGCCCTCGATTTCGTTCCTACGTGGCTCTTCAGAAAAATAATTAAGTTAACTTTAAATTAAATATAAATAATATCATTCATATATATATATATATATATATATATATATATATATGTATATATGTATGTATGTATATATTTATTTATATATATATATATATATATATATATATATATATATATATATATATATATATATATGTATATATATATATATATATATATATACTCATAGTCACAACAGTACATTTTACGTGCGACAGATTACTGAAAACAATGTCAATCTTTCGTGTGTACCCGAATTCCAATCACAAAGTCAATCACCTACCCTTTCCGCACTACTCCATTTCGGGACACGCCCATTTAGGCAATGTATATAGGGGTGAAAAATTTCATGGAAGGAATTGATACTAGATATTGACGCAAACATATGTCGTGGGCGTTAGCTATAAGGGCACACGTGCTTAAATTAAATTTCAACAATTTTATCGTCATAATGTAATTTGTGCAGTTCATTGCAATGAATGAGCAATTTAATAATTCTGGATTTTTAACATCTGACCACAAATTTGATGTATTTATAAAATAGTAATAAGTTTGATGTATTTATAAAATAGTATTTGTTACTTATGATCGGTTTTAAATTTGAACAATCAAAGTGGAACATAGGTATAATCGAGTGGTGTCAGGTAAACAAAGCATAATATTTTCTTACCACTCTTTCTTTATCACATCTAAAAGTTTCCTTTTTTAGTATTTTACATAAATCTATTTTTATTGGTTTCTGTCTCTTTATGTTTGCAAGCAAGGAAAGACGATTAGAATTTTTTTCCTTGCTGTATCTGTATTTTAGTTCCTTTTGTTCCTATTAGCAAAGATCTTTGCTAATAGCCCACGTGAAAATGTTGTAATACAACCAAACCTAGGTCCTAGTAAAGAACTTAAAGAAAGTAGAAATAATACTACATCACGTAGTTTCATTTAATTATCAATAATGAATTTATACAAAATTAAGGCCAAATATATTCAATCCTTTTGTAATATTAAATGGTTTAGTTTTGCATTTATTTTTTATAATGCCGCATGATTTTTTTAATGCACCATATTCTTTTCTGGTATTAAAAATATGGATTAAGTTTCTTTTAAATCCTGACCCTATTTTTTGGATTTTACAAGTAAAGTAATATTCAAAGCTTAATACTATGTCTCAATAATTATAAGGATAGACTCACTTCTATATAATATTTCAACATTCGAATTAAAGGATAAGAAACTGATGGTAGGATCACTATATTTCAATTATTTGTCAGATTATAAATCAATTTGTGTTCAATTGCAAAATTTTTGTGGTAATAAAATTGAGTGTGGTAATTCAGAATCTAACCTGTTTTACCTTTTTATATATTTCTGGAGATAAGTAATATACGTTATCGGTGAAATTTTATAAAACTTAAGAATTTTTTAGAAACATATTTGTACTTGAAAATTATATCAACGGAGAGATAATCTGTTGATAATATCATGCCTCGTAGTTCAGTCAGTGTCTTCGTTATATTTATCTATATCCTATTCAACAAGAGTTTTTTGTGCAAGTTCTGCTACAATTTCAACATTTTTTTCAACATAACAGCAAACTGAAAACCATGTGGGAAAAACAGAAAATTATCAACTTTTACCATATTGCTTGTGCCATACGTTGCTAAGCCGATCGGCATCAGAATCAAGATAACAGCTCGTAAATATTCCATCAAAAAACTATTGCAATGCTTATCAGCGTACTCATCAAAACTTACAGAAAATCTTTACCATTTTTTCTTGAGATGTTCAAATTAAAATAGCGTGCCAGGTTTTACTTAATTTTAAAAAAGAGTGATCTTTCCGATTTTTGAGAATTTGGAAGTTGACATTCATTTTTAAAAACTAATCTCTCAAACCTAAGAATAAAAGAAACTAATCAAGAGTAAAATCATCTTTATGTGCCATTATAAGTCTTTTTCATCGAATATTTCTTTTATAAATAGTTGTCGACACTTAGCCTTTTTCAAATATTTTCCTGATCAAACAATTTTATTGGGTTTTTTTTTCATATGGATGCTGGATTAAACCTGTCGTAAATGGTTCTCTACGGAAGTTACATCAATGCAGTATCTCATTATCGCATTTATTTGAAGCCTTTGATGAAACCTTACTAATTTTTAATAAAATGAAACCTAAGCCTTTCACATTGTCACTTCCGACAGATTATTTTGAAATAAATCAATCAACTTTTCACGTCATCTTCTTCACTTTTCTCCTAATGTTAATATGATTTGGAAATAAACATATTTGACTAGAAACCAACTTCAACACAATTTGATAAAGCAATTGGGAATTACAAAGAAAATTGATTTAAGTTAGTGCTAAACAGAATAGAATACTGGGTTGTTATTAGACTCACTATTCTAATTTTAGTTAAGACTAAAGAAAATTATTCTAAATAGCTGTTGAAATGCATAATTCAAAAAAAATATTTTAATTAAAATGAGGAATTAAATAAAAATAAAGTAAATTTCTAGAAACACCTAAATATAATTTATTTGCTTATGAGATAAAGAAGCGACAGAAACACAAATTTATTGACACGAATCCTTATGCTTGCAATAAACAAGTAAGGGTGGAATACGAAGGGGTCACAAAGCGACGCATGAATGAAACTACAATATACGGATTTTTGCACAAAAAGACATTTTCGCTCCATTCTTACGAGTTTGCGGACCCGTACAACTTGGGACAGGACCCCGTAAAGAGAAAAATGATGTGGATTGCGTCATCCGAATTTGCGCGACTAGAATCGTTAAAAGAGTAGCGTAGATTGGATAGAATCGTTAGAAGAGTGGCGTAGACAATTGCATTACGTGTTCACTGCACTTAATGCAAATGTACCTGCTTAAAGCTAGCGAGAAAATGAAACGAGGTGCACGTTTAAGCATGGAAAGGAAAGGTCCACCATTTTGCTTTAACGGTAGACGAGGTATAATAATTAGAAATGAAAAACGAACAGTTAAAAGTTATGATAGTGGCCATGATATTGACTTTATTGAAAAGGTAATATGTCATTTAGGTTTAAATACGATTTTTAAAAAAAGTGGTTAAGAAATGGACTTCGAGATTGCTCTTCATTCGAACCAGCTGCGGCGTCCATATCTAAAGATAAATGGCATATAATTACCTTTTCAATAAAGTCAATGTATCATGGCCACTACCATGATTTTAATCTATTTTTTTTCATTTTATAGTTGTATACCTCTAAAAAAATCAATCGTTATAATATTAGATTCTGTGATATTACGTGGGAAAAATTTATCGACGATGGAAGAATTCAGTAGATGAGCAATTTTCATTTGTTATTCCAATGTAAAAATTTAAAATGCATTGATAAAGAACAGTAAATCTCTTGGGTTTTTCACCACTGATATTTACTCGGCTATTTCCGTACAAAAATTTCGTGTTCACTTTATGCCTAGAATTTTTCTTTTTTATTTAATAATGTTTGCCTTTATTATGCGTATTGCTTTCTCTTCCCACTCACTAAAGTAATAAGTTTTGCAACTAAATAAGTGTTTATTATATACGCTTATATATACAGCATTTATTACACTACCTAAAGCGTATATAATAAACACTTATTAAGTTTTGTAACTAAATAAGTGTTTATTATATACGCTTTTATATACAGCATTTTATTACACTACCTTGTAATAATAAAACACGTCTAGGAACTATAGGCATTTTCATTTATAATGAAGAAAATATTTTCACATAAGAAATGAATTTATGAATTCTACCAGTAATATAGTAATATATTCCAAAGCCAAATATTTATAAATTAAATTACAAGACCTAAGTTTTCATATTTACCATAGATTTCATACATATAACATTTCGTTCGTATTATAGTTGACAAGATAATTCTTTTTTTTTAGTAAAACAAGTTTAATTCTGAATTTTTTATCTCATGAAAATGACACATAAAACAATTAGGTAAAAGTTGCACTATTTTATATTTAGTGTACAACTTTCAGAACTGTCTTAACGAGAATTAACAATTAACATTAGACACGATTAACATTGGATACGACAATTAACATTAGACATTTACAAATCGCGTACATATGTAAATTTATTGTCACAATCAGGTATTTAATTTTGAGATAAAAATGGGAAATATCGAAAATTTTTCTTTTTTTATACACAATTTATACACTTATAAATGTTCTGTAATTATGTATTTTTTATAGACATAATTACAGAACATTTATTTGTATGTCTATATACGCCAATAAGTCGTCAAAGTTGTCTGTGATACTGAGATTGTGCAATCTGCAATAAGTATTATTATAATAATAGCAGCTATATAGACAGGTTAGTGCAAAATTGTAATGATTTTAATCAATATTACAAAAAAGTGGGTGCAAATTACATTCAAACCAGAGGGTTTGTTTTCATATAACATTATATTATGTTTTCTAAAAATAATCTATAGCTTTATGTGCAATTTTTCTTTACGTTAAGCGTCATATAAATTAGTTCCAAACAGCGATTTAAATTTTTCTCAATCCTGTCTTCTGCACAAAGACAGGATTGAGAAAAATTTAATTGTGTCTATCGGGAATTTTCCAACTAAAATTTCACCCCTCTCTAAATTATACAAGCCAGTAAGACAAAGTGATGCTATATTTATGGCATCAATTCACCCTATTCAATATCAGACAAGAAAATTTTCATATTCACGCTGTCAAAAATTCCAAGGGACAAATGGATAGATAGCTCATTCATCGCTCATATTTCGTTAGAAAATATAAAATTCAGCAAATAAAGTTTTGAAAGCCTTATTTGACGTCTTAATAATTCTTTTAGTGTTTAATTTGTAGAAAATTTATGATTCATGAAAGATGCTGTGAGAACACTTAGAGATGGAGTGTCGGAAAAATAAATCTCTCAATTTACCTAAAGCAAAAGATAATTTTTCGTAACATCTTAATTGGAATGACGAAGAACAAAATTAATAATGATTTATAAGTTATTGGTAATCCAGCAGATATTAAATTTTAATATTGTAATAAATTTAGTTTAGAAACATTTGGTTCAGAAATGTTGAATGAATCTTAGTGAAGTGAACATTGATATGATTTATAGACTATCCAAATTGCAAAGGTAGTTTATTTTAAGGGGAGCTGTTGAGCAATTACCCGCTTCTCGTTAATAAGATATTTACGACAACTTTCACATATCTCAGATTTTTGATCGCGTTTTTATGATATATATGTTTTTATTTCAATTAACTTCATTCCAAATATAAAAATTTCAAGTCAACTGGAAATGCTAGAGATGTTTGATGATTGAGTCAATGAATGTTAAAAGTAGGGATTTTTTGCGTTATGTGGAGTTCGAAAGAGCACGAAATTATTCGTGTACATACGGTCAATGGTTGCGCTATGTATATATATATATATATATATATATATATATATATATATATATATATATATATAAAACAAGGGGTTCATTATATTTTACTCCTTGTGAAATTTAAAAAATACTAAATTTTAATTAATTATAGGTATCTCCTTTGCAGAATTATCACTCATTTTCCCTTCAACTCATGATATAGCTTCGTCGTCGAATATAGCTTGTGAACTTTTTTACTGTACCCATTTTAATAGACAAAACACCAACGTTTCATTTCATTTCCGCATTGCCTCCTTTGAAAAAATCTGACACGATGGCAACAAACTTTGCATACAATCCTAATCAATTCGAGGGAGAAATTAAAAAAAATAATGTGCACAGCTGTGTAATTTATAAGTCTTTCAGTGATCGATCATTGAATTATCAAGCAGTTTTGGAAGCCGATTTCGTTATATTTAAACCATTAAATGAAACAATGCATGACAGTTTTCATTATAAAATCGGCAAAACTAAATTAACTCAATATTTTTCTTCTTAACAAATACTGCTTTTACTTTCACATTGGAGAAACGTTATTACCAGCGTCGATTTTATCGGTTACTAAGTTTTGTTACAACAGTTAAGTTAATGGAAAAAATGTTAATATGTTAAATTGTTTCACTAACATTTTGATTGCTGAGGATATTTTACAGCATATAGTCTCATAGACAAACAGAAACTCCGTTGTTTACTTCCCAGAATCGTAACAAACGATCGAACGATGAAAATGTGAGTGTGCGGTAGTATTTTTAATTTTTTTTTTGTTTTTTAGAAAAGAACGCTGATGTTTAATTAAAAGATTATCAGTGGCAGATGGCCTCATTTTTATGCTTGAGGTGCTTGTTCTGTTCCTTTTGTTCAATAGTCCACTTCTGTTCATGTATCCATTAAGAAAATAGTTTTTAAAATAAACCTAGTAGATTTATCTTCGATTTCCTGTCTGATGGTATATAATGTAGAGCGATAAGACTTACTGTTAAGTAGTATTATTATATTCTATTTGCTTATGAATGACATCAAGCGATTTGTTTATAAATAATACAATATAATGACCATGCTCCATATAATGACGTAATTAGATAAACTAGGTAAATCTATAAAAAAATGTAATTTTGCATTTTATATTACGAGATGTCCTAGCCGTCTGCTGCTAATAAAAAGCCGTCTGGGATAAATAAAAGCTACAATCACAGGGATCAAGTCAGTATAATTAAAATTAGAAATGTGTGTATATATATATATATATATATATATATATATATGTATATATATATATATGTATATATATATATATATATATATACACATACATACATAAACATATTCCAAGAAGTAAAAAAGTTTAAAAACAACAAGTTAGGGGAAATTTAGAATACTTTGAGTTTAGTATTTAACTAAATTTCATGAAAAATTTGTGTTCTTTCAATTTAAAATATTGTATAATTTAAAATACCTATTTTGAAATCAAAATTTCCTCCAACAGGCCGAATTAACTAGTATTTAGAAATGAAAAGAATTAATACTATATTTTTATTTTCTTGTTTTTATTTCTGCCTTCTTTAATCCTTTTTCGAACTTCTAAAAGATGAGTACAATTACCGGTCCATTTTATCATATGCTAAGGCTTTAGATGCACAATCCCTTCCTTTACCAAAAACTATCGGAGGTGAAACATTTTATTAATTTGTCAGTACAAGCCGATAAACTGAGTCCCAAATTCTGCGAACAAAATTAATGTAGAAAATTCCCTATAATTTTCCCAATACCACCTTTGTTTTCACATTTTTTGTTAGTATGTTATGTTAGACTTACAGATAAATGTTTTGGAAGGTGCGATTAAAGAATCATAAAAAGAAGAGAATAATTGATCCAGTGTATGAATCCGCCTACTGGGTTACTAGACCCAGAAATTTTATAAAATTTGTAGATATTCAAAAACTTTAAGTCTTTTATGTATTAAGTGGTCAATAGCTACTATATTCACCGACAAGTGTTACAGAAACAGTTATAAAATTCGAAAAATTATTTCTTCCTACTTTCTGTGCCCTGTTCCTAATGTTAATCTCACTAAATTTTTCAACTAATGGAATTGAAATATTAAGAAATCTTTATGATTTTATAAGTAGTCTAAAAATTCTACGGGTATAAAATATTTGTCTTCCGCCATGAAATAATTGTTTTCTTATTATGTATGATCTTACAACCTACATTTAAATAACCCAGTATTCAAACTAGAGTTATCCATTTATATTTTTAATATAATTTTATAAAACTAAAGGTAAAGCAATATCTATTGATTACTTATAATTTTTGGTGGTCATTTCTGTATTCTTAAAAAAACGATCTAGTCAAAAATGCACGCTGTCGAATTTCGTAATTTTCTGTACGTCTTGAAATTGTTGATGCATATTTAGCGAAATAATTTGAATTTTCAATTGTATTTAAACGATACTATCTTAATTTTTTTTAAATTTCATAAATCCTTCGTTATAAATTAAAGGGAGACATTAAGGACATGACTTTTAAATGTAATATTTTTCTGTAGGCGAGTCTGAAAATTAAAACTTAACTTCATATTGAAAAAATTTATCCAACGGTACCCCAAATGTACAAAAAATTCGGTCATGCTAAATGTAGTTAATAAGTCGCTTATACAATTATTAATTAAGTCGCTTATTAAAACTTTTTTATCATATTTTAAACATAAATTTAGATCTCTATTCACAATTAAATGAAACTACGTGATGTAGTATTATTTCTACTTTCTTTAATTTCTTTACCACGACCTAGGTTTCGTTGTATTACAACATATTCAGGTGGGATATTAGCAAATATCCTACCTGAAGATGTTGTAATATAACGAAACCTAGGTCGTGGTAAATAAATTAAAGAAAGTAGAAACAATACTACATCACGCAGTTCCATTTAATTGTGAATAATGAGTTTCTACAAAATTAACGCCAAATATATTCAATATTAGATCTCTATATAAAGCATTTGTTTGCAAAATTTCATGTATTAAGGTATAAAAATCTATACAATATGAAAGTGTTAGAGACGGGGGAACGCACAGGCAGATGGACGGACATGACGAAATTATGTGCATTCCCTATTTCATTATGAGACTATAAAGAGCAGAAAATGTTTGTAAAATAATAAAAATATATACTTTAATTTTACATTTTTATAAGTTTTGGAAAACTTTAAAAAAAGAATGTTCAAATCCTCTTACCATTTTTTGCCATTTTGTACGCAGCAACTTTTTCATCATAATTTTTTATCCAAAACATTTCTTTAAAATTTATAATAACATCGTCTTTCCTGAAGCAGAAAAAAGGAAACTTGACGATTCTCAATCCATTGCCATCTCTTTTAATTGGTTTGTAAAAAATCCATAGGTTTGCCTTTTCAAATTATGTACATTTGAAACGGAAAACCTACCGGATTCTTTTATATCTTGTTTACATGCTAGCAAAAATTATTTATGGATATTCCAACGTGAGACAAATTCCGGATATTTATCATAAATAAATCATTCAAAATTGTATTTTCAGACAAAAATAATAACAAATCAAACGTTTCATTCAGGGTTGGAACAAGACGAAATAGCAATATAATGATATCTGTAAATTTGCAACTTATGACCTAATTCTTACCCATACTTTGTCTTCCGATCTAATTTAGTAAATTGTGAAACAAGAGGTGGAGTACGTGTAATTCCGATTTCTTAAATTGGATATAAACATTTTGAATTTGATACATTTTGATTACTAACTTTATTCATCACTTACTGAATTGTAAGTGGTCGCCTTAAATCCAAATCCAATTGTTATTACCTAATGAACATAAGATGAACGCTTAATATATTATATATGTAACATTAACAGATTAAAACCATTTTATAATTTTTTTATATTATCCCATTACTTTATGAAAATTTGATCCAAAGTGAATAAGTTTCCTTGTTTATCCAAAATTAAATCCGCTGGAAATACATTGGAAATACAATTCGACGATAAAATATTTTTCTAAGTATTGTAAAAGGGCTGCCTTTTACTTAATTAATTAGAACAAGATAAGGATAAATGGGTACTGCAATACATGTAGGTTTATAACTCATACTCTTATGGGCTCTTTTAAAATATTTTACTTTATAGATGCAAAAATTAGTAAAATGTCCGTGAAGACAATTTTTGATATGTTAAATATCATTGCTTTTTTATGCTTACGTATATTTCCTTATACATTATGATATCTGCTTTCGTTGCTAGTATTCTTGTGTGGAAATGTTTTTTTTAGATCCCAAAATGAATATCCAGGTTTGTTATTTTCAAGAAATAAGGAAACGTAAAGTTGCCGATTTCCCCTCTAGCCAATTAAAATAATATGTATTATATTTGTGTCAAGGATGAAATTTAAACTCGAACGTATTCATGCATCTTGGTAGAAACTATGTTACTATATTATTGAAGTCAGATACATATTTATCTTACCTTGCTACATTTATGTTGGAAGTTCGTCACATTTGATATTAAGTTAAATTTAAAATTGTAATTATTTTTTAAATGACATATGACATAACTATGTTCTGAAATTAAAGCATTACAAATAGCGTGCAATGTTAACAAATTCTTATCAAATAAAATATTGTAAATACATTCAACATATCTTATTGGTATAACCGCTTAAATTCTGGAAATTTTACTTTGAGACGGAAGTCAAGAATCACGAACTGGCAGCGCAACTATAGCTGATCTTACAACAAAGTTTTATATTAAAGTCGATATAGTATTTACGCAGTAGATAAATATATCAAGAAACTTTAGTAACTAATATAAGAATGACGCAATTCTGAATAGTAGTCAATGTTACCTGCGAATAAAATTGAATTTTGTATTTTAACCGCAAACTTGCATGAAAATCGTTTTAGTCATAATGGCGAACAAGCAAATTGATGTCAGAAACCGAAAACCAGTCAGAATAAGCCTATAATCATAATCTAATATTTCCTTATTGCTCTTTCCCACTGCTACTTCATGCCATCTATTAAAACATATATACATATATATATATATATATATATATATATATATATCTACATATATATATATATATATATATATATATATATATATATATATAAATATATATATATCAAAAACTATAAACTTTAAAAAAAATTGCAATATAAAACAATAACTCCGTATGTAGGTTTAATACAGTGTAATATATTAAACTAATACCATGACCATAAAAACAAAATTTAATATTGAAAAAATTAAATGAATTTAATTAACATTACAAAGTTACGTACACGACAATGACATGTAATACTATTTCTACATTTGCACGTCAATCAGTCTCATAGCAAAATGACAGGTTGCCTTTCTGCATTGTCAAATTAAAAAGAGTACGTTTTATATTTTGCGGGCGCGTTAATTCTAGGAAGCGGAAAATGTCATTTTCAAATAAAAATTCCTTTTTTTCTCTCTTAAAATATTGAATAAATAATGAATGTATGGAATACGTTTAAAATATAGCGTATTTGATGACATATTTGCCAGGAAAAATTATTTATTTTTCATACTAGGACGTGAGAGACAGTAAAATAATTTCCGATAGAGAGTTAGTAAAGTAATGTTTTCTCATTGTCTGGTGTAATTTCTTAAAAATTTAAACTTTTATATAAGAAAATGATAGGCATTCATAGCTCAACAAGAATTAATGTAGAACTTGTGATTTTAATTAATTTTTTCCCGTGCCGTTAGGTCCCATTTCTCTTGGGGTCGATCCTCCTAATCCTATTTCTCCACTCTGAGCGTAGTTTTGTCAATTCTGTTTGGAGTCCCCTAATCCTCATATCATTCTTAATTTTCCCCATCCAGGTCGTTGGCGGGCGTCTCGGATCCCTTTTTGGTTCAGCGATTTTCAGAACCTTTGATTTTTATTAATTAATGATAATAAAAATCAAACGCCTCTAAAAAACATGCGCAAAATAAAACTTTAAATTTCTCAATGAGTACCGATACATACGCGATTTAAATTTCAACGTTCACATGAAATATCAACTTGCACAATTACATACACCTCATGTGAAAATAGTACCGATTCATACGCGAAATGAGTACCGATACATACGCGAAAATAGTACCAAATAGTAATACACCTCATGTGAAAATAGTACCAATAGTAATACACCTCATGTGAAAATAGTACCGATACATACGCGAAATGAGTACCAATACATACGCGAAAATAGTACCAAATAGTAGAAAATAGTACCGATACATACGCGAAATGAGTACCGATACATACTCAATGAGTACCGATACATACGCGAAGTAATATTTAAATTTCAACTTTCACATGAAATATCAACTTGCACAATTACATACACCTCATGTGAAAATACTGTGTATAAGACTGTGACTGAAACTATGACAGATGGACAGAGGAACGGATGAACATGTAAGACAAAACTGCAAGGGTTTCTTATTTTTTCTACGGAACCATAATGGGAAAAACCTAAACACGATAATACAGAAGTTTATTCGTCATAAATCACGCTTTTCTTCTACATGTTTTATGTATGTATATATTTTTAATCGGTTTCAATCTATAATATTTTTAATTGGATCAATTGTAACGTTGCTTATCTAAAGGCACCCGAAAGACTAAGATAATTGTAACGTTAATCGGATGAAAATGTAACATGTGGATACATTGACATGCGGAAATATTTTCACACATATAATTATAAACATCATACCGTCTCTGGTATGCTGCAGTCATGTAAAATAGGGAAAACATATTGTTCCAAGTGGAAGACGAAAGACTCTGCAGTGGAAGAACGCTTATTGTTTAGAGAAGAAAGTACCAGTATATAGTTTTAAAAACCTAAAACTGATCTCTGATAAAGTGAAAAACACTATAAAGTAAATTTTTCATATTATAGAAAACTAACTTTCTCTTTCATATTTCGAGTAGATGTGCGTTGGTTGTATTAAATCTGCAGAAAAAAATTATTTAACTGCTTAGTTAAATGTAATTCAATGAGTCGAGTGGAGGAGGTTCCATTTTTATCTCCTTTAAATTTTTAAATTATTTGTACAAAATTGGTGAACGTTTGAAACGATGCGAGTGAATTGTTTCGCGTCTTGGAGAGGAAACTTGCATCATAACAGAAGATTTATAAAAACAATTATTTATATTTGTGATAAGAAAATAAAAATGTGTTTTTTTTTCAAATGTATCCATCGAGTTTTCTTAAGATGTCTTTGTATGTTTCAAATTTTCAAAGGAAATTTTAATCTTTTAAAAGTAAATTCTGTTTTTAAATGTAAATATTAAATTCATCTTTGCACGATTTTTTCCCTTATTGTAAACTGCAGAAATCGAGTTTATTTTGACGTAGAGGTATTTTCTGTGTTTGCCTAATGCCTTTACAAACTCAACTTTTTTTTCTGTTTTTAGTATTCTATATTAGTGTAATTCATTTATGCAAGATATTCAACATTGTATTTCCCAAATGCTTTCATAAACATAACTCCACAACTTCCTCAAAAGTAATTATTGGTGTTGAATTTGTCCTGAAAATTTAATCGAAATTCATTTTTTTCCATAAACCTTAAGATTTTTGATATTGATTTTATATTGAAAATTTTCTACGGAGTCGAGTTCCGATTCCATCCTACTGTGACATTAATAATTAATTTTATTGAGTTCAAAAATTCTTTCATTTATTTTTAATTTAAATAATTTTAATTAGCTTAAAAATCTCGTAACTTTATTATGATGTGAAACATAGATGTTGTTCAATTTTAACGAACAATGTTATATTTAAAAAAACCACGAATATAAATTTGGATTTTGATGCAAATTATTTGATATTGTATGTGGGAATATAATGTACTTGATTTATTAAATTAGCTGGTAGTCTAAATGAAATAAATGTAAAAATCGATAAAACCATAACACACGGGGAACAGGCCACTACTAATGTGTCACAAATAATCCAATATTAATTGCTTATGGAAATACTACTGTATCATTCATTTCTTCAACTTACCTAAGAAAGTTTAAGTTAGTTAAAACCAATAAAGCTGCGCCATATTGTTTATTACTTTAGTTTTTCTCGGTAAACATTTTTTGGAGATACTTTCTTAAGCCAAACTGGAGTTATGATAGATTTTCGCTCGAATGTACAAAATATTAAATAATAATAAATAATATTCGTATCACAATCAAATTAATATGGATTAATATTAAATTTGCGATTCGACCACACATAAAATTTATCGTAAACTAGATTTTGAAATCTACGTAAAATGAAACATGAATGTAAGTTATGTATAAAGTAAACTTTTGGGGAAGAAAACATTACATGGGATAAAAATGTAACATTGCTTACTTTAATAGTACTTGTTAAAAAAAAGAGAATTCGCATAGCCTAATTTGACATTGTTATAATCTGTCTAAATGTATTTACATTAAGATATATTCGAAAATTTCACTTCATCCATTATTATTTGTTTTCCGTTTCTTTAACAAGTTACATGTAATAACAAATAAAAGTGAGATAAATTTATGAATGTTGGTTCGAAGTAATGTAGAAAATTTCATTTTAAATATGAGTAGCAACGCTTTTTATAAGTTATTGTTTGACTAGTTACGATAGAATAGCACTTAGAACTTTTGTGAAGTTTGAACATAAAAGTTGGTCCTTTTATTAATTTAATAAAAGGACCTCTATAACCTCTACATTAATTTTATTAATTAAGTACCTGGCAATGCTTGGTATATTTCGGAATTTGACACGGAGTTCTAAAACAACCCTAGAGGGCGTTGAGAAAGGGAGTATGCAGATCGCTGCTCCTTAAAGTTTTGTTGCCAGGGGGGTACAGAATAAAGGTAAACTACTTGAGGGAAATCGGTTGGAAATTGAAAGAGTTTATGAATAATACGCATACATGGACTTTTGTTTGAAGTTCAGACAATTTCTACACATTACTTTTATTATTTAACAAAATTAAAATATGCGGTTGGAATAGAATATAGTATAGAATAAGAATAAGTTTGTTTAAATGCCATTCAAAAAACGAACAAATTATAAATCATTGGGAGCAAATAATTATTTATATATAAAGTTTTAATCATTCCAAGAAATATATAAAATTAAAGAAATTTTTTTTCCTCTTTGATAACGATTAATAATCTCGTTTCAAAATTATTTATTCATTTACTTATCATTTCTCTCTTTCTTCTCTTGACAACGATACAAACTCAACTTGATTTGCTATCTTTTTTCATTTAATCAATTTAAATATTACGACACTATTTTTACGAGATGAGTCTATGTTACTCAAGATAATATGACGATTTTAATAGCACATCATTTATTGAAATCGATGTAGCCATTTTGTGACTCCAAGGAAATAAATAAACTCACATAAAATGTGAAAAGTTGTTTTGTATTTAGGGATACATAAATCCTAAATATTTAAAACTCATTTTTGATTAGTCATGGTAAAGAATTAATGATACCCAATAATAAAAGATTTAAAATCTAAGTAATTTTGTTATCTACAATTTTATATAATATACTTCATCAAAATCGGCCCGAAATTATATTTATGAAATTATATCAACGATATTGTGTTTAAATTGCTAAACAATAATGCTAAACAAAATTTTATAAGGTTTTAAGAAGATTTTAAGAATCACGTATGTCGGTATGTTAGATTACATTAATCGAATACAAATCTCATCGTTATAAATCTAGAAGCGCCTTCGGGCGATGACTTGACGTAAAGCTATTTTCGATGGAAGAATAGATTTTATTCCATTTTATTAGGTTTTCTCATTACGACCTTCCACTTTTCGCAACTATTCCTATCTAAGTATCGGGAAAAAAGGAGAAATTTCATGAAAAAAGGTAATGTGGATTTGTCATCCCGTAATGGAATCGGAAAAATATAGTGGCAAAATGTAATAGAATCACCAAAAAATACTCAGTAGAAAATACTGAACCGCAGAAATACTTAAAACTACAATAAATAGTCAAGAGTACCTTGGGCTTTCGAGACTGACCAGACATACTATCAGTGGTCAAAAATATTTTCTGTCAGTGTGTCGGACAATACGCTTTCGCATATATCAACATCATTATTTTGAATAATCAGGAATGAGACTTTTGATGAAAAATTAAATCTAGATTTTAAAATTAATAACATTTTTCCTAATAAAGCTAAATATGTAAGTTTTCAAAATATTTTTAAGGAGATGAAAATTCCATAAAATTCTTAACATGCATTTTATTTGTGATTAATGGGAATAGCAATATAAATATCAACAAAGTTCTTTGCACAGGGCTTTGGAACTTTATCATCTTCATTATCTTTTAAATATAGAATGCCCTAGTGGCTTATTTGTTGGCACTTAATTGCGTAAAAAATTATGTTTGCTACGTACTACAAATGTGTATGTGCTTCAATCTGAATATAATTGGAAATTATCGATTGAATAATATGAAGAATAGGTAAACAAAATTTGTATTTTCGTCTTATATTTCGTATTTACAGACGTTTTTCATTACTTCGAAATACATAGAAATTTAGTTTGAAATATGTGAAATATTACATATATTATAAATTAATTCCTGACCCAAAATTTAACTCACTTTAGGGGGCATTCAGAACAAGGCTTAATGTTTAGATTCGATGTAAATATCAAGTAAAATTCTTAGACGCCGTTAATTTGATTATTTTGAATACTACTAACGATTTGATTATTACTAGCGTTTTTATGCATATCTTAGTATAACCTCTAAATATACTTGATAGTGATACGCATGGTCTCACAACATATTCTAGGCTTAATAGTATAATAATTGATTCATCTCAATAAAACCTGCTAATGACGAGTAAAACCTGCACTATGACGGTTTCATACACGCTTAGGCGTATGAAATGTTAAAGGGTGTATATAGTATTCCTAGCAGGCTATTACATATTCTATAGTATTCCTAGGAGGCTATTACATATTATATAAATTATTAGAAATTTAAAATTAGTTCTAGGGTCTTCCAGTAAACTTAAGATAAACTTCCACTAACGCCATTTATATATCATAATTTGGATTTCAACAGTTTTATGGATAGAGGGAGGCTAGGGTGTAAATATTACGATAGACATTATCCACAATATCTATAAAACTATCCTACATACAATTCTGAAATAAATCGTTTTGGAATTGTTATAAGTCATTCCATAAGATATATCTCTAGGATATATCAAATTAATAAATTAACCAAGTATTAACAAGAGTGCTCTAAAATTTCCATATAATATAGTTGAGTAATAAGAATTTTTCCTGTTGATGGGTTTATCAATGTTTCTACGTTTTTTTTAACGTTTTTTTCCTAAGTTATTTTACAAAATTTAAGTCTCCCTGTTAAATAGTTTCTTGGGAAACTTCATGTAAAATATAGAATGTAAAACGTAACATTTTGGATTACTGCCATTAAGATAGTATTATAACATGACAATTTCTATAAGTGAAGGCGTGTTTCTGGAATCGAGTATTTTGTTTGAGATTTAAATTTCTGTCTGTAAATAAAATAGATTTTGTGACTTCAGAGTCATTCATCCTTAATTATGTTGCCTTTTATCTAAATTTAAAAATAAATTAATACTGATATGTAATTGAAGCCAAATAATAGTTCAGAGTAATGGGCCTAGAAATCATGTGTAACAAAGATCAAAGAAATGTATCATAACTTTGGTATGCATTTTAGAAAAAGCATATTATATTGACAAAAAAGAAATTATTGACAACTTTTTATAAGCATAATTTTCTTGAACATTTTCTTTAAGGCTAGACAAGCACGAGGTGTTCAGTTTACGGCGCGTGTCGTAGAAATATAATTTTAATATCGGTCATATTTAAGTTTGGTCAACAATATTGACTTACTGCAAGTGGGAAATCATTAATTTTCTACCTACATGCAGATTATTTTTTTATTAATGATTGCGGTATAAAACATGTTTGACAAACCAAAGATTTTGTTACGAAAACCGAATTTTACGTGTACTTGAAAACACTTTAATTTTTTTTTAATTCAGCCACTGTCATTAATAATATTAAGGAGGAAAATGTGTATCATAAAAAAATTCAACTGCCTTCATGGCCATAAATCGGAAATTATAAGCAAATTCTTTCTTGTTACATTCCGAAAAAATAAAAACTGCTACGCAGGAATTTCTAGTACATAATTTATATTGGATCCTTACTGCAAACGAATGTATTCGCTTATTTCGCCAAAAAAATCTAATAAATTATATATATATTTTAGTTTTAAATTCAAGTAAAATTGAGTGGGACAATTAAAGAAAATATTTATATTTCTTCAAATCGTTCAATTTCAATTTCTTCAATGTCAAACCTAGTAAAAATTACTAGCTAAAGTTGAAGCCACTAGAATCACGGTTAGAGCAACACGCGTGGCGAACCTGAAAATATTTTACAGCCGACCGTGTGAATCTTGAGGCTCCGCGATTCTTACTAGCCACGCTACATGGAAACACATTAATATGTTTATTTTTATCTATCTGCTTAGTCTTTGATTTCTTTACTAACAATTGACCCAGCTAATAATTCTAGTGGCAGTTAGAGACAGTCCAGGATAATTAGAAAAGCAACGATGACATATTCAAGTATAATCCTTACAGCCGTATTTAGAGACATAGCACTGCCCAGACCATTTCTTATATAAGCACCATTACAGTAATTCTAGTGCAAAAATAATAAGAAACGTATTAAGTACGCGTAGAACTGATAGCATGAAATTTCCTTACCCATATGTTAATATTATTTTACGTATAAATAGATTGCCAACGGGCGTAGAAGAAATAACGTGATTGACTATATTTCTTTAGTTTACTAATTTAAATTAATCAAGTAAAATTTAAAATAGTTGAGGTATGTAAAAAAAAATATTTATTTCTTATATTTTATGTATAGTCATTAAAAGAAAATTTTGCTTCTTGACTTTTATTTACTTATATTATAAATTTATGTATTCCGGCAAATTCCATTACGTTCGAACTCAATTAAACCCAATCATATGGGAACAGACAAACAGGGGGCAGACATACATTATGAAATTTCTAGATTTTCTTTTTATAATTTTATTTGATTATATTTTAAGACGATGCTTCCCTTTTCAATCCTTTTATTTGATCATATTTTAATACGGTGTTTTTCTTTTCAATCTCTTATCATTTCATAATTTTTAGATTATCTCTTATTAACCAGGTAACTTGCATTAGGATAAAAAAACCTTGAGTTATGCGTGATAATAAGTAATGAGTTACAAATTTAGGTCAATTGTTTTATATAAATAATATAACCGGCTTAAAAGTTTAAATTTTAGGTAGTTACCATACATTTTGATCGCAATGTCAATTTGGTGTCCGTATTTACTCGATCTAGTCTGCATCAGTATTAACCAGTAAAACTTCCTGCAACAACACAAGCAAGGTCAATTTCAAGGTGAAAAACACATACAGGTCAATTTCTCTTTTTCTGTTGCATTCATTAGACTTTATGTCAATTTCTGCTTTTTCCAAAATTTGTACAAATATTACAGTTGAAAATTGTAAGTTGGGAGATAAGGTGCAATAATTAAATATTCACTTTACGTAATATAGAACAACCTCTTAAAAAGCATTGTCTTTGGTCGATATTTATATGTAGATATTTAATATTCTTTTATTGTAATAAACATATAAAAGAGAATAAACGTATAAAAGTAATAAGCTAATGTGTACTTTAACACAATTTTAAACAAATAAGTAAAAATCCTCCATCCAAAATAGAAATTAAAAAATTAAAAAATACCACTAAATTACATAGGTCCATTCTTTTTCAATTTTAATGCATCTTTATTTGATTTTAATATTTATTTATTACTTCCGTTTATGCTCCTGAGAAACTAACACATTTTACTGTGTGTGAATGGTTTGTTCCGTAACAACAATACTTCGTGGTAAACCAAAATATTCTCACTATTAATTTATCACAAAGAATTAGTATGAAAGCAAGAAAATTGACGTAAAGTTAGATATTAAAAATAAGGAAATTTATTAAGTGAAAATTATTCATATTCTATCATTTTCAATTCAAAACAGCGAAACCACAAGTTTTACGGTTTCTACAGACAGTACACCTACGTCATCAGTATTTATGGATCAAAGGTTGATATTGTTATTGGGTTATATTACCATGGAGACTACGTGTATGATGTTTCATGAAAATCGGTTTCTTGGTAGTAGTTGAAAAATTGATGGCAAGATTTTAATTAACAGTTAAAACATATGGGACGTAGACCCAAATAAAACAATTTAAAATGTATCTTTGTGCATTTTTACATGCCCTTCTAATACCCTGTTTACTCTGTTAATTTCTTGCTACGTCAAGACAAGTCATAAGAAGTTCCATTACCAATGTCGGTCTTCATGATTTTACCATGATTTTACTTAAGAGAAAATTTTGGTCATCCTTAATCTTATCTTAATTGATTATTATTAGGCCTACACCATATAAACTTGATCACGACACCTGAAATATTCAGTGTCAAGCAATTATTTGGTATATCTTTAATTTTTATATTCAGATTTAATTCATATTTTCATGTAATTGTGTTGGATGTATACCCTTCCATATATAAAAGAATCATAAAGATTGATTAATAAATTACCGATATATAAGGTAAAATATGCAAAAAATACAAACAAATTGAGAATTATCGCCTTTTTCGAAGTCGTTTAAAAAAGTGTACGAGACTATTGTCTGTATTTAAACCGATATAAACGTTTAAGGGCATATGCTATTTTTATAAGGCATATGCTATATTAAGAATTATATTATTTGAACGGTATAAATACTTTGCCTTAAATATTTTTCGAAGATATAAAAATATGTGAATACAGTGAATTTTCCAATAATATTAAAATTTAGAATATTCAGTATATGTTTACGGTAAACTTCAGTCAGACGAAAATGACAGTTTTTTTTAGTAATACTGTGTTTTTTTAGAATATATACTTTTGCAGTTTTGATGTTGGGAGAGGAAAGAATTGTCGATGATTTCGGAATATCGCTGAAACTATTTTATAGAAAATTCTCTAATTTATAATTTTCCAATTTTTATAACCATATTTTCACAGATCACGTAAAATTAAAAAAAATAATCTTAATGTACATAAATATTGCTAATTTATATATTGGGCATTAATTTGTCTTGTAACTTTATCAAATTTTATATATAATGTATCAAATTATAAGTTTATATGTCGAATGATTTCTGAAAAAACGGCCGTGACAAATAGACGAGCGAAAATGTGAATGGTCTTATGAGAGTTGTTTTTCTTCTTTCCGATGTATGGAACTTTAATAAATAACAATTAAGAATTTTTATGAAGCAAACATACTTTTATATTAAAACAATAACAAATTTTAAATAGACTAATTATCACACATTAAACTTCTGTGTTTCATTCATTATTAAATTTTCTAGATAAAGACAATAATTGCTACAAAATTGTCGTAAGTTTATTAATCTATAATCGAAGAAGTAAAATATTAGTTACGATTTCTTTGATATGTGGACCTCATTTTTCTGAATCCTAAATATCAATTACGTTTCGAAATTGAAACCACATCAAACTAAAAAAGAAAGATAGAGAGCCATAAATAGAGAGCTTATATTTAATCTGAGCAAATTGCTTGTACAAAATCGACTCTCCGTTTGATTACTATCGATGTTGCCATAATTGACAAATACAATTTATTAAAATTATCATTGTAGATTAACAATATTCGAAACATCTGAACTTTAAAAAAGTTTCCAAAATTGAAATTAATTAAAAACAGGATTAATTAAAACATTTAAGGAATACATGATATATGTAATATGTATGTAATTACACATGCGTAATAAGAAATATAATCACTGCGTGAAATTGAAAATGATCATTTCATTTTAACAAAAAATCTTTACAAAATATGTTTAAAAATTTCGGAACATTTCCAAAAAAAACTGTTCAGATTAAATAAAGAAAAAAAAAGCGCAAGCAGAAATAAAAGCACAAAAAAGCAGAGTAATTTTTGAATGACAATAAGAAATTGTTTTTTAATGTGAGGTCAAAGTATGCTTATGGCTTTATATTTATTCTCGCGCTCCAATATGAAGGCGACCAACAGTAATAATTTGATGGAAATTTTTAAGAAAATACCATATTTAACAATTGTATATTTTATTCTTCTCTGTTAATAAAATATCTAATAGATTTAACTGTTCTAGAAATTTAACGGGAGCGAGAAGATTATTTAAATCTTGTGGCAAATAAAATGTAAATGTGAAATAATAATTATTTATAAGATTATAATCGGTACCACGACCAGATGTTAAATGTTTAATACCAAAAATGCTCCTCCCCATGAACACTCAAAAAAATTGGCTCGGTGCCAGCAACGTCCCAAGATTTTTATCGGGTCATCTGTCCATCGAAGTGTCGTCCCACTCCGCGTTGTCCTGGACGTGGTCATCATTTGAGAACTTGTTTTCCCCAGTGGGTGTAGGTACCACGTGCTATGTGACTGGCTCATTGCTAATTTAGACGGCTAATACTACTATATGCCGGTGACTTGAAGAAGGATTAGTCAAGATTAGAGAGGTCAATAGTTAGAGCACAAGTCTCAATTTCATATATCCTCACTCACAAAAATCTGGGATGATTTGGAGGAGAAAATATATATAAGTTTAGCGAATACTGTCTTTTCCTCTTTATGTAAAATATTACACAAAGGGAAAAAGGCAGTATTTGGGAAAGGCAAGAATACAATATTGTTTTTTGTGATGTAATTGAGCCGTAGAATAAAACACGGTGTAATCAAAGCTTAACTATACCACAGAGTTTTTTATTATTTATGGCACTTTCCACGTTTTGCAACATTTTGAACTAAAATATGGTTTCGAGGCGCATGGAGTTAATCAAGTTTTATTGCACGGCAATGATCACGATAATGTGTATAGAATTTTGTTAGAGAGCATATATCAACGTAGTGATAGATTAGATTCATGGGTCTCCTTAGAACGTTCTATATTTAGTTATCGTGATTTGGTTGGGGGTGGACCGATCTTTCAGGTTTAGAGTGTTCAATAAAGTGTTTTAAAAAAAAGTCGAGGTCAGAAATGGCTCACTGAGCAGTAATAGCTTTAACTATGTTGGGTATGTCCTTGACGGTAGATGGGGGACACTATTGGCGACCTAAAATATACATACTTATGTGGTATAAGGCAAGCTATTATAGTATCACAGCTGCACAGTATTACAGTCTCTCGGGAAGACTTGAGACAATCTGGATGACGGAATGCGAAGAGTGCTTCATGAAGCTACACTGCTCAATGAAACAGCACTCTTTCATGAGGGTAAAATACTTCTTGTGACTTCACTGTTTCATGAGCTTGTACAATAAATAGATGCTCTTTAACTCCGTCAGAAGATATAATAAATGTGTAACTAACTGCTGCCAAATTCAACCGCCAGCAGTATCAAGGAATATAGGAAAAGCTATCTACATGCCATTTATTATGTACCTTTTAATTACGATGACGTCACATTTATAATCTATAAATACCAACTTATGGGTACATGCTTGCTACAAAGAGAAGATGTGCTCTAATTATCAAGCATGGTAGGTGAGTTAATTACCGCAGGACAATGTATTTTGTATTAGTGACGCTACTACCCATTATGAGCCTATTGTATTTCAATACCTCATCTCTGTTTTATGTTACTCGTACCACCATCCATCTGTAGGCAGAATAAATCTGAACGAAGTATTCTTAATTTTCTCGCATTTATATCCTGAAGAAGAGGAAGGTAATAATACTAGCGCTTCTTAGGTTAAGTTAGAACGGTGTTGTATTATAAACCCCAAAGAACATAATTACGTTGTTCTTTCTAAGAATATAATAGGGAATATTGACGTTAAATGAAATTTATAATTGGAAAATAACAAAGAAATAATGAAAAACGTATTCGTTAGGAGAATGTACTTCAGTTGGCAGCATATAAACGAAGTCACACTTTGCACAAACGAAGTCACAATAACAGTGTAATACTGAGTATCTAAACGTTTTAACCGACTTCAAAAAAATTGTTGTCGCCGTGATGTGGTCGGTTGATATCAAGGCATGCGGCCTTTGACGATGCGGTGCACCGCGAGAATCCGGGTTCGATTCCGGGCCGTTCCTCGAACAGGGCTCGACTGATATTATGGTTAGCTGTAAGAGATTGCTGTCGTAGCAATATGTTCAACATATGTATTAATTAGATATTTTAAAGTAGATAAATAAAAAAGAGGAGGTTCTAATTTCGTTGGAATCTTTTTTTTATGTATGTTCAGCGATAATTCTTTACTGAGTGGACCGATTTCAATCACTCTTTTTTTCTTTAAAAGAGGGTACTTTTAAGATAGTCTCATATAAATATGATGATCTGATGATGAAGTTCAGAAATTAACGGTGGAACTCCTTAACGAAGGGCAGTAAATCAACTAGGATTCAAGATATTTCCTACGTGTAGTTGTTATTTTGCAAAGTAACCACTCTACTGGAACTCCTTAATGGACGTTAGTAAATTAACCGTGATTAAATATATTTGCTAGTAGTTGTTATTTTGCAGAATAACTACATCATCGACCAGATCAGGATCTGATAATGAGTTCTGGAGATGAAAAATAGAACACCTTGACGGATGGTAGTCAATTAAACGTAATTCAAGATATGTGCTACTAATAGTTTTACTTTGCAAAATAACGGCCCCTTTGACCAGGTTGGGGTCTGGTGATGAGTTTTGAACATGAATAATGCCACTCCTTAACAGATGGCAGTAAAACAATCGTAATTCAATAAATTTACTACTGGGTAGTAGTTACTTTAGTTATAACTTTCCAAAATCTGATGTTGGGCTTCGGATATGGAGACTGGAACGGCTAACAGGCTAACCACTGGCAGCTACTCCTATCGCTTCATTTCTGTACATTGCTTATAACCAACTTTAGAAAAGGAGGAAATGATCTATATGCTAGCTTTTATCCATGGCTTTTAATAATTATATAATATTCTAAGAAAGAAAATAATTTAATGTTAGTAGTGTGATGACTAATATTATTAATCACTAAAAATTCCAAAACAAAATATCTTTTAAAAAACGATTTCAAAATAAGAAGGTACTGAAAACTCAAAAATAATTAATTCGAAATAGATACTTATTTATTCGCAATAAATTACAAAGTTACTTGTTTTTGAAGTCGGTGCTAGTACCTCCGATCAACTTAAATAAATGTTAAAATATATATTTTAAATACGGTTTTATGAATCTACTTCGTATTGTGACTACATTAGAAGTTAAGACTTTAAATTTACATTATAAATTATATTTAAATTATTAATTTGATTTGAGTTGGTTGACAGTGCCGGCATCGACTTAAAAATTAGTTAATTTAGTTGTTTATCACGAATGAGTAGGTACCTATTTTGAGTTAATTATTTTTTACTTTTTAGTATCTTCTTTTTATGAAGTCGGTTTTTTAAAATATACTTTATAATAACTAAAAAATCTTTAATCCACGAATTTCATCGAATTCATTCGACTCGTTCTCTAAAACTCAGGCACATATATGGGTATACGTATATACACATAAATATGTATGTTGTTATTTAGAGACACAAACGTTGCTAGACCATCTTGCTGTGAGAAGAAATGGAGTTTCTGTTAGTCTGTCATAAATTTTTACTAGAACCCTTTCCTAGACATATAAAAAACACACATTCCTTATTCTTTAAATTTTGTATTAAATGATTTATTCTAGAATTGAATTATCCATTAAATTTTATGTAATTTAAAGAAATCTATACTGTACATAACAGTTTTATGGTAAGAGATTCAAATTCGTGTCAAGTAATTGATGAAACTATTTATGTGAATTAAGTATCACAGATTACTTAAAAAAAATAAAAAACAAACTACCTTTCCTTATTTTTATATACTCTCTGCGGTTTGTTATTTTTTACATTTTGATTTGTTTAAAAAAAAAATATTTAGCTCGTTAAATACAAAATGTAATATTTACGTGTATTTAAACTTTTTTCATATTGAAATATCGTATTCAAAATGATTTAGGTAATTCTATAATATATGCTTAAAAATATTTACCAGCCAATATATAAGCAGAAAAAATGATACTTCTCACTATACTCTCTTATTTGCATGTATTATTTTGAGTGTAACAAAGTAGATTCATAATGAAATATATGATCGGAAAAAATTATTCCATTTATAACATACATTACGTACACCCCTAAGAAACTATGAAATCCATTTTGTGTTACATCACAAAATGGAATGGCAACAAATAAAAATGAGATGGCCAATACGAGGTGTCAAATGACACAAAAAGTAAACTCGGATAGACATTCAACGCAATGATAATATTTACATATAGATGGAACAAACCCAGTCACGTACAATCATAGTCAAACCAGCACTGATGTTATTGTAAAGCCACGTATGACGCTGGTATTAATTCGTGAGTTCAACATGATATTTATTATCACACATATATAACTGTGTCTTTCAATTCAAATTTGTCATTTCTGTGATTTCTGCCGTTTACTTTACCTAAAGGATTGACAATTCTGAACATTAAAATTTCTTTTATTTAATCTGAATTTAAACAGTTTAAAGAAACCTATAAATGTTACGTTTTATATTTGTTTAGGAATCCTTGCTTAGTAAGAAACGAGAATAACTTTGTATTTTCAACCAAATAAATCGCACAAATCCTTACTTAATAAGGAATAAAGATGTAATTTATAATCAAATTTTACCTTCTGGGCACACGGTAATATACTAGCCTAGTTCGCATAGGCACATGTTCGTCGTGTTTTGTATATGTATATGTGTATTCAGATAAAAATTGTTTCATTAAAATCTTGTACACAAAATAAATTTTCTGTGTCAGTAGAATTTAGACCCGCTTCCTCAGAGAAGTGATTAAAGGGATTATCCTCCTAGGTTACGTTGTTTATGTAACAACTATTGTTATAATAATATGTAGGCTGTTTTTTATGAAAAAGTATGCACTTGAATTGTCGACTACACTCCATGCCGAGTCCTACAGAAGCACAATTAGTACGGCACGACGGCTTATTAACGAGTGTACTTCCATTTTCACATGTTTTACCTCGGTGGATGTAAAAGTAATATTAAGTTTATTCTCAACTCTTTTCAAAAACACGCACCTAACTAGGGTATTAACTTTTAAAATTTAATTTTTTTTAAAATTTTAACTTTTTATTGGTATCGCGGAACTCATATACATATGTAAATATGCATACACATACACACGCACACACACACATACACACACACACACACACACACACACACAGACACACACACACATATATATATATATATATATATATATATATACACGAAAAAATGTTTTTATTTCTAACTTGATTACCATTGATTTTATTTTTCCTGGTATCCCGTTCATACACACCATGGCTTAATGTTGTGCTACTTTCAAACTATTCCCACCACCACTCAGGTTGTCTCATAGTTCTACAAGGGACCCGTAACAAAAAGGGGATTTTCGAAGCTCGCGTTATATTTTCACGTATGTACCATCAACCTTTCTAAGTAACAGGGTTAAAGGCAGCCATTCAGGACTTTAATTCCAGAAATCCAGAATATATTTTTTCTTTTACTATTTATAAACTAGAAAATTTTATTTTGCCATATGAGAAGAAAGATGCATGTGAATTAAACATAAGACGAATTTTAAAGGCTTTCACTGTGAAAGTTGTCAGAGATACATTGGAAGTTAAACGGGTGAAGTTGCAATTTTGAACTTGTTTTTTATTTTATTTTCTTTAAAATAACGATTTGTGATATGCTAATTTTGAGCATTTGAATTAAATAATTATTTTTCCATTCAACGATGATACATATTATATTAGTACTAGGCAGACATCTGAGTACGTTAGGGATAAATGAGCCGTTTGACCAAGTATTGCGGGCGCGTGAGCTAAATTTCCCGTATTTTCGCAATATAGACCCGCAGCGCTTGGCGGGTTTTAGATTATATTCCATATGTTTTCAATGTTCTGACGTTCTAAAAATCCGAATGATTTTTTTACTTTTTCTTCTCGATGATCTCGTATCGATGCGGTTACATTAATCTTTAAGAGTTTAATAATAGAGACTGCAAAACAATTTATGTTTTAATATGTGAAGACCCGTTTAAAGAAATTGAGAATTTGTTCTTTTTTAATTATTATGTTGGTTTGGTCTTAGTTCGATTCATTAACCATTGAGACTTGTTAGGGATGTAGTATACATTACTATTCAGAACTGGATCAATATTTTCCTAATATTATCCGTAATCATCGAAACATACAATGGAACGTACAAGGATATTAGTAAAGAACGTTTTAAGGTTTACAAGGCTTTTTAAAATTATTGTAATGATTGTAAGAGATTCTTTATCGAAAACTATAATATGGATTAAGGAAAAACTATTATATGTAGAATAATCGTTTTGGTATTGGGAAAGAACTATAGTAATAAAATTGTAAAAATCATAAATTGCCTAACTGCGAGGGTAAGGTAATGTTGATCTTGCAACCGATTGATTAATTTTTTTAAAAGGAAGGTATCTGTAAATGCATTTCCGCGTGCATAGAGACCTAGACTTATACTTACAAACAAATTGCTGGGAAACTTTTTCGTAAATAATTTTTTTATTAACCGAAAACATCGTCTATCCTTTTTTCTAAATAATAACCTCTTCAATATTTCTTTTGTTAATTTTTAAGGATATAGAATTAATTCTTAACCTGATCAGTCTAGTTATAGAAATATGTTTATGTAAATATTTGTATACCAACGCCGGTATTGCGACAAAATGAATATAGTAATCGCATAGTGTGACCATGCATATTCTCGTAGGTCGTAAGGATGTACGTAATGATGAAAGATTCGTGATAAAAGTTTAAAATATTGTTATTTTCATTAATAATAGGTGTCAAAAAGATTTTTATTTTATGCAAACTTCGATCCATTCTGAATAATTAGAATTCTATATTTTTGGGAACATTTCAAAATTAAATTTAATTCGTAAACCTTTGCGCTGATTAATATTCGGTAAAGAAATGACGTTTTGCATAGTTTATCTGTATTTTAGGATATAAACTAGAAACATTGAAACGAAAACATTACACAATGACTACATAACGCAATGCAAAAAAATGTTACACAAAATATAATAAAAACAGTTTAATATTTTTCTAGTTCTAATCTGCATGTAAGATATTTTTTATCCATTTAAGATTGAACTGTGTGTGTGTGTGTGTTTGCGTGTACTTTCTGAAATAAAATTCCAATTTTTTTCTTTATAATTTTACGTCATTAGAACCGTCGTTGTTTGCCTTTCTTTTGATTGTGCGTTGATTTCCGTAATAGCGTGCGAATATACAAAATTTACTAATTGTAATGTGTTCATACGTTAATTACATTAGTAGCGAGAAGGTGAATAGTTTAAAAAAAAATTTAACTTTTTTACATTATGTTTTATTTAGTTACTGTTTATTAATTGATCCTTAAAATTGAATAATAATCAAAACGTAACGTTGCGTGAGGAATACATTAACAATTTTTTCATAAAAAATATATATCTGCTCAAACATGAAAATTTGGCAGAGAAAACGAACGAGGGTACCTTTTTAAAATACGTAGCACATAATTATTATTATTTTGACCACTTATTTAAAGAAAATCATAAAATCTTCTAGAAGAAAATAGGTCCAAATAAATATTGGATCATTTACGGCGATACTTACATGTTTGTTTTCTTTTATTAGTAATGAGACGGACAGTTAACAAAATATTTATACCGCATGTATTATTTTATTTCCATGATATATAAAAATACTCTATGCCATATTTTTAGTCTGCTTATAACATATTTTTGAAATGTTTTCCTTCTACTGAACCTTAATATAAAATTTTAATATTTCACACTATCTATGTAAATGGAAAGATTACATAACCACTTCAAAAGGTCACGTCTCAACCGGTTCGTTACATTACGCTTCTTATGTCGTTAAATTAGCTTTACGGTGGTTCCTTAAATATTCAAGTATATATAAATATTCAAGAGTGCATAGTGTTTCTAATAAATTATTTATTTAATATTTATTAGAAATACTATGCACTCTTGAATATTTATATAATTATTTTTCCAAAAGTATTTTTCACTTACGTACAAATGGCAGTTTTTTCAGTAAACTTTGGTAACTTATTCATAATTTTGGTTTTCACAGTTTCGGAGATGGGAGAGGGGGACATGTTTCTGAGACCATATTTCGCAGTATCTCTATAAAAATGATGGTTTAAAATGCAGATTTTTGTGGCGTAAAGGATATGAATAGAAGTCGCTCTTTTTATTTATATCCTTCACACCACAAAAATATCGAAAAACCTCGCTTGAAGTTTTGAAGTAAATATTTTTGAGCGTTAACTAATTATTTATAATATCCTCTAATGCAGGTTAATACGTTTTTTCAATAAGTCTTATTTTACATTTTGACATTTAACTATTTCTAAGAAAATGGAGAGATGGACAGAGCAAAAACTGGGTGGACAGAGACGTCATCTAAATATTTCCCTTTAATATTATTTTGAGTTACAAAACCCTAAAAATGAAATTCATTGCGGTATCTATCTGTCTATTGAGTTTCTTTTTCTGCTCTTTAAAATTTACGTCATTTAATTTAGAATCTTTTTTATTTATGGATAAATTGTTTATTGTTTCGAAGTTATTAATTCCAACGCCGATTTAAGTATTTAATGGAAGCTAATTATGCGAATATTATGTATATTGTTAATAAATTAAGTTCACTGCAATTACTAAAAAGACTAAGCAATGTGAAAAGGCTTATTTCATTCCTTTATTTTCAAAAGTACAAATAAGAAAAATATGAAAATGCTATAGATTTATAGAGCGCTGAAGGTCACTCTACAAATCTATCTTATCTATAATCTTGCAGAATATATAAGCTGAAGAATATTCAGCTCGCTTTCTTTTTTAAGCTTTTACTTATTTATAATAAAGCTATTTGAATTTTTCATATAGACATACTTAAAAATGATTTCCCATTTACTTTATATTTCGATTTCATTATTCAGATGATACAATTTAATTGACACAGATCGATTTTCATTCTTGTCTATACTCATATATTTAAGAAGTAAAGAATAACAAACAGTTCGAGATAATTTCGAAAACTATGAACAACATGAAAAATACGGACTGTCTAAAAACTGGTTGTCTGAAAAAATTATTTGTGATGTGATCTAAATAATCCCCCGGTTACATCATCTATAAATTTACACCCTGCTTGCTTACCTTCTTTCGTCTTCACCCACAAATTTGATCCATTTACAAATGGTTGGCCGCGCGCATGTGTGCCACCATGGCCGTGATATTGACTGGCGCGTGCGTTGCTAAGGCATTTATTTGGCGTGTCCCAGTGATTTAAACTATGTAAAATTCATACTGAAAATAAGTTCTAACTTCCAAAAAAAATCTAAATTCCACCCTTTACAAATAAATCTTAGAATAAAAAAAATAAAACAAGAAAATGAAATAAAAAGAGACAAAGGGCTTAAAAAATTAATCCTTTAACATTTACCCGTTATTTACGCGAACAATTTCATGGTTAAAAGCTAGTTATAAGATTAATTTTGTCTGTGATTTGCTATCCCGATTTATATCTTGTCATTGTCGAAAAAAAATTATTGTCCCAGTACTTATATTTATATTGTGTTAAATTAAATTGACTACTTAGAATCATCGATTTATATTTCCAACAATTTCTTTCGACGGTGTTTCTAGAAGTATAATGCGATGAAATGAAACGTGACTTTTAAATTAACTTATTCAGCCTATAAAAGTAATTAAAAATAATCACACCAGTATGAGTATTTCCAGAAAAATCTCCGAGATAAAATTCGGTATTCTCAACGGTTTAGTTATTCATCCTATGCTTTGGTAGGGCACATCTATAACTTACTGCCCGTCCTTTTTATGTAAAAAAGCTTAAAGCATATAGTTTTTAATAATTGGGAACAAAAATGTTTAAATTTTTGCAAAGTTTCATATGTGTACAATTGTAAATTACTATGGAGCTTTAACTATATAATTTATTTAACTCAAAAATATAATTATTAATACGATATTTTTATACAAAACCATTTAAAATATATCCTTAATTACAGTACAGCGTTGAGTATTATACGAGTATTTGAAAAAAAAAAGATTAAAGATTTAACGAAAATTTGCGCCAAATTATTCTAGAGTCAAGTTTAGCCCTACTCTCGTTAAAACATTGACCATCTTCTAGACTCCGCTTCCAAAGATGCTATAAGAACTATGTCATCAGCATATCTAAAGTTGCTGTTAAGGCATTCATTTACTTTAATACCAGAGTCTAATTCTTCCAGCCTACGGAGTTAAAAGAGTTGATTATGTAAAATAACCTTGTCAAACTCCCCTTTTAAAATCAATCTCTTGAGATGCCCTGATAGGCTAGTTATAAAATACTAGTAATGGAGTAACGACAAATTGTAAGGAGACATATTTTTATATTGGTTAGTGAAACACACCTACAGTAATCGTTTTTCTAAGGAAAACAATCTTGTTTCAGAATTCACTATACCCGCGAAACAAAATTTTAAACCTATCATGTGCCGGTACGTACATTTTAAAATTGCTAGTAATTTGCAACGACTTTAGTTTTATTTATTTTCAAAACCCGTTGAAAATTTTAAAAATTGTATCATTCAATCCTAAAGACTTTTCGGCACATATAACGCATATTGTACTTAATTTAAATACTCAAAATAAGTTTGTCCTAAATAGCTTGAAAAATATTTATGACAAATTTTTAACGACGACAAAGATGCAAATTAGGCACGTATTATTTTGCAGACCAAGATCGTTCTAGGTAGCTTTTCTTATACAATAAAAAAAGATACTTGTTTACGCTAAAACAATTGATATGAATTTAATGGCTAAGTTTCCGCACCAAGAAAAGATAATAAGCAAGAGAAATACAAATGAACTCATAAAGAACATGTGTTGTTAACCTAAATGGAAGAAGTGTATTTTTCTGTGTACATGTAAAGTGACCTGTCACTCTTGTAAAAGAAAGAAAATAAAATGGAGCTTTAAATAGTGTCTCGCCGTTATAAAAAGGACAGCTGTTTGCATTGTGAGTTTTCGGACAAGGTTTCAGAAATTTTGAAAATTTTTGTGAAACGTTCCGGCAGAACGTAAAAATAACCAAATACTTATGGTTCAGGAAGCCAATATAATTCATTAGGTCGTGTCTTAAATTAAAAAAAACCTAATGATTTTTTTCTTTTATTTTATTTCTTTGCAGTTTATCCAGCACAGAACTTACTTTCAGAAAATGTAGCTATTCTGACTGTGAATTAACAATAAAGCAAACATGCTCTCGCCTGGGAACCTTGTTTTTTACGCCTGACTAGTTCTTTTTATCCAATAGGACCAGTTTCAATTCCACCTCGGAATATGAAGCAGATTCAGATAAATTTTTGGTTGTTTTTAAAATAAGTTTGACAAAGAAATACTCACCAGCTTAAATAAATACTCACCAGCACTAATTAACCCTTTACATCACTTGGTGCAAGTACCTTTGGAAAACAGTTCGTTGTCGAAAATGTCCAAAATAGAATGACAAATTCCGCCGCACAAATTATACGAATTTATGTTAGCAATTATTCCTGTTCAATATTTTAAAAAATACATTAAATGACTTAAAAAAATTAACAAATATTTTTACAGAAGTCTACCTGAAGAGCCAGTTAATTTTTTATTACCAAAAATATAAAATAATGTCTATCTAAATATAAAGTCTATAGTGCCAAAGACTATAGTTTTTATTTAATTTCTTGGGAAGTGTTTACGCTAATGAAAAGTAAAATGATTAATAATTATGTCAATTAACAAAACACGAAATAGTTTTATTTTCAAATAATTAAGTAATTGTTGTTTTTCAGTTTTCATAATTAGTATATTTTAATGTAAAATAAATGCAGACTTAACATACAACATTCTTTCTTATTTCAAATCTGCTTTTCATTTCAGGCCCCTTATAAAAATCTTTAAATACTCTCCAATATTTATTAGTTACGCCATTGTATAAAACATTTTTAAATTGTCCAAGTGCGTATACGATAAGTCATCTATTAAGAATGTACAGCCACTTACTCGCAGAATATTAGGTAGTTTACGTTTTGTGGTAAAGTAAAGCACAAAATACGTAAATTGACGAACCTGTTCACGACAAAGTTATCTTCGCAGTTGCATACTAAAGCTCTTATGGAGCTCACTAAATGTAATTTTAGTAACTTTTTTAAAGTTTCACATTATTTAGTCAATATAACTTGACTAAAATATTTTGGATTATTAATAAATTGATATATTTTTTTAAGTTTATTGACACAATAGTTTGTTTTCAAAACTAGTACCCCGTGTCATACACACCGCGTCTGAAAATATTACTAAAAATATTCAATTTTGCATACATAAGAATCTCAAAATTTCAAGGATTCCACTTTTGTCATTCCACTATGCAAGTATTTACATTTTGACGGGAAACGCCTATTTTAGTGAAATTTATTGCAAACTCTGAGATTATTTAGAATAATGACTGTAATATGAAAAAATAGGTCCAACTTCCATATATAATTCATTTAATCTACTTTTAATTATATTATATTCATATGTTTCACAAATATCGGCCTTTAACAACTCACACCTATCCAAAATCGCTAAAAAGATGTCAAGTTTAGAGGATTATTTTAAAAAAGTTATACCGTAATTTAAAATGTGAAGAAAGTAGTAAAATCTATATTTCTTCTTTTTGATTAAATGATAAACTAATTTTAATTAACGTAATATTAAGATAGAAAGAAAAATATTTATTCAACAAAAATAAGTTTCAATTTCTCATACATTTAGTAGGTGGGTGTTTTGCGTCCACTAGTCATTCAACGCTGAGAAGCGCTTTTGGATAGTCGTTACAGGTATTTTCATTTCGATACAATTCTAGATCTCATTTATACTGTCGATATGATTATAGTTAGATGAATCTTTCTTAAACCAAAATAATAAGAGTTAATATGACTGAAATATTTTATTTCATGGTGTCTATTACTTTAATGCATTTCTTTATGTATTATATGTAGTAAAGTAAAAAACTACTAAATAACTATGTACATATATATGTATATGTATATTTACACGCATACACGCGCGCGCACACTAACACACACACACACACACACATATATATATATATATATATATATATATATATATATATATATATATATATATGTAAATATACATGCACAGTCATTAATTATAATAGTGAATATAATCATTAAATAATTATTCCTATTTATATTATATATCCAATTAAAATGGCTATTTCAAAAGAATATTGTAAGAAGTAATGCAAAATTGCAAATTACATATAATTTACTATTTCTTTGTATATTTTAGCGAAATGCCTGAAAATGTCATAAGTTTTGAAGTTTTTCTGCCATAGTCATTCTAGCCTTACTTTGAAAATCAAATTAATCATCGCTCAGCCTTATTATTGTTAGCTTCAATTTCATTCTATTTAACGCATTTCACTTAACGGTTCTCGTAAATTATTTTAGTAAGCAAACTCTTAGGAAGTATTGGAACTATTTCGTCTATCCGTTTCTTAGTTTTGATTTAAATATATGTAAACCAATGAAACGCCATATCGAGTCTTTTTTATAAAAATTTAAAACCAATATAACATTCCCGAATTATACTAATTTGCATAAAGTTGGCACACAAAAAATGTAAATGAGGAATCTGTTTTATCTATAAATACTGACTTAACCCGCGGCTTCAATCACGTGGTTACCCATATACACTTAATACTACTAAACATTTAGAATGTCTAGAATAATTACAGGAAATAAAACACCTAGTCTTTGTTTTTGTAACTTTATGATACAAATTACGATGAAAATAAAAATATTTCCCTCAAATTAGTTATTAAAGGAGTGATGCTATTGTTACTTTGCATGTCACAAATATCGTTTTAAAAAACCACGTCTATCGGTGACCTTGTTGCGGCGATGGTTCATTATTTCCAGCGTTTACTTTCAGTTTCAAATAATAATTTTCCCGATGGAATGAGATTTTTCAGAATAAAAAAACCTATTTCATTTTCCCCGTCCCGTCAGCTTTCGCGGTGCAAAAATCATGTATATTTATTACTCTATTGTGACACAAAAGAAACACGTTTTCTCATTCAAAATTTTAGTTAGGATTATAATATTAGTTAGGATGAGATTTCTCGGCAAAAATAGGGGCTTGTACCATTTCCCGATCCACTGACTACCTCTGTGCAATAAATCACGCCGATCCTTTGTTTTGTTGTTACGTGAAAGAATATTAATAATACGCTTTTGCATTTTTCGCATTAGTATTAGGTTTACTGCATAGGGGAGTACTCCATGTTATTTCTCTACCCACTAACCATTTTAATGCAAAAACATCTGTGATACGTTGCTCCTTTGAGACGTGAAAGTAGCACAAACAAATATACTTTCGAAATTTTAATATCAGTTGGGATTGTAATATAATTTAGGATGAGATTTCCCCTAACAGAACGTAGTCTATGTTATTTCCTGGCCACTACTTTCGTATTCTTAATATTTGTTGGAGCTGTAATGTTACTTAAAATTCGATTCACCGATTTCGAAGCTATCCCATGTCCTTTCCTGCTACACCGACCATCTTTCTGCAAAAAATAACTTCGATCTATTGCTATATCACGACATTAAATGAGCAAAAACTAATACTCTTTCAAATTTTTGATATTAGTTTGAATTTTTACATTAGTTTTACTAAAATTTCTCGGAATAAAAAGTAACCTATGTCATTTCCTAGCCCGCCAGCCATTTCTGTGAAATAAATCTGGTCGATTCAAAATTTCGTCGTGACGTGAAATAAGAATAAGTGAACGCATTTTTGCTTTTATAATATTATTTGGTATTACAAAGTTAGAATGAATTTTCTTGGCATGAAGTTACTATCAATATGTATACTATTAGTTTGATAATAGAGTATGTCCATAATTACTTTTTAAATTCTCTTTTATTGAAAACAACATGAATCCAATTCTTCCGTAACATAATTTTAGCAAAATTTAAAAAAAAAGGAAGTCTTTAAATGAGAAAAAAATACGTGTGCGTGTATACGAATTTGGAATACAATGCGAAATCAAACATTCTTTTTTATAATACACCATTTTTCCCCTAAAAATATTTCCTTAAAGGTCATATAAGTAAGGATAAATTTCACGTAGATCGTAATTAAATGCTTTCCGTATCAAACCAAAACGTAATAATTACGACACACCGACACAAAAATTGTTGGTGCCATTAAGTTAAATGTGTATTAATGGTAACTAAATATACCATAACAATAGTATCGCTAAATTTCTTTCTTGTGTTCGAATGTTCAATAAGGAAATTTAGAAAGGTCTATCTAAATATTTGAATAATAATATTATAAGAAGCTTAACTTAAGTAAATATCGAAACTAAATCATATATATTCCATTAATTTTTTTCACTACTGACGTAAATTTTATGCAAAGTTTAGGTCTTTAATGGCTCCGTGGTTTGCGTATTTCACATGATTATACGCGCCTGTTTACTACTTAACTAGTCTTTTTATTATTTAAGTCTTTCAAAAAATGTATACATTAAAATATTCTATTTATTACATTAAAATTTTATTACATTAAAATGTATAAATACATATAAACAAGTCACTAAAAATCGATAATAACAATAAAATCAGAAAATATTTTTCTTTTACGAGTTAATAAGAATACTAGTGGTAATGTTACAAAAATAATAATAACAACAAATGTATCCATATTGTAACAAAAAAAATTACATAAGGAGAGAAATATAAGGTCAAAATAATAATGGTAATAATAAAAATAATCAAAGTAAACAATAATAACTGTGTCAAAATTACCATCATCGCCATCATTCCTACTCGATAACTAACATGTATTTTTTATTACACGCTCCTCCATCTTTCGCCACTAGAGGTCATAGGCTATTCTCGTCCAGGTGACTCCTGCTGTGATGTCGTATCCTCAGCAGCGTTGTGTCCTGCCTGGTGGCCGGATCATGTCTGTTGGGTACTAATGTAAGATTCCTTTACTCCACTGACAATCCTTTTTGTGTATTGCGTGATCCACACATCACCATTTCAGTTTGCATGGTAATATTGCAATATCGATCAGCTTGGCTTTTCCCTTATATTAGTATCACAATGGCGATCTCGCAACTTAATATTAAACATGCTGCGTTCAGTATCTTGTTGAAAAATTTCTATGTCTATTATCTTTTTTGTTAGAGTCCAGTTCTGGCAATAAAGTCCGTGTAAGAGTGTTGGTATTACTGTAGAATCTCGTGCCTTTTTTTTAACGCCGAGGGTAACTTGGTTTTGAAGGTGATGTTTTAACGGCCAATATTTATTGTATGTATCTTTACTCTTTTCTCTATTTCTCTATTTGTATGGTCTTTAAAATGCGTGTTATATTTTAGATAATGTTCATTCTACTACATATTTAATTGGTTGGTCTTGCGTTCCAATTTGAATTTACTTTCCGTTTGTGTAAACGTGTGTAATACATATTTTTGTAGAATTCATTTCTGGGCCACACTTCTAAATCTCTTCATCTAGGGCTTGCAACATTTACGCCAAATGTTCGTGATTGTAGCTTAGTATTACAATATCATCGGCAAACCTTAAGTGATGTAAACTTTTACCATTTAAGTTTAAACATTTATTATCAAAATCAAGTTTTTTGACATTGTGTTGCGGTAACCTTGTAAACAGGTTGAGTGAAATAGCGTCGCCTTGCCATATTTCTCTTTTAAGTGGAAGATAGCTCTTTTGGTTTATTTTAATAATTGAAATGCTTTTCTTATGCATTTCTTATAATATACTTATACAGGGTGTCTGCGATCCCACACCGAAAAAAAACCTTGTGCTGTGCTCCAATAGGAGATTGCAAGACAGTATATATCTCAGAAAATTACTGCCATGTTAGATGTTTAATAAATAATAAAAAGTTTATTGTGAATATAGCATAAACTATTAACGCTCGCGCCGCTAGGCGTTGCGGAGCGCTCGCTATTCACTCGCAACGCTCGTATCGATAGCGGTTTCTTGAACAAGATCAAAGTAGTGGCGAAGCGAACGCGTTAATTGGATATTATATATATATATATATATATATATATATATATATATATATATGAGTTTTGACAATTGCGTGCAATATGTATGTATTACGCTTGAAACTATAATTTCGTAATTAAGGGCGTTTGGCGATTTTAAGTACCGCAGTATACATCACATTATATTTAATAGCAGTATTTTGTAATAAAATAGCATTAATCTATTTACAGTGGTAATCTGTGTTTGAGTGCTCGCTACTTATACGTATGTACATATTTTGTAGTTACCTAAGAATAAAATCAATAATCAGTCACACATGATTGCCACGGACGTGCACGGATTATAGATCAAATTATGATTGCACTAATTTTTCAATCGACTGAAGTAAAATGAGTTGTAAAATTATTAGTTAATGAAAATTAAATGACATAAGCATCTTCAACATGTCGCCCTCCGTTTTTGACACATTTTGACACTTTTTTTGTTTGTTCGTGACCTCTATTAAATAAAAAAAATGTCTTGTTTAATGGTAATTTTAAATTTATCAAAAGCAGCGAAAATGCGGGCACGCATCTCTATTATAATGTCATAATCTTTCTCAATAATAGCATGATACTTTAAAAACTTATTGACACAACACGACTGAACAAAGAGATTTCGCAATCGTTTAAATTAATAATTGACCTTGACCACGGATGCGCTCCCGCATACAAGAAGAGAGTAGCGACATAGAATCTCTCTTTTTCTCTATTTACTAAATAATAGTAACTTTATATGGCGGTAAGGTGTACGTAATGAAATATGCAAAGATTCGCGCAGACAGTTTTTCTTAAACTTTTTAACGTGCTATAATTTCTAAATCTCCTGAGATAACGAATTCCAGTTTTCACCGATGGTCTATATACAACAAAGAGTTCCATTGATATTTGATCCTTGTTTATTTGAAGTTTCCCATACTATGAGAAATACTATCGAATGCTTTCAAGTGGTCTTCGAATGTGATATACATTTTTTTCTTATATTCATTAGAGAGTTATATTTTATGTGAGAGCGTATATATATATATATATATATATATATATATATATATGATCCAAATTTGAATAGCCAGGCCTAAAACCCGTCTTTTTATTGGACTGTTATTCACCTAAAGTTACTCGTAGTATTCCTAATAGGGTATTCGTGAAAAATTCATACAACGTTAACTGCAGACTTATCGGTCTGTAATTTCCAATACCTAGAGGATTATTAGAAAACATAGCTATGTCACTATCTTTGAATTATTGCAAGAGACGCAGTACGCCATCGAGTGCAGCGCACTGAAATTTATGAAAAGTGGTAAAGAGTAATAATCACGGCTAAATCCGATCTTTAAGCGAACAATTTTAATTTCCACCTCGTTCTTTCATATCTAAACTCATACTGTTATCGTAAGTGTGCTTTCTAAAAATGAGTATAATAAACCGGTATATGTGCTATAAATTAAATATCGAAAAGATGGATACCCAAATTATCTTTGATAATAATACAAATCAAAAATATGTGTTCAGATTACCACAACCTTCACTACTAAAACTGATTTCAATATCTTAAGTGTTTGATATTATAAGCTCTATACTTTTGAAATTAATGGGGTTTTTACTCATATTTTTAATTTCATTACATTTGGAAAATCAGTATGAAAGCTTTCTTCTTTTCTTTTACAGTATAAAATACTGCAATATAAATATAATCATTCTTATGTTATAATACATAAAGAATTATTAAAGCTAAATGAAAAATAGTGTATTTTTCTCTCAAATTATATCCACATACTGCAAGTGAATTGATTATTTTACTTGTGAGCATGTATAGCTATTGAACGTTAGTAGGTGACATAAATTACATAAAATTGCTGTACTTCGGCGAGCGGTACCTTGTATTCCTGGTTCGTAGTGAAAAAAAATACAATGATGAAATAGAAATGTTTAACAAGATAAAATTTGATCGCCTCTTTGGTATTGCTTTATGATCATATCTCTATTATGGCGGCACCGAGACGTGTTTTATTCAATCTGCTCGGAGCGAGGGGAGTTTTGTTACGATGTTTATTTATTTATCGTGCTTATATATGATTTCAATTGCAAGCGTCGTCGAATATTTATTTTATTTTTCTAGTTCACTGAGTCACCAGAAGAGTGTAGAATTGGTCAATCTTTGATAAGAAGTTGGTATGTGGTCAATTTTGGTAGTTATTTTTTATGCCCCGCAATTTTTTTTTATATTTCGTAGTATGATTATTTTCTAAAACAATTTTTTTGCAAACGTGGGAATTTCAATTAGAATTAGTTTATTGAAATATTTAGGCGTGATAAAAAATTGGAAAAACCATATAATATTATATGAGTTGTACATTTGATATTAAAAAAATTCCATTATAATAAAATGTAATATTACTATGTAGGTCAGAAGGGTATTACGCATGTTTCATTTTTCAAGTTTGGCGTTTGTGAAAATTTATAGGATAAAATTTGTGTAACGTTGATAACTATTGGCTTACACTTTTCAATTCAAAGAAGTCCTCCTACTTATGTATAATGAAAAATTATTCTTTTCTCCAAAAATATAATATATATATATATATATAAATATATATATATATATATATATATATAAATATATATATATATATATATATATAAATATATATATATATATATATATATATCTATATGACAATCTCATTTTCTTTCAGGTGTGATCGAATAGAAGAGGCTTAATCGCGAGTACTTTTTTGTTTAATACCACATTTTTATCAAGTATTTGAAAAGTTTCTCTATGATCTCATATTAAAAATCATAAATCCATTAAAAGAATCTTGTCGTAAAAATTAGAAAGCAATGGATAAAACTAAAAAAACAGTAATGATCAATGTTATAATAACTACATTATAAAAATCTACACAAAATTTAGTTAGTATATTTAAAAAAATTATTCATGAAATAATACAAATATGTGTTATTTCTTTTCTTGCAAACTGTAAAATTTAACCCATTTGCTACTAAAACATAATCAATAATAGTTACTACAAAAACTCCTTTTCTTAAAATTGAATTATAGCTTTTTTCTTAAAATTTAATTTAATTGTTACTTCGGTTTTTAATTACTTTTTTTATTGAAACTTAACAATAAAGTAATCACATGTAGAAGCTTCAATTATCACGTAAAGTAATAAGTCTATTAATCTATAGTTCTGTTTTTCGTCATTGTATTAGATGAAATTAAATTTTACTTTTTTTTAGCAAATGTCGATATTTCTTTACTAACACATCATACATTTGTTTACTCGTGACATTGTTTCATCTCGAATAATTTTGAATAATTTATGATCCCTTTGTGTCAACTTGATTTCCCAATATTCCAAAGAAAGTAAATAAATACGATATTCATTAAGTAGCTTGGAAACAAATATCTCACACATAACTATTTTGCAGAGCTTGAAAAGAATTGTTTCTCGATCGCACAACTGCTAGATATTAATTTTCCTCTTTTGAAAATATCCATTATTTAGATTTTACTGCCGCATTTTGTCAGACACTTTTTTACGACGTGTTATAACGTTTTTTGTACCGATATTATTTATTTTTACGGTTAAATCGCTTTAGTATCGATCATGTTTAGTATCAATGCTTTAATATCCTTGATCCAACTGTTATCAGTTGGATCATGGATCAACAAGCAATCATTTGTAGATCTTGTGTACAATAAATGATATACGTTTTTACACTAGCTCTACCTATTTTTAAAACTCCAGATAATTGTTTTCGTAACATTGAAATCAGGTGAAATGCCTTAGTGAAATTTATCAAATATTCAAATTTATCAGTTGCTTGTTATTTACATTTAATAAGGCCAATATCTCCAAGCTATGAATTAAAGAGTGAATTTGTGTGTGTGCGTAAGTGGACATGTATGTGTGTATATATATATATGTATATATATATATATATATATATATATATATATATATGTATTCATAAGTATTCAGGTCATAGTTAGAGTTTCATTTGATATCAGTACATAAAGCATACTTAATCACTTTAAATTTTGCATTCTAAACTTAAAAATATAATCAAAGATAAAAGAAACAAATTAAGAACAATTTTATTAATTACAACTGACATTTCATTATAATTTGTAATACTCTATTTTTAACGACAAATTCTGACTATGCAGGGCTATATATTCTGTACTGTCTAATACCAGTTTGGGCAATGTTTTGTCTACATTTTTAGTATAGTTAGAATTTTGACGCTACCTTTCAAATTTTGCCAAAGTCAGGGAACTTTTTCTGTCAAAAACATACAAAGATATTGCTGTTCTCCATAAATGGTGTGAGCATTTTTCTATTCTATTAGAAACACGTCACCCTCTTTACATAAAAATAATAGTGCTGTATCACACATTTACGATTTGAGACGTGAATTTATTTTTGAAAAATAAAATTGTGCTATTATGCAAGGATCTTTGCAGTATTCTCACTGGTAAAAAAACCGTCCAACCTTATGTTGTTATATAGTTTAGAATTCTTATTACTTTAGAAGAATCTCATTAGATATAGAGTATTTATACTTCCAAATCCCTTTAAACTTTGCGAGATGGTACATGCAATCGTTGAATAGAGACAACAAGTGTGTACTCACGCGTATAGAGAAAAACACGCTAGGTTTTTCACTTTATTCTACGAAACGCCGACTGTTGCGAATCAGGAAATAGAAGGTAATCAACCTTTTGTTAACATATTAAAATTTTCATTACGACACACTTGCTCCATCGTTCTAATCAAAAAAGATGAATCGGTTTTCTTTATTAACATATAATATATTATTGTGTAACAAAATCATAACATAACTACTCTATTTTACATAAATAATATCAATGATTCCAACGCCAACAACAATTTTGATAAATCATTGAAAATCGGAGACTTTTTTTAAAAATGCTATGTTTGAGCAACATATATACTTATTTCGCATTACACTACAATTGCCAGATGTCCCAACTTCTGCGAGATATCCTGATTTTTGTTTGATTGTTTAAATATTTCGATAAAACTAAGAACTGAAAAATGTAGCGCGTATTGAACTCAACATTATGTATCAAGTTGAATGCATGAAACATTTCAAGCAATCTTCTAAACGACTGAATGCTTTTATTTAGTCCCGCATCCACGGTCTCAAAAGAAAACCACAATTTATGAAAATTTTCTCAAATTATTTTAGTATTAAATGTATATGACCGACTGTATCGATATGGTAAAATATCTTGTTAATTAATAATAAATGATGAGCTATGGTGAACACATGTACCGATGAATAGGACATAACGACAGATCGCTTGTCTCTAATTATACTGCTATGTTATTTATTATTACAATGCTCATTTCCATAAAACTATGAAATTAAATTACACACATTAATAAACTTTTCATGAAATTCTCAAATTTGTATTATATTAACAATCTTTTATTTTTTCTTTAAAAGGATTCCAAAGGTCAGACTAAACGTTTTGGAAATTGCAATCTTGTTGCAGCACCAAAATATTAATTTTAATATAATCAAATATATAACCGTCATTGATATTGATTTGCTTTCACTAATTCGGATATCGTAATATTTTGAAATAAGGTGAAATTAATCGAAATTATATCAAATGGGTAAAAATACCTATTTGCTGGTTCTACATAATTAATGTAGCAGTACAACTTTACTCAATCACATTTTATAATATTGAATTAATTTTTTTAAATCGCTGTTTAATCATAGAAATTTTTCACTTTGTCGTTTTCTACAGGTTTAATTTGAGTATATTAAAAGTTAGGTTTTTAATCATACAAAGTTAGTCCTAGAACTAAAGCCAAATTTTAATGTTCTACCACAATTCCGGTAATTGAACTATACTCGATTTGGTCAACGTGATTTTATCAACATAAACAAAAAAAATGTATTTAGTATCACCTTATCGCATTAAAAAACGTAATCTACAAAGAAGCTAACTTTAGCCAATATTTTTTTTAATGTTAAATAAAGTTATCTAAATTAATAGGTTCACATTCATAATCGCACAGAGAGTAGCTGCATAAAAATCGAGAAATCGAATTTAAGAACATCTTAGTAGTCAAACCCACAACTTTGTTTTAGACCTGTAATTAAAATGCAATAATTTTTACATGGTATTTACGTTAATTTTTTTGCTTTCGAGAAAGAAATATTTTGTTATTTTTTAAATTCAGGCACCTGATTATATTTTATAAGAGACTTGATATCACATGTGCTTCGCAAAAATTTCTAGTGGGATCTTTTGTTCTAAAAGAAAACTTTTAACATCACCAAGACTATTACATCAAGACCACTAATATAAATAGTTAATGTAATATTTTATTCGATAAAACTACTTCACAGTGTTTTTATCCGGAACGTTATGAAGATGGGCATAACATTGTTATAATAAAAAGTAATAGTTGTCTAATAAACATCTTAAATTATTTGGGAAAAACTTCGAGTCGATATTTTTAAAATTCTTTAAAAGCAAATGAAGAAATTAAGTGAATTTTTGACTTTCTTTTTTTTAAATCATTGAATTAAATACTACTTGCAAGTGTACGTCAAATAAGTCATGTCAACTAAGTTTCGAGAGAATTATGAGCCTCACAAAACTTATTTTTACTTTCTAGATTGATCTAGTTTTCCAGTCATAAGTCTTTTTAATAAAATTCTAAAATATAATAGCCTAAATTTAAAATTTCCTTATAGTCTACAATACCCACTATGATCTGTCAATGCCAGAGTTCAGTTAGATCAAAAACAAAAGAGATTTCTAGAAATGTTATTCCTTTCTACTTTTTTAGCTTATGCTTCATAGCATTCGGAAAATAATCACTTTGTCTAGACAGTTTTATTAAAAAGTGAAAGGCTTTGAGTTATTTCAAGAAAGGAAATTTCATTTGAAAATGTTTTTGTGAAAATATTCAAGTAGTGAAGTTTTCGACATTTTGTAAATAAGTCATTAGTGTAATAGTTATTCTTTCGAAGCAGTTTGTATTTTATTGCGCGAAGAAAAATACAAAAGAAATCAAATAAATTAATTTAAATCAATAAAATGTTTACTTAGATACCTAACATTATTTTAGCGTCTATAATTTTCGTACGGGACTGACGTTACGAAAATTGTACACACTAAAATAATGTTAGGTATCTAAGTAAAAATTATAATAAAAATGGAGTTTACACATATAAGTTTGGCTGAAATAAAAAAAAAAGATTTGAGAATCAAGCAACAAAATCAGCTTTTTGTCTAACATCCTTCAGTTTACGAATATTGTGTTTAATAATGAGTTACTCAAATTATTTTATGTTATTTTGATTAAAACAAATTATGCAATATATGTATCTTTGTAATAGTAATATTTACATTTGTTTAAGGTAATTTATTAAAGACCACCTTAAACTTTACTTCTCCCCTAATTATTTTTTAAATTTTAAGCTGCGATTGTTGCAAACGTCTGATTTCTGAACACTCAGGTAATAAAATCTTGAAATCAGGTAATAACATATTTCCACTGTTGTTTCTTTTTATGCAATTTGAATAATACATAGCTTTTTGTTTTTGTTTTTTTTATAATTTTAAACTAGAAAGTTGAATCCATAGGTAAGATAACAAGAAGAAATAATGCAGAAACATTAATAAACTCTATCGAAATTTGACTCAGAAGGCCAATGACAGATTTCTCTTTTAAAATGAGAAAATATACTCCACTTAAATTCAAAATCAATTGACGTTTAATTTACAGTGCAAATATAATAAATGATCAGAATTACAAAAAAAAAATATAATTCCGCTTGTCCAATTTGAATGTACCAGTATTTAATAGACGTGTAAATGCGCAGCTTGGGTAAGCATAATAAAACAAATTTTTTAAACGAAATATTTATGAGAATTTCTTTTAACTTCTAAATAAATGTAATAACTTTCTTACTTCCTCATTTCCGTAGATTATTTTTCTTAATTCCAATACTTCACTTTAACGATTGTTTTACAATACTTCTTTGCACCGGCCATATAATTTTAAAAAATATAAGGAAATAATTTATTCGTTTTGTGTTTAAATTTTTTTCCAAATATTTGAAATGTTAAATACTTTTTTAATATGTGGTCCAATATACTTTACTTTATCAAAAAACTAGTAATATAACATCATTTTTTTTTATTTTCCCAAATGTACAATTTTTATCAGATTGAATTTTTCGGCCAAAAATAAAAAAAAACTCATGAGATACGGTCTAGATAGTGCAGTGTATCTGAGAATATTGAAGAAGCTTCTCAAAGCTACTACTAGAGTGGTTTATATGAAAAAAAGTCACTACGAACGTGGAGATTTGTTTTTTAAACATTGTGAAGTTAACATGAACTTCAAGTTATATTTTGCCACGAATGGCGCCGAGAGCACAACACGAGCACGGCACCCCCTACATATCAATACGTTGTTCAAAGGCTTTACTTCGATTATTATTCGATTAACTTTTGAATCTAAAATACAACAAGCGGTTTTAGGTGAACAATTTTCTATGGCAATGCGGAGTTAGAATGGCATCCATTTATCCACGTAACATATTTTTCAGACGTTCAGTCATTCGACTGGGTTATCACTTCTTTTAGTCGGTGAGGCTTCATCTATGAAACAACAATAGAGGACTACTTTATAATAGAGTCTCGTGAATTTTGGTTAGAGAGTATAAACGATCTATGCAATTTTTCTATTAAGAAAATGACATGTATTTTTATTACATATTAACATGAGTATGTGCAAAACGAAAAGAGTAAAATTGTCATACATACCATTCCGGAGCAATCCCATTTAAAGACGCATTGTAGAATACGCAGGCACGAATGTAAATGTATAGGAACATATGGTTGTATATATGTATGTGTTTGTATGGGGAAACCAGGGGCTTTTATTAACGGGGTTATTAACAAGCCCATTGCCGCCAAATTATATGCGAACAAGTGAAGTGCGTACAGTTGCTGGCATCAGTGAATGACCACATAAACATTGCTACTAGTCAGTCGCCGGTCGCAGGCCGTGGAATAAAGTTGTAAGGAGTAGGTTTTTCCATATAAAGTAATATTTTTAATCGACAGTTTTTTTGATTTGCAGCATGATATAATACCTAAACGAGACTGAATTTATTTTAAATGGTAGCATACTACATTTAGTATTTTGTTTTACTTTAATTTTACCGCATCATTAATGTACTCTTTTTAAAAATACAAATTTATGGAAAATCTACATTAGAGGTAAGTATTAACAAAGTAGTAATTAACATGTTAAAATACATGTTAAAATAAATACCCCGTTTGTATTTTATGCAAAAAAGAAAATGTGTTTTTTTTCAGTAAGAAGACTTACGAACGTAAAACCACATAGGGCTCAGGAAGTAAGTTAGCAGCAATAGGAATAATATTTAAATTGGGAAATATACAGAAGTTTTAGAAGACTTCAATATTTTATTTGTGACATTTTATAAACATTATAAAACAGAAAACCCCGGATATCGTGTACAAAAAGCCCAGACCTGCTTTAAAAAAAACAAAACACAGTGATCCTCGAATATATATATATATATATATATATATATATATATATATATATATATATTTGTCAATGCAGAAGTTGTCAACAAGGCCAAATAAAACAATATCGTTATTTTGTTTTTCCTTCATACTACTTGCACAAACTTTAGATGTTAGTGTGCACGGACCATCCAAAAATTATGTAAGCAGACAACAAGACGAACTGACTGGCCAATAATCCTTATAAAACAATGAACATATATAATCTACTAGAAATAATCAAAGGAGCGTCTCCTTTGGGTTTTATTCCTACCAACATAATGCGCTCATTTAGAAAAAAAACTGGTATTTGACCGTGGAATAAAGGTGTGTTCCAGGATTCGGCTTATTAACCATAATTTTTGACAGATTACCCCAATTTCAAGACGGAAAATGATTGTAATGAACCACAAATACCTGGATATTAGTAATTCGGATCACCATACAAGTGCAAGATCGGTCCAATTCAGGCACGCAAATTTGACCAGAGAACATAGCAGATCAGTCCAGCAGAGTGATTTCCGATACAGAAAATAATACTCGTAATGATCTTACGGCCCCAGTTAATTCAGATTTATCCTTAAATTAAATTGAATCTTCAAGGTTTAATGTCATGCGATCAGTGAAATCAAATTAGTTAAATGTTTGTCTAAATGATCAGACAGATAAAATTCTCTCTCTTATATCAAATAAGCGTATGTGAAGTTACTGGTCAAATGTCTAAAAGGCCGTCTGAAGGTTCATAAAATCCTGATATTGATATAAGCGTGTCTAAAATTAATGTTAACATGTATATGAAACCGATTGCTGGATCACCAAATATGTGCCACTTTTTCCATAGAAGATTTTAGACCTATACCAAAATCGCCACCTCGCATTGCTAACGAAAACGAAAAATTAAGTCTGCGATTTTAACTAATACCTTAGAAAAAAGGCTTTAGACGGAAAAGCTAATATAAAAGAGATAAATAGTCAAAGAGATACAGAAAAAGAAAGCTACTAAAAATGTAACTAAAAAGACTGATATTAAAATTAAGTTAAGAATAAATGTAAGGTTAACAGAAAAACTATTACATAAGGATGCAAGGCTTAAAAGGCAATTTTATAAGAAGATAGTGAAAGTAAAGAAGAATGTTTGCATTATATGTGACGGATCTTACTCAGATGATAATTATGGAGGTGACTGGTATAAATGCAAATCTTTCAAACTATCGAACCCATGCAACTTATATTTTGGGAATAACTCGGATGATAATTACGAGGAATAAGACTGAGGTACCATATATTTCAAGGTTTATAATAATACTAAGTCAAAAGTTAAATACTAATTATTATAATTAGAATTTTTTTAATATAGAAGATAGGTGTAAAAGGAATGAGATTACTATTGAATGTTAAAAATATAGCAATTTTTGTTTAGTTATTAAGGTAAGAGTGACATTATTTTGTTGAGCTAGATATGTTTAATATATTTATTGCTACTTAATAAGGACTGATCATCTATTAGACGTAAAAAAAATAAAATGTTTGTTAGCTCTAATTTTAATTAATCAAAGATAAAGATAATGCTCAAATAAGAATTTTTCATGTCAAGTTGATTACTTTCTAATAATAAAAATGTTAAATATGGTACCTTGTTTTATTTTCTACTTAAATCAATAAAATATTATCATGATCACATTAAAGGTCTAATGTTAATACTAATCCCAAGGTTGCTAAAATTTACTTCAAAAATGGGGCAAGTATTATAATAGCAAATAATTTTTTTATCAAAATGGATTTCTCCGCAGAAAGTATAAAGGATATGCGAGTTTCTTTTACCAAAAATTAACTAGTTTCATTTCAAAAAGCAAAATCTGCTAATACATACCCCTGGCTCCCCCATATATGTACATGTATAATATACACACACACACACACATGCATTTGAGTGTGTGTGTGTGTGTGTGTGTGCGCGCGTGCGTGCGTGCAGTCGTGCGTGCGTGCGGGTGTGCGTGCGAGTTTGTGTGTGTGTGTATACATAAATAAAAATGAACAAATCGAGAAGTTTATAGTAGTGACAAATAAACGGAGCAAATTTAATAAAATTAATTTCATTCATTGAGGGTAATCAACGAATTTCAGTTTTATTGTTTTCATAAGAAAATCATGAAACTGTATACAAAAAACTAAATACACAGACTTTTTAATATAAATAAGATGTTGATGTAATATATAAAAGGTACTTATCTTATATACATTGGAAACCAAATACACTCTGTTCGCATCGACGAAAGTACTCTATTTCACAGCTCAAGACCCTTCATAAAGTGAGTAATACCATAACCGAAAGTATCACCTTTCATTCCCCTTCCTAAATCGATTTGATATTTGTTTACGTACTCTGGGGTGAATATCCCAAACGTAGTCTATTATTGTGTGTTAAATTTGGATGTATCCGATATATGTACATTGTTATATATTAGTAAATGGATGTAAACATTTTTATTCCAACTAGCATTATTATTTTGTTTCTAAATATGTCTGAAGCTTTATAGCTTTGTAGGGGTTATCTTTAGAGATACTGGTTCGATTTTGAAAATTCCTTCCCGATATAAAGCTACACTATACCCGAGTAACATATATTTTATTGCGTTAAATTTTCTTTAGTACGAAATAATTAAATTTGTAATAAATTCGATGAAAAATGAGCTGATCAGCTGCTTTATCAGCGTGCCCTGACCAAATGGTTTGATTGAAATGAGCATAATGTATCAGAAAGATATGTACCAAATGGTTTTGATTTGTATGAACATAATGCATTACAAGATTATTATTTAGTAATTCAGCAAAAAGTCCGGGAAACTTTGTATATATATATGTATATATATATATATATATATATATATATATATATACAGCTTTAATATCGAACTATGAATTGTTTACGTGGAGCTAAGTAAAATAACTGAAATAACGATTATATTTTCCTAACGTCTGCACATGATAATATTAAGGATAACATTCCTAAAAAATCAGAACTTTCTGAACATATATCCCAGACGAGACGGCGACTAAAATACGCTGACTTGAAGAGTCTGCCACCTAGAATACACAGCGTCTCGCAAATCGAAGATAGTACACGTCTCAAGCAAACAAAGTTAAAAAAACTGAATCTGTATATTGAATATTTTAAGCAAATCTAGTTCTATACAATGAAGACACGCTACTAGGTCTAAAATAAAATTTTTTGGAAATTTTGTGTTTGTTTCTTTGTCAGTTTTTATGTTTGTAAGTGCGCACCTTCATTATGGACGCTAATCTCAGTAATAGTTGAATTAGTTGCAGTTTTCAGTGACGCATTTAGATTAGCTTGAGCTGAAATTTAGGCTTGATTTAATTTCAATCGGTTCACAAATAAAAAGATACGTTAACCTTTAGTATACGTTCATTATGCATGGTAATATCAGAATCGGCGGAACCGATTTAGCTGCTAATGATATCTTTTAGCATTTTTAGTAAACTTTATGCTCGTAGAGTTGAAAGAGAAGTGAAAAAAAAATGAAGATTCGAGAACACAGCTAGTCGTTAATAAATTATTATCGGATGAAACTCATTTACCAAAATTATTTTTAAATGTAAATAACCTTTTCAGTAGAGTACCTATATTGCGGAAGATTGGATGTATTTAGAAAGTAAGTGAAAATATTTAACATACATTCTTAAAAAATAAACAATTAAGTACGAGTTAAACTTTTGAAGTTAAAATCGAGAGACCGTACTTTTATCCATAAACATAAGAACAGTGTATTCCTCGTTATTATACTTTACGATCTTACTTTATGATTTTTCTTCTTCTTGATACTTTATGATTTCTCGATCATCACAATATTATTCATAAAAATCATGAAGAATTACCAAAATTATAACGATATGAGATGCGAATGACTGTAATTAATTACTTATAAAAAAATAATAAGTCCGACTGAGTCATATTAGGTTAATGTGGCTCATGGTAAAGATATACAAGAAAATTAAGTTAATTCACGGAGCTTAGTCACCGAGCTTAGTCGTATAGCATTTAGACAAATATTTTTCAGATTCCTTTGAACGAAAACAATCAGAAAAGCGGTCTTATATCTTATTCAGTTAGCTGAATTTGATGATTCTTTTCTATTATGTTTTTTTGTTTACAAATTTGGCCTAATTGGAAAATGAAAAATAATTTAATAATTTAATTTTATGAAGAAACTCCCTTAGGTTGGAATTAAAATTTGGTCTCAAGCCTAATATTTAACAATATTTATATTTTATATAAGAAGGAAAGTGCAGCTGTAAGACACAGATGAAAGATATTAACCAGTTTTTGACCAATTGTTGGATACGGGTACTAAAAACACACATTACTTATAAAGAAATCAATCTAAAAAATTATTGGGAAACATTTTGAAAATACTCATTTTTTTAATATAAACTCCGATCTGTGAAGGAGTTTATCTCTGAACTTAGGAACGTTTAATAATAATGCGTCAATATGCGAGAGACTATGGTAACAGATAATTGCACTAATTATCGACTTAAATGATTATAAGTCTATCTTTATGTTACCTAAATTTACAACAAATATCCGAACTCTCTGAATCTGGGTGCTGTCAAGAATTTAAAAGCGTCCACAATAACTGTATTTATAGTAATTTACGTATACACAACTTTAGGCTGAAATAAAACAAATTTTAAAATTGTTTCTTCAAACTAATCAAGACAGCATGGGACACAGTGGGTGCTTCTACTACGAATGAACACATTGAAGAAATTGTCCATATGCGTACAGGTAATTTTTTCTGGAGTTCAGCATTAAACAATAACAGAAAGTACGGGATTTCCCGTTGCCAACTCCTTTCGTGTTCTTTTAAAAGAAATCAGACATTAATAAAAAAATACGAAAAATAACAAAGTTACTGAGGCGAACGACATAATTAAGAAAATGCTTAAATATGGTGAATCAAGTATTAATGATTATAATTCGCCTGTATCAAGAGCGCTAGAAAATGAGATCTGGATTATTAAAAAGTCCTCCTCCGAATTGGGGTAATCTGTCAAAAATGATGGTTCCTAAGCCGAATCCTGGAACACACCTTTGTCCCACTGTTTACACACTGGAACATAAAACAAGAAATGTTAATAAAATATAGTTTGTCTATGCTGAACGTATGGATTTGAATATACTAAAGAAGTAGATAAAAATTTAAAAAAGTAAGTTGGAAAAGTGAAATATGGAACACGAAGTATAAAGTAAAGTAGTGTCAATAACGAGTGTGATCCTGATAATAATTCATCCTCTTTTAATACTTTGCATAGTGGTAAAATAACTTACAAAAAAATCTGTCGTTCTAAGATTGAATAATTTTAATTAAAACGATACCTAAAATTTTCAAGCAATTTTACCAAACAAGAACAAAAATCAAGAGTTATAGACAGTTCAGCTTTAAATAACAAGGGGAAATTTTTCCGTCAATGTTTTTGATTGGGATACATTTGTATTGCTATTTTATTCGTTTATTACTAGTAACAATCTCCAAGTAATTATTAAAAGAAATATTTTCCAAAAACTTTCCTCGGCAAAATTTTGAACCTTCGTTAGAAATCCAGGGCTAGAATTTTGTTACATTTTTTCGTTTTATTTATTGTTATTCTTAGTTGCATGTCTGATGAGTGTACCGCTAGAAATTAGAAATGCCTATAATTTTTTTTGTCCATATTTTATTTTTTTTATTTAAAAAAATAATATGCAAGAATTAGTTGTAGCAACTGTCAGTGAACATGTTTTATTAAAAATTTAGTAGATGTATTAGAGATCAAAGACTTCTGGTCTTAAGAAAACCACTAGTTTTCGTAAGACCAGAAGTTAGTCACATGTTTTTAAATTTTGTTTATGTTTTGATATAGATAATAATATTATTAGTAAAGCCATCAGTTTTATTCTTTTAATTAGAAATATCAACGACTTATTATATTTATAAGCGTCAGTGACAAGTGTTTTTAATTCAAGCTTTAATAAATTCCAATTCATTATTTTAAAATTTTATTATTTTATTGCTTATTATTTTTTTTTGGTATTTATAATGATTTCAATCTAATTTATTATAATCACATTTATCATTCACCAAAATCATCCAATATTTTCTCTTGTAGGATTTCCCATTATATATTCCCAGAATGGCGTTTATCAGGACAATGACTGACGTACACAATTCCTCTCCTTCCGCGCCGGTTGGCCTCATTAATAAATCTCAACCAAAAACTTTCCGCCAACTGAAATATAAGTAGTTTGACATTTGCGATTTGTTGAGTTTCAAACGGCGCGTGCAGCGGATTGTGAATTATAAATATGCTGTCTTGCTAGACGCGGTGATGCGGAAGCGGGGAACTTTGACTGCTTTTTGCATAAAGCTATTTAATTACGAGTATTCTTTTAAAATCATATAGGACTCATCGTAATCATTTTAGAATTAACTATTTTATACTTACTGAATAAAAATTATTTTTCTTGTTTTATTCAGTAAATTTATAAGTGTTTCTATTCAGTAATTTTATGTCTATCGCTGTGTACTGTCTGCTTATTAAAAAACCAAATCAAAATTTTTCTATGGTTCTGGTCGTGCACGGGAAGGAAGTACGCAAAAGTCCTAAATCCCAACCGCTGGGTCCACTGGCAAGTAAATTGCAAAAGTTTTTGGGCAAGTAATTAGCTATCTGCGTACACTTTATGCAATTTTTCAGTGGCAAACTACTTCTGCGACGGTCTAGAAGTTACATTTCTGAAAAAAATTGCAAACTTGAGTCCACATGATTTTTTAAAATTTAATTAGAAATAGTTTGCCGCAAGATACTAATACCAGCCAAAATATTAAATAATAATGGATAAGGAGAATAAGAAAAATGTAGGTGGGAGATTGTATATCAGGATGTAACAGTTTTGGATTTTATAACCAGCTTTTAGGTGAGTTCAACGTTGAAGATATTCAAAAATGGAATATTTTTTTACGAATACCAATTCGTTATGATGGAAGTTATTTTACATATTTTGTGGAAAAGGTAAACTCTGTAGGACGTGAACAAAAGGATACTCAAATTTATCTCACTCTATCCCTTCGCTTCACCTTTTTTCACATTATGATACCTACCTACTAGTAAATAAATACACTATTCTTATTAGTATCATTATTAGAATAATTATTAGCACAAAAACAAGTTAAACAAATTTATGTAACTCTCCGTTTACTACTTTCCAGTAATTAATTTCATTTTATGCCGCAATTTTCCCAAATTTCTATGTACTCGAACTTGGTATGATACTATATTATTGTGTATTTCTATAGCTTCATGAAAGAGAGAAGTATACTACAAAATAAATCTAAACTAACCAAATCCGAGAAAGGAAAACTGAAAGATCTCTATAAAACTAACCAATAAAGAAATCAAAAGATGCTACGATAACCATAGAATAAATACTATACAAAGACACCTTGAAAACTCTAGATCCGCTAAAAAAGCCTACAAAGAATTAAATATATCTAAAACATGGATACCATCACTGCAGCCCGGCTCTACAAAAATTATGTCTCGAGAGGAAATCATAAATACAACCACGGAGTTTTATGCAAAACTATATAGTCAACCAGACTCACAAAACCAAATAATTTCTGTTGACCAACACAATGAAGTGCTCCCAGTGCCAGAGTTCACAGAGCCTGAAATTCTGATACAAATAAAGAAGCTTAAAGCAGAAAAAAGTCCAGAACCAGACGGGATCACAAATGAATGCATCATGTTTGCAAGGACTCTACTATTGACTCCTATCACTCTACTATGGAATAAAATATTACAAGAGGAAACTGTGCCACAGATATGGACGGAATCTGAGATTATCTTACTGTATAAGAAAGGCGACCCGGCTGACATAAGCAATTATCGTCCAATAAGCCTCATGCCCAGCCTATATAAGCTGTTCGCCTACTGCTTGCTGAATAGAATGACCTCAGATATCGACGAACATCAGCCAATAGAACAAGCCGGTTTTAAAAGCGGTTTCAGTACAGTTGACCACATTCAAGTTGTTGATCAGGTGATAGAGAAATATCAAGAATTCTGTAGACCCTTATACGTAGCTTTTATAGACTATAAAAAAGCATTTGACTCTATATCACATAACAGCATCTGGGAAGCGCTGAGGTCACAGAATATAAACGAAAAATATATAAAAATACTGAAAAATATTTATGCGAACAGTAAAAGTAGAGTCAAACTAGATAGAGTAGGAAGAAAAATTAATATAAATAGAGACGTGAGACAAGGCGACCCAATCTCTCCAAAACTATTTATAGCTGTCCTACAGTATATAATGAAGGACTTACCATGGTCTACGAAAGGCATCAGGGTAGAAGGTCAGTTTCTAAGCCACCTCAGATTTGCCGACGACATTATTCTTTTTTCAGAGTCTCCACACCAATTAAACAGATCTCCAGCAGGCGAGCATTAAATTTGGTTTGGAAATGAATCTAGACAAAACTAAAGTCATGACAAGATACCCATAACTGTAATTGATATGCCAATTGAATATGTAGAAAAATACTGCTACTACTAGAACCAAGGGAAACAGATTTCCTTCAGCAAAGAAAGGAACACTGAAGAAATTGACCGGAGAGTAGCAATCACCTGGAAAAAATACTGGGCTCATAAAGACATATTCAAGTCGCACCTACCACTGCCTACCAAGAAGACAGTTATCGACTCGGAGATTCTACCGTGTTTCACCTACGGCTGCCAAACCTGGACGTTTGACCTTAAAACTAGTAGCAAAATCCAGACTACTCAGAGAAGAATGGAGAGAAGCTACTCAGGTATCAAATTAAAAGATAAAATAAGAAATAAAACCATCCGCAAAAAAACGGGTATAACAGATGCACTCACCTACTCTCTTCAAAGAAAATGGAGATGAGCGGGTCACGTGGCGAGGTACGCTGATAATAGGTGGACACAAAAAATCATCCAATGGACGGGACCACAAGGTACCAGACGCAATGCCAGATGGGCTAACGAGATCGTGGCTACAGTGGCTCCATACAGCCAAAGATAGAGACGAATGGCAAGCTTTGGAGGAGGCTTTTTTTACCCTAAGGGGGTCCATATAAATTTAATAAATAATATAAAAATTTTATATAATAATTGTCAATGTAAATTATCATGAGCATTAATTAATTTTACTCTTCTATTTTAATTTTTTATACAATGTTGTATACATTATGTCATAATGTCATCCTTTTTAATTAATGTTGTTATTTATTATTTATTTTTTTTATTGCATGTTGCATGTATGTAACTTTTTGTATGGAATTTAATAAAGCTTTATTATTATTATTGCTATTATTATTATCTATAGCCTTTCCTGAAAAAAAAGTATCTACATATGGATTATATAAATTAAATATACTCGCTTTTGTAGCCTCTGTCAAATTCAATGTGTAGCTAAGATCAGGTTTGTTAACCGCTTAACTCGCAATGTTATTGGTTTGAGTTGACTGTAAAAAAATATTTCAACTTTTTCAGTGGAAATGTTTATTTGATGCAGAATAACACGCTTTAGTACTCTTTCGTTTCTTAATTATTGTTTATTATTTAAAAATTTGCTATGAGGTCTTCAAAACTTTGAAATTCATCATCAACCTTAAAAACACATTTAAAATTTTATTCATATTAGCTTTCTTGGCCGTCCAATCTTTGTATATCCTTCACGCAAAGTACGAAAATGACTTAGACCTTCATTGGTTGGAGAAAATATCGTTTCAAATTTAATGTTATTGACGGATATGCTACCCCGAAAAAATAAAATATATATTCCTTATTAGCTTCACTTTTTTCGCGTGTGCACATTTATAAAACATTATTGAGTTAACTTTTGAAATGAATACATGTAATACCACCGATTATAATAATTATAAAGCACACTTTTTTATGAGCATGTATACTTTTTTACTCGTAAAGTCAAATTGCAATACTTTTTTTTTTAATAGTTGATTGAGATAAAATGAAACCTATAAGTTACCCTTAACGCAAGAAAATCCACCAAAGGAAACTTCATCGAAATCCTTTGAGCTGCTTTTTTTTTATGTGTGAACCAACAAAATGACTCATAGATAAATGGACAAGCATTCAAGGAACCATATTTTGTGTTACATTACTTTTGTTACCTCCTCCAAAATCCTATCGACAATTTTATTGCATGTACAGAAAAAGTACGTAACAATAAAATCTATACAGCCTAGTACTAAATCTACCAAAATAATCATATTATGAATATTGACAGCAAATTCGAATTTTAAACAAATAAAAAAATATGAAAAAAGTAGGAAAAAGTGCAAGGTTATAACGAGCACGTACAACAAAATAATTATAACGCCATCTACTGAGGCAAATATAACACTAGGTCTTTCTTTTTACTAACCATCGGATAGCTGTATATTTTTTATGGTTTTTGTACTAATACACATTGTGCTAATATATTGATTTATATAAAATAATTATTGAAAATATTAAAGCCGTGTATTTTTTAATGGATTTTACCAATTCCGACGAAATAAAAACTTAATGTTACTTCTAGCTTAACCATAAATATTTGTAAAATATCATCTAAACGCTTTAGGAACTTTTACGTGTTGCGTAAATAAACTAATAGATAAAACGAAAATATTTTTAAGAAACAAATAAGCCATAGAAATATTAAAAATTGTTAGTTATTTTGAGTGTGAATGCAAATATCCACATTGCATTAGGGCATTAGATTGCAAATATTTACAGATTATCATCCCCAAAAATAATGGAAATTGTTATTATAATTATATAGAAACCAACATTATTAATATGCTGTACTTATTAGATATCCATCATGGGTTTATTTATATAAATATAGGTTGCAATTCACAATTTCAAATGGAGACATTTTTAATAATTGCAATCTATCAACAGTTTTGTTACATAATGCTTTGAATTTATCTTGTCCAATGCTTTGACAGATAGTGACATTGTTGCACCTTATGCCTTAGTAAAATATTAAAGCAAATGTATCATACATTTGCTTTAACATTATACTTAAAGAAGGCACTATGGATTTTAAAACAAACCAGACCCAAAATATGTGTTCAATTATATTATGGGAAATGTATTTGGGTATATTACCTCACGATTTAGAATTTTACATTCTCTAATACATTTAATTCTAGATAAAGTAAGATTTATTCTTTAAGCTGTGCTTATTGTTCATAATTTTGTCGTTGAATAAAAATAACTATAAATCAATGACGATACATAAAAAAATTATACCGAAAGACATTTTTTTCCAATTTAATCACAAATTCCATATTACCTTGGAAGTGAAAGATGTAAATAAGAGTTTTAGGGACTATTTTATTACCCTGTAAAATAAAATTAGCTGGCAATACTCTGAAATACAGAAATATGAGAAATAAAAAATAACATTATAAACTTAACTTGTTTATTTAAATACCAAAGAGAAATTCATGTGTAATTTGAGTGACCTTCGGACCCTTTTTGATATTAGACACAAAATTGTTTTTTAAAATGATGTAATTTAAGAAAATAAAATACTTTTAAAATAAAATTGGGCTCATAGTTGTCATAAATGTACTATAAATCAGCGTTTTTATTGAATTAATTTATATAATATTAAGCTTATTTTATCCCGTAATTTGGAACATTATTCACATAATGTTTAGACAATTGAAAATGGTGTTACAAACATTCCGACGGAGGAATTGCCTCATTAAAATTTAGAGCCAAAATGCTTATTATTAATACGCTTTTATTAGGTTAACTAGTGACTAAATATGTAATGGAATCTACAAATCTATATTTTATGCATTTCTAATTGAATCTGATGAAAATACAATAAAATTTTACCATCGGACTGCTTCCTTGAAACAAAACCGAAAGTTAGATACCGAAGTCAATAATGGAACAACATACTTGGGCTTTTAATATTCGTATCATCGTGAAACTTGGCAGTTGTTTGTAGTTTCGATGACAACACAATAAAATATTATCAGCAAACCAATTGAATGAAAAAGAAGCAGAAGTTTGATCGATGAAACGGATTTTTCCAAGCTTACTTAAAGACGCCTTGTATAATAATGCATTGGAAGAGATGGAGAGAATGCGCACTCTGTGGCCCATAGGCAAAGAATCAAAAAGAAACACCTGAGCCTAATCATCATCATCTGTGCTGCTCTGCTAATTTTTATTCTATATATGTAATAAAGTATTAATAATTGTAAAAGTAATACTATAATACATTTAATTAATAAGCAAGTTCAAAGCAATATTCTCTCCTTTGGTATAAGATAAAAAAAATTCAAAATAAATTAATACTTTGAAAAACTAAAAAGAAATACACTTTTACAAAATACTGCACTAAAAGCAAAAAATGATTAACGAATCTATTTTCTCGGTCTACTCTCTGAGGACTTTTGTATAAGTACATTTGTTATTGAGTATAATATTTAACTGTAAACGCGTGGTACGCTCTTTGTCAAAATCTAATTGTAATGTTAAGCATTTTCATTCACACAATATTAATTTGAGAAGCAAAATAATTTGTTTTTGAGAAAAATCGCCCCACGGGATACTTTCACATATTATATTACTTTCGGTATAATTATGATTGCTTTCAAATATTATATTCAATAACAATCATGGCTTACACTAAAGTCCATAGAGAATAAACCGAGAACACAGATACGATAAATATTATTTTGCTTTTTACAATATTTATAGAAGCGTGTATTTTCTATTTTTTTAAACTATTCTTTTCTTATGGCTCTTGTCTTAAGTATACAATTATTGTATTTTTGCTTTATACTTTAGCTATTATACTTTAGCATAATTATTCTGGCTCTTGTCTTATGTATATGAAAAATTATTGTATTTTTGCATATGAATACTTTAGCATAATTGGCCAATAGAAGAAGAATATTGAACAGGGGAATTTTTACTAAAATTTATCAACAATTATTTAGGTATGTTATCTAACTTTCATTAATAAGAAAATATAGCAAGTGGGGGAATGAAAGAAGTGAAAGAGGGTAGAAAGCGTAGGAACTGGTCAGGAAAGAAAAATATAATGTTTTGTTATCGTTTATTACCCCATTTAGGAGGAGAAAGTGGAACATTAAATAGATATATGGCTTCGGCACAGTAAAGCACAAAAATAAAGCTATTAACCAGATAACTGGAATAGAATTATTTCAATTTAGATCTTTTAATGGTAATTCACTACATATTATGAATAAAGTTCTTCACTTTTATGAATACGGGGAGTCAGTTAAACTTACCTAAGAACACAGAACTTCTCATACTGTCTGTAGTAATAAAACGGTTGATCTGTAATGTGTATTGAATGTATTACAAATATACGAAAACATAATTTTTATCATTGCTTATTGGACTGTATTGCATTGCTTATTGAGAAAAAGTGTTAAGTACGAGTAAAACTCGCAGTACTTTTGTTCCGTAACCACTGAAAATCATTCAGGAATATGAAAGTATCAGTAAATATAAACGTTACGTTTGACCATATTAATGTAAATAATGTTTTGTACTGCATTGTATATCTTTGGCTGGCATAAAAATATCTTGACTTGTTAAAAAAGTCTGAGATTTAAAACGGCGTCTTTAATTTTTCAGTCAACTTAAATAACAAGTTTTTCTTCTTCATTATTCTGACTTTGTCAATTTCTAAAACGGATATGAAAGATTACAAATGGATGGATACGATTAAAGAAAATCAAATATTTCCAAATGTTTATAATAATATTTTTAACTCGCATATATTCGGATATATATATATATATGTATATATATATATATATATATATATATATATATATATATATATATGTATATATATATATATATATATATAGACGGTGTCCGGGAATAAGTGTCGGACAAAGAAAGACGTTATTCCATAATTGGAAAATAGTTAATTGTCGTTAAATTTAAATACAATAGGTGACTTTTCTTTTAAAAAATTGAAAACAATATTCATAATTATTAGTCATATTTTGCGTACACAAGATACTTGCGTACCTTGTTCAGCGCCGCTCGGGGGGAATAACCCGCAAACAGCTGCGAATACATCACCACTACGGTTAACCATTATACTCCGGACAAGTATTGGGTGTATTAAAAAAAGTTTTGTGTAATATATTTTTCTTGCACTCAGTTAGAAAAAGGCAGTGTTTTACGTTTTATTTCAACGACAATTTATTCGTTACAGCCAACGAATAGCGTTTTTCTTTTTCCGACATCTATTCCCGGACACCGTGTATACATTTATATAAACGAGTATTTAACATGATTTATCACTACGCCAAATTTCGAGTATCTATCTCAAATGGCTTTGAAGAAAACGGATTAAAACCTGTTTTTACTTAAATAGTCTGGCTATAATTTATCTACAACTACAACCAAGAGAGTTCTAAAACAAAGTATCACGATAAAGACTTAATCCAAAGTGAGATAAGTCGGCAGAGATTGATTTAAAAATTGAGCAAATAAATAAAATACCAGAGACATTACCAAACCACGTTTTTTTTCATATAACATATACAAGGTATTTAAAAAATTGATCCTGTAATATATGATAAATTATCCAAATAAACTAGAAATATCGCGAATTTAATTTTCGATAGTTGTTGTCATCATTGGTTATTTACATGTAAATTTAATTTTAGAGCCAGAGTAATTTCATATAGCATCGAAGGCAATTCTGGTGAACTTCAGAATTGCCTTCGAATAGGTAGTAATCAATAAAATAATGCACATATTCTTATATGAAATTTTAAATATCAGTGAGTATATAATTTTATGTCCCTTAATGTAAATTCGACAATTCTAAATAAGATGAATCCTGAAATCTTTATTTCATTTATCTTGAAAACGAGACATTACCAAAAAATCAATGGATACCTGTTGCCTGACTGATCATTATTTAATTACGCATTAATTGTGTCGGATTTAAAATATAAATAATGATGGTGATACACGATTTTTAACTAATAACGAATGTTTATAACCATAATATTTTTCTAATTATTTCTTTCCTTTCATTTTCTCATTTAGCATCATCATCAAATTCGGGTTTAGATTTTGGACTAGAAGTTTTTTGGATTTTATACTATATGCCAATCATCGCAATTGTATTCCTCGGACATAGCTTAGTTGATGATGGCCGTAATAATTCTTACCATTTTTTAACATTACGCTAAACCCATCTGTAGTGAAAGAAATTATGTTGTCGAGATCGACCTCAAACGCGCTCAAATGCTGCTCTAATAGCAAATATATCAACTTTTATTGAACCTTTTATTCTTATAAACTCGAAATTTTTGTACTGACTTCGGTTTAAGTCTTTATTGTAATACTTTGTTTTAGAACTCTCTTGGTTGTAGTTGTAGATATGTCATAGCCAGACTGTTTATGTAGAAACAGGTTTTTAGGTATTTATTAGTACAAAATATGTTAAATGGAATTCTATCTAGTGCTTTCATTCTGTTCACATGGGCTGCCATGGATATTATGTGAATAGTAATCTGTAAGTTTAGTTTTCTATGTTGGAAGCTCATTCCTAGTATTTTAAACTTGATACTGAGCTTTTAGCAGTAGTTGAATTACTGGATCTTTCAGAGTCTTGCTTTGCTATTTCACCATTATACTTAGCATGGATATTTCCAGTTGAACCACCGCGAGTGAATAAATTCACAATCACAAATCACAACACACACTACAAGAAAATCTTTTACTGGACTAGAGCAGGTTGATTGAGTCATGTGGTTTGGTTTACTGACGATCGAGCAATGAATATTTTTTTTTTTTAATTTTTAAAGCAATAGACATATATAGACATTATAGACATCCCTAAAACAATTTACCCGCACTAACCCGCAATTTGCTAGGGTTCCCCTAATTTAGGTCATTAAACAATATTGGATTCCATCCTTTATTTGAAAGGAGTAATTCTCGCTCAATAATGTACCTAAACTTTCCGAGTCTAAAATATAAAATGGGGAATTACCGCAATTAGTTAATACTGACAGAGAGTGTTGCCTGCTATTTTCAAAGATGTTATATTACAACCTACATTGGTATGTAATTTTACGAGTTTTTAGCATTTAATGAAATGTAAATCGATACTTGATTAGTATGTTATTTTTATTGCTTATGTTAAAATACATACTTACGCAATTACAGAATTTTACCTTTGAGTTACAGGTTTACAAAAGTTCCGAATCAAGCTTACAAAAGTTCCGAAATAAGTAATGGCAACCCTAGTTTTGATATATAATTGAATGGCATTTGCTATAGTTTCGTGAGTAACATGGCATAATTAACGTTACGAGATTTTGAACATAGCGGATACTGCTGGTCTTTTTTACTAATGATTTTAACAACTTAGCGTACTTTTTGTGTAAAAAGTATATGATAAATCATGTAATATCTTTCGTATTACGTTTGATTTCGTCAATGTTAGATTTGGCTGGAAAAAATTATGTTATGATTAAGCCCGCCTTCATGGACAAATTTTCTATATGTATCTCAATTATTTGTTACAGTTACGTTTTATGTAATAAATTGTGTGTGTTACTAGAAATTAGTCCGCGCAGCCAGTGGTTCAAGAGAACAAAAATTAATTAATAAAACAAAGTACCCGATCAACGTTTTTACGAAAGATAGTAAAAATCATACCCGTATTTATGTAAAATAGTAAAGACCTAAGCAACATATTTCCAACAAGTAAATGAAACTGTGAACTTGCGGTTAGAAAATCAATATGTCACTTTAAAATGTTAACTAAGTGTTGACGTCTCGCAGTCGGAGATCATTAGGCTTTCGCGTCAAAGCCTACCCGGTGATAATTCAGAGATGATAGCGGGGGGTAACGATATGTAATGCGGTAGGATATAGATGTGTCCATAGAAAAATAAAGCAGCTGTAGCGTCATAAATTTAAACAGTTTTTATTTACCCTGAACGAGTGGCTTCTTACCACTGGTTAAAAGTATCTGATCTAAAGATCCCTCACCGTAATTCATAAATGTTTAGTTAGTATTTGGCTTGGCTTTATTGGCAAACTGAGTTTTTGTAAAGAATCGATACATAATATATAAGCCGTTAGTTTGACAAAAAAAGGAATGTTAGACAAATAAATATAAAGAAACAGACGTCATTTAAACTGAAAAATAAGTTAACAGTATGTAGTAATGATTAGTTTGATCAAGTAGATATATTTTTTGACATGTTATTCGTAACGAAGATATTAAGTGAGAATATGATATATTAGAATATTCGTAAGAATATGATAATGAAACATAGGAAATACAAAATTGACCATTTTTGAATGTGATAATTTCAAATCATAGAATTTAATAAAGACGTTTACAGTGTAATCGGTACGGCCAAGTGTAATATAACAACGTCATGAAGAAAAGATTAAAAATCGTTTCACAATTCAAGACTTGCATTAAAATAAATCTGAAAATAATTTTACTTAATTTAATTTGTCTCACAATTTTTTTTTTTTTTTTTCTCTTTGTATCCTGCGATCAGTCATTAGAACTATAAGCAGGTAGGTTGTGGTATGTATCTTGTTTGGGCGAATATAGGGCTAGTTCCCTTAATCGCTCTAATTATGAAGCACGTCAGCTCTCTTGAGTCTCTTTATCGAGTTGGGCTGCAACAGCATGTGCGAAAGTGGGTTAGGATGGAATGTCAGACGATCTTTGTATGTGGCTGTGTAGCGTTTTGCTTCGTCTACGATGGTTGAAATTCGTAGGTATTCGTGGATTTCCGAATTGCGGGAGTACCATGGTGCACCTGATATGACCCTAAGTATATTGTTTTGGGCTCTTTGTAGGCAGAGTATGTTCGAATTACTGGCCGATGACCACAGTTGAATCCCATATGTCCAAATGGGTTTTATTACGGAGCAGTACACTCTTAGTTTGTTGCTTAGGGATAGTGCTGACTGTCTTCCTAGAAGCCATAGCAAATTTCTATATCGAAAATTGATTTCGTTACGCTTATTTTTGATGTGGTCTTTCCATGTCATCCTTCGGTCCAGATGAAACCCCAGGTATTTGACGCAGGACGATTGCGGTAAGGTGTTGGTACCTAAGTTGACTGCAGGACAAGTTGCACGTCTCAGAGTGAACGTGATGTGGTGAGATTTTTGGGCACTAGCTCTTATACGCCATTTGTTCAACCATTTATTTGTGTCATCGAGTTGTGCCTGCAGCAATTTACTTGCCTCTTCTGGACTGCTATTACATGCGAGAAATGCAGCATCGTCAGCATAGGTTGCTACTGTAATATTAGGTGTCTGGGGTAAGTCATTCGTGAAGATGTTGTAAAGCACCGGACCGAGTACCGATCCCTGGGGTACTCCTGCGTGGCAACTATACAAGGAAGACCTGGCGTCACGGTGTTTTACTCGAAACATTCTGTCTCTAAGGTAAGAATCCATCAAGGGGTAGAAAGAGTGTGGAAGTGCTTGCTTTATTTTGCATAGTAACCCTTTGTGCCAGACCCGATCGAATGCCTGTTGGATGTCCAGGAAAGCAGCAGAACAATATTCTTTCCTTCGTCTCACAATTATATCTCTCAATATATCACCATCAATGTATATTTATATTTCAAATAAAGAATTGAAAAATATATGTCTACAGTGTTTTCAATAAAATTTGGCGTTACAAGTAATTTTAATCAATATAGTTTTAATAGATTTAACCAATTGTCTATATATTTACTCCTGATACAGAGATGCTAATATATACCTAATATTTAAAATATTACAAGGCATGTACTAAATATAAAACTCAAAGTATTGAAAGGTTTTTATACCTAAACACACTTTTAATATACTCATAAGTAAAATAAGTTTGGTCTTATAATCAATAAAACAGGAAATATTTTGAAAACTTATTAAATATTTTCAGTTTCAAGAGCGTTATTAAGAAATGTGCGTAAATGAAAGTATTGAGTAAGGAGCGAGTGAGAACGAATGACCGAAAAATATAATTTACTATTATTCTACAGTGTGCATGCAAGTGTTTAATTAAATGAAAAAAGTATTCTACCTTTAATATTTTGACGATTTTGAATATATGTGAAAGAAATGGGCCGTACTTCTTTCTTCTGGTTATTTTCATCGTCAAAGAGGTACCTCTTTGTTCTACGTTATTGACATAGTAATCTATTACATAGTGATATAGTATTTTCTTCAGAAATAATAACAACATTTTTTCTTTTAATCATTCTGCATTTTCCCAGTTATTGTAAATCTTTCCCTTTTCTTTCTTTTCCGTTCTATCTACTATCGTGGCTGCTTTGAGTATGAAAATGTCAAGTTTACTTGTCGATGCGTCACCGTTAAATTTATATTTTCATAAGTAGTATAATTCCATAAGTTATTAACATTTACAAATATGTAAATGGTTGAACAAATTATTTTTCACAATTTTTCAAGTTTGCTAAAACTTATTTACACAACTTTATGTATATTTGCCATTATTCCATCCATAATTCAGAAACTAGAAATAAGAAAATAGATATTCGAAATTAAGCAAGGATTTATTAAAGTTCCTATGCACTTATGTAATTCAAGTGGAAAATAACCTAAATATAATGATATACTAATTACGAAAACTGAAATAAATAATAAGTCAATAAATTACTTATCTGCTTTACATTACGAAGTTCCACTAGTATAAATTTTCTTTTTCTTTCTAGGATTTTACAGTGCATGGTACACCTTAATCAAAATTATCAAACTGAGCTTTTACAAGTTTCTTTTATAAACAATAGGGCCATAATTTTACTTAAATTCTTTTTTAATAATTCTCCATAAACTTACGTAAGTACATATATATAATAATTCTCCATATCTTTCGTAAGAAATGTAAATGTAATATCTTATTAATAGAAATGTAATATCTTATTTTTATTTTAATTTAAGTTTACTAACATCTTTCATTTTGTCCGTAGATCAAACAGCTTAACCTAGAAAAAAATTTATTTCAAAGCCTAAAATATAAACAATTATTGCTTATTATCCAGAGGAATTCCTTAAAAATTTATATACATTTAAATATTTTTTTAATCTTAATTTATTGGTTATATTTTACCATATTTTATGTAGCATATTTTTAATGTATTAGAAATAACAGTAACATTTTTCATTATCCAGTTACACTCATAATTATGTCGCATCATCCACACTTATTTCTGTTATAAAATATTCTGTATATAAAATTTATGTATTTTATAATGGACTCTTAATAGAAATACCATAACGAAAACAGTTAATTCTGCTAATTGTTATTATTAAATTATTGACATAATAATATTTGCATAAAACTAAGCTTTAATGTTAGCTTAGACCGTCCCTAATCTAGATAGGAAATAATTGATATAATACCTATACAATCGACAGTTCTTTAGTGAATATTCCCATACGACAATTATAATAATATAAACCATTTTGTTATTTTGTTTTATTGCTTATAGTTGGTTACGATTTTTATTTTATGAATTAGACGTGGATCAGAAATATATCATTGTTGTATTTTTGTAAATAAATACTGCGTAGGCAGCCGCTGTGGCACAATAAAATGGCTATTCGTATTATGCAGTGGCGTCAACGATCACAACTAGGATGATTAAATTGTAACTTTTTCATTACATTAAAATATAGGTGTACAATTATAACAATAATGTTAAAGCCGCGTATATATAAGTGAGTATTATTCCCCATTAAATTACCGATTCTTTGATTATGTAGATTTTTAATATTCCTTTACACCATATGAATAATGGATGCCGGAATCGTAATTTTTTATTTTCTTCTGATCGTTCTTATTTCGCACAGCCTTTCTTCATTCTGTCATTTAACTGAATGGATTCACTTTGCTAATTGATTATTTTTTGCTACTTAGTAAAGTAATATCAAATACTATTAATTAAACACTTGCATGCACACTGTGGAATAATAGTAAATTATATTTTTCGACCATTCCTTCTCGCTCGCTCCGTACTCAATACTTTCATTTACGCACATTTCTTAATAATATTCTTGAAATTGAAAATATTTAATAAATTTTCAAAATCTTTCCTGTTTTATTATTTATGAGACCAAACTTATTCAACTTATGAGTATATTATAAACGTGTTTAGGTATAAACACCTTAATTTTTGTCGTTAAAATTGCAATTTTCACAGAATTCTTTTCAGAAAAGTTTCGTACGGTTCATTTAGTAAATACTGCAATGGAAATTGTTTTCATGTCCTTGTGTTAGGAAATGGAAGAGATATAAGCACTAAAGTTTTTCTTTCATGTATACAATTTATGTAAAGTAATATATTCAAAGAGTGAAAAATAATTTCGATATGTGTTATAGTTTAATGAAAACGCCGTGTCCTTAATATTTAAACTTTATTATATACCTAAATGGAACCATCGCAGATTTAATTGTTCTTATACTTATTAGGTTCATTTAAAGTCGACCCATATTCTTTTACACCATTTTTATTTTAAAAAAAGGTTTCAAGGGAAGCGTTAAAGTAGCATTTTTATTTATAGGGCACCTATCATTTGTGGCATGTTTTTTGTCATAAAAATAATTCTGGTGAATTGAACCCTGATATTTTTGCTGTCTGTTACCTTTTGTCTACAATAAATTTGAAGTAAAATAATCCTTAGTAGCGCTAGATAAGTTTACTTAAATTTAAGTAAAACAAATATTTATTGAGACCTCAAAACGTCGTACAAGTCTGTTTGTTTAAGCCATCATCGTCAGATGGACTTTATTGAAAGTAACAACATACAGATATGACATTATTGAAGTAACAACATACATTTTTGCTATCTGTTATCCTTTGCATACATTTAATTTTATGTGCAATAAGTTGTGATAGATAAGTTTACTTAAATTTAAGTAAAAGAAATTTTTATTTGCTCCCTAACGTTATATCAGTCTATTTGTTTAGACCACGACCGTCGGAGAAACATCATTGAAAGTAACAACATACAGATTTGTATAGTAATCTATTACTCGTGAAGTTGGAATTCATGCTCGTATATAAAATTTAAAAAATGGACAATAATATATTTTGAAATTAAGCACACTCTGTGAGTAATTAATTCTGTAAGTCATCATTGTAATTATTGTGTGATAAAGTAGCAAAATAAAAAATTATAAAAAATACTATAGTATTATGAATTGTTTCATTTTTAACATCGTAAACGTTTATTTCCTTGCGCTGCACATTGAAGTGAAAATATTTGGAAGATATAAAATAACATGTTTACAAGCCCTAATATAGGAACATGTTGTTATGTAACCACCCTCATAAATATTAAGTAAAATCATTTAAATACGAGACACATGCGAAAGCGACATGTTGAAGTACTTTGCGTAATTTACAGCTCGCTTCATTTGACCTCGAGGGCGTAAGACATGAAGATTGATTGGAAAAGTAAACGAACGAAGCTACTTTAAAAATTCTCGGTAATGAAACTGTGCGCTGACATTATATGAGTTTTTTCTGACATATTTTATAAGTTTTTTACGAAGAAAAAGTTAATTATTTTAAGCAAGAGAGTGCTTCTGAAGGAAAGTACAAGTTTCACAAATATCTGGAAACTCTTATATTATATTGTGACTCAACTATCTGGTTTAAAAGGTAAAGCTATTCATTTTTTACAAATATAATTTTTAGGAAGTTATATAAAATAACGGATGCTACAAATGAAAAATGGAAAACGTTTGGGAAGACATATGCATGTGGAGATAATGATAGAGGAGGTGTAAAATTGACGGAATCACTGTAGTGAGTTTTGTGACTTCAGACCACTTTTTAGGGCAGACGCTGTGATAGCATTTTGTACATTTGGTAATAGTTGGCTCCATAATTTTGGGGCCTATATGTTTAGTTTTTTTCCATATATTTCAGTTCTGTGCTAAGAAATGGAAGGATCTCCTTATGTTTAGAACACAGTTTAAGATCATGATAAAAAGTATTGGAATTTAGATAAGAGATATGAAGAAATGACAGCTTTTAAAAATGTTAAAAGAGGAATAGTTTTTGACATTTTCAAATCTGTTAGTTATAACCAACATTAAAAGTTCATGTGTTTTAACGCCAAAGATGAATTGAATACACAATTAAATAAAACTATGTGATATAGTATTATTTAAACTTTCTTTAAGTTCTTTACTACGACCTAGGTTTCGTTGTATTACAACATCTTCAGATAGGCTATTAGCAAAGATACTTTTATGAAATACTGACATTTCAAGATCTTTGCTGATAGCCCACCTGAAGATGTTGTAATAAAACGAAACTTAGGTCGTGGTAAAGAACTTAAAGAAAGTAGAAATAATACTACATCACGTAGTTTCATTTAATTGTGAATAATTAATTTCTACAAAATTAAAGCCAAATATGTTTAATGAATGAATTTAATACTTAGTAATAAGTGTAAAGTAAATTGGGAAATGTGAAAACCAAAACGTCGACTTGATATGTGTGCTTTTATTCAGTATGGTACAGGCGAATTGTGATTGATTATAATTGTTCATAACTTTTTTTCTCTTTTAGTTATTTTACGTCTTTACTATTAAACAGTCTAAAAATATTAAAAAGCCTCTTTTTAATATATGTCTCCGTTTATAAGACGCTAAAAATTATATTTCAAGCCTATTTTTCCTTTCTTTTGTTCCTCGGATTTCTAGCAATAATTTTAATTATAACCATTTCTACGTAAAATATTATCCAATGAGACAAAAATACCAACTGTTTCTTTCTAAACTTTTCTTATTTATTTTATTGCGGTTCTGTCAGGCTTGTTTCTCAATAACAAACGTTACTCTGCTTTTACTCTGTGCCTATTATGATTGTATATCACATCGATTTAAATTTATTTACTTAAATGTTACGTAATATGTTGAATTTATCAACTCAATAAAAAATACTTAGAATATCTCATACACAAATACAAGTGTCATATTAAAACCTTAAACTTAATTTAATCTCCCCTGGACTCTGACTCTCATTTGAAATTTGAGATGCAAAAATGTCCCAACTTTAGGTAATTTAGATAACGCTACAAATTTCAACCTTCCAGTAACGTTGAACAAAAATAATGAAATGTACAAAAATAATGTAATGTGAAATAATAAAAAGTAATGGATGTACCAAGCCAATTATTTTTTTTTGAGATATCCGAGCAAAAATGTATCATTAAAAGTTTTAAGAAACGTGGGTAAAATTTTAGCAAATATTTTAACAGCGTGTAAGTGTTTCATTATTACTCAAGAAAGGCTTATAAAGCAATAGAAAATTTAGTCATTATTAAATATGTATGTTATTAATCGTACAAATAATCTTTGAGCAGGTTTTCAGTTTTATATTAAATATAACTTTACCATACATTTTTATTCAAACGGCTTGTTCCTGACATCTGAAAGAAATGGGGAAATTTTTCAAGTTATCACTATATCCCGAATATTATATGTTTTATTCTTTATCTCCTACCTTGAAATTTTAGGACGTGGCGATAAAAATACGGAGTCTTTTAATTTCGACTCGTCGAAATATTCTTCTAAGCGTTACTTTCATCATTTCTCAATTTCACTATTTTTTATTTCATAGATAAAAGTATGTGTTGATGTATTAGTTGGAGATCCAATTAAAATACGTCAGAAAAATTAGGAATGTCGGCACCTCTCCTTATATATAAATTAGAAATAGAAACTTGTTTGTGTGTCTCATTGAAAAGAATAGGTTTTTTGGATAAAGTCACAAAAATAATTTTTTTAGTGTTTTGATAGCCACTTGAAATGTTTTTAATAATGCATTGATTACTCGGTAAAGCAAAAACTATTGAATTAATGTTGGTGAAACAAGTCCGTCTATCCGTTCATCAGTTCGTCTCGTGTTCTTCATAATGTTTTTGCTCCCGTTTAAATAAAAATATGTTTGTTTCATGGTTTCAATAAATGTATAAGTGAACCAACGATATTTTAAATCGGTCAATATAAACTTGCAGTTAAAGAAATTCCTTTGGTCTTGAATACTCGATACTATTATATCAACGAGTGTTATATATAAAAAGTACATGTCGATTTTGCCAGGTTTTGATGCTACAAATACTTCTACAATGGCACCAGCTAAGAAATATATTAGCGAAAATACGTTCACAGCTAAGATGTACAGTAACGAATACAATCCAATTATATCGATTAACTTAGATTGAGTTTACCATGTATCAAGAAACTTTTATTTCGTAACAAAATTTTAGTTTATGTCGTCTCTTCATATCTTTATATAAATTTTCACCCAAAAAGTTGTTTTAGGTGGACAAAAATATGTTAAGTATAAATTTCAGAAAATTATTATAATTGACAATATTGTATTACAAAGTATCGTCACACTTCATAACATAAAAGACAATTTTCGTATTAAATGTCTTCAAAAATTGTTAATGCGTCATTGCACATTGTCAAAAAATTTTGACTTAATAAATGTTACAACATCGAATCATTTCATTATGTGAGACGTTAGCAAAATGCTAAATAACATTTTGCAACTTACATTAGCTTATGTTTATCTAATGAAATTTAGAGCTAGATGGAGAATATTGAAGTGAACCACTATAAAATTAGATAAATGTCGTGTTCCTTAATACGAGTGAACATTCATTATTTATTACGAGCCCTCACTCTCCAATATCAAATTGCGATTCAAGACATGTTTGCCTACCTATTTCCATTTAATAAATTTTGTAACATTTAAATTATTATTATTTCAGTTTATATTCGAATTTATTGGAAAATTAATATTGATGTATTTGTCGAAAATATAAATACCAAATTAAAATTAATCTATGTATCTAAGTATCAACGAAACTTTGTATAGCAGGTTTTTATATTTTACCGTGAAAGTATTTTAATAACTAATTGAATTATTCAATTTATAATTTTTATATAAGTTTAACTGCCTACAGTTAGCGCTGTACTTACATGTACGGTTCACTTGTTAACTTCATCTAAATTGTTTTGTTAATCCGGTTGGTACTATGAGTGTGATAATTATCAACCAGAAACAAACATATAAACTCTTTATAAAAACTAATTTGAATAAACTTGGGGAAATGCATCAAGTGTGGCATATTAGGTATACTTGTACATGGACATGGAAAACCTGTATTTTGCCTGCGGTTTCACCCGCGTGGGCTCTCGATTGAGTCGGTTTTATTCAAGGCACAATGCGACTTTCGCAGCACTTCTAAATTATATTAAATATTTTACCGTCTTAAAAAGGAATAGAAGTTTTAGGCTCTTGAAAGGTCAAAACGTGAGCAATATATTTAAGATACATGTTGCATTACGTTTTGTTAACATATTTTACTACAACACTTTTTATTACAGACTAAAAATCATCGAATTTCTTCTTGGAGTAATTTTACGTTAAAAAGTACCTTATGCTGAATTTGAGGCAGGAATTACAATTTAAATTACATGAAAATCTGTTTGGAATTTTTTTCCATACGAAGCAACTTTCGGATTTATGATGATAGTAGCCATGGCTAATTATATTTTTAACTCTTTCAGTTCCAAGTTAATATCGATGCCGGCAAATGTATTGTTTTAAAAAAAGAAAGCGGCGGACATATTTATAAAACAATATAATTATCTCTTTAGATATTATCATAATGAACTTTGGAATTAATAATATTTTCAATAATAAGAAAATTGTTGCGAAATTATTTTTCACACACCATTATTTCTAGGAATGCTTGAAATAAGGTTGATAAAAAATATTACATAATTAAGTTAAAATTCAATTAAATCATTTTTACACAATTTGAAATATTTAAATAAACTAAAATATAAGAACAAACGGCCAAAATTAATTGTACAGGTTTTTTTGTTCCAAAAATAATCAGTGACATTAAAAAGCGTACAGTTGGATTAATTTATGAATTATTTACTTCGATTTTTTTACAAATCACATTTTCAAAACCTGATAAATGATGAGTACCATTAGATTTTACATATAATAAATCACATGTCACAATTTTACATACAACACTTAATAGAACGGGGCCGATTCATTAAACTGTTTACAAATATTAATATTAATTTTCACCATGTACCAAGCGTAAACTCTTATATAATACATTACCCGTTTAGTTCGATGGTGAGCATTATTCTGTTGATCCGTTTTTTTCGTACAAATCGCTTCTGGAAGAGATTGTAATTTAGAAGACAGCACAAATATAGAAAAGGAGAATTGTTACATAAAATAGAAACTAACATCCTTACGTAAATAATAACAGCTAAGGATAAAAGGAAATATATTATGAAGAAGTAGATACAACCTTTAGTACTATTAATAATTTAGAAACATATCACGTATATCGACATGCAAAGTAAGTTAGACTGTTATGCAATTAAAAGATTGATTGATTAAAAGATTGAAGTTGTATTCCGTATCTACGTATATAAATATCCCTGTAGAAAAAATATTATCATTCAACATGAATATGGAATAGTATCTTACTAAAATATTACACTGTTTTAATTACAATGTTATTCACGTTGCAATTAAAATAATCTCAAATTTTATGAAACAATCGTTAACCTCATTCTTTATGGAAACTCACGCATTAGGTCAATTTTGAAATACTGTATAGATAACGGTAATTGTAGCGAGTTGTTACAAAAAAGTTAATACAATTTCATATATTTATTGATTATGATTTATATTAAATTTTATTACGTTAATTTTATGTAACAAAGTGGGACTTGAAAAATAATTATCTCTCTATGTTATTTTTTGTCATATTTCTCGTAATAATCTGACCGCGAAATATATATAAAATTCTCTGATATATATGTGACCAACTACGTATTTTAAAGCGAATGAATCAATAATACCAAACGTAGTGTAGTAGATAGCTTTATGCTATCCACATTCAGACAAGAGATTTGACGCAAAAACTTTGAAAACATTTTCATGTAATCAATGATATACACGAACACACACTTTTTACTTAAGTAAACGTACATATGCATTCTCACATTCGAAGAAAGATTCACATGAGTCTGGGTACCACTCGCCTCTCAAAGCACTAGGTACTGAGCATATGCTCCGGTAGTTTTCCCACAGCCATCGTTCAGCAGCTTAAACTCATGTCACCCGTTAGGGAAGACCTTTCACAAGCAAACTTAGCCAAAACTGATCTTAGCTCCATCGTAAGAAAAATTACAGTGCAATCTCAAAATAGTCGATTTACAAAGCGCTTTAAAAATAAACAAAATTGCACATTAAACTAGTTTGAAAATCAAATTAGCTTTTTTGTTTACGCAATGCAACATGCAATTAATTATCTGTCTTTATCATGCAGTCATTCTCGTGATAGTATATTACCAAAGACGTTTCTGTGATTTTAATAAAGAAGGTTTTTTAAACTATTTCACAAAATTTACGATTCAAACTACTCGAGATACCGATTTCCACCGGTTACGGTCATAAAATGGCTACTGCTACGGTCTACATTACTAATAAAAACTAGGTCCATAGAGAATATACTCTGAAACAGCAAACAATTCAAAGATGGTCTCCATTGTTTATGTGATCCATCCAATTTTGTTTGATTATATTCCTAATATTGTATGCCGTCCATTTTAATCGTAACCATACCTTAACGGGACAAGCGTATTTATAATTTTGAGCGCATGTAGGTAGAATAATGCCCCAGCGATACTCAAGATATCTCACGGAAAATAATTACTGTTTTATGCATACGCGTACTAGTTACCAAATGCATATCAATTTATTGAAATGGAATGATAATCTAATGGTAGGTACAACGATAAGTCAAGTATCTTTCAATGTAAAGTAGAAACGTGCCCAATTCTTAATTCTTATTAAGTATAAAATATTCACGATATTGAGTTTTTTGGATATAAAGGTTTAAACCCCTTCTTTAAACTACCCTACGAAAAACCATCTATTACCCATTCGTTCGACCACATACGAGCGTCACTTTTGAAATAGTTGCCTTTACGTCACAAACATTTTTATGCAATATTAACGACCTGGATTGGTTGGGATGTTTCCCCCGCACCTGCAAAGTGTCCGAAAAAAAGGACTGAATACTTCCCTCTCTTTCACACGCGCACTATATCCTTCCTCGATATGTGTTTTATATTTTAAGTATACACATATCAAATAACACGACTTGAAATTTTGTGAAAACAATTTCTTCTTCAAAGATTACAACATACTATTTATTTAAATCCTTGTCATCATCACTTCATCCACTTTCATTATGATGCTTCCTTCACTTCCCAAATTATCTTTCTTAATTTATTACTTAATCCGTTTTTCTTTGCAACATAATACAACTTAAAATTTTGTGCTAATTATTAATTCTTTCACTTCCACAATTCCATATACTCCTTATTTTCATATTAGTAATGCTTCTTTCTCGTCTCAAATCCATTTTTCTTTTATATTTTTAAATATTATCTCTTCTCGTCCTTATATATTTCATGTTATAAATATATATATGAAAATAATACATCACATTTTTTAATAATCTTTTGTTAAACTTTGCTTCTTAAATGCACCTTTACTAATATTCTTTATTTTTTTATTTTATTTTCTTTTTTCCTTTTTTTCTAATCGTTTTGCTCTTCCGCCTGTATATTTCCTTCTGATGATTCTCCCTCTACAACTTTCTACTATCCCTCCGCTCGCTTAATATGTATTACATTTTATCGCGATTGTTTCCCCATTTTGTCATTTTGCCACTCTACATCTCCCTCTATCCGCGATTTGACAGTATGTATGGTAGACTCAAAATTTGGAATCAATTTGTTCCCTGTGTTTAAATCTTTTATGTATACTTTATCACCGGGTTCTAAATTTTGATATATGTGACCTTCTCTTCCTATCTGTGTACTCTTTTCCTTATTCTTTTTGTTCCTTGCGTTTATCTTTTACTTCAATACCCGCAGGTCAGAGATTCAATATTTTTATAATTAGTATTTTATCTCTGAATTGAGTCTTTCCAAGGACATTTCTTTTCAGCCTGATAAATCCTTAGTAGCTTAAGTATACCCCAGTTGTGGCATTCAACCTCCTCATTCTGTTCGGACCAATACGATATTGAATTCTAAAATATTATGTAGTTCTCGAGATAGAAAGTATAATTCATCACTGAAAAACTCTTTGCCTCGTTCTGCCGTGATTGAAAGTAAACATCCCAAACGACTAAAAATTTTTCTTAGCAACCGTGTCATTTCTTTGCTTGATATATCTCGATAAGTTTTTCTTTATTTATATCTCCAATAGTAGTCAATAACCATATAAAAAAGAATCATCTAATGGTAAAGGATACAGAAGATCTATTGCGATATCCACCCAAGAGTTTGAAGTTAATTCGCATCTCTTCAAATGATAAGGTGGGTTAAATGTCGATACGAGCATACTTTGCAAGATCTCATCATTTTTTTCAACTCGACACTTTATCTCAAACTTTAGTCCCAAATCTTGCTTTTATAGCGACTACACCGAGATACAATTCATGTGCTTCCGCTAAGACTAGGTTTCTTAATATTTTGAATCGAATTTTTGACCCATTTTTCTGCATAATTTCTCCATAAAAACATAAATTTCTCCATAAAAACATAAATTTCTCCATAAAAACACAAAACGTTTTCAAATATCTTATAATTTTTGACGCTTTCTTCCCAATTATTTTTGTTCCTTACTTCTTGTATTCCTTCATCTTGCTTTAAATTCTCTCTAATATCCTTCAATGGTAACTATTGGCCGCGATAGTGTCACGATATCATGTGTGTAATTATTGGTTTGCCAGGGCAGTAAATGATCCTATACTTGTATGATTGAAGTCTGAGCATCCATCTCTCGATCCATGCAATGTAAACTTATAGCCGAATATGACTTCCAGCGGCTTATATTTGGTGAGCAGGTCAAAATCCGTCCAAAAACAAATGGAAGTATCTAACTGCCGATACGAATACCGAAGCCGCTTTCTCAGTCTAGCAGTAGCGGCGTTCACAATTAGATAATGTTTTATTTCGAAAAACGATAATGCGTTTTTCCTTATTATTTATTTAAACCAAAAGGAGACCTAATGCAACTGGATCCGCGTCCACCGACCTTTGGTAATAACTGATCCATTGTTGGCAATAGACGGTTTTTCCATTTTATTGCTGCGTCTTCACCATGTCTAAACAAAAGCGGATGTCACCGTTCTCTTTCGTATCGGAAAGATAAAAGATATCTATTTGCCTTCTACTTTCTCAGTAATGTCTCCTTGTTACTGTTCCTTTATCTCATTTTCCATTTTTTTTCTAAAGGTATTGGAATTCTTTTGTACTCTTGCACGTCCAGTTTTACTGACTCGTTGATATGTATTTGAATGGGGAATGCCTCTTTGAGTACAATTTTAAAAATGACTATTGCCATGGTCGTTTTTCCAAGTACGTTTCTAATATGTCCACCAATGACATAAAAAAATGCATCTGCTTGTTTATTTACCAAGTGGATAGTGTATCAGAAGGATCCGATTAAATTTAGCGGCGTCTTACTCACATAGTCCAGAAATGTTTTATTTGGGTTCTGTGTTTGCTCCGTGATTTTAATGTTGTTTTCCTTCATCGTTGCCTATGTTTTGCCCGTAATCAAATTGTGCTTACGTCCAGAATCGATTAGTATGTCCACTTTTGTCTCCCATATTGGCATACCATCGCCTCATCTCTGTCTACACTGAATAAATAAAATTACTCTCAACTATATTTCTATCCTTTTGTACCCCGACATTGCTTACATCGAATTCTGTCTTTCTCATTATACTTTTATTTGTATTTAAGTTTTCCTTTTTAGAAATTTTGTTTTGCATTGTAATTTACAGTGTCCTAATTTCCCACTTTCCGAATTTTTTTTCCTTTCGCAGGGCATTTTTCTTCAAAAGCTAATTGATTCCAAACATTCTCTTTATTCGTTTTTAGCTCCTTTGATCAGCTTCCTATCTTATTCACTTCTTGTTCATTTTGTTTTTCTTTTTTAGCTAAAACATTCTAATTGTCTATTTACTAGCTCTGAAGTATTTGCTTCCGCAATCACGTCATCAAGGGCCATATTATCACCTGTTTTGAATACATTCTTTCTCAATTATTCCGCCATACATTTCTTAGATATTTGATCAATAATCTGTTTTTTCTGTCTCTAAATTAACGTTTTCTTCCTATTTTAAACTTTGGAATATGTGTTTTTCAAATCATTTACTTTTTCAGCACGAAGTATTTATCAAGTATTTTATATCCGTTTCAAGAATATCAGATTATTTAGTAACAATATCAGCCCCACGTATGTTATAAAATATTTCCTGAAGTTCAGATTCTCCAGTGCAACGAAATTGTTTGTTTATATATATATATATATATATATATATATATATATATATATATATATAATCCAAACAACAAAATCATAGTCACGAAAAATATTATTATTTTAGTTATGTCACATTGCATGCTTGTTTTTAATTTTAACCTTACCTAACACTTCATTTGATTTAAATTGAGTTGTAAAATCGTTATATAATTCATATCATATAAGTAGATATGTTACCCGTATTTAAGCCTAATAAAGAGACCAACAAAGCCAGTCAATTCGTTTTAAGCCGATTAAAATACAAACACACAAGTTATTTTATATATACAAATTATTAATTATGAAATTATGTCTAATAAAGAATACATTTCGAATATCAAACACGCCATATAATTCAAAGTTAACTGTCAGCATTCCTTTGGGATAGTACAAAACTATATTTGTGCACTAGCGTAAATCATGATCTAAGCTACTTTCCTTTTTCTTTCGATTACTGTATAGACTCTTCTCACGACTCGCACGTCCGTTCTCTCCGTCGTGCGTCACCGAACTGTGGGGCTGTTCCCCCCCCCCCCTCCTAAAATGTGTGTGAAGGAGACGACAGAATACTTTTCGTTCCTACACACATACACTATAGGGGAAGAAATATAGAAATAATAGTTGCATCTCACCATGTTGATCGAAGAAATTGCATCCAAAATTTGATAGCAACATGCCCTAAAGTAGTCTCTGAGGTTGCGCTAGTTCCGCACGTGGTTTACTTGGCGACGTCTTTCGTGTTAAGATATTTTTTAACAAAAATGAGCGAATTATGAGGTGGAAACACAAATTGTATCCGACTTATATTTTTAAGATTTTTAGGAAAATCTGTTATTAAAAAAAATAATTCGCAAAAAATAATTTCGAACAAAATTATGTATAATTTCATTATAATAATGACAGGATCAAGAAATATGAAAAATATTTTATAATACGCGGCACGGTATTACTTCAACGGTCGCTCGCTAATATAACAAAAATAAATACGGAAACATTTCAAAACAACATATATTTTGTTCCAAAATGTATGTGTATTGCCTTTATTTATAAATTAAGGGAGATAAATTGTGCAAATATGGACGGCTTGTAAATAAATCAATTGAAACTCTAAATGCTTTATCCTAACCGGATTTCTTACACTATTTTGAAAGCAATCAAATTAAAATAACTGAAACAATTAATATTTTATGCACATAATTATGAAACTCTCTTCAATATTTCGATTCCCGTGGTTCTGTTAAAAATAATACAAAACGAAAACAATTGTTAGTTCTTTTTGTCTCAAAGGAATTAGTTGTCAGAAAATAGTAGTTCAAAATGAAACTAGTGACATAGTCCTATAGATGATAATGTTATACCAGCGTTGTGGGGTCAGTTGAAAAGAGGATTCCGTTTACGTTTAAGAATATATGAAGGTTAGTAGTCATATCTTTAATCCTCTTCCGATGTCGTTACGATAACAATCTTAAAATCAATGCCTATTTAATCCTTTGTAAGAGTATATTATTATTAACTACCTAAGAAAAGGAGCTTTAATAATATTTTTTATTTATATCCCAAGCCTTACTTATTATTTTACATATTTTATGAGCAACAATTGACTCTAAAACATATTTTGAAATTTGAAATTATCCAGTTGACGTTTGATCTATCAATTAAATAACAGCTAATATTTAATTGCCGATATATACTTTGATTTTGTTTGCACTGATCTTACATTTATGTGTTGTTGTTTATTTTTTAGTATTTATTAAGAATTTTTATACAATGAAACAGTATGTATGTAATAAAGAATATGATTTTACGATGTGCTAAAATAGCAATAGATAAAAAGTCTGTAAATATTTATGTTTCAAAAAAATGAGACTGAAGAATTGACCATTTCGAAATGATAATCTGTTTATTTGAACTTCTATCACTTAACAGAGATATATTTTAACATATTTAGCATAGACATATTTCAACATATTCAACATAGACATATTTTAATTTTTACCTGATTCTTTTAAGGATAGTTGTACTAGCCATCAGTACGTCATCAATGAATGAGTCATCGTGATGAAAATTATATAAAGATGTAGCGAATGAAAACAATGCATCTAAGAGCTCATTTTATTTTTTAAACCTATTAAGTGTGAGCAAGGCGGAGTAGCTAATTGAATTATATAGAGGATGCCCCATATAACTGCTATTAGCCAATGAGTTGCTTAAAGTGGATGCTAGATATATTCGAAGCTAATGCCATACAATAACAGTAAAACGCATGAGAGTTGAGGAATTCTATATCTTTAGGTTTAAGTTCACGGCACGAAAAACCATTTAGTCAGTTTATGTGGAATTTTCAATTTAATTAAAAAGTTTCAGAATTTGAGAAGTGAAGAAAATAATAACTATTGACAAAAATTACATTAGTTAATATCACATCCTGCCTTACGTAATAAAACGTTTCTTCCACTCGACTTTGATACTATTTTCGTTGTTTGTATTCAATTATAATATCCAGTAAATACTTAACCAAAATCACTTAACTATTCCATTAAGAATTAATCAAATAATGTCATCGAGAAATCAATCAAGAAACAAAATCGCTATAACAGAATCTACAAGGATTATTAGTAAATTTTTGTTTTCATATTAAAAATATTTTTTTTTATTCTTTAGTCTCATATATTATCTTTAGTCTCATATATTTTTATTCTTTAGTCTCTTATATTCAGTCATATGTTCATTGAAGTAAGCAAGTTACCTAAATCGTGCAATACCGTGTTTTTAATTACCAAGCCGCGAATCGGGAGAAAAACTTCTGCGCGAAAATATTGTTTAACTAAATGATTTGGACGTCAGTTGCGTGTCGTATTTGGTTCTTTAATTAAAAGATAAAGAAGCAGAAACATTTTTTGCTAATATTTTAATTCTGGTAAGCGAGGACCAGCGTATGCGACACTGGATTTCCTTCTTTGGGATCCTAAAGAAGATTCTCGCTAAGTTTGAGCAAAATCTAAAATGTGCAGGCTTTATCAGTTAGACGATTTCACGTGGACTGACTCATATAGTTAAGTCATTAGTCAAATAAATAGATTTTTCTTAACAAACGAGATTTAGCAATTTCAGGTAATAGATGCAAAGACGCAAATTTTGCACATACTTTTGATATATATATATATATATATATATATATATATACGTATATACACATACACACATATATGTGTATATATATATATATATATATATATATATATATATATATATATTATACATGGTAGTAACACTTTCCAGCCGAACATATGAGTACATTGCAATTGGCGAAGTGAGCTTAGCTAGAAGTGAAGTATGAAGAGATGTAAGAAGGATATGAGCATACGTAATCTGAAAGCGGGTAGACGCACTAGGCAGACGTAACATAACTAAACCTAACACAATTTAACTGAAAAAACCCAATTCACCATGATTCAACCAAACTCAACACAACCCAGACTAATCCGATATTATCTAACCCAACATGACCAACTTAATCCAGATAACCCAACGCAACTCAACAGAGTCAAATTTCGTCCAACAAAGACCAATATAACCAAAAAAATCCAACACAATCCAGCATAACCCAAAACCAATAAAACATAACCGAATATAATCTGGCCCAGCAAAACCCAGCATAACCTAACAAAACCCGGTATAATCAACCAGAGCTCAACACAACCTGACATAACCTAACAAAACACGAGCCAACACAATGTAATTCAATATAACCTTATTTAACCCAACACTCCCCAAACCAAGATTACCCAACCCAATCCAACATAACCCGAGGTAATTCTACCCAATTCAACATAACCTATCCCTATGTAAACCAACATTACCGAACACAATATTACACAAAATATCCCAACCTACAACCAAAATACCCAACCAATATAACCTAACACAACATAGCTCAAGCCAACGTAACCGAAACCGACATAATAAAACCTAACCTAACATAATCTGATATAACCAAATTCATCCACACATAACAAAAACTAACTCAACATAATCCAACTCAATCTAAAATAACCAAACATAACCAAACCCAACACTATGTAACCGAACCTTACATAACATAACCCAACCTTACATAACCTAACCCAACATAACCCAACTGAACACAACATAACTCAACCCAACACAACATAAGCCTACCTAACTCAATCTAACCCAACCCAACACAACCCAACCCAACTCACCATAACATAATACAACCCAACTCAACTTAACATGATCCAACATAACCCAAACTAATTCAATACACCTCGACATAGTCTAACCTAACCCAACCCAACATAGCCCAACATAATTCAACTCTATACAAACTAATCCAACATAACCCTAGACAAAATAACCCAACATAATCCAATCTAACCTAAGATAACCAACATAACCTTACATAACCAAATTCAATCCCACATAACCCGGATCAACTCAACACGACCTAATATAATCCAACTCCACCTAAAATGATCCAACATAAACAAACGCAGCCCTACATAACCCAACCCAGTATAACCAAACCCAATCCAACATGATCTAAGTCAACCCAACATAAATCGACAGGTGCATAAATAAGACTAGCGTATGTAGAGTACTTCACGCTCGAGTTCGCCTTCAACCTAAAAATCAATGCTGAACAGAAGAGAGCTTGGATATAAGACAGAGCTTGGATATACCATCAGTGTGTTCAGTGATTGCATACGGATGGGACATCCGAGTCCCATGCGAATGTGAGCAACACACAACAGACAAACAGATGTTTGTCTGTTTATTTCAACACGCATCACGTAAATACAACTGAATCAATTCAAATGTAGTTTTATGAAGAAGAAGTTTTATGTAGGAATTGACTTAAAAAAAATGTTTAATTTTTATTTCATCAGAATCGGTTTTTTCGCGACACATACGGATTAAATATTTTCAAAAATGAATATATCTTACATATTGACTGATATTATTTACTGTACTACAACCGTAAGGAACTGCCTTGCTACCGTAAGAAATACAAATGTGAGCAGACATGCGGGCAGACATCGTTTTCAGTCGTCTTTCGAACGTAATATTTTTCGGTGTTGTAGATGAGACGATTTTGATTTTCTGCTTTATATTTGCTAATCATACATACATACGCTATAAAAATAACAAATAATTAACTAGCAAGGGTTTCAATAATGAATGTATGAAAATATAGAATCAAATGAAATATTTCTCAAACAAGTATTCATGGAAATTAAATGGTGTTGTATAGAGGCTGGTATGTCCAGGGGCATATAGTTTGAAATACAGTTCAAGGAGTTTTTCTTATTTCCACTGAGTGATGGAAAAAAACAATATTTGTAGTATTTTAAAATTTATTTTTGACTAGCTCCACTGACGTATGGATTTATAGAAAATATTTTAACATAACTTTAATACGAATATATGAAACATCACTTTTTACTAAAGATATAGAAATAATTTTTTTTTATAAGTACATTTCCCATTGAATTTGTCTTATCAAATTGCTATATCTTCTTTTCTAATGGTGAAAAGGAATAAAATATATCCTATAAGTCACCTCAGACTCAGTAGAAACACTTGCGTAATGCGTGAACATATGAACTCACAGACAAACCAGCAAATAATTCAAAATCATTTTTTGTGTTTTTTTCTAAACAATTTTTCATTTATACATTCAAGGTCCGCTAATTCTGCAATTTCTTTGCGTGGCTGGACAAAAAGTTTACACACTTTTTTACAATAAAATTAACAAACCTTAATACTAAACATACCAAGGTAATTAAACTAAGAATATCGACAACAGATTAGAATTATAAACAAATTAACGAAACAAAAAAGCTTAAAACGAAAATAATCAACATCGAAATATTTTTGTGCGAAAGACGACTGGAAATGACTCTGTTCTCATGCCTTTGCCCGTATTCGGGCTGCTTAATCAAGCTCTACTTTTCTCACACTACTAAACACTTCATTTCTGACCACCCACATTTCGCCAGTGTATGTCTAGGTGGAAAAAATCTTGATGATATTTTGCAGCTAATTTTCGTAAACTTGAACGAAAATTAGCCGTCAAATATTATTATAGTTAATTAGTGATTAATTCAAACATAATTAAAATCTAAAATAAATAATAGTAATCATTAACAAAAAGCGTTTTTTTGGTTTTGATAACGGTAATATGGTTAAAGAGTGTAAGGAATATTAATGGTTTTTTTTTTCATTGGTGTATGTTTATTACAATTGAACTAAAAAAAATCAGATAAAATATTTCAATATTTTTGAAATATTTTATAACCATTTATACATATAACAAATTTTCAAAACTTCACTTTTTTAAGGTAGCTTCTGATAAATTTGCTTTGCTTCATCTTTTTACTTTCTAGAATTTTGCCAAAAATTAGGTGCGAATAATAATAATTTCTGCAGTTAGTTTCTTAGTTGTTTTACAGACAAGGTAAACTATAAAGATTATATAACAAATATATAAAGATTGTAGATTTTGTATCATCACGGTAGGCCTATAAACAATATAAGTCATCTCAAACATCGCCCGTGGAGGCGATTTTGGCAAGTTTATCTTGACATTCTGTGACTGGTATATTTTAGACTATTTAAATAGTTAATTTAACCAGTACATTTAGAAATGAAACAAAAGTTTCGCCTTTAACTAATAAAAGTCAACACAGGGTGTTTTTACAAGCCCAGCGTCAATTCAGCACGTCGCCGGGAACGGCACGTCGTCAGCAACGGCTGGGTGTCATTAATGGTAACGGCTACTAATAACGGCACCGCACCGACACAAGCCTGTGCAAACAAAACAAGGCACGGCGCTTTTTGTCCGTCATCATGCCGTCCTGTTTTCTAAAAATTAGAGGAGAAGACAATTTTATGACAATTTTAGATATATTGTATGCAACTCGTCAGAATAAGGTTTTTATGCGTGATAAATTATATCTAAGCTATCTGATATAAATACGGTACCATATCGGCTGCTATTGGGCTCACCTATATTACAAATAGAATATGCAGAATGCTTACATCGGGGAAGATAATGAACTACCTACCTTTTGATTTCAAATGAGTTTTTTTAATAATAACACGTATAATTAGACACAAAAGAACCTGAAACAAGTGAAACTACTTCTACTAGCTCATTTAATATGACAATACCATATTTAGATATTTTTTTTAAATGGTAATACAATTAAATGGCAGATGGTAAAACTAGGAAGTTTGCAGCAGGGAGTGGAGCATTTACATATTTTCATACATTTTTTTCTTCCGCTGCTGCTGTGTCAACTGTGCAAACTGATGCCATACATATGCCATCCTATATAAAAACATCCTTTGGATTGGATGACCGATGAAGTGGGAAAACCTTTACAACAAGTAATGGTAATCAACTGTAATTGTTCAGTTAATATCATACGACATTTTATACCTTGCTCTCTTCTTAATCCAAAAATTATTTTAACTATGAGTGATTGGTTTTATTTAATGATTCGCGTAAATTGGTACAAAAAAAAAATATCATTGCCATTACGAAAAAGAAGTCCGATACAAATAAGTGCCTCATACTTATGTGTTTTTGTGGCTCCATATAATTTCTTCTTTAAGATGATTTTCATTTACTATAAGCCAAATAAAAGATTTATTATTATCTTGGATTCTTTTATTTCTGCCATATAAACTCTTTAAATATAATAATTTATATTTTATTTTTTATATTTTTATAAATAATAATTTATAAAACGTTCTTTAGAGCGCATATTTACGCTGCAGGTAATTTTTTTTGATACTAGCTCGATTTTAAAAAAAAATAATTGTCCTGTCAAATATCAAATTCATTAGTGAAAGGGTGAATTTACAAACTTACCATATATTTGACTCTAAGCCGATAGCATTTTAAGTCATCACACTATACTCTTACATATATACTAATTGATAGAAAAAGGATATAGACATCTTTGTCGGTAAACTCAGGACAATACTAAAATTTTAAATTTATTAAATTTACGCACACCTGCAAAATGTTATGTGTATCGCCGTTTAAATTTCTTCTCTTCACCGTGGTATGTTGGATTGATCACAAGGCATACAGCCTTTGACGATGCGGCGCACCGCGGCGACCCGGGTTCGATTCCCGGCCGTTTGTAGAACGGGGCTGGACTGGTGTTGTGGTTGTATGTAAGAGATTGCTCTCGTAGCAATAAGTCCGCCATATGTATCAATTAGATACATTAAAGTAGATAAATATTTAAATAAATTTCGAATATTGAATATATTTGGCGTTCATTTTGTAGAAATTCATTACTCACAGTTGAATGAAACTACTTAATGTAGTATTATTTATATTTTCTTTAAGTTCTTTACCACGACCTAGGTTTTGTTGTATTAAAACATCTCCAGGTGGGCTATTAGCAAAGATCTTTGCTGGTAAAGAACTTAAAGAAAGTAGAATTAATACTACATCACGTATTTTTATTTAATTGTGAATAAATTTCATTTATACTCACGGACTGCACTTCCGACGCTCGATGAGGCAGCATCATCGCAGGCGCAACTTACTTCAGGCCGCACCTTCATACTTTGAACTTTAAATTTATACTTATAATTACACTTTATATTTCAAAATTATACATTAGATATAACATTCTACATTGAGTTTTTTTATGTTCGCGCAAACCCTATTTGGTGCAAATAACGTAACGTGGAATTTAAAATCGAAGTTATTTTTAAGCTAATATATCAAGTTCTTGTTTTTAACATTGACTTATTTTCAATAACTTCAAATAACATTTTAGAAAGGAGCAAAACCAATTAATTCACTTCATTAATATTCCAACTTACTAAGAGTGCAGCACAAGGGATTCAGTATCTCATTTTCCACCTCGTGTTTTCTACCAAGTGAATGCATTTCCTGGTCTTTGACAGGCGTAAAAATATTACAAATTTCTGAAAAATTACGAGATTTAAATGATTTATTTATTTCCGAAACAACCGAACATAAAATTATGAACAAAGTAAGGTTTTGAAGTTTACGCAATATTTGTAGGAAACTATAGCGAATATCCTAAATATTGAATTTTTTGAAATATGCACCATATTTGAAGGATATAGCAGACAATGTATTTACATGGTAAAAATGAAAGTATATAAATAGTTTAATAAAAATACTATGTACCCTTTAATGTTTGTAAGTAAATAAATGCACGCGAAACCTTCGCGGTTCAAATTCCGTTCGGGCTTGGCAGCTTTTTTAAAATTGTTTTTGCTTATGGTGGTAGGATATGATATAATAAATATTATATCCTACTACCATAACCATTAAAGTAATTTTATGATAAAAAATTGAATTTTTTGCTCCGAAATTCCAAATTGATTATATTAAAAATGGTTCGGTTTCCTTAGGTTCATAAAAAAAAAGTTAATATCAGAACGATGAGGGAAATGAATCTTGTGGCGATATACCGTGAGGAAAACACGCTCGATATATAAACATTATTTTAATTTTTTTGCTTTTACACGAGAGACGAAGAGAATTTTATTTAGCATCGTATATAAAATGTTGGTAACTTACCGAATAATGTATTAAATAAATTGACGATGAATACCACCTAATATCGAAGATAATTGGGGTAAGATGGAAGTTACAATATTCAGCAAGTAGGCCGGTAATATATATTATCTTATTTCCATGATTATAACAATTAAATTAAGTTTACTGCGTTGAAAATATATGACTCAAAACATTTGCTGAACCTTTTAGGGAGCCTCATTATATTCGGCAACACTGTAAACGTGAAGGAGACAGTGAAGTATGAGGGTGGAATAATGATTGTTAAGGAAGGCAATAGTCTGAAAGATTAAGGACACGATAGTACTAGATGAAGAAAAATTTTTTTGAAGGCGCTCTCCACCCCATATCAACCGTTGACACTACATTGGTGTCACGCGAAAACTATCGGAAGAATGCCGATTACATTAAATTGGTGTTGCATGAAAAGCCATCAATCAAGTGTTGGTGATATCACTGATAATATAAAAAAGTATGTTTGCTTACATAAACTTTCGAAATTTTAAGAAAATTGAGGCATGTGATTTAAAACTATAGAAGGTTTTGCGTTTTGCTGAGATTTCAACGACTATACGACTTTTAAAAAATGCCGGCAATAAGCTATTGTATTTACGCAAGATCTACCAGTGCGAAACAAAATAATTTTTATCAGATTGCAGACGTTGAAATATTAACACTTATAAAAATATACAAAGGCCAAATTCTAAATGAATGAACAAAAATAAATATGAGTGTAACAAAGTTACGTGTATCTGGCTTGGTAACTATACTGTCGAACGTAGTTAAAAGTATAGATATATATATTAACTTTTATTGAAAAAATAGGGTCTTAAGAAGGCATAAAGTTATATTTAATTAGAACGCGTTTGTGTTTCCTTTGAAAGTATTCGGAAGGTTGAAACTTGTAAGACTAAGCGTATTGGAAAAAGAACAAACTTAGGGCAACGAAATTGTAATTTAGATTTAATGGGGGGGTCTTGACCTTTACTTACAAACTCGTACATCGTAACGCTTTGAAATGTGTAACAATTTGTTTGAAAGTTGAATATTTATATGTTAGAACACAAAATATGTTTGTATAAATTATTTGTTAAGTAACAAAGGTTTTTTTTATGAAATTTCGTAATTCTGTATAACAGTTGTGTACTATTAGGTGCTATTGGGTGATATATTAATATTAGATACTATTAGGTTTAACCGTTTGGAACATTGAAATAAGGCATAAACATAATTTTAATTCATTATTATAATAATTTTTTGAGAGACTTGCATGTCATATTGAAACATAATTTAATGATTGATTTATCCTATTTATTCACTTATTTTTGTTACAAACAACATTCCACTTCAAGTTACAGTTTATTACAGTAAATATTGACCAAATTATTCTGAAAAAGTAATATTTGCAGATCACATGAATGTTCAAGATTAAAATACAATGACAAATAAAAACATAATGAGAATAGCGAAAATAATGAGCCGATCGTGAATTACACAAATACTCACCCATCTCAATAATAAAATCGCAAACAGGAGAACAACTGGACATGGATCAACACTCGTATTTTCAAATTCTGGGATCCAAACGAATGTTGATGCGAAATATGAAATAGTGTCTTTGTATTTATGCATAATAGTGCTGCACAAAAAATGAACATAGCAAACAATGGAAATGCTTTAGTTTGTAATAATACAAAGTTAAATTTAGAACAAAAACAAAATGGTAATTCTTATACCATAAGTCTGGTAATCTTATTTATTACAATTGTAAGTTCGAATCTATTTTACCAAGACAGAAATATCTTTTATAACAAAACTGTTTATTGTTTTCGTTTATTCTAAATACATAAGTAAAATTTTCGAATTCACAGTACTTATATTAAATGGTGTGCAGTCAGTTTATATATTGCATACACATAAATTAAGACATCGAGCGTAGCATAGCACTTTAGAAATGTGAACTTAGACGGAAAAATGATGGATTATTTTATTCCATTCAGATGACAATGTTGCCTTTGCTATTGAATTGTTAAAAATTTAATTGATATTTGGAGCTACGATGTCCAAAATAAGTTTCGAAGTATAGATATGATACCTCTTCTAGATAATCTTAATATAATTGCAGAAATATTTGATTTGACTTTATTTTCATATACACATACATACACACACACGCACACTCATATATATATATATATATATGTGTGTATATATATATATATATATATATATATATATATATATATTCGCTGAGTGAATCTAATTTCGTGGCTCGGTCAAAGACTTGATGTTTTCGCGAAAAAGCTATTTAGCAAATTATTGCTTATAGAAATAGCAACACGAATCGTCACGAGATGTATCTAGGCCCAGAGTGCCGAATATTTTCCAAATATCGGCAGAGGTGCATTTGTTAATTGCTGAAGATATGAAGTTTTTTTGCATTGTAATAATTTTAGGAATAACCTTATCATTCTGGAAACTTCAACACTCTAACCACGGTGTAGCTTTATATTGGTCCTTGTATTTGTTTCTTCTAACTATGCAGTTACGGAAGGCGGGACTTATATTTAATTTTAATACGTTGATAGGGGTGCATGTTTAACACAACACTTATGTATTCTATTTGTTGAAATCGCGTATCATATCATCGACTGTGTTTAATCCGGATATCGTATGCCAAACATAATTGTCCTTCTCAAGCGACTAGTCGACATAACTGGTCTATGTAACTGTAATTAAAAATAAACATTGATTTTGAAGGAAATTTTGGATTTTGCAATTTCAACCGTGAGTAAATAAGGTTACAATGGAAAAAGCCAGGAGCGGGTTTTTGACCAAGCTTTTTTTACTTTAAAGGAATACGCTTGATTTCATTTAATTTTAGTCTAGCTTTAGAAAATTCTTAAAAGAAAAAGAAAAAAAAGCAAAATATACATATATATATATATATATATATATATACATATACATATACATGTTTATATATGTAATATATGTATACATATACATGTGTTATGTATGTATATTTACAAAGGCACTCGTGTATTTTTTCTCGTATGTTATCATTACAAATTATCGGACATGTTATTTGATATAATAGTGACATATATTTTAATTGGTGTTACCGTGAATATGCACAAAAGCAGATCATTTTTGTCGTGCTGTAAATGTCAAACATGTTCAATCTATTCATTGATAAGTTGACAGCAGTTACGAATGAACTTAAAAAATAACAGATATTAATTTCACTTATAGAAAACTACCAATTATGTTCATAAAAACACTAAACAATATACACAAAAACAATATTACCCATACTTTCCAATTTAAAGGATATTTATTTCTTATATAAAATATACCTATCTTTCGTATATCGAAAACCGACACCTGATGACATGAAATGCTAATGATTATTACTTTTTGTTGATATTAATACAAATAAAATAAATAACTAATACCGACAAAAGCGTATTGAACTATTCAACCAGTAAAATATATAAGAAAACTAAACAAAGTGGTGTAAACGTAAGACACCATGTGTAGTATATCTATAAATGTTTTACAACTTTTTTTTCCCTTAACAAATATAAATATTGCCACTTTCCATTTAGTGAGCTGAAAATTTGAATATTTCGCATACAACTTTTATGAACAACTTCTTCAGTTTTTATCCAATTTCTGTAGTTATTTAGGTCTAAATTTAGGAACTTTTGTTAATAAAGGCAATGGTAATAGAGAATCTTATTAATTTTGCCCTTAAACGGCTACAAATCTAGTTATGTCTCTATTAACTAATGCACAATAAACATTTATACTCTATTGATTAATTAAATAATGTCAAATCTCGCAGACTGTACTTAATTTATTAAAATAAAAAACGTTGTTTTTAAGAAGAATGTTACTCACATTCAACTGAGATATAAAAAACTTTGTAAAAAAACAATTATCATGACCGCAAAGAAAGGCTGGAAATTTTCTCTATGAATAAACATTGATAATGTATCCCATACGTAGAGCGTTCTTATTATTTGTTCTGCTGTAATAGAAAATAATAAGACGGATCTATAAAAAACCGCGTAGCAAACAATATTTTATTAAGTATCGTGACTGGCTAGTTCGGAAGTATTTCTTTTATGTTCTTATCAATAAGGTGTAAAGTTTGTTCAAGGTGAAAAGTTTACCGACATCGAGAATGCAATTATTAAGTAGCAGCGTGCGCGAAATGGATTTCATTTTAGTAGTAATATTTTATCTCTCTTCGTTACAATTGTGATTATCTGTGACTGTGTCGTCAAGATGACACCATATGTTGCAATCTTGGCACATTCAAGTATTTGCAGCTTTAAATATTAGTTCCGAAAAAGACAAAAATTATTTCACGGTGCTTTCGTTAAGTATGGATAACATGAAAATTTGGTCCAGTAGTTGTGAAAAACTACGATAGCTCTTTTACATATTTTTTCCTTCCTCATATAGAATATTTAACATTACTGTTCACAGTAGATAGTTAAATGTAGCTATTATAAATGTTTTAATAGCTTGGCAGAAAACAATATGTGCATTATATTAATTTTAACAATTGATTATATTTTATCAGTAAAAACAGAATGTATATTAACTTCGTAAACTTTACTATTTGAATATTTACAAAGTCAATTTAAAATACCGATACTCCCAGATCTTGTCACCCAGTCCAATCCAGATCACTTTCCAATAAATGTATACATCCTATTTATCTTTGGAAAATATTCTAATGCCATAATTTAGCCCCTATCGGCATTCTTACTTTGAAGTCAGCATAGAGCGAACATATTTAATAGAGAAATTGCGCGGGACTCTCTATGTAAGTAAATAAAAGTATCCTTAATAGATAGCAAATACAAAAAGTTCACAATTATAATTTTTACATTCATAGTCATCAAAAATATTACCTAATTAAAGCGCGTTGTCTTTATGAATAGAGCTGTGTTCTTTATTATAAAATTTTAATCAGTATTAATGCTCTAATCAGTAAACACTATTTCTATAAAAAATATTGGAATATACATAAAGAAGTACAAAACTGTACTTAAAAATGTACCATTTCATCCCATTTGTACGTGACATAAAATTAAAAAACTTTCATTTTAATTGTTACCACAAGTTACTTTTAAATAGTTAGTAAATACTTATAAATATTACTTATAAAAATAAATATTAAGGAACAATACATTTGCTAACGAATACAAACATGTCCAATGTTCTCGTGCGAATTGAAATGATTAAGAATTGGGAAAGAAAAATTAAAAGCAATAAAAATTGACGGGTCGCAATGGGCTCGAGTTAAGAACTTTCTTATTTGAAGATTAGAAACGTTTAAAGAACAGTTGGACAGTTTTTAACAACAGTAATATAAACTGTGTTCTATTTTATTAAATTAAATTTTGAATATTTCAAAAATAAAAAAAAAATTGAAACTATCGATGCAAAATTCTATTGTTAATTTTTTTTAAATATGAGTTTATTTTGGTGATCCTGTATTTCTGTGCATGTCGAGTTATTACTTTATGCTTCCTTATTATGTTCAAACCGTTAATAATAATCTGTTAATCACCCTTACTTTTAGAGTCTGTTTAAATTGTCGTGTGGATTTTATACATGATATAGTGTTGAGAATTAATTTCAAAGTAATTAATTAAAAAAATATCTGTTTCGGTTGCGTCCTTTAAAAGAAGTCTAGGTTTTCATATAAGCATCTCTTTGCATAAATTAAAGAAGCTTACGTTAATCAATATTTATTTAATCAGCTTATATTGCCAAGACATTCGTCAAGGTATTTCGAAAGTTTAGCAATTTATTCCTGAATATTTAAATACCTAAGCGCTGTACTTAATTACAGATAAACTTGTTAAATACAAGTAGAACTTGCGCTTCTAATGTATGCCGAAGCATCTCATATACGTTTCGGCGTACATTAACATTTAAGTGAACTTGGTATTTCTATCGTACTATTTATAAATGTGATTATAATTTTTACAGCGTTTTCGAAAATGTCTTTAATTAAATTTCTATAATAAATTCTTAGTATATTTTTTAATTAAAAAGGTTTTTAGAAACTCATAACTTGATGTCATTATTTATAAAATTTATAAAAATCCCTTATATTACTTTCCACGTCTATTATTTCTGCACAAATATTTCTTAGTGGTAATTATTGTAATACATACTGGTCAATATGTTTTAATTATAGGTTTAAATGCCAATTTTAAGTTTCTAGATCTAACGCTTTCTGATAAAAATTGCCTGGATATTTTCAACAATATAATATAGTATTTTAAATAAAATTCTGCAATGAAAGTGTTAGAATTTTTATGATTTTCCCTTTTAATTGACTTACATTATACAGACAATTTTATTATAATCAGAATCTGTTCGGTGTATTTAAATACATAATTTACTCGAAAGTAGACAGTAGGAAATGTAATATAATAATCGCTATTTAAAGTAATAAAGCCAAGTGGATGTAACTGAAGATCTTGTAAAATTTTTCTTCTATTCCTACAAAGCTTAGAAAACAACCAACGAAGCCACGCAAAGATTCTAAAGCTTCGTCAACCATTACCTTTACAAGGTAAGTAGATGGCAAAACGTAATTGTATAAACAGGTGTGGGGTTTTTATGAATAAAAAAACAGTACAGTTATCCTACAGTAGCGGCACTTTAAGTGAGTAAGGACACTCTCCTTAGGAAGTGGAAAAATCTACATCAAGAAGACATTTGAATGAAATCCTAAAGATATCGGGGGAGAGATAGACAAACAAGTAAGGAAAATGCACTGAAGGAAAGTGCACTGAAGGAAAGTTAAAAAAATGGCTCCAAACCGTATGCTATGAAAAAGGTTGTGGATTTATTAAGTTTTGCACAAAATAAAGGGACATATTTTAACTATCGATTCCAGAGTCTAAACACACCTGTTTTCTAAAGAATGAAAATTAGGATGAAGTTAAGAAAGTACAATTGATTTACTTTGAAAAGTATAAACGGCGTAATTCTCCATATTACATGATCAATATAAAAAATTCAGGTATTAGTTTAAAATAGCATGGGAGAAATTGAACGAAGCATACTGAATGCTGTTATACATCGTCACAAATAAAAATATTTATATGAAAATAATTTCCAGTATGAGCTAATTCATTTTTCTAAAATATTTTACCCAAAAAAATAACGTGGTTAAAACTTAATACATTCACACAAACTGATAAAGTGTTATTATTTCATTAACATAACCTGTAATAGACTGTCTGTAATAGACTAACTTCAACTTGCGCTTTCTGCTAAAGGAATTTTGTTGTTTAAATATAGCGTATTGGAATGGTCGATACGAATGTCCCCTGTCATGATCGATACAATTGTGTACACATTGTGAGCAAATTGTAGTTTCGCAGGCCTGGGAGATGGACCCACAGCTCTACGCTCTTTTAACTTCCCACAGCTCGTACTAATTCTTGCATCTGCGCATCACTACGTAGACTGTGGCAAGCTATTCCATTCTGTCAACATATTCTCTAGTTCATCGCTAAACAATCAGTTAATTTGTGGAATATAACTTAATGGCCAATCTCAATACGTTTTTAATTCCTACATTTTTTCCTTCCTCATCATTGAAATTATTATAAATATTAGTAAATTTTTTATGTCATAATTTTTTATCTGTTTTTTTAGTGTAAATGGTCACTGTATATATATATATATATATATATATATATATATATATATATATATATATTATTGATAGACCAGCCTAAACTCAAAGTGAATTTTATGTCACAATGAAATCTACGTCATTATGTTATCAAATTTCATTACGTTTTATAAGATTTATTAATTCACTTTCTTGTCTGCCTGTTTGTTTGTTTATCCGGTACAAGCCACGTTTTTATTAGCACGCATATTTAGTCTGTTTTGATGTGAAACATCTATAGGCGCAGGTATAAACCGGATCGTTGGCGTGGCGACGGGGACGCCACGCTATATTAAGGTATATATATATATATATATATATATATATAGTCTATATATAGTAGAGTATACGATATGGCGACGTGTCGCCATGCGCGACCGACTACGCGACCCCCTCCTCACTCAGTTCGACGCTGTTGTTTACTACGGTACATATAACCCGTGCTTTATTATTTTTGTATTAATTGTAAATAAACGTTTATTAAATAAAGTCATCATTTTCTGTAAGAAATTCGTAATACTTTATTTTTTTATTATGCTATATTTAGTTCCTGTAATAATCTTGTCTTTTATGCATATTACTTGTACGAACACGATGTTTCACATCTGCCAGGCGTCCCGTCACGGCTGATTTTTTTTTTGTTTATCTAGCACAAATTTTGAAAAATGTTTCACACTAACTTTCCATTGAGCTAAAAATTAGAAATTTGAAACATAGTTCGGAACTAGATGATAATGTAATATTAACTAGCTCTCTTTTTTTGTTGGTTTGGTCTGTACACATATTAAATAATTTCAATGACTTTTATGCGTTTTTTTATAAATTTTATTAACGCTTTTGGAAGAAGTACTTAATTTACTATCAATACATGGGCTGTTAATATATGTAATGTAATGTGTCTAAAATAAACAATTTATTATAATTATCATTACCAAGGTATTAAAAAATGTTCAAACGAAACTCTAAAAAGCAGAAAGTGATTATTTACGTAAAATAATTATAATTTCCTGCTCCATCTTCAATTTGGATTAAAAATTTAAAATAAATTCTGTTTGCCCCTTAAAGATTTATAATCAGACACGGATAGATAAATTGTCAATAGTTAATAAAATACTTGTAAGTTCTAAAAAGAAAAACGTGGCGCGTAACTTCACCTAAGTCACTAACAGATTGATCTCACCAGAAATGACATGACTTGTGAGTTTTCTCAACGTCAGCTTCTCTTTATACTCCCTACTTTATCCATTACATGCGCCCCATGTTTTTGTTTAAGGTATTTAGCAAATAATTTAATGTTTAGAGAAAGCTTACCTACACTTGTCATTCCGGAATATCAGTCATCCTTTTACAAATATTCGACTTGTACTTAAATCGGTTATGGAATAAATGATATCACATCGCTAAAAAATTGCCATTTATGTATAAGTTTTGATAAGTTGTCTTAAAAATTATATCTTTGCTGAGGTACCACTTTTGAGACGATTTTGTGATTTTTTTTAATATCCATATTTATCTCCATTTCATAACCTTTCTTCACAGAAAAGACGAAATCTTTTGTTATTGTTTTCTGAATGTCATGTTTTTGTAATTAATCGTTATTAGAAACATACAATTTACAAGAGCTTTTTGATACTTTGCAGGGTAAGTACAATTTTACGTAGTTGACCTCGTGAGTTATTGATAGTTGGTCTTCCTCCTATTCTCTTGGTCTTCCTCCTATATGTTAATATTGCTTCTTCTGATGAGCAAACACGTTATACATAATTAGTGTTACATATTTACTTCAAGACGTGAATATTAAGTATAGTGAGCATGATGGAAAACACCTTTCTATTGCTTTTGAAATAATAATAGCTTTGATGTACATCCATGTAGGAATGGGTAGCGTTATGTTAGGCGAGAGTATGTATACCATTTTATTAGTTACTGTTAGGGGCGATCATATTTAATCTCCAAGTATATGTTGGTTAATTTCGTTTAATTCTACATTGATATAATCTCGTCGTATTGACCTATTTTTTTACGATCAAACCGTATTTCGGTAATTAGCGTTTCAATCTGATCTCCCAATTTTTTCTTATTTCTTTCTTACACATTATTAGAAATTTCCTATTACATGTTTGGAATACGTACTTGCTGGTTATGTAATAATTTTACCTATAAAATTTAATAATAATTTTCGTAAATAATTTTAAAACATAGTTAAACACAATCCAACGTAATTATAAGTAATTAGAGCAGCAAATGCACCCGTCGTCGTCAATCGTTTTGTCTCCATACGGAATTAAGTGAGATTGGTTCCGGTTTGTTGATCGTTTTCATAAACAATAGAACGTTCCAATTTTAATTTTGTTACGTAACGATAAAGTTTTCGATGAAACAAATTGGTGGTCCCAGAAGTAAACTCATATATAAATGTCCACCTTTTAATATTAATATTAGTATTTAATAAAAAGTTTCTCTTTGTTGAAATCGATTAATAAAACATGTTGTTATAGAAGTTTTTATGTTAATATTTTTGGAATTTTTGTTTTTCACATTTTTTTTAAAATATATAAATACTCGGCAATTAAATATACTATTTTAATACATATAAGAAAATATTGTCTTTTTAATGTTTTTATTCCCGCCGTCAAAATTAAGTTTCTGACACTCTTCATTTAAAAGACGCTACATCCTACCCCGAGTCTAATTGCTGATGTCGGTACAAAATTCTTTCGCACAGATCGTCTATTTAGATCCGTTTAAGATTTTTTACTCCTTTTACACTAATTCATATTTTTAACTTTATTGTTTAATATAGTCCTGAATCCATTTTTTCTTCTATTCTCTTATTAATATATTGAAACCTGCTTATTAATGATCCATCAGTAATTCAAACGTGGAAAATATTTTTACTTGCACTACCCGTATCAAAAAATTTTTACTCTGAATACCAAATAAAATTTATAATGGCCGATTACTAGATTTACTTTACAGAAACTTTCTAAAAGAAACTGTAAAATTTTCTTATATTTCTTGAGATATTTGTCAACAATAGATTTAACTGTGTAAATATAACAATTGCCTTCCTCTGCAGCACTAAAGCTCTCGATGTGGTATACTTCACGATTAGCCTCCATAGAGGTGATTAGAACGTACGAAGCCTCCAGCCCCAATTCCTGTTTTTTCGGATCCTTCATAAAGTTATGAAATTAACATTTCTGCGGCGATCCGTTAATCTTCCACGCAATTTATTTTTATACACCTGCTGCTCTCCACATTGCCGTAACAATTTTCAGCTTCTAGTACAGAGAAACTCAGACAAACCATTTGTTTCCATCGCCATATCAAAATACTATGATAATTATACTCAAAACCTGAGACCTTTAATTTAATCTTATCCACATTGTCCCCCGATGACGACACCAAACGTGACATTGTCAAACATAAATTGATCAGAATTGCTTCCAGCTTTTATTCTTTGTATGTTTGATTTTGAGACATTTCACCATTACAAACTATATAGTAAAAAAGTATACATTTTGTAATAGTGATATGTATGTAAAAAACTTTATTTGAACAAGCGGCCAGGCATTAAAAATATCGATAATAAAATAATTACTATGATACACCTTGGCACCCGTATTTCTATGGATCTTTAACCGCTGCCTAAAAGAGAACACATTTCAATTATCTGGAAAGTGAGCAACCTAGAAGTTATACCAAAGGATAATGAGTGATGGCTTATTAACCCAAAATGTTATAATCCATTACGCTGATTCCAGTCTTGGAGGGTTGCACGAGAAAGTATTTGCAACGCGGCCCGTGGTACAGTTATCACATTCGTCGGGTTCATCAAGGCAATTTTATTTTTGATCTGGAGTATTCACATCGAATGCAATGTTGGTGAACACATGCCCAAATAGGTATATTATTGACATTTTCTTCCATATATCCAACGCATTTGGCAATACCCGGTAGTAAACAAATGTCACTAGACTCTGAATAATGACTAATTTCTCTCATTAATTTACTCTCTTGTGGTACGAAAGTACTGAGGTAAGAAAAACGTTAATGAGAAGTCCGCAAGGCTCGAACCTCGATCTCATCTTATGGAATGCCTTGTTTTAAATTACTCTCGTGATACCATTCATAGATGCAGTGTCATCGCCTGAGTCGATCACATGTTGTTAAAGATTGGACAAATGAACAAAGGAGATTTATATAATCAGACCAGTATAATTGACTCGGTAACTAAGAATCACCTTAGCATGTCGCTGTCCTTTTCCAAGGTACACTGGCAAGGGAGCTTCTTCAAAGGTAAACTGATAATGTTGCATAATAGGAGTTAAGAATTGGTTTATGGGACCGGATTACGTACATCAGCTTGGTACTTAACTCTTAGTGACACGTTTCATCGCAGGTTCAGTACTTAGGGCAGAGTGGTTACTTTTCACTACACAGTTTGGCTTGTTGGGATTGGCTGCGATCTCAATACCCTGAAACTGATGTATACAGAATTGTATAATGATATATTGACCTATGCGCTACCAGTATAGACTTCCTGGTAGATGAACGCTTTAACATAAAAAATGAATGATAAAGTCTAAAATATATTTCATGAGCGTAAAAACATAGTGCATATATCAAAAATTATAACATCTGGGACAATTGCCAAACGTTTTCCGTAATTTTTACTAATTGTATCCACTCTGTTTGTTTCCATAATATGTTGTTTATTAGTTTTGAAAATAAGATAACCTTCCATACAGTTTTTAGAAATTCTTTTAATCAAGCAATTTAAGGTTATAAAAAATAGCCTTTCAAATTATATTCCACATGATATCCAAAATTTGAAAAGAAATATTTTGAGTAATTTATTCACTCCGTATTTAACTCTCAGGTATATAAACAGGTTATATTAAACAAGTTAACCTATGTATAATATGCGGGTTAATAAGGTGTATTACCATGTCATATTCCACGTTTTTACTTCGCTTCGTTTCTGTGAAAATGTGCTACGGCTGTGACTAATGGACTGACTCATATGTGAGTGAACTTATGAAGATTTGGTTTTAAATATGAAGCATGGAACCCTAATAACTAGATAAAACTTGTTTGGCGAAGGCCATTGCTTGTAATTTCCATAATTATCTTTACTTAATATCGTGAATATAAATTACCATCATGACTAAATTTTGAAGCTATCATTATATATGCAGTAAATGGTTAAATTTAAAGTGTACACCAAAAATAATTACGCTATAGATGACTGTGATTTTGAAATCACTAAATGTGGCATTGTGTGATTTAACAATTAAATTGCATTTGTAACGACAAGTCTCCCATCAGTACATTTAACTTTCTATATCCCAGTAAAATTTAATGAATTATTATTGAAATAAAAACGTTTTGTCTTTTTATAATTCCAACGATTCTGAGTTATTTGAAATACAATTGAATTGACTACCTGTATTGGACTTCATTTTTTTTTGAGAGATTACGCCCTATATGCTTTAAAGCTCTGCCTCTATTGACCATATATTTGTAGAAAATATGTAAATTGGAGCTTGAGTATTCGGTAGTTAATTGGAAAACAAGTTATACATACATATACTAAAATTTATGAATATAAACAAGCCTATATGTACATGATAACAAAACTAAAAAAATATTATATGTTTAAATCACCATCACTCTATAATATTACGTCGGCCAACCGATATTTTGAATTTATAAATATACATATTTTTATTATACATGCAATTGTGCACTGAGATCGTTTCATTAGATTATAGCACCAATTTGAATCTATCACAGTTGATCATGTTCCGACGTTCTGTTTCGTTGAACAGTAACTACAATTACAATCACATAATTTTATGATTTATGTTAGCATTAAGGATTTATTTAAGAGACAAAATTGAGGTTTAAGACGTTTAAAGTGACACTTTAATTAAGCTATATCGACTGCCTTATTGAATCCTGTTAGAATATATAAATAAATAGAAACATGATATTTAATTCTCTGCTACTTTCAATTCTTCTGTAAAAAATATCCAAAAATATCTTAACTTAATTCTGTAAAAATATCTAAAGTAGTTTATTAAATTCAGCTCACAAACTGTAGTACGATAGTAGATGTAGAACTTATTATGTATTCACATATAATTTGTTTCGTACCCAAGAGGGAAAGAGGCTGACACGCGTTGCTCTCTGTTATGACATTAGATGTGATTAGGAACTGAAATATCTATATCTAGATCATTTGAAGGGTATTGCTCTATAAAGTGCCTTTATTTATACTGACGCTATCGTTGATGGTAATATATAAAAATATGTATATTTTGAATGTACAAAATTTCTTTTCCGACATAAAAAAATGCAGTAACTTTCCTTTTTTATAATATTTTTTCTCTGTACATGTCTACTTCCATCTCATGAAATTAAGGGAATCGTTACTCTATACTCCCTGGGTTTCCATAAATAGACCACTTACGCAGTGCCATCGTTAAGAAATAAAATTATATAATAAGTGTATGCTTTCTTACCGTTTAGTCGTATTTCTTAAACGTCTTTTATTACACCAGGAAATCATTTTTCTATGTATATAGAAAAATAATATTTATTTAAACGTTATTCATACGTTCAGTGAATGCTGAATTTCCTTTGATTTTATAGCATTTGTAATAAATTTCAAATTGTAAACTTCTATTTCATTACAAAAAACTTGTTTTTAACTGTTAAACATGGTAATATAATTATAATTTTGCTAACTTTATAAATATTAGATGCGAAAAAAATGTTGTATATTTCTGGAATTTCTAGTCCATTATTTTAATTTTATATATTGTAGTAAATATTCATATTACATAATATTCATAATATCTTATTTCTACGAATATTTATCCATTGGTATATTTCAAATGTTTACTGGAGAATATAGATGACACGTGTTCTTTCCGTAAAACGAATTGTTAAATTGAACAACAGACAAAAGAGGACAAAAGTATGCAGCATTCCACGTTTAAACGAGTATTTATAATAATACTTATATACTCTATTCTTAGAAATTATCATATTCAATTTTCTTCAATAATTACTTTATATTAATATTCAAATAATTTAAAAAATGAATGCATAATCCTAACCACTGTTATCGCCAGTCAGCCAAGTATATTTTTTCTATGAATTTATCTTCTATGAATATGTGAAGTATATTAAAAAAAACATTCATAAATATTTCTTTAAAGATAACGTTTTTTAATTTATGTTATATCAAAACGTTATCTTTATATATATAGTGGTGATTTGGGTACAGTGATTAAAAAGTAAAAACATACAATAGACTTACATAAAATTAAATATTATTTAAAAAATTAAAGAGAAGGTATTACTACTTTATTTTCCAAAGAATATATACCGACTTTTCCGACCTATGTCGGTATCCGAGCTATGAGACTTCTGTTTTGCTCGTTCATGGCGACGTTCGTTCAGCTGACGCGTCGGTTTATTCAATTTACAAAATTTCTATATTTACACAAACTATTAAATATTTATGAGATACAAAGTTTACTTTATTAAATATGTATGTAATCTAAACATCAATTTATAAATAAAGTGTGAATTTTTCTGCGCAAAAAGGTTAAGAGGATTAGAACAAAGAATATTCCTGTCATGTGTGCTAAATAAAAATGAAAGCGTGGGCTTTCTACTCACGCTCAATAATATCTTCGAATTCTTCTACACTATTGTAAAATGTTTGCTGTTGGCATACTGTTTACAAAAATTATAATTTATAATAGGTGGTAAGAGACAAATGTAATATAAATTTATAACTGAATTTCTTCTTTTTTATAAAAACGACGTGTGGAATTGAAAGTTCATAATTTTCTTCACTTGTACTCGTTTTCCTCTTTTATTACTACAATTTTTGGTTTTTAGAACACTTTTTTGTAAAGAAAAGCCAACGATAATTTTGCATTAACTAGGTTTTAATTTTCTTTTATTCAATATTTTTTATTTTGTTTTTGTTTATTTTTTTATTCTGCAATAGTTACGTTTAAATTGCATAAGTTGTACATGTTTATTTAAAATTTAAGTCTATATCTTCTTCTTGATAGACGTTATTATTCTTGATGTTTCGGCAAGCTTTTATAACTGTCCTGCATTTCATTCCTTTCACCAGTAGGTAAACATATTTAGGTTTTATCATATGGGTTGGTTATATCAGAAATATATGGATAATGGAATGATTTCAAAATGTTACTAAACAAAGGAGATCTTTAAATGACAATAAATGTACTTTTTACAGTTCTGTACCTAAAAAGAGAAAAAAATAAACCGTTACAGGATCATTTCGTTGACCTTGTGACGCTCTGTTAAAACCCTTTTTCTCAAGAACGCGTAGAGGTATCGAATTGAAATTAATATAAAATTGTTAGGTCTACAGATCCTTTGGAGTTCTAAAAAAATCAAACTTCTATGCCAAAGTCATCAATAAAAGCTTTTAAAATATCGCAATTTATGCCGCATATTTTGACACTCGCAAATAAATCAAAATTCATAGGGTAATTTGCGTTGATTTAGAATCATGAAATTTGGTTAAAAGTAAGGTCTCATAGCGCAAATAAAGGAAAAAATTGTTAATATGTTATATCACGTAAAATATATATTTTTTTCATTTGCACCTGTGAAAGATGTAGTAGGCAATCTATTAAATAGGCAATTTATAAACTCGCCACTTTTTCAAGTCATTACTAAAATGTTATATAAGCTTCTAGAATATTTATTGTGGGGTATATAAAGTGTGCATAATTCGAACTTGTGTTCACTTTGCAATTGAGTAATCGGCGAGTAAAAAAAAATAAATTAAAAATAGAAGTATTTCGAAGTGAACTTAGTGGACTCTTTCTTCATGAATGTTGTTTTGGGGTGAAAAACCACCACGTAATTTATAAATAACAATAGGTGAGGGTATGCCCTTTTACGACACATCCCTGCTTCTAAAGACTCAAAGAAGGAAATGTTGATCTGTCGGATAAACCTCATCCAAAGAGGCCTCTTACAACCGATTTAGAAAAAATTAAAAACCTTATTGAAACAGATCCCAGATTAAGTTGTTTGATAGCGCTATTTTGATGCACTTATACTGCAATGGAAAAACTTTGAGAAAAAAGTGGAAATATTCCGTTTGGCTACCACATGAGCTGACACCCTCTCTACTTCAAAGGAGAGCTAATGTGTTCTTGGAGCTAATGAGTTCCCATCATACCAATAAGAGGCTAAAGTATCTGTTTACAAGAGATGAAAACTGCATGGCCTATGTTAACTTACAGCGTAAACGCCAGTGGCTAGGAGCTGGAGAAAAAGGTGTACCTAGACCAAAATGTAATATTGGACAAAAGATACTTTTGAGTGCATGGTGAGGTATAAATCGAGATATTAATTGAGTCATTCATTGGGAACTCTTTCAACCTAACAACACAATTACGGCTAAGATTTATTGTGAACAATTAAGCAAGTTCACCACTAACCTTCCTTCACATCAAAGCAAAGTTTTTTTTTATATTCTTTAGACGATTTTCCTGATTTTGGTATGACGATTATTTCCAAGTGTTAGGACAAGCCTTAAATAAATGAAACCAGGTATTTATAAAGTTCCCTTTCAGACCTAGATTCGACACTTGTTCTACAGTTTATCGATTATATCCTGCCGATTTTTAAGATTTACCTGTATAACTTGTTAAGTTATTTAAAATAGCAAAGGGTATATTCACTTGGTGTCCTTTTGAATAAATGTTACATTTTCATATTTTATATTTCTGGGAATGGTTTAAACGTCTCAGCCAAGTATTCTGAATGAGATCTGCATTTCGCCTAGTATCCCATATCCACTTGCCGTTTTCAATTTTAGCAGAGCATTTTGTAAAGCAGGTTGCTTTTATCTATTAATAAATTTACGTAAGCAATAGTTGCCGCTTTCGTTTGCTGCCATGTTGCTAATAATTTTTTAAAAATATTTTTTACCTTCTCTGATTTTTTTTTATCACGTTTTTGTTAGCTGCATTTGTATATATGCATGTATGTCTGAATGTAACGGAATATTTAAAATAATTTTTCATGACTTTCAGACATCAAACCTTTCTTTTTTATATTTTATCTCTTTGAGTATTAAAAAATACTACATAGATTTTAATGTTTAAGTAAATCAGCAGTATAACATAATTTTATAAAATTGTGCACTTACATGAAATAATTTGTAGTGAATTTGTTACGTTTTAATAAACTGTATCATTAAAATAAAATCCCAATAATTTTGTACTAATTTTTATTCAAGTTCGTGTCATTCTTTTACTTCGTAACTGGAATACTAAAGAATTGTCAATAACTAAAGACAGGGGTTCCTTTCAGTTTTGAAATACCTACTTAAATTATTGAAATATCGTATTCCGAATCTTGCATATATCATTTCAAAATTCTTGTTTTACATAACAATATAAAATATGTATTTACTCAAAAACTATAGGCACAAAGGGAATTATTTAAAATATGAAGGGAACATTTTGCATGCTTCAGAACTCATGAAATTAATACATTGACTTTATAAATTTAGTCAGAAACGATAATAAATTACGAATAATCAAACAAGTAAAACATTGTAACTCAAAATAAATTATTGCACATATACAGAGGAAAATGTTGTAAAAATGTTGCAATTATATATATATATATATATATATATATATATATATATATATATATATATATACATCGTATTATTTTGGATACTAATGACATAAAATAAATGAAAGAAATTGAATTTAACATACATAATTATTAAACTTCTCTCAATATAACAATTCATGTGCTTTTATTTAAAATGCTAGATCCAGGATTAGAGGAAAACCTATTCAATTTATGAGAAAACATTATATTTCAGATGGAAAATTATTATCAAATAATGGATCAAGAAGTAAAGCTTTTAGGAATAGAAAAAAGCTATTAGAGAATAGAACGATCATGGTCTTGATATTTTTTCAACTTCGTTGCAATTAAAACTTAAAAGCAATTCTTATATAAATGGTTTTATCCACAACTGTGTAGATCGAACTATATATATACCTATGTATTTATATATATATATATATACATATATATATATATATATATATATATATATAAATATATATACATATATATATATATATATATAAATATATATACATTTATATATATATATATATATATGTATATACGTATATATTAAAACATTACAAACTTTCGCTACTTGGATTTGGTTTCTGCACTTATTTTTCATGATCTTTGCTGTACCTGAATTTGTATCTATCTTGTAATAGCTGGCTTTGTTAAAATTTAAAAAAAAAATTGAAGGACTAAGATATGACATAAAAAATAATATAACAACACGATTTTTCTCGAATATAACATTTTCACATTCAAGGTATTGACGTAAGGAGAACGATACTTTATCTCCATTCTTGGTAAACAACTACCTATAGGATTAATGAACGATAAATGTAAAATATGCTTGGAAGCAAAATGCAAATATATACGTAAAAAATGTTATCCTTTTAGTAATTTTGTTAGAATTGTCTTTACAATGTCACATAAATCTTTATTTCTTTTACAAAATAACTTCAATAAATAATTTTAATTTTACTAGTAATTTGTCACTATCGCAGCTTCTTTAGTTTTTACCTCTGGTCTGGATTCAGGAAGATGTCTTGTATTTTTACAAATAGTGATTATACTAGGGTTACTAATATATAAGTGTAAATACCTAAGTATAAATGTTTTCAAAAGGTCATTCTAATATATAGTGTCGCCATTTTTAAGACAATTTTTCAGTGTGCTATGTTAGAACGGCAAATCTCCAGGTTGCAAATCTCCAGACGAAATAATTTTCGTGACCTTTTCACGACCTTTCCTTTTAACTTTTTGTTTGACAAATGTACGTTTTTAGGTTATTTTAATTTGAAAGTTCTTGAAGATTTTAATTGTCAAACAACTTTTGATCTGTCTACTGGGACTATAAACTGTTGAATTAATATTGAGTTTGTGGAAATACGATGATCCTTGAAGTATTCCAAGCAAATAGCTAGCGCCACACTTTATATACTCGAGCATAAGAAGTAAAAGAGGAAGTACTGTGGGTGAGTCACGAATTTAATACTGTCTAGCATAGGCATTTAGGATTAAACAGGAAGGGGCGGTTATTAATATAGACAATTTCAAACCGACAGGTTTAAAATCAAAAATAAAAACGTTTATAAATTTTTAAAAGTTGACCAAGGTCTTGTTTAGTTAAACATATTGTTGTTCAAAAACTAGTAATGAATAACGTAAAACAGTTAATGACTAGATTGAGCTTTATATCTCCGTAACTACCCAGAAAATATTTTAAAAAATTTCTTGATAAAGAAATTGAAAAAGTATTGACGCTCACGAGAAAATCTTACAGAATTACGTAATGCCACTAGTTCACTATTTATTTGACGATAATTTCATAATTAAATAAGATAATGATTTTGAACATAGTTCAAAATTAATCTGGAATGTATTGAATGAAAGGCAAACAACGGAATTTTGGAAAATGCGAAAAAAATAGGAACTGGATAGAACATTTAAAATTTATATCCGTTATCAATAAATACAAGTGAAACTTACTTAAATACAATGAACTTATAGCAGAACTGCCTCACTACTAACGATACGAAGGCGTAGCAACGTTTGCCCACCCTAAAGAGTCGTTGATTGCAAAGAAAGAGAGTTTCATTTAATATAATCTGTTTATTTTGCTTGTAAAAACATACTTTGTTAGTGCTATGAACTATTATCACCAAGCCGCCTGCCTAGCGTTGTGTGACATTACATTCAATGTTTCAGATATTAGTAGAGTACGTTTTCCAAAAGCTGACGAAGAATGGTTGTGGATTTGTTAATGATAGAACAAGACAAAGAGTGCAGCCAAATATATTAGATACGGCATATGAGAAAATATTATTCGTCGTTTTTGATGGCAGTTTTGAAACTTTTGAATGAGATCCTCGAAAAAAAACATTATCAAATCCAAATTCGTTAAATATGATAATAGATAAGTGTTATTCTTTTATATTTCATATCTAAGCCACTTTAATCTGTATTATTTCATTAAAATTGATCTTGAACTGAAAGGGCTTTGATATTGGACCTAAAGATAGATACGACGAAGATAGATGGGTAGGTGGATATGATGAAAGTACATAGATAAGAAACAGTATATAGATAAGAAACCCTAAATAATGTATATGTGTATTTAATTGACATCGAAACGATTAAGTGTAAAATATAAATTGGCATATTTATGAACATGTTCTATGCCTTTCGGTTTAATTAATTCATTGAAAAAAAAAGAACAACCATAAAAAAGAATTTTATAATTAATAATATAAATCTGAACAGAATTCAACTATATAAATATTATTTCTTATAATATTTATTAACGTTTAAAACATTGATTGAGCGAATTAATCTTTGATGAAATTTTACACCCCAAAAATATTTCTTTTTTTATCAGATATATTTTTACTAAATTCGAAGTCACAGTGAAAATAACATCTCAAAAACTTACGTGATAATGACAAGCATGTAAAAATATATCCAGTAAGCAACGGTCACAACGTTCCAAAATAAATATATTTTTTTAAATATTTTTGTTTGTATTTTGATATATAACACTATTACTCTGTTCAATACATTTTACTTTAATGAAACTGTGTTTAATAATTTTTTTACAATTAATTATTTAATAATATTTCTTACTTTAGTAATAAATTTTTCCACAAAAGAATGTTCTAAGTAAATAAAAAATGTAGACTGTTTTTTACAAGACAGAAACCCTATTTCATAAATTGCATTAAATCAATGCCAGTTTTAATAATTTTACATAGGTATGTTTAATAAAAGGTAAATGTTGTTTTCAAAACTTTTTGGCCCACAATCTTAACATGGTAATCAAATTCGTCCTATTATCCCAGTGTGTCTTAGTTGGGAAAATTACCAATTCCAATACAAAAAAATTTACCAATGTTCAAAAACTTGAACTAAAAGATTCCGTTTATTTCAAGGGCTATGAATAACCCAAAATAAGTAATTTAATTATGTAACAACATATAAGCAATTCACTAAACTTACCAATTGCACTATAATCTTCAATTGCTTTACGGACGTGGACCCTAGCCAATTTTATTGACCCAAATCAGGACGTGCTTTTTTAGTTGCTATAATTGACAAGTTAAGGGTGTATACAAATATTCGATATTGTGATAGTAAGAAGGGTTTTCTGGTGTGAAGTATTGAAACTTTATTGATATTGACATCGATTGTATTAACTAGGGGTAAGTTTGAATGAGTAAAGTTGGTTTTTGCAATAAATTGTTATAATTAATTTTACAATTTAAATTTATACATATAAATTACATTTCAGTTTATTGTGAAGGCACTCTATATTTAAGAATGTAGTCAATATAACCTTCAGGTAATTTTAAAAGTGGTTAGAGAAGTTTCATTAATGGTATTATAAAGTTTTGAAAATTTAAATGAAATTATTTCTAAAATGTGCATTTATGTGAATAAAAAAGTGGGATTTAAAAATTTTTTTCCTGTGTTTTCTGAAATAATTTTTTATGACGAGTTCTGCATGAAAGGGAGTTTTGTTTGCGATATTTTTTATTATTAATTGATATTTAACAAAAATAATTCTAAGGTTGCTAGGTAATGAAAATTATTTGATATCATCAAGGAATATGACTATATTCCGATGATTTTGTGGCAATATTAAAATAGCGGCAAGAAAGAAGGGCATAAGGAAAGACAATAAAATGATATAGGGCAAATTTTCCTGCCTTTGGTCATTTTGTGTCAATATTTATATATATATATATATATATATATATATATATATATATATATATATATATATACATACGTGAGAGACAAAGACGTGAGATAAAGACGTGAGAGATTGTCCCTCGTGAGAGAGAGATTCAGAATTACAAGTCGACCTACTTGTATTTATGAAGATAAAAAAGGCTCGTCGAGATGGTTTAATACAAGGAGAGCGGAAAATTAACCAGGGAAAGAGTTGCGTATTTTTTTAAACAATATGTGTGATTATTACGCTATTAGATATGGGATACCAGTGTCAGTGATAAAATTGAAGTACGAGTAAGACAGATAATTAGGTTCCGTTAAGCAAATTATATTATTTAATGGATTTTCGTAACGGCATTTGTGTATAAAAGGTATGATAAGCATAAGCATATTTGAAAATACATTTTTAGACTTTTTTTAAATTATTCATTCCGGTGTTTACTCCTGCATAACAGTCAGAAAGAAATATGTTCTTAAAGAAAACAGACAGTATTTGGAGATTGAAAAACTCATAAAGGAAATAATAGAATCACGTACAGATTATTAAAAGCATAATCGGTTTTGCTTAATTATCGAAAAGGTCACAAATCCTTTTTCAACCCAAGCCTACATACTGTTTTTGTTTTCAAGGCTGTAGCGGTCGTCTAATTGAATTAAACTACAACAATATCATTGTGAAATATAGAACTACCCAACTAAGGATATTAATCAAGTACCTTAATGACTGTAAACTCAAGTAACAAACAAGTATTATGTTCAAATTATGCATTCAATTTTCATGTGTACTACACACAGGGTCTGATAATAATTCATCTTTATTGTCCCTAACCGGGCCAAGTTTGAACGTTTTCAATAATGTAGTTACCTTGGTGACCGTTGACATTCTTCGGAAACTATTAGATATAGTTTTAGTTATAGCACACGGATACACTAAGGACAATTTAAGTAAATAATGAGTAACTTTTTCTCTGAGCTAAGTGAACGGTAGTTAAAAATCAATAAGAATACTTTTCATACAAATCTTAGACTTACAAATTTTTCAACGTCATTTTTAGACTTCATCCCCGTATAATTTTATTAGCATATTAGTATTTTTGAAAATTACGAGTATCTTTTCCTAAATGTGGTATGGATTTTCTAGATCACAGCTTAGATATATAATCTTTGAGGCTATATATTACAACATAAAAAATACATATCTGATTAATGGAAATAGTATGAAGTACATTATACGAGAGATAGATTATAATATAGATTGTAGATTATCATTAAACGTGCCCATTTCTATTTAATCAACCATTTTCACTCACAATAGATAAATTTTATATTCGAATCCAAATTTCGACTTTCGAACTCATGGTCAAATTTATGAGCACCTTGGATTCGGCAATACTATTTCTTATTTTGCTTGATTTGATTATAACTGAACGCATGAACGATATCAATAAATGGAAGAGACGTTGCATTTACTTTTTTGCGAAAAAGTTTCTCTTGCAATATCGCAATAAAATCTCATTTAGGTGATATTTACGGTGAGCCCCAGGATAAACAAAATATGTGGAAGCAAACTATCGGTAGCATTACGGTCGAATGACTTACTCGTAACATATGGTCAATATTCTGCCGCATTTCCATGGGTCCTCAGTCTTTTCTTCCTTATTTTTATTAAATACGTGTTCTCATAAATAGTCAACGCTATGCGAATAACATTGTCGCTTTTGTGACTTGATTTTTTAAATGTTTAATTTTTGAACATTCTTTCATAATTCGACGTCGTTATTTTGTTTCTCTTGTTTCCAGAATATCATTTCTGGTCTTATGGATATTACATTTCAAAATTATTTGTTTTGTACATCGCGCACAAAATATAACAAATTTTATTTCTTCTGTGCGTTCTCTGGTAGACAGTTTCTATTTTATTTCGATATTGTCGGGTTTGTAAATTACCACGCTCCACCTTTGATTTGTGAACACACAAATATGCAGCATAATTTTTCAAGAAAAGAAAACGAGTTACATCAGTGTTACTTTTAGTATTTGCGTAGAGGTATTTATGGAAAATATTTTAAGAATACCGTTCCATCGGTTTTTGAGAAAATGAAATAACTATTGGAGTTGAAAAACATGCAAATGGTGAAGTTTTAAATTACTTTTGTACCGAATCATCAGTGACAGGACAACACATGTAAACAAGCATGTGTTCTTTTTTAGGTAGAATACATGGAGGTGAATGATAGAAAATGTGACATTCAGCACTTCTGCAATAATGAGTTAAAAATGAAATTTTATCGAAATTTATAAAGTAATAATGAAAGCAGTTAAATGTATCCTACGTTAAAGTAATTTTATTTTAGGGTAACGTTTTGAATAATCCTCTTTTGCTAATTGCGCCACTAAACTAATAATAAATCCAAAATCCAAAAAAAAATATTAAAGATATTGCTATACATTACCATTTTGAGTGAAAACGGTTGATTAAATATAAATGGGTATATTTAATGAAAATCTACAGTTTATATTATAATTTATCTCTCTTATAATGTACTTTTACAACAAGCATGAGGGAAACGCCAATGTCAGATGATGAATATCTTAATATTTGACAGGCATCGATGCGAGTCAATTGAATCTAGTTTATAATATATATATATGCATTTTGTCGGTGTTATCTTCTTATTCTGTTAACGCAGTTAGGGTAAATCAAATATATGAAGAGCTAGAATGGCGATAGCATAACTACTTTTAGCATTTTCAAACCAGACTGGCTTTCATTGAGATATCAGGATATGAATAGTACGCTGGTCCTTTTTTGGTTGATTGTTAACCGTGAAGTCAAAAATCCTTGAAAAAAATCAGCGTTTCAAAAAGTGTAGGAAATTATTTCTGATTTACTTTATGGAAATAACTTGGCAGAGGATGTTTTGCTTTAATTTTTTCAAAATTAGATAATAAAATTGATGTTATTTTTATAGAAGTAAAAGACAGAGTAAATTGATGAAGATAGCATTGAATTAATGGCTAGTTAGGAGACGCGACGAGTGACGATGGAATTTTTGAAACGGAGATTTTTACAGATCTACAAGTGGAATAAGGATAAAAATATTTATAACAGGCTTGTTTTCTTGTAGTAAATGTCATAGACATAAAGTTTTTTGATATTAGGTGTTGACATTTGAGAGTTATTGCCTTGAGGGAGTGAAAAAGTGATAAGAAGAAATAAAGAAAAGCGATATGTTTAATTCAATCACTGTGAAAGTAAAACTTGTATTTTCAAATTATCATACTTGATCTCTCGTAATAACACTCTCTCAGGTAATAAATGTGCAATAAATCATCCACTTTATTCTATATTTTAACCCCAGATTGGTTTTGTAACCATAAAGTTGCTTCGTGTGGAGAGATGAACTGTTATTACTAAAAGAAAAGTGTACTTAATAATAAAAGCGTGAAACGGCAAAACATCGTGCACAGTTATTATTAACGTTTTTATAAATTAAGTAGTTGGAACTAGTGAGGGCGTGTCATTCTGGGAATCGTACCGGAATTATAAATTTAAATTTGAAATAATAAAATAGTTTATTTTAAAATAAAAACTAAGTCCTAAATATAAAAACCTAGGAACTTGTCAGAAATACGGGGTCTATGTCAGCCACTACGAATAAACGATATCTATAAGATTAATTATGGGAATTTGGTTAAAATCTTTATTACAGTCTTATTGCTTTTACAATAAATAATAAGACGTTTACGTTCAAAATTGGTAATTTTTTTGAAAGCCATCATTAACTTTGTTTCGTTTAAGGTATTCAATTAGCTGTCGTACATAGGCTGCATTCGCTAGAAGCATAAAATTTGGGCCGCCGAGCGTCATTTTAAAGGAGCATCGAGTTCATCCCTACATATAAAATTAATGGCTTGGTAAATGTTTACGTGAATTGTTTAACCATAGAGTATTAATCATCGCCTCGGAGGTCGCACTTTCACAGTTTTTTCGTTATAATTTCAAATCGTGTGACCGTTGCGACTGACGCGCTCACCTCGTCTCAGTGCCCCCCGCAACGCCGTGGATAGCGGTCACGCGTCTCGCGAGCTCTCGTGTTTGTCAAAATATAGAGTGTTGGATCGCCCAGGAGGTGATCCTTAGTATTAAAGGTAATAATTTTTTTATTATTGGAATTTTAGACGTGATTGGTGCTAATTGTATTTATAAAAATGAATATTTTCTGTACAGATGATCGTAGACGATAGTCAAATAGAAAATTGATTGATGGAAGATGGCTAGAGAAATTTAAGATGCTAGTAAAATTTAAGAAAATTTAGAAGTCGAAGACTATGGTTCCAATGATAGTGTTGCCGATCCTACCTTTATTCCGGTCGATGAGTATAAAAATTACTGCCAATACATTATAACACGTGTTCCCGATCTCGAATCCAGAACACCAAGCATTTTTGGAGCCGTAAACTAGCAGAGAGCCCATGGAGTGATTAACCAGCAGACCTTATACGGATCCGTCAACCAGCAGAGCTACAATGGAACCGTTAACCAGCAGAGCGTCAATGGCGCCATCAACGAGCCCAGCTTCCATGGAGTCATCAATCAGCAGTACGTCTGTGCGACCAAATCCTTCACGTCTCATTTCGTCAGCGTTAGAAACCTTGACAGGATCTCTTATTGTACGACCCCTACATTTTCAGTTAGAGGTAAGAACAATTACATTTAGTTAACCGATAGTTCTAGTAGACCGAGATCTAACTGAACTGCGTCAAGAAATATAGTCCATATGGTTCCCGGGCCAAAACCAGCGGGGAAAGATGTTATAAAGCCCTTTGATTGCTTTCAAAAGTTTATTACCCCAGTTACATGAGATACTTTTATATACAAATGAAGACATTTCATCCAAGTCTAGCAAACATAAACAACAGAATTCGACCATTTCACAGACAAGAATAGAAGAGCTCAATGCCCTTCTTGGTCTAATCATATTTAGTGGAGCTCTGGGCAATAACTTTTAACAAAGAACTTTTCAATCCTACTCAATGCGGATCTTTATACATTGCTACAACGAATTGGGAAAGATTCGAATTCCTGTTACGCTGTCTTGATTTTGAAGATTGTAATACACGTGAAGTCAGACAAAGTGAGAAATTTGCAACGATTAGAAATATTTGGGAGATGTTTATACTAAGATGTTACGACCTATATAAGCTGGGCTCCTATATTACAATAGACGAACAGTTACTTGGATTTAGAGGAAGGTGTCCTTTTAGATTGTACATCTCCAACAAACCAGCAAAGTACGGACAGAAGAATATCCTAGCTTATGATGTGAATATCAAATATATATTCGATGCTTGTCCTTATCTAGGAAAAAATAATCAAGTCCCTACCGAAACTCTGGGTACTCATTATTGCAAATTACTGACACAAACAATTTATGGCAGTAAACGGAAATATTACTGCAGAGAATTGGTTCACGTCTGTGCCTTTGGGTTAACAACTTTATGCCGAACCATACAAGCTGACTTTTTTGAGGACAATCAAAGCCAACAAAAAAGAAACACCTTGCGAATTCAAGCATGATACTTTCCGATGGTGGGCACGTCAATGTTTGGCTTTCATGATAAACTTGCACTACTAAGCTTCAAACCTAATCCTAAGAAAACTGTTCTCCTAATATCTACGATGCATGACAGCTATTGATCCAGTGACAATGAAACTATTCATAACTACGTCTCACGGTAAGATCAAAGGGGCTGTCGACACATTTGATCAAATATGTGGCCTTTTAAATTGTAACCGCAAAGAACGACGTTGGCCAATCTTTCTTTTTTATGGTACGATAAATAAGGTTGTATTGAATAGCTATATATTACATGTTAACAACTCCTGAAAAATAAAGCCAATGAATAGAAGAACGTACTTGAAAACATTAAGCGCCGATTTAATCCATCCATGGTATATCATTTGTGGCAAAGAAAGAAAAAAGATGAGAAAGCAAGTGAGAGAGGCTATTGATGATATTTTGAATACAGAGGATGCACAAAATGTGGAAGACGATGTCATAAAAAGAGGAAAAAGAAGCATATGCAACTCCTGCCCAGCAAAAAAAAGGTCGATCGCCTAATTGTTTCTCTTGTGATAAGAAATAAAAAGACTGACTTTAAACTTATGTGCCACTATTACTTTTATTTTTTTTATAATGATCTCAACAGACTGATATTGTATTTTTAGAAAAATGTTTAGTTTTTAAGAAGTTTATAAGAAAAAATATTTTTCATAGTCTTATCATATCTCTGTTCTGCCAAAAAAAAGTTACATATTTGGTAAAGCACCTTTTAAGACTATATTAATTTAGAAAAGACATTTATGGAATTTCATTTAAAAAAGTAGAGGTTGGCCAATTATGTAAAGATATATATTTATACTTTAATAAAGATATTTAAAAAAAAACTACGTTTTTTTCAAAAAGTAGCCTCCCAGGCGAAGAGTAGTATAAAGCAATAAAAAAATTGTATTAGTATTTTAGGGTTAAAAATAACGAATAATGTCGACTATAACTTATTTATAAGAAAATTTTTATACATTTTGCATTTCTAACCGTACATGAAATGTTCTTTTTTTTATTTTTGTCGAAGAAAAGTGAAGTATCATTTGCGTTTTACATAAAATCGTGTTAACGTGTCTTAGGTGATCTTGTTGCAAAACAAAGAAAAATATGTAAATAAATAGTTTTATTGACGAATAATAAAAATTTGGTAGTTGTCAAAACCCAGGTCGTTTATATTTTTTAATTTTCCCCTCACCAAAATAACTTCAATTATTGAATATCGTGTTTTGAAAACATTTTTGAAAATATTTCACCTGTCTAATAGGTACACAAGTCAAAATTAAGTTATGTTTAGATTCTTACCTCCATGGTTATGCAAGGAAAGGAATTAAGATTCCTTTCCTTTTAAAGCCGTTATTCATTTATTTTAGTTTTTACAGATTTCCGGCTCAATATCAGGAACCTGCATAATTAACATCTTCGGTTTTTTGAAGTGTCTATTCAATTTGTCTATTTTATTTACAATTTACATATCGTGATACGTTTAACAAATTTGCCATTAATGTACAAAATTTAAAAATGGCAATATAACAAAATGAATAATATAATCTCTGGAAATATTTCATAAGGTTTAGACATCTTATTCCATTAATTCTTTTATCCCATTTTTTTTTAGTAAGTTAACAGTAGTAGTTTAACAGTAACCATAATGATGCTATTGAAATAGACGAACTCGATGCGCCTTTAAAGTGGCGCTCGGCGGTGTTAATATTACGCATCTAGCGAATGCAGTTTGTCTACGGCAGCGAATTGAATACCTTTAGTCAAAAAGAGTTGATAATGAGTTTCAAAATATTTAGCAATTTTGGGCATAAACTTCTGATCAGCTCTCTTAAAAGCAATAACATTTTCATAAAAATTTTAACCAAATTCCCGTAATTAATTTTATAGGAATTGTTTATTCACAGTTACTGGCATAGATCCCGTAGTTCTGATAAGTCTCTAGGTTTTTGCATTTAGCTCGATCTTAATCCTTATTTTGTTACTTGATGTTTACGAATGTTTTATTGTATGTGGATATATAATCGTAAAAAGAAGTTGTGATGGAAATGAAGTTTCCACTCGAACATATATTGTAAGATGTATGGAGTGGTGTGGGAAGAGCAGGTATCAACCCAGAAATCACGGGGAGATGCATAAGAGCGGACATAATTTTAGGTCGTCTTCTGCAGATAAAATTGTTCGCTGTTGTATTTTTTATGTTATAATTTTTCAGAAGAAATAAAGTAGAAAATGAAACAAATTTGGAACAACCGAATATAAATTATCGGTTTAACTATAACTAATACTCTTTCATAAAAAAAATTAAATTGCAATTTCAATTTAACCCGGCGTCATTGTGGCCAGGTATTTAATACCCGATTTAAAGCTTATTTTAAAGCCTCAATAAATTTTAAATCAAGGAAAGGCGTAATTTACGGTTTTCAGTAGTTGATGTTGTTAACCGCTTTCAACGAAATAGCCCCTCCACTCATTGCCGTTGCGACTGTGATTGAGTTTTCACATCTGTGGAGAGTGAGCGGGTAATTTATAGCCGGCCATAATGGTCGGGTAACATTTATTACATATATTGTGTTTTTATTTTTTCGTTATTTGTGTGTACATTTCATATCTTGTTTACAGCTTCCTCAACGATGTCATACGAAAGCGGACAGAGAAGACTTTTATCCAGAGAAGACTACGATAGAGTATTGGAACACTTTATCATCAACAATATGTTGAAAAAAATTATTTGCCATTCCAATACTAAAATAAAACAGAGATAATTAGCTAATAAAGATCAATCACGTGAAAGATACTACGATGGAGTTATTGTTGGCACTATTGAGTTTGATATACTTAACAAGACTAAATCACTAAATCACGAAGGCACTGGTATTGGTGTGGATATTTTTAGAACAACTATGTCCTAGCAACGCTTTTATTTTTCACAAAGCTGTTTACGTTTTTATGATGCAGCAACACGCCAAGAAAGAAAGAAAATAAATAATTTTGCTCCAATCAAGTCTGTTTTTGAAGATTTCGTCTCAAATAGTAAAAATACTTATACTCCCAACGAATATCTTACCATTTGTGAAAAGTTGGAAGTATTAAGAGGCAAATATTTTTTCGTAAATGAAACCGAATATACCTGCCAAATATGATACAAATATCTAAGCTTTGGAGGACGATAAATTTTTTAAAAATTTATTCAGGTAAACAGCTTCATGGGTCATTTTTACAAAGAAGTAAAGCTTTTGACGATATGAATAAATTAATGCTGCCTATTTTCAAAAGTAACGGAAATACTATTTTCAATAACTGGTTTTGCTTTCCATTTGTGACATATCTACAAAACAATCATAAGCTAATATCTACGGGCAAAGTACGTAAAAAAAAATAAATCCCACCAAACGTTTTAACTACTCGAAGAAAAGTAGTATGTAAAATTATAGCAAGTTCCAAATTTAATTCCAATACTATAAAGAAGAAAAGTACTTTATAGTATTGGAATTAAATTTGGAACTTGCTATAATTTTTATTATCTGCCCATAAGTTGCACCAGGCAAACGACAATCCATAACCGAACCATGTGTCAGTTTGTCGTTTGCTAAAGACCCAATACCCTTTTTTGTTCCCTCCGAATAAATTACAGTGTTTCTTTCGTCAATTAGAAGACTATCATGGAAGTCCACATACATACAAATGTGATTATTAGTTAAAACTCAAAGCACTCCGTATTACATTTACATAGTTCAATTCACTATTAGCCTTAATGCTTCTCCCTGTCATTTTTGAGCAATTAGGTATTTTTTAGTCAAATTATTTATGTAACTTTCTAAATTTAATAGAGTGTCGTCTTCGTATAATTTTCTATCTTCTGCCATTTTGGATTCAAACGCTTTAAATTCCTTTGATGTTCACAGTTTGCACTTCAGAAAAATATGACCCTTGTGTTTTATATACCTAAAAAATTTAAAGTGGTGCTGGTGGTATCCTCTTTTTATCATGTCTAAAGACTTTGCAATAAGCAAAAACCAGAGATCTGGCATCGAGGTCGTCGATGAACTAAGTACAACTTGAAACTCTAAAACGATGGCCAATGACGGTATTGTATACGGTAATGAATGTAGCTACAATTAATAGTATAATAGTTTATCGTGAAAAACGTGATTTTATGGAAAATTTCGGTCAAACAATGCTTGAAGGTTATCTTTGTATCAGGAAGAATATAAAGAATTTACCTAGTAACCAACGTAAACGTACCCATGAGCAAGCTATATGCAGATGTGAAGACTGCCCTTCTTCCAGAGACAGCTCTAACAAATGCAATAAGTCTATTCGTGTGCAACATGTTATCCCTGTATGCAATAGTTGGATCGATTTCTATAGCGATTTCAATTTATTACGTTATAATAATTAAGCTTTGCTTTTTAAAATAATTTATTTTTTGTTATCTTACTGCAACAAACATTAACTTGTTTAATTAAAGTATATATACATTTTTTATTTATGTTACAAACTTATGTTCTTTATAATAGATTCGTAAGAAAAGATAACAGTTTTTTTTATAAATTATAATTGCCTTTTACAAAAAAATTATTAATTTTTGTAAATAATGTTTATATTACCATTTATCCTAATATTTAGTAATAATATGTACAAAGAACTGATTATATTATGTGGTAACGTAACAGAGTAAAGAATCGTAGTGATTTTTTGCAGAGAAATATTACAATACCAACAAATATTAAAAATGCAAAAGCGTGTTTTTTTGTCCTTCTTTTACGTCGCAACAGGGTAGCGTGTAAGTATATATATATATATATATATATATATATATATATATATATATATGTCGTTCGCACCAGGCACACACGTACTTGAGGTGCTTTGTAATTGATTAAATTAAAATAGCACTTAAAATAACTAATTTAATATAATAAGTGATTATTTTTTATTATAATAAGTATTTAATATAATAAGTGATTGAAACTCTTTATGTCGATCGTATTAAGTGAATAAGTGCAAGAATAAATTTAAAAAGTCCAGGTTGCACGATATTCAACCAGTAATTAAATGATGCTAGTGAACGTACAAAGGATTTTTTGTAAACACAGCGGCCTACTCGACGCTACACCGACCAACAGCACCGATATCAATATCGCGCCTATACCGACTGCACCTTTCACCGTTTACGCAGCCGCTGTCGTATTACAGCAGTTCGTGCGAAGACGCGTTGTATGTCAGCGCGGCGATACGGGTTCGCACCTTGCTTCAATTGCAAGTAGATCTGACTGGAAGTTTTTTAATTTTTTCATCTCTTCCTCCTTTTTTCTATTTCATATTTATCTCTGCTTTTTCATGACGACACGTAAAATAGCAGCTCTTGTGGTGGAATACAGACTCCGAGAAAAGAGCTCAAGGAAAATAAAGATTTATGTAAACAGCTTATACAGGAAAGAGAAGATAATGAGGATGAAGTTAAGAGCGTTTTGAATAAAAACACTCTACTTAAAAACTTAAAAACGAATTAGCGAAGATTCATTCACAACCGGTGGATGTATTAGAACAACGCAATCAGCTGCACAAAATCATTCATTCGAATCATTTAGTAATTTTAATGAGACACATAAAGAGACCCTCAAAAAATATCAAAGCTTAAAGGAAATCTGTATTATGCACAAAACCTAATCTCAGATTTCAACCATTAAAAAATGTGTGCAAGCTGCTGCTCCAGATAATCTATATAAAGAATTGTTAGTTTGCAATTTAAAGTTTGTTTCTGTTGAGTCCATTCATACTATGGATTTAATAAGTGAAGATTACTCTGTGAGAACAGAACATACTAGCCGCTTTAACAGTCACAAAAAACTTATTTTATATATGTGTATTAATGATGCTAGCAAAAATTAACAGATTTATTAAAAACCCAAAAATTAATCAAGAAACAAAAGTATTTTACAGGAATGTTCACTGAGGAAAAGGAAGTATGAAATTATCAAAGGAACTTAAAGCGTTTGAATCCAAAATGGCAGAAGATAGAAAATTATACGAAGACGACACTCTATTAAATTTAGAGTTATATAAATAATTTGACTAAAAAATACCTAATTGCTCAAAAAGACAGGGAGAAGCATTAAGGCTAATAGTGAATTAGTTGAACTATGTAAATGTAATACGGAGTGCTTTGAGTTTTAACTAATAATCACATTTGTATGTATGTGGACTTCCATGATAGTCTTCTAATTGACGAAAGAAACACTGTGATTTATTCGGAGGGAACAAAAAAGGGTCTTGGGTCTTTAGCAAACGACAACCTGACACATGGTTCGGTTATGGATTGTCGTTTGCCTGGTGTAACTTATGGGCAGATAATAAAAATTATAGCAAGTTCTAAATTTAATTCCAATACTATAAAAGTTTTGTTAATAGGTAATAGTTTGCTGCTAAGGAAAAGAAACATAATTAATGGCTTTTTCACTTCACATAACCTGAGGGTTAATAACATAACTCTTCCGTTTCTCTTTCGGAAAAACAAAATGAAACCATTCATACTTTCAATATTCTTATGCATATTTTGACAAGTCGTCACATTTTTGTATTAACTAAGGATACCATGTACACATCTAATATGTATTTGATTAAGTTTGCTAGACTAGCTTATTGTATTGACTCAGTTATAGATATTACAACGCATGTTCACGATCACGACATAAGATTTAATAGGAATAATATTGTAGATAATAACTTAAACTATTGATTGAAAATTAATTTGTTGAAACATACAAAGCTGACATATTCTGTTTTATTGAAACTTGTTCAAAATCTATAATATGAATTTTAATGTAGATCATTTTTCAATGGCCAGTGTGTTCAACAGAGTATCATATGAAGGGGAGGCTGATTCCATTATACGTGTGTGGGAGATTGCCTGTGTAGGAATGGATGAATATATTTTCTTATGTGTATATAGGCCACCGTCATCCAACTTTATGTACTTTTTATCTATATTAGAAAAAGCTTTAGGTAAATTAAAAAGTAATAATTATAGTATGTGGTGACTGAAATATTGATATTTTATTGAACTTTGTTGTGAAACAAAGATTCATTGATCTGTTTTTGTTATTTGATTTGGATTATGCGTTTACTCCCATATCGGTAACAATATAATGACAAATTATAAAATTAGAAGTGTGTGGTAAATATGTGCGATCTATCTGACCAAAAATATCTTCGAATTAAACTATTCTCTAAAGAGAGCAAATAAATAAAGCGGACATTTGTGTGCAAACTTTGACTAAATACTGGATGGATAAATTTAATTCCAACATTGAAACTAAACCAAGCGTCTTCAATGTTGATTCACGAGACCCAAATTTCGTGAATAACTCTTTTTTAATGTTGAATAGTGAATTCAATAGACAATGTACAAAATAATAACTTTACAAAATTATTTATATTTTAGTGTATGGGTGAAAAAGAAAATACGGAAAAGTACAGACGTTTTATATGACCGCAGTGAAAACGGTTTGTTATCCTAAAAATTGCTCCAACTCCATTTTTATCTAATATGTGTATTAACAAAGCAAATTTTACGATTCGATTAAAACAGTAATTTTTTTTTCTATTTTTGAGACGGGTTGTACGAACGATCCTACGAATTATCATGCAATACAAACTCATGTTAAAGCAACTTCTCTGTCATTTTAATAAGCATAAGTTCTTACATAATATACAGTTTGGATTTACCAGAGGAAAATTCAAGCAAAATCCTGGATTTCGCCTCATTAAGAATATTTACACAACTTGGGAGAATTCCCAGGATACTATAAGGGTATACTATTACCTCTCCAAGGCTTTTAATTACGTGGATCATAATACACTTAGCATATTACACTTAGCTAAGTTATTACAGTATTGAGGTAATGGCAATATCTTATTAAATCCTGTTTATCAAATCGGGAACAACGAGTTGAAATAAATTGTACTGATTCGAAAGGATCTGTTATGAAATCGAGAGTGTTTCATGGCTCTATACCGACTAACCATTCATGGTAAGAGATATGTGCAAAATTGTTCTTTTTACCGATGAAGCCTCCTTAATTTTTAAAATAGGAAAGAATGAGATCTAAAAATGTAAAAATGTTTAGAGTAACTCTATAAAGTACATATATGGTTTTCAGTCAATAACTTGCCTTTAAATGCTAAGAAATCAAAATGTATTAAAGTTTAGTCGCCTATATACATATATATATATATATATATATATATATATATATATATACATATATACATAAAGCTTGTGTTATTTAAATTATTAAATACAAAACTTGAAATTAGAGTCGCCGTGAAATATAATATTTCAATTAGATTATTTTTGGCTTGAGAACGGTTTATCCAATTATAATCACGTCGGTAGTGCAGACGAGATCGCAATTTTTTTTCGAAATGTGAGATAAGTAGCGTCCGGAAGACCATTCATGTGCACTTCTCAGACGGAATTACTGATAAAGATAAAAACTCGCTTACACAATCTATATTTTCATTGAATAAATTTGTTTTTCTTTATCTTTAACTTTAGCATCAATAAAAATCGTTTTTTTTTCATCACATTGAAGAAGAGGAAATCAGTATTTGCTTACATTTCTGCATTTAAAATTAAGGTATGATTATTTGGAATTAATTCTCTAAACATGCAACTCTTAACAATTTTGAGAATAATGAGTTGGAAAAAACCTATTTTCATGAAATACGTATCTAACTAATAGAAAGTAATCAGTTGCATATACCGATAGAAAACAATCAGCTTGAATTATGGATAAAGTTTTCATTTATTTTTCTACATCAGAATCATCATAGTTTAGAGTATACTTGGTAATTCTTTAATTATAAATGACTTTAATTTTTAACCAATGTTTCCTGATATGGTTCGTTCGATTGCTGGATTTTACATAAAGGTTCCGCATTATAAGTAACTAGCGCGTATTCTTCTGAAAATTGGAAAGCGCCCATTTTCAACAATGCCACAAATCAAATATTGCCTGTTTTGTTACATCCGAACTTCAAATCGCAATTTATTGACGATTAATTCACGTTAATCTGTCCAGCGCTCAAAATTTATAATACGATTAAATTAAATGGAGAGCCAAAGTTAAGACAAAATGTTTAGTGGTTATTTTGAATAGCATACTGCTTCACTTTTAACGCATCGAAATCTAGCAAAACACGTTTCGAAACCGTTCCTCCATTAAAAAAAAACATTATATCAACGGCAGCCTACGCATTACCAAACTAGTGAATACGTGACATACATACGCAGCACTTTGAACTGAGGCAATGGATTTCAAACTCAAAAGAAGTAATAGGAGAGCTAAGCCGTAATACATTTTTAACGCCTACAGGCAGCTTATCCGACGGAGCAAAAACAGAATAAGTGCTCAGCTTTGTTTGTAAAACAACAAAACCTCGTGTTCAACCTAAATATGGCACGAGTACCGCCTGCAATATTATTGAACGACGCGGCTATGAAACGCGAATCGTTAATAATTGTTATGTCGCTGTTCGATCCGCTTGGACTAGCTACACTTGACATGATCCAAACCAAACAAATACCGCAGAGGTATGGCGACGAGGACAGAGTGGGATCAAAAATAGACTCCGACTTTGTAGCACAACAGAAAGACCGAATGAAATATCTTGAAAACCTGCAAGATTTTCTATATTGGTAGTAAAAAGTTCTGACTTGTCTAAAGACGGGATTGCATTCATACGGACAGTTCATCGCAGACCACATTGCGGTGAGAAAAGGAAACGATACTGTCAGCAACTAGGAGTAGATGCCAACCAAGCTTAATGTAGTTGATAATGCGACCAGAGACGTACCTTAGTAAGTACGCTAGTAATAGATGGTTTCGGGAGATAACTCCAACTTTCTGCGCCACTTCCTCACTTCTAGCTTACAGGATACCCCACGTAGAGAGAAAATACTGAAGAAGACATATCTCACTGTATGATGAAAAGAAGGTGACACGTTGACTGAAAAATAATATCCTCGATACCAGCCAAATATTTAAAGCCACAGAACTAAGACGTACAGCAATGTACAAGGAAAATGATCCGATTTAAAGCGACATCAAAAAATGACTATGCTTAAACTTAAATTACTGAGAAACGCGGGATATACCGCATTTCTGTTTTTAAAAGAGAAACAACTCAAAAGAGAACACCACGCCAAATATACATTGCTTTGAACCAGTAGAGAAGAATAAATTACAGAAGAGATAGAAAACGCAAAAAACAACAAAGCCTTTTCTAACTCGACAACAGTCCACTCCACTTACTCAATGTAAACTTCGTAGCCGGAATAAAGCAAGTGGGAAACCGCATCAGTGCGGCGAATTAAGTCACAGAAATAGTAAAGCCCTCCGTTACACGACGAGATCTATTATGGGACTAAGCTATGGATAGAATATACACAAACAGTTACTTCGCGACCGGGTCGAAACTACTAGATTACACATAAATAGTTACTTCACACCCGGGTCAAACTAGACGAAACGCGCCAACATCACTGTATACTCCGCGTGAGACTGATCATACGAATGATCGTACACCGATACCTACTATGCAGCATAAAAAGAGCGATACATGAACCACCACAAAAATAATGAAACACATGTTTAAGAATGTTCCGGAATTCTACACCTAAGGGTTTGAAAAGGGGTGGTTAAGTTTGTATATAAAAAATATTTCTATGGTAATTTGCAATAATTCTAGCGAGATGGCGTTTGTTTCACATGCTTTCTTATCTAGCAACTGTTACCAGGCCTTAAATTTGCGTGTGGTCAGACTAAAAGGTAAAAATTTGATTGACGTTTAAAATTGTATCGTCTACGCGAGCAAAACCGCGGTGAAATAATGTTGATATATTGATAAGCACGACGTAATATTGATTGCCTTAAAATATACAGGCAAAAATGATAATTCGTGTACATTTAAATTTTACTTCGCCTAACATTACAAAGTCGATAACAGTTAGCTTAATAGTTTGATTACCATCTGCATATTATTTGGAAGTTTCCTTTATTGGGATAATAACCATTGATTAAGTACCAAGTCAATACATAACGAATCCTTGTTTAATCTTTGAAATTTTGATAGCTCTATGTTTATATTCATCCTTTCTCTTTAACAAACTTTTATTTAGACGAAATTTGTCATTTTGTCTTGCTGCAAACCTCGTAATTTGCTTGCCATCCTTGACTTTAATGGAACAGTTTCTTAATTTTTGAAGAAGAGTATATAATAACATACGAATAGAAAAATTAAGTATTGAATATATTTGACGTTAATTTTGTAGAAATTCATTATTCACAATTAAATGAAACTACGTGATGTAGTATTATTTCTACTTTCTGTAATTTCTTTACCACGACCTAGGTTTCGTTGTATTACAACATCTTCAGGTGGGATATTAGCAAAGATTAACTCTTAGGAACAACCAACAGCATTTATATGTTTCAAACACAATAGCGGAAGCCTGGTTTGTGCGGATTTTTCCATTTTTTATGTTAGTGAGTTTATTGCAGGGGCGCTGAGTAGGTTTTATTATATTACCGAGAGTTATACAATATACCAGTATTTTAGTGAGGGTAATAAATTCAATTGTTGTTATTATGTGAGGTTATACAATGCAAACTTTACGGTGTATGTAATAAAATTAAGTGGAAGTTATTATCGGTAATATATTTATACAAACGCAAGGGTATTTGAAAGTAAGGACAAGGTAATACACTAATTCTACATATTTCCGGTTTTGTGTATTCATATATTTATTTATTTATTTATTTTAATTTTTTTGTTTTTATTATATATACTTATATTTATATGTGTATTAGTGCTGAAACAATTTCCAGGGTACTGTAGTATCAATGTTGTATATTTATATTATATCTAGAAGATATTAAGAATTGGTGATAATATTATATTTAGTTGTTCATTTAATATATTGACCTTGATATCTGTTTTATGTCTGTTTATTTCTAATGTTTCTAGGATATTAAGTTTATTACCTTTTGTATTTATTTGTAATTTATAGGGGGAATTATCAGTATGGGGGTGATGGTTATTTTCAATGAGATGTTTAGCAAAGTGAGATGTGTCTGGTTTATTATTTCGCCAGCTGGCAATGTGTTCTTTATATCTTGTATTAAAATCTATTCCTGTTTGACCTATGTATACACTATTACAGTCGTTACATTTAAGTTTATAGATACCACTCTTTTTATGTTTATCTATTTTTTCTTTATTATTAATAAGGGTTTTACCCAAGTTATTTAAGGTACTATACGTACACGTTATATTATTTATATTTTTATTATTAGTTAAGAGTTTTCCTAATTTCAGTGATACATTACCTATGTATGGGATAGATTTATAGTAAATATTATTATTATTTGGTACGACCGGGTATATTTCTTGTATTAGTATTTTTCTTAATTTATTATGGTACAGTTTTGTGATAATTGATGGGTCATAATTATTATTTGTTGCGATTTGTTTTATAGTTTTTATTTCTTTACGTAGATTAGGTTTTTCTGGAGGGATGGCTAAAGCTCTGTGAATCATAGATGATATGATACCATTTATTTTATTTTAAACGTTTACACTAAAGTTTAAGGTACTACATAAAATTGACCTAGATTAAAAGATAATGTTATATCTTAAAACGCATAGGCTATGTCTCAAAGAATAAGTAATTAACATTATATTTTCTACTAATAGCGAGCCAAAAAACCTAGGTGAAAAATAGTGGTGAATGTAGGGGTGGAATAGACCTATAAACGTGTATTTGTTCTCTCAGATAGACAAAAAATGCCTATTTCCGCGTTTATAGAATATCACCGATCATAAATAATTACTATATAATAATTAAATAAAAAACAGGTACCTACGCTTATTGATCTAGATGGGCAACTAGTTGATTACATTTTTATGAACAATGGAGATATATGAACACGGTATGTGAAATAATAAAAATACCACAGGATTTCTTAAACTTCCGTTTGTATGTAAATTTTTATATTTCTTTACAATAAAATGGTCACATATGAAAAAAAGAATAGAAGGATATCGTAAGACAATATTAATGGAGATAAAAGTGGTAGTGGTTTTTTTTGTAAACATTAATCAAATAATTAATAGAAAAATGTCCAGTGATAACTCATATTAATATACATCCACTAATATAAGATGATATCGGCGTGTAAATTGCATATTGTATATATGTGTTATTCTAGAATCACTAAAACAACTTCAAATATATTTTCACTGCTAGATATCCTGCATATTCGGCAATAGTAGAGGATATAAATAAATGTTTTAGAAAGAGGAAAGGTGTGCAAAATGTTATGTCGATGGTAAAATTCAAACAAAGAGATAAAAAATGTTTTATTTTTACTAAAATTACAAAAAAAGTGAAAATGCGTCTTGAAACACCCGTTTAGTAGGATTTCATAATGGTTTATATATCTTGAAATCATGGGTGTAACTGAAATAAATTTAATTGAAAGTTCTAATCTATGATACTATCTAGAGTTGTAAATTTTTTTAGATTATTGACCCCTCAGGTCCTTCAAGCTTTTATAACTATTGCTTTTATGGTTGTAACAGAAAAAATCTTAAAGTCCCACTTTTCATTACATTAAAAAAAATCTAATTCTGATTCAGATGTTCAAATACTCTCCTTGAAATATTTCCCTAGGATATGTCCCATGTTTCAAGATGGAAACCTAAAAACTTCAGATACGTTAATTAACGCAAAGCATTGTGCGTGTAGCATCGTCGATATTTAACAGACACGAAAACGTGGTCTCTTTTACCCATTTGCCGAAGGTATTAGAAATAAGTATACGCTGATGCATTTTAGAATTACAAGTAAAAGAAATGTTATGAAGAAATAATATCATCACGAAATTATTTTATCTCAAAACTTAAGCGTTGTATGAAAACCATCTTCGATTCAAAATGTAAATCTTATAAGTGGTAAGTTTTGGAAATCTGCCATCATTTGGTTCGAAGAAATTACTTGTTATATTGCTAAATAATTTAGGAATTTTCAACCTGTCTCATTTCCATTGGTTTACATAACCAAATGAAACAATATCTCATTAATTATAAATTCAATTGTCCCTTCGACGTCAATGTCAACATCAGAAAAAATTAATTTGTTCTGAAAACTAAGTGCTTTATAGACAACGATTGAAGACACACTTGCTTTAGTGTTTGAACATAAGTATTTTCTTTAGAATAATACTTAGAATTATATATAAAGATTCGTACATTATTTATCATGACGCCTCGTGTTCAAATTTTCAAAATGGTATTTATCTACTTATATTCATAATATTGGTGCAATTTCCCAAGATATAATATTGATTGATAAATGTGCAAATGAGTAATATGTGGATATAGGTAAATATACGGACCAGAGTCTAATAACCACTATATCATGAGCAAAATCGAAATGTTTCATAGATAATTCTAATTTAGAGTTTAATCACCATATAGTAACTATCTCGTATGTATGTGCGAGAAATCTGATTATATTGACAAATTACTTTCTTCCTGTTACGATAATGTAAGAAAAATTGTTTGAAGGACATTCGAAATCCATCATAATTATCCTTGGATCAAATGAAATTAAAGTTGCACATGGTCAAATTTGTCATTGTACTAAATAGATTATCTAAAACCGACGCAGTGGATATTGATGAAAGTTAACCAAAATATTTTTTTAAAGTTCTAATCAAATTCAGACAATCTAACACAGAATTTCTAATAATCCAATCCAATACGATAATTAAGATTTTTCAAACCCATTGTTGAAAAATTAAGTTAGGGGAGAGTAGATACGTACACACTAATTCGAAAGTAAATTGTTCATAAACAGAGCTTAATAAATTTTACATGATAGCCAGTTATATTAATTTTTTTTTTAATTTTGCCACATCTCATTTCAGATCTTCTATGTAAAAGATCTTCTTGTAAAATTTCAAGCACATAGATCTAAATTTGTAAAAGCTGTGACCGCAATGCAATAAATTACTCCTAACTAGATATCTCTCTATTTTTTTACGTTTATCAACTATTTCCCGTCCGAGAATAATAAGCAGCGATTTTATCCAAGTACTCGTAATTGTCCATTAATTTTTATAGTTTCTTACGTTATCATATTTCAGATATTTCTTCATTTGATCCATTCAATGGACGATATCTTTACAGATACATATATTCTTTTCAAACATATTTTTTCCACATTTTTTTGTTAACTTTTCTTGCACGTGTGTTAGACACGGCTGATTGACATCAACGTTTTCGACTCCCTAATAAGAATTGCTTCATAATAACGTTTCTTTTTAATTCCATAAAAAAATATTTCCACCTATATGAAGGATCTATATGACGTCACAATAAAGGGTGACGTCATTTTCTTTCAAAAGAAAAATATATATGCATATATATATATATATATATATATATATATATATATACATATGTATATATTGCAAAATCAACAATGGACAAATTATTGTTATATAAAAATGTTCTGATTTTTACTTTTTAAATTACATTTATAATTATGAATAGGAAAAATATTAATAGCATACTAGATAATCTATCGATAATATTATTATTGATTATATATAATATTGCGAAGAGTTCACTTTACTCTTAAGTGCATATAACCGATGAAGATCAAGTATAGCGACAAACTTATAATTTGAAGAAATTTATTGTTACATGTAATTTTTATATCAATGCCGAATCAACAGGAGAAAACGCGCATTAAATCAGTTCATTATATATTATATTTTCTACCCTACGATTTCAATTATTATTTAAAATTTCTATACCACGATTTTAATTATTATCATATATACTTCATAATCACAAACATTTTAACGGTACAAAAATTAATGTTTCATTCAACATAGTACTCATTTTCAGAGTTTAATTGGATTTTTGTACGACTTGTTCAAACTTTTTAATTAGTAAGTTACGTATTCCAAAAAAATTACATAATTTCTTAAATAAGCCTTTTACGGACTATCGAAATCAACTTAAACAAATAATTGGGACGAAATTAAATAACAAGATTTAATTGATAGATTCTAGTGAGACGCACTTACTGTTAAATGCAACGTATAATGAAGGATTTATAATTTGTTTTTAACCCTGGAACATAGATTTTAATGATTGGAATTTGCGACTCCTTTTTTGAATCACGCAATTTGGGACGATGAGCGAGTTTGTTTGCAGTGAGAAGGAAAATATATCAGTAATCGAGCAACATTGATGGTACCATTATATGTTGTATCATATTATCACTGTTTCATGATACTAAAAATTGATTAAGCAATAGCCTTTTTCACCGGAACATAAATAGTGTCCACCCTACAAAATCTAAATTTTAACAATAATTCAATAACTCAAAATCATATTGGATGAAATGACATGGGACATCACAATTTCATAAAACTATAATTTATGCATGCCTTTTGAATATGATAATAACTGCAATTGCTTTACTTATAATATATAAAATATAGGCATAATTTACATATAAAGGCATTTAATATAATATTATATACGTTAGCTGAATCTTATTTTATGTTAGAGAATTGGCGTTATTCTAAGGAATATATTTTCGATAGTAAAAGTCTCCTCCAAATGCTCCTATTCTCTTCTTTCGCTTTCTTCAAGCAGTCATCCTGTACATTGCTCCACCTTTAAAGAGGTTTTCCTTTCCTACGTTTTCTGTATAAGCTTTTTACTGTGTTTCGATATACTCTACTTATTTGCAATTTATATGTAATACTTATTTTATTTGATCTTTCACTTTCATTATTTCTCTGATAATTGTGTCTTTTACACGGTGCTTTCATTTTACATCATATAACTTCGTTCCAATTCTTGTGTTAGGTAAATATTCATGGCTGTCGTTTTTACCTTCGTTACACTAAATATTTTTTTAATGGCATGATATTTGTTTCAGGTTTTCTTTACTCTTATTTATTTCCTTTGCGGTACAAGATATATATATATATATATATATATATATATATATATATATATACATAAAGCAAATATTTTTTAGTTTTAATTCGTGATTGTGACAGAAATTTATAAATTTGAATTTGAACTCATATTATTTCTTTTTCTGTAGCCATTTTCGCCCAATTTACGTGTAGTTCAGGATTTTCAACTTCTCTCTTCATATCTCTCACGTAAATTATGTTTTTGTTATACCGTTTCATGGTTCTTTCAAGATCATTGTAAAAGTCGTGGATTTTTATTTCGTTACAACTTTCTGGTGACGCTTAGACTACTGCTAATGAATATATTTTATTTCATTTTTCTAGGTGAAATAAAAACTCTATCTGATATAGTGACGAAGCCATGTACTGCTGAATTTTGTTGCTTTTTAACTAAATAGGTTCCTTCTCACCTTAGTCATTCTGTAGTAATATAAAATAGGTTCTAACCTCTTTTATTTTTGATGTTTCTTTTCTTATATCTGACATACCGTTTAAGTCCCATTTTTTAAGGACATTACCTATTAGGATTATTAGTTTTATTTAGCTATTGAGTGATCTGATATTGAATGTCACAATGTAGTATATATTACAGTTCAGATAACGGGAGTATATTACTCCCACAGTGAGAAGCTGATCTAAATGATTCGATGGGAAAATCTTTTTCGATTTTTGATCGAGTGTTTCTTTTATTTTCTAAGTCTCTATTTTATTTTTTACTTTGCCTACTTGAATTGGTCCCTCTCTTGCCCCATTTTATAAACTATTTTCGCATCTTCGATGCAATTTTCATCACAGTTTATCCACGAATTTTATTTGATTTTCCTAATATCAAATTTTCCAGTCTTCATCACCTTTTCACCTTCTAGTATTGTAGAAGACAAACGGGATTCGAAATAATTCCTCGTATTGTACAACCACTGTGATTCCACTACGGCGGTTGGTGTAGTGGTGGATCGACGCTTTTCGCTATTAACCCTTTATATTGTCTTATTGTTTTCACGATTCTTTGTAACACTGCTCATGCACATAAACATTTACATACTTAAATTTAATTTTTACTATTCTTTTTTTCTTCGATTTGTTACTAAATATGAAACTTTAATAATAAGTTTATATTTATAATAAATAGTTTATATTTATTAAATTTATAAGGCTTACTTAAACACCTTATGCGAGTTTCACCTAGGAATATCGATTGGGATATATATAAAATTATTTTTATGCAAGTTTTTTATTAACAGGTATTTCTGGTATTAATATTTCGGCTGTCCTTACCATTTCATGATTTTTTATAGGCATTCCGAAAATATTTCTTTTACAAAATATTTCAAACAATATTTAATTGTTTGAAATATTTTGTAAAATCGAGACTTTTTTATTTTGAAGAAGTTAATAGCTTAGGTTTTGACCGCACATCTTTAGTTGTATGAATTGCTAGAATTAAACTGCATTTATTATTTCGGTATTTTATTTATGCAAATTTTTCTAAAAGAAAATTTAAGATCATTATTTTTTCTAATTATTTTTAGATACAACAATACCTCAACACATTCCCATTTCCCTTTTAAGAGATAATTATTAGTAAATCTAGTCAAGAAACACAAGATAAGCTAAACTCCACCTTTGACCAAATTAAATTTTTTTTAATCTTTTATAAAATGAACGAAATGTGGGAAAAGGAAAAAAACAGAACCCAAAAATATCCGTGAAAAAAATTTATAACCAATTCTTTCGCAGTTAACTATTTTAAGCCATAGAATTAATTTCGGTCATAAACAATAACGCAAATATTAAATGTTATGAGTAGAATTTGTACGTGAAATTAACCCTTCATTAAATCATTGATAGGTAAACCGAACTAAGGCAGAATGTAACTAAATTTACTCTAATATGTATTGTAATATAATTATAATATCCTATTTTTAAAATTATAATTCAATGGTCATAATATTAAATGCAAAAAAAAAAATTTCACGTTTGGTTTTAATATTGTTTGACCACATTCAAAGTAATTCTGCGGAAAGCAGGATTAATTTATCCCATTCACTCTTTACATAAACCCAATTTCTTTTTTCTGGCCGCCTAAATCATGGTATTAGATTTATTAAAATATTTAAAGCATAGTCTGGCATAATGTATAATCGAATAAGGTATAAGGCCACCTCTAACTGCTACTAACGAACAATAGTTACAATCAGTTACTTGATGATAGTGAAGTATTAGTCACAATGTTATTGCCTGTATCGTAAATTTATATGACGTCAACGACATTGTATTATCAGTTATAATAGCCAGAAAAAATACACTTAAAATATGATTATAACAACTTTAGAAAAAATTCTTACTATAAAGTGGCAAGTACTGTTCACTAATGATTAAAAAATGTGAAAAATTAACTTTATTTTCCAATCATAATTGACGGAAATGGGTATTCTAAATAAGGGCAGAAAATTAAGCAAAATACTGAAAATAATATTTGAGTATTCTATTATTTTTATTACGTGCCCCTAAACCACATTTTCGTAAATATCTTCAATATAGAGAAACCAGCTCTAATATTTTATGTGCAGGTAAGGATTATATTTTACTACAAAAAAAATAAAATCGTTTCAGGAAACAATGGGAAACATGGAAATAAATTAGATGTATGTGCCAAAGTTAAAGTTTCTGTAACTATATCTCTTTAATTATTTTTATTTAAGAATGAAAACTAAATTTCGGTTAAGGTGTGGAGAAGAACTTTTCGAATTTCGACTGAGCGATCACTAGTAAAATGAAATTTTTCATATATTGGTATCTAAATAATTTTGTTTAAGATTTACTAAATTAGTGAAGAGGGTACAAAGATATATTTTTTATTTAGTTTGCATCATTACCGATGCGCCTGAAATAATTTGAATTTTAAGTGTTCATTTATCTACATTTTTGTAATTTTCTTGAAATTGTTTCATGTATTGATTTAAAAATTCAGTCGGAAAAATTCAAGTGCTAAAAATATTTAAGATTAATAATTTGGAAACACAATGGCATCTAACTATGAAAAGACCTACTTAAAGATATCCAGTTTTTGTTATCCATTTTTGGCGTGAGCGAAAAATAATTTCGCAACCGCTTTCCTCGTTTAAAAATTAACGTAACTTCCTCTTTAAATTGATCCCCGCAAAGAGAAAAATACCTTTGCATAAAAATCACCTCCTCAAAAGAAGGTTAAAAAATTACAAATTTTCACAACATACTATATTTCGTTACAGAATATTTTATTATTATATAATTTTAGCATAATTATAAAATATTCTGTAAAAGAGTTCTTATGATTACTTAAAAAGAGTTCTTATTATTATTACTATGAGTAGCGACATGTCCATTAGAGTACAATCAGTAACACCATTATGATATTATAGAAAACAACGTGTGTAATAGGCGTGTTGAAAATAAAAATTTTGAAGAATATAAAATACAAATTTTCTTCTTTTTAAAATTTGATTCCATTTACCAAAATATTCAATAATTATTCATATTGATGTTGAGGCAAATAAATATTAATGTAATTATTTTATCTGAGTGGAAACAAATGAAAGGACATGTAAATATATATGTACATGAAATAATAAAATTTACAGGCATATATATATTAACATATTATAAGAAAAGTTTGTACCTCTTTTTAAACATATTGCGGAGAAGTGCGAGATTTGGCATGATTAAAGTTTATATGGAAATGGAGAGCAGAAAGCTAAAATTTATTTATAATATGTATTACAAATACATTAAATTATTGATTACAAATACATTAAAAGATTCGTTGTTTACGTTAAAAAAAATATCATTGTTTACATTTATATTGTCAATGTCTAACACATAATTGTCTTGAGCAGGACTTCCTAACCAGTGAGGCGCGCCTCCCCAGGGGGTTGTAAAGATATCATTCGGGGAGGGGCTCAATGGGTTTTGACATTTTAAAGGAAATCGCAGGACAGACATTACATTAATACAATTGTATAATTTAATTAAATTATTTTCAGGAGCGAACTCCAAAGTTTTAATTTATTTGATTATACAAGCATAATCAATTGAAGTATAAATGTCGTGAAAATAATGAGTTGTTTTTTTATTATAACAATGAAAGAAAGTAAGAAGGGGGCCATGAGTGTATTTCTTATAATCCGGCGAGGCTCAACCCAAAAAAGGTTGGGAATCACTGGTCTAGAAATACATTCTTTGACAAAAAAACCTCAACAACTTTTTAATGAATAACGGTCTAATTTCGGCTTGGCGACCACTAGTAAAACATAATTACAAAATATTTAAAAATAAATTTTACAGCTTATTTTCTAGCCTCCTACAATACGTTGGAGTATTGTAGCTTCTACAATTTGTTGGCTTCAAATTAGATCATTGGTGTATTTTCCATATTATACTATTTTATTTTAAATAACATATAGATATAATTCTTTTTAATTTAATAAAAGTTAGATATTTTTCTTTTTTATATTATTACTATGCGTCTTTTAGCTTAACACTTCTTTTTTGCCCTGTTGGCAAAATATGTGTCTCTAATAATATCAAAGAAATGTTTCGGAATTTTCTCAGAAAATGCTTTCTTCGTAGAAATGCTTTTTTACAATTATTAGAAACTTGAAAATACATTTAATTTTTCATATAATGAAAATTGTCCTGTAACTTGAGGAAATTTTTTGGTCATACTATTTTCATTGACAATAAATTACAATCCTCAATCTAAAGTACAATCATGTTTACTAATAATACAGAAAGAATTGTAAATTAATTAATTTTATTTGAGTACTTTATTTTTTTCTTTCTTATTTTATTGCTAATTTTATTTTCTGTTTGTGCTTTTGCTCGCATGGGAAGTTAATTGGAAGATAGTAATGAATCAGAACAGCGTGGACAAAAGAGAATTAGAAGGAGCGAGATAATAATAACATTTTGTGGGAATTCTAGATTCCCTTGAAGTCCAAACCTCTGAAAACTTTCGTCGTTCTTACAAATTTGGTTTTCACCTTTAGATGATATGCAAATATAACGCATAAAATATTTACGAATGTGTTTCTTTTTCTCTCATCAAAATAACTGAACCAACAATTTACTGTACTTTTAAAATGTTTGTTAACTTTACGCAGCACATTTTTACATATAATATTTTACACATAACTGTATATTTCCAAGACCTAAATATTACCCTATTTATATCCCTGGATGTATCCATATTAATAATCTAGCACTCGGCTTTTAGTATGTATATAGAATTATGTACGTTTCCTGGTTTCAACACTTACATTAAATTCGTATTTTGGTAAAGAGACCTAAAAGATTATTTCCATAAATGTCTGCTTTCAACGTTACATTAATTTTACACATTCCATACATTTTTAATATTCTTGTTTGCTATTTTAGCCATGGAAACATAAATTTTTTTTTTTTTTCTTTTTAATCGGTTTAGAAGTAAAGACATTACTCATTTTATATTTAAAACTATTGTGCGATAAAAAAATGTTCCGTATTATGGAATGCGTACTAAATATCTTTTTTTGTTCCATATAAATATTCGTGCGAGCTCGCGGGCACGCACTCTTCGCAGTGTCTCCATTCTAGCCTATTTGCATTTATTCCGTCACCGTGCGCGATTCTTATTATAATAATTTATTATTAATCCATTATTTTTTTCTTTATTTTGTTGTTGTTTATTTATTTATCCTTATGCATTGGTAACCTGTAACATTAGATAAATGTGTGATAAAGAAATAAATATATTGGTTGGTCACCAGATAAACAGAGGTAAAGTTTAGTTAAATACATTCATATGTTTTGTATGTTAGCTGCTGTAACAAATGCCATTACCTATAAAATAACGTTGATTATAATTATGTACTATTTTCATAAATTCATATGTTTATTTCCGGCGACAAATGCTGTCAAATTGCGGCACAATTTGTCAAGTTTCTGTTCTTTAACATGATAGTTGAACGGAAAGATTTGGGATAAATATTTTGATAGATAAGGATGTCGGTGACTAAAATTATGCTTGTAACGGAATTACAATTTTAATATATTCAATACAACGTCTTTGTCATGGTAAATTTAAATTTACTAATTTCTGCACAGTAATTATATTTACAACAAACATTTAAGATTTTGGTCATATTTTTTCACTACGATACTTAGGTTATTAATCCTTATTCGTACAAGCATCGAGCAATATTCTTTTAAGATTTATCTTTATTTGAGAGTAAATTATACAGTGACGGATATACGCTGTTTACAAAAGAACTGAAAAGTAAGATAAAAGTAGAATAACAAAAATTTTGTTATGATTTTTTTATTATCATAATACAAAGAAATAGACAAATATCTCAAGGAATTTTTAAAAATTTTATTTAAAATGAAATTTTACCTTCAAATTTCTGCATGTATGATAGGATGGTGTAAGATGGCGCGGGCAATAAGTTGGCGCATTGTCATTGGATGGCTCTGGTATGTACATATGCAAAGAAGTTCAATTTCTTTTACATATCTGAACGAATTATTAGTTCATCTTATAAATCCCAATTAGAAGACGCAAATGAGCTAAACTCTGAACCAAAATCCAAAATGTCTAAAAAATATTTCAATACAGCGATGAAAAGTAATATAAATACGGTTTGAACATATGCTGGGTGTCAAGAAATAAACAAGGAACCTATTATAGAAGACTGGATCGAATCCCCGGTCTGTCAAGAATTGTGGCAACAGAAATGCACAGGATAAGGATTTGATGTATTTAATTGTGACATATGTCAACAATCGTGAATAATTGAGGATAAAATAATCGATATAGGATTTGGAGTATTTAATTGTGATATATATCAATAACCGTGAATAATCGATCAAAATAATCGTCAATAACCTATGTAAAAATGAAAACGCGTATCCTGGGGCTCTTACCCAGCGGGCTGTGTAAAAGTACGCATTTCTTATTTTGTAGTTTTATTAATTATATTATTTAAAAAATTAAACTTGATTATAATATTGTTGATTTTTATTTTTATGTGGCCAATTGTTTCAAAAGTGCGTTACACCAACCTACCCTACGATTAACTTGCCATAGTAATTTACATATATATTTTGATTTCAAATTTGGTGATAAGAGAATGGAAAAAAGCCATAATGCAGTTATTTTACCGCAGGTTTTATTATTTTTCTTTCTTATAACTTTATTTCACTGTTATAGGAAAACATAAAAAAACAACGGCTATGATACATTTATTTACATTTTTCTCATTTCATGCCCCATTGGTATTTTAGTTCAATTATTAATAAATATTTTGTACTGAACCAAAATATAAAATTAGTAGTCATGTATTTTCATTGAGTCTGTAAAGCATAACCCATTTCAATCTTAATAATATTAAAAATATAGCAACCAGCAGTAAAAGAATATTAGATAACAGGCGGTCACAAATTTATCTGTCTTTGGTCACAGTATTCTAACCAATTCTAAAATGTATTGTATAGTATTCTAAAATGAACGAAGTATATAATAATAAATTTTAAGTTGTTTCCATAATATATACCACGTACAAACAATCGTATAAAAACTTATGATATAACGCCACCTTAATTTTGAAATAATATTGGGTGTTTTTGGAGAATTTAGCGTCGATTTCGTAAGGATAAACAACCTACAAACCAAAAAGTTATACTTACTTTATGTAATCATTCGGAAGAACTGGAATATTTTATTAAGTTTTTTATTTAGAAGTGCTGTTATATCAAATTGCTTATAATACAAATATAAATCTAATATATATGACATCTATATGATACAAGAAAAAATAAAATCTGGTGGAGTATGCGTAGTTTAATTAACATTTGAAAATGTGTCAACGATATCGTTACATTAAATAATGAAATACAATTTATCATATTACTCTAAACAAATTATTATTTAAATCACTCGACTATGGAAAAGAAAGCAACTTATTGCTTCGACGGATCTTTTCACGTCTATTTGTCCGTATATGTCATTGAATATAGGGGATGAAACGAAGAACAATAAATCGATTTTATTTATATAATAAATAGAGAAAGAATTCAGAAAGAACCAAATGTTTCATTACAGAAATCAGAAATTATCAAAAATAATCAATAATATCTATTACATTACACAAGACGAGTTTAAATTAAATTTTATAAATAACCTATTTTATTCTGATGTCAATATGAAAAAAATAAAAAAACTCAATATATATATATATATATATATATATATATATATATATATATATATATATATATATATATGTATATATACATATATATATATACATATATATATATATATATATATATATATATATATATATATGTATGTATATATAATGAAATAAGTTTAATATTATTTTCAAAAATAAATATGATAAAGCATCTAATAAAATAATCCCTCGTGAAAACAACATACAATCTTATCAAATCAATTTAGAAATCATTTTACCTTTTTTTTAATGAAAGATTATTAACACACTTGGATGACAATTGGGATCATTAATCTGTAATTTGGTCGCTCTTCTGCTTGTGCTTGTCTTTATGCCGAAACGTTATTGTAATTATTTTTAATTTTTTAACGAAAAATAAAATCAAATATTTTCTTAAAATGCGGAATGGATTCCCTTTTCCTTGATATAATACTAGATACATGTCAATCAGTTGACTCGATAAAATCAAATTCTTTAAAAGACTGCGCAACATCGGAGAAAAATATCTTGGAACATGAAGACCATCCTAGTAACGTTGTTAGTATGTATATATATATATATATATATATATATATATATATATATATATATATATATATATATATATATATATATAGTTTATAGCTTTAAAATTCAGATTTTTTAAAATTTTTATGTAATGATAACTTAATTGAAGCACATACGTCAATATTCATTATTTATGGCGCCAAAATTGGTTTTGAGAAACTTACGGTAAACACATAAAACAGGTTGTCGAGGACTAGAAGACCCTTCCAAGAATCCTAATCAAACCCCTCGACCTACCACAAGCACACCGCGAGTACAAGTGGGCGGTACTTGACCGTCAACCACTGCGCTCGTCTCCTTGGTCACAGAGTTCATAGCAAACAAAAGTTTCAAGGTGAATATTTCTTTTTTTATGTAATTTTTTGAAGTGAAAGTTATAGATATCGATAATTCAGGTACGTTTGTTATTTTTCATATATTCTACTTAGCCACAATGTATATATTCATATAATTTGGTAGTATCAAACATGAGGGATTTTCTTAGACAAATTTTGACGTAATTTTTTATTTTAAAGGTAAATTTGTTGTACTTTTGCGCTAGATTCAATCATTATTCTTTTTTATCATGAAATACAATCTTTTTATTAATAAAGGTTATAACGATTGGTCGCAGAAGACTGCAGCTGATAAAAATAAGGACATTTTTAAACATTTTATGTCAAAAAATTAACTTTCTTATTACTTAAATAATCATTGCATTTCGTTGTTGTAGGAACTTCTAGCACATCAGGTATAAAAATTGTAACCCGAAGATTCCTTTAAGATATAATAAAAGTCCATAATTTTCCAAATTTCGGAGAAAATATAAATTATTTAGAAAGCTATTTATTATTGAAGTACGGCACAACTGATGATGACATAAAAACAATAAAACAAAGATTTTCTATACGTCAGTCGACATTGAAAGAACGATGGTCAAAGTGCTACAGAAAGGAAGAGGCTTTCTTGAAAAACAACGTGTCTTAGTTAAACAGAACTTTTAAGCTGCCTATGAAATCGCTGAATCGACCAGGGCGGGTTTAAAAAGCGCGATCAGGCACAGGCGACAGGCGACCTTTAAAATCTTTGGACACATCAAGTGAACGAAGCAAACGTCGAAAAACCAAAGAAATCCAGATTATACTGTAGAAGATGACGTCATTGTCCACGACGCACAAACATCCTTAAGCGTGCAAGGAAAAAGAGATGTGTCGAAAATTCTTAAAAAAAATATTCGAGTCGAGCGCGCGAATTTAGGAAAGCAGTCGACGAAAAAAGAAATAAAGACAGTGTCACTCCTTTGACACCACTACAAGCTTTGACAATGTTCGTTGAGGCTGGCCTAACAAGACGTCAGTACGAGATCATCCGAAACACAAATAAGGCATTTTATCCTCCATTATATCAATTGTTACAAGCAAAACAAGAATGTTATCCACCAAAGGTGTATTACGAGTCACAGGTACCTTTGCGGAAAGCCGCTTACAAAGCCTTGCTGGCAATGTTGTCACACGATTATCAATTTTCTTGGAAGAAGTATTATTAACGATTAACGGAGAAGAAAAAATTCTTTAAATATAACTTTTAAATGGGGTTGCGATGGCCCTCAGCAAGCTAAATACAAACAATAATTTGATAATGATAATGAATCAGATATAATGAAATAAATATTTTTGAACTCATTTGTGCCCCTTCATAGATATGGAAAGGATAGTAAAAAAGTCACAATGCAAAACTCCACGCCTTCGCCTCCACGATTCAGCCGTCCAATAAGATTTAGATTTTTGAAAAAATCAACTGATGTGATAAAAGAAGAAATAAGCTGCATCGAAGAGTCTGTGAAAGAGCTGAAATCAACAGAAATATATTTGAAAGAAATCAAATTCTCTTTTAAACATTCTTTTGAGATGACTATGGATAGACGGAAAAATATGTAACGCTGCAACCGGAACGAAACATACTAGTGGGTACTAATTTGTGGCGCAACATCAAAAGACTAACAACATTGATAAGATAAGAACATAACAAATTTGACTTATTTTAATTTTGGGCTCTCTGTATTGCACGCCAGAATAAGACTGTTTGAAAATGTTTTACATTTGGCATGTAAACTTCCTATTAAAAAATATATGGAAAGGAGGACTGAAAAAGAAAAGCAAAGACGTACATCCAAGACAGGTTTCGGACTGAAACAGGATTATTGGCAGATATTTTGAACATACCAATGATGGTAACACCAGTAGAAGGTTTTTCGAAAATCCCCATTTGGCGGCAGACATAACTGAGATAAATTATAAATTAATTTATCAATTTATGGTCATATTAGAAACTATTTCTAGTGGACATAGAATTGATTCACAAAACTATGACCATTACGCCAAAGACAGCAAAATTGTACATAGACCTATATGGATGACCCTATGATTCCGACCATGCATAAAATATTATAAACATTTCTGCTATGTATCACGGATTTCTCCTGAGTTTGAATCCGCTGATAAGCAGTCTGAGGCCCAAGAAGAGGTCTATTTCAAGAACGTTTTGCCCTGAGAAAATAGCAATGCTGATGCCTGCAGATTCTAACACCGAACCCGATACAGATGACGAACAACGAGATGACTATTATTTAATAAAAAAAATTGTTAAATTTTACCACATATTTTAATAGATTTTGTATATGACTAAAGTATCATCAAGTTAGAAATAAAATAAATCTTATGTTTGTTTTGTACAACACGGTTTTTTATTTAGAGTATACACAGGTTTGTATTTTATTTCATATGTATATATTTTGTTGTGTTACTAACACAACAAAATATAAACTTATATGAAAATATCTCAAAACGCCTGTGCACTGCATATCTTGAAAAGGTTTAAGGCAAGTCCCGTGGAATTCGTAGAGACGACATTTTTTTAGTATGAATATTTTTTACTTATTTAAAATGTTTATATATAAAATACATTTTTATCAGGTATATAACACCGCTAACGATATGAGTATAAAAATATTGTTGGCCGGATAAATATTGAATATTGACATTTGTGTGATGTTTTCGTTTTATTTTATGGCTTCAAGCTACTAAATATTACCGCAATATTGTTTGATTTGGCAAAATATTCCATGGTAACTATATTTTTTTATATTTTTAAGTGATAGAAATAGCATTCTATTAAAATACATAACGGGGATGAAAATAATGGACATACAGAAGGATATTGAATTTACTTTCGTCACAAGTTCTTAAAATAAAATTCAATACTTAAATATGGCTAGTTAACAAACATTCTAATAAATATAATGGATAATGTCTAAAAGTTACGAATTGTATACTGAACATGCAGTTTTACATAATAATTACCAAAACTAATTTTCGTTAAAATATATACTCGAGTATTTACGTTTTTGAAACTGTTTGAGTAAGCGAATCTAATACCGCGCATCATAAAACTCGAAATGCGACGCGTAGTGTCGCATATATAAAATAATATAAAGCAACGCAGTAATTTAAGCCAACCCCACGTATTTTAATTATGGTAACGTCGAAAAAATCGCATGTTTTGATATCTCTACATATTAAAAGGCAAACTTAAATGATTTTTACGTTTGCTAGATACTCGTACTAACAATATTGAAGCAATAAAATTAACGTTTTCTACTAATGGTAAGGTTATGCGATTGACTTCCTAATAGAGTACATAATATCGTCGGTTATAAGCAATATAATATTTAATATCCAGGTTAATTAGACATACTTAAAAATATGTATTAGGTAAAATTTAGCGTTAATTAAATAAATATAAAATATTATTAAAATGTTTTCTTTTTGTAAAAACAAAGATTAGAAATAATCCAAGAAAATTCAGAAATGTGTATATGTGCACATACATATATGTGTGTACATATATATATATATATATATATATATATATATATATATATATATATATACATATATATTTAGGTTCATTAGTAAGTTGAACAGGATGGTACGTCCGTTACTTGAAATCAACAATCTGGTACTTAAAATCAAAAACAAAAATTTATCAGTAAATTATATATGTTTAAATATACCGAGAATCCAATGCTGTTCAGTCAGTGAACTGAGCTAAAGCAGTAGACGACACGATGTAAAGATAGCGTGTAATAACAGAGATTAACATTGAATTACGATAATGACAATAAATGACAATGGTTACGGTAATAACAATTGTTTATTAACCTACCGTAACCTTGGTGAATAAAACTACGCCGTAAATCTGGAGGTGTCCACGGAGTCTAGCAATAATATTCTATATTTCATGATTTGTTTTATAAGTGATGGCAATAGTATTATCAAACTATATAAGAGAGTTATTAATCTATTGTCTAAATAAAAATAATAACGTATTTTGTGATAAATATTTAATCATATGGCCATAAAACACAAACATACACATTTAATTTTTTATCAAAAATAAACATTCCTTTTCTTTGAACAATATGATTGAATCTGGTTGTAACCCAATCATTTTGGTTTCATATTATAAAGAAAACATAATAGGAATATAGTTTCTATTACTCAGTCAAATTAGTCCTTCTGGATTGAAATTTGGGATCATTAATTAAATCATTCTCCGCAAACCAATTTTGTATTTTCCATGCAAATGGATCTGGAACAGTCTTTGCAAACATGCGTAGCCTTACGATCTTTGTTACGAATGTAAAAAGTAAACCCACAACCATAAGAAATCTTTTGAACTGGTTCACTATCATCGCAGCCCAAATGTTAAGCGTACTTTATACATAATTTTTTGTAAAATCGTATTAATACAAATTGCTAAAGTGTTCCCAGATGTAATTTTGTGTGTGATCAGATAACCCAAATCACAAGACCTATGATTTCGGACATTGAAAAAAGTTTAGTAAGTAAACAAAATATTGCCATATAATGGCTACCTAGTCACCTGATACAAACCCAGTGGAAAGTATAAAATGAAAGAATGTATAAATAAAACTTCAACAGAAACTTGTAATCGCTTTACAGAAACTTTTTTCTCTTTTTTTTATTACAAGAAAATTACTTTTGATATTTTCATGTTAAAATCGTAGTCACTTACTTGCAGTCACAGTAGACAATAATTGATACTGAACCGGTGAAAAAATGGCGACTGTAAATTAAACAAACACACTCCAGTTTACTAGGTCTACTATAATAAGAGTAAATTAAAGAGTGGATCCAATTTCGTCTTGTTCAATTCTTAACAGTGATACACCCAGAATAAGCTACAGATTTTTAATGCATTTCCGACAATGAGCACTTTTATGGATGATTCTTAACTTCAATTGAGGAACAACTTTTCCATAGTAGATAAATTAGATTTCTTGATTCTTCAAACAAAATAATATATGTTATTTAATTTCCATACCCAATTATTATTTTATACCCAATAGTTATTTAATTTCCATTCGTCCGGTATTCAGAAAGATATTTGATTCCATTTGTTTCCATCGGCATGAATATTTTCAGAATAGTACGTAATCGCTTTAAGCAACAAGTGATATCTACGTTTTTTATATTGAAAAAATATAAGTTTATTGCTTATTTACACGAGAACTAATCCTAAAATAGATTTTGTGTATTTACTGCATATAGTTTTTCAATATTGTTTAATTAATTTAAAGTTAAGAGGTACTGGCAATTAAAAAAATAATTTATTATGTAAAAAAAATTATATATATATATATATATATATATATATTTATATAAAGAAACAGACAAAGGTGTGAAACTTTGTCAACTAAGATCTTAAAAGATTTGGTACGAGCAGGTTAAACATACATAACTGAATGATGATGTTGAGCTGATGGCCATAATATAATTGGAGGGTTTAAAACTAATTTGTTTAGAATTAGTGATTTTTATTTTCATACCGTGAACCACCACGAAAATGCCGTTTTTATATTTTATTGTATTCTATGGATGGCAGCAAGAACTAGATTTTAACAGTATTTGGCTCCAAATCGATTTAAAAATACAGAAACAAGATAGTTGCCACACATTGTGACGAGAATAAGTAAAATAATACTTATGGGGAAAATAATAAAACATCCAGGAGACTAATTATACGATTAATCATTAATACATGGCTGAAGCTCAACGAAACAGGTGTTTTCTTTTCATACCTCCGGGATTTTGCACATTCCTACTATAAAGGCCTCGATTATAATTTGTATTTTCTTATCATAGGTCTTTTTCTAGATAGTCGATACATATTCTGGACGAAAAGACGGGTTCCCTCTTTCGGAGCACGAATTAAACATAATGAAGGAGCCAGACATCAGTATGCAGGGAAGTGGACGCTTGTCTATTGTTGAAAATACTATAAGGGGTCATCAAGGTACTGGAGACTAAAATGCTCCCCCCATGTATGAATAATTCTTAAATGCAGACTTTACATTTATGCATGATTCAGCTTCACGCCATAAGGCAAAATGTTCCAAAAAACCAATATTACGATAACCACGTGAAGATTCTGGACTGGCCAGGAAATTCATCGGCTGTAAATCCTATAGAAAACTTCTTGGAACTGATCAGAACGGAGGTAATGTCAGAAATAATTACTGATAAACGTTACCAAATAAAAAATGAAAGACATAGAAATGTAGCATCGTCACCAAAATATAAAATTGTAAGAATTAAATATAAAATATCTCAGTACAGTTGGAAACTTTTATAGGTACCAAGGGTGGTTTAACTAAATTCTAGTTAATTTTTTAATTATTGATATAAGACACATATTTCAGTAATTTTACAGTATAGTATGCTTAGAGATGAGTTATTAAAGTTACTTTTTATTAAAGTAAAAAATTGTTAGGGAGTACTAAGGAAAAGATTATACATTTTTCATTTGGTGGAAAATTAACCTTCTTCTGTATGTTCTGTTGATTGTTTTGACTTTAACAAATAACATTTATATATTGGTAAAAGTTTCATTAAAAGGCATTTACATATAATTTATTTTTTTATTTTTCTCTGAAATATTTTCGTCCGAATTTCTAAAATTTCTCGGAATTTTAGGTTCTTTGTCGAGGTGCATTAGTCGAAAGTCAACATTCACGGATAGTGTAACGCCTAATTTTAAATAATTAGGGTCTGATATTCCGTGAACTACCTCTTTTTACTAAAATTTCTGTTTAGTTTATAATTTCATGAAATATTGCTTTTACAAAAATAAGTTTATTTGGGAACAATCTGTTTTATCTTTTCCAGAGTACCGTTAAGAAACAAATTTCACATCAATCTGTCAAAATGTCACAGCTTCCATAGGTTTTGACTTATTTGTATTATGTTTTGCAAGCAGATTCTACAAATGAATATTTTAATCAGAGAACAAAAAAAATAAGTGGCATAATCAACGAAATGTTTGAAAAAACCTGTCGCCTGTTAAAACAAATATTTCTAAACGAGACAAACACATTACAGGGCACGCCCTCATCTCCAAACAAAACTATCAAATTATTTTCTGTTTTCAAGGATTTTAAAGCGTTCGAAAAATTGATAGCATTTATTGACTGCTAAACACGGTATCGAGATATCGTAGCAGTAAAAATAAACCGATATACCTTAATTTAATTTTTTAAAGGAAATTTAAATTTCACGAAAATGTAATAGTTACGTGCATACTAAAATATACTCCTTTATAAAGAAACGGGAACCTAAAACTTTTTCCTACAGCCATTGAAATTTAAAAAAAAAGAAGTGGGATTTGTAAATGTTAGGTAATGAACTTTTAGAAAGATGATATCCAAGACCATTCCAATAGATGATATCCACCAAATACCGGCCACGGGTCCTAAATTACTCCGTGGAACCGTATTGCAAGGTCGAGGTTTGCCCAAAATTGTGCAAATGTGGAGTGGAGTAGATTTTTATTTTCAGATAAAGCCATAATTTCTTTATTGATTGAAAAACGGAGACATAGGAACATTAAGCAAACATATGTTACGAAGAAATTAAGCCTTACGACGGTGGCTCTTTTTTTATTTTGGGCAGGCATAACTTCTGAAATCGAATGAAGTTAGATTTTTTTGGAAATCAACAACACTTCAAGGAAATCCTAATCCCTCATGCACATTCAGAATTAGACGTTATGTAAGCTTCTGCTCTCTTTACGGAAGATAACGCTCGAGCACATCGAATGAACAAAGTAGACGCTTATGGGACTGAAGTCGAGATCCGCCGCTTAAATTAGCCAGCACGAAATCGCAACCTCAGTGCAATTGACCGTTTGTAGGATATTCCAAATTGGCATGTTAGAGCTGTACACTCACCCCCCGGAACATTTGGGAGCCAAAAACATTATTTTTGAGTATTAGTGTATTCCTCAAGAAATCAATAAAAATTAAATCCAGATTATGTCATGAAGAATGACAATATTCATTTCGGCAAAAGAAAGCCACACTCGATACTAATTTTCTTCTTTTTGCTTTTGCAACTTTGTTAAATAAAGGATATGGCCAAATGGAGACCACTCTTTTATTTTACTGAAACGAATAGTTTGAAAATAAACAAAATAATTAGTTACGATCTTTTAATTTTTTAATTTACAGGCTAAAGGTTTTTACTCTTACTAAATAATATTTATTTCCTTTTGATGCATAAAACCTAATAACTATAGTTTTACTTGCATTATTGGAAAAAATCCCAAGTGCCTGTTTTTTCCGCCAAGGATATTTATTAATTTACTATGTACATGTGATACAAAAAACTGAATAATGGAAACATTATAATTAAAATTTTTTATTTAAGAATATATTTGCACTCTCTATTAATTTTAGACATACATACTTTGTTATAATATACAAAAAACTTCGTATTTAATTTTTTTTTTGATAGAAATTAAATTAAAAAACCCGCGATGGTCTTGGTAAACAACGAAGCGATTCAGTTTAAAGCAATAATAAGGATACGTTCTACGATCTGAAGGGTGAATATAGCGACAAAGGTAAAAATAAATAAAACAACAATTTAATAAGAAAATCTAAAAATGCCAAATGTATAAACTAAAAAAACAAATCAATGTTATATTAATTTGAATGTCTAAAGTGCAAACTAAAATAGAATATAATACGAGAGTTTTAATTTATAATTACTCTCGATGATCTATTTTGAACGACGTTTAGAAATTAGTCTCACACAAATTAATTTTTTGGAAATATTATATTAGGATAAATTAAGACATTATATTTATTCTTAGATTTTTCCCTAAATTGTGGCTAAAAATATAGATAAAATTGTTCATTATGTATGTATGTATATATACATACGTATATATATATATATATATATATATATACACACACACACACACACACACACATATATATATATATATATATATATATATATATATATATATATATATAATTAATATAAAGTAATGTAACCAATTTTGAATTTTGATCCTTTGAAGTGCTAATAACATTATGTTGAACATTTTCAGCTGCATTCAAAATCTTTACAGAGGTGTTCTGTAATCTACATATTTATCAACCACTCACCATGATATCAAGTTAAATCAACATAAAGATTAGTAAATATTTGTAAATATTATGAAGAAAATGTAATTTTATGAAGTTGTTAACTGATACAAAAATATTAAATATTTTCGTTTTGCACAAGAAAATAATAATGGGTGGTTGTGGTTACAATTTGGAAAATTTAAATAAATAATAGAGGATGGATTAACAAAGTGTAAATTAAAAATAGATTTAATTACATACAAAAATAGATATAACTCCAAAGCTTTCTAACTTTCCAACGGGAATCTGATTCTCAAAACAAGTCATAATTCCTATTTGTCAAAATTATTTTAGTTATTACTAAAATGGTGTCGTGTGGATTCAAACCTTAAGGAATTCCAGGGCAGTGGCAGGGCAGAAACTGGTTTTATGCCTACAATTCCCGACATTGAGGTGTTTTTGTTTACAAGTTGGATTGAGGAAGACAAAATATTTTCTTTTTTTGAAAAGGAAATATGTTGTTTTTTTTTCAAAATTTCTAAAATGTCTGAATTACACTTTATTGTTGATTCGTCAGTTTATTTGACAAAATATTTCAGCAAATATTTAACTTAATGCCTGCAAAACAGCACATATTTATTAAATATAATGAGCGGTTTGTAAGTTTGATATTAACAAATACTTTTAAATATTAGTAACAAACTTTGATGTACATCTCAATTACGGATTTCATTAAACTGGTTACAAGATTGCCTAAAGGAAACTCTTCATACTGATAGAAAGTTATGCAATCAAATATCTTCGTGCATATCAAATGATTTAAGCTTTGATTATATTTTTAATTTTTTCGTTAGTCGCATATGTTATTCAATCAATGTATATTTTGAACATTTATTGTTAATAATTTTGTTTATTTTTGTTATAATACATCTTACGAAATTAATGAAAAACATACCAGTCATTCATTTTCATATCTCTATTATACTCTAGAATTATTATGTAAATTAAACTGCTTTGCTTCAAACATATTTATGTTTTGCTATAAACATATTCACGTTATTGATACTTAACAATAATGACATTACGTGTCCTGCACTACTGACGCATACTGGTGCAATGAAGTCGCAATTAAAGTTTTTATTTAAAATAATTTTTATTTCCATCATTATATTCATATTGACTTATATATTGTATACAATTTTGCAAATAGTTACGTTCTTTTGTTAGCTTTTATTTTTGAATGAAATTATGGTACAAAACTACATTTTTGAGTATTAATGAAAAATAAAGAACGGAGATTTGCTACTGATTGCATTCGATCTATGATTAATGCATATGTCATCATGCAGAGAAAAATATATGATACGCCGATTATAATAGTGACGCCTGTGCCACGCCTACTTACCATCTTTAGTTGTATTATATGCTTTGTGATATTTAATTATTCTGCGGTAAAATACAAATAACAGAAAAATTAATTTTGTGAGAGAGGCACATATAAATGTTTCGCAAATATTTATTTTGCGCCTTTTAACAAGTTGAAGGGTTTCACTAGATTGGTCTTGAATTTGTTCTTTGCTATTTTTTATTTTCAAACCATGTTTGCAAAAGTTAGCTTCATAATGACGTGCAACGTAGAATACATAACACAATCAACTTTATTTTTTTATTCACAAATTTGAAAAATAAAATCGGAAAAATTATAAATTTTACCAATTTGGATAGGAATTTTAATTGAAATTTGTTCCAATAATTTGCATTTAATCCATTCATTGACATATGCTATGTTGAAATCGTAAATAAATATAAATGCATAATCAGTATAAGACTAAAAAATAGACTTACCTTTTACTTCGTTATGACACTAATAATAAATTTCTCGTGACTTACAGAAAAGATATTATTGCATACAGAGAAGTTATTATTAAATAAAAAAGAAAAGATAATTTAATTAAAAAAGACATTTCATTTATTTTTCGAATTCAAAATTCCTTCTTAATTAAAATTCTTGCCGCAAAAAGAACACTGTGTAGGAAGTTGAAAAAGTTCATTTTTAGCTGTTAATGCACTGATTTTTGGAACTCCCTTGTAAAAATAATTATTTCTTCAGATAAGACCATTATGGTCTCCACTATTCTTATTCTTAAATTAAAAAAAAATCGTTTGTAACTTAGAAAATATACTAGTTAAAATAAAGTAGACTCATACCCAAGGCTGGTAGGTTTGGGATATTTATTTTATTTCCCTATGAGTACATATATGGTTTTCGTATTTATTGGTAAATCCTTTCAATTTTTTTATAATGTCCTATTTTTAAAAAATATGGAAATGTAGATTTATAAAATTTGAGATGTCATGTAAGACCACATGAGATTAAAAACTTTTTGTTTTTTAAAAGTTGCAAAAACCGTGGGAAGCTATAATTAAAGGACGAATGAGTTTTTAACATGGACCAAGTGGAATATAGTTTTTTTAAATTGTATTTTCACTATTATTTTGGTCACTTCTTATGATTTGCTTTAATATGTGATTTTGACTAAAGACGTTTTCAATGCAATATGGCGAGGGCTGATATTGATTTAATATATTAACCTAAAATCTAAATATTTAACTTTATTTTCGAATAAGATCCTTTAAGTCATTCTTTATGAAGATGTGTATTTTAATATGACAATTAAAAGAAACTACGTGATGTAGTATTATTTCTACTTTATTTAATTTTTTTCTTTATTAAAATTCTTGAGGTTCACGTGACTTGGTGTAAGTTTATGCACATTTTGTTGAACATGTGAAGAGTTTTGTCGAACACGTTAAGTGTCACGTTTTATTGAACCTCCTGTGATGCAATGAAACCTAGGTAGTAGGAAAAAAATTAAATAAAGTAGTAATAATACTATATCACATAGTTTCATTTAATTGTGCATAATGATTTTCTACAAAATTAACGCTGAATTTATTCAGTATATTTCAATAATACTCACTATTTTGTCCATTACAAAAATAATAATGTAACTAACTTAAAAAAAAACGTTGCTGAAATAAAGTTGTATTTTTTTGTATTGCTGTTATCAGTACGTAGAGTGATGTTGAATTTTTACTATTGCTACATTTTGAAGTTACAAATATACAATGTCAATTGTTAAAAGACATGATATTCATTCTAGAAGACAATAATTTATTCGAATTCCGATACGAGAAGGGCCAATGAACTATGGTACATCCAATTACAATGACAGATGGGACTCAAAGAAGTATAATTATTCTATGTTTGTATTATATTTATGAAATCGTATTATACCTTCATTAATGCTAACCCAGGTTTATAAGCAGAAGGTTTCTGCACCTAAAATTACACGGCTCTTCCGTATATAACAAAAATATTAATGTTTTGGTCTACATTAAAGCGAAAAATTTTACCTGCTGTTTTATTTAGCACTAATTTTTAGAAGACATGTTAATGGAAAATAAAGAGAGACTTTGTTCTAACAAGATTTGTTCTATAATTATTAAATATGAGAATTTAGAGAGTCAACAAAATTACTATATATATTACATACGTATTATGAATCTAGACTGGATTAAAGCATTGCATTCAGAATCACGATAAGATAGATTGGAGAAACTCTTCAATATATTTAAAATAAGATATGCATTTATTCGATAAAAAGAAGAGAAACTGAGTAATTTTTAAATATTGCTAGTAATGTTCTTATTGATTGATATGTTGTATTTTATTAACTTTTTGCACATTTCAATGCATTTCCTTTATGGAACTCTGAGCAAATTCCAATATTCTAGAATAGGAGAAGAAAAGAAAGAAAGAAATTAATCCTACTAGGATTCATAAAATTTTCCATTTATTGGATTTAAAAGTGAGCTCGTGCGCTGGGTTCCACCATTAGCCTTTGTAAGCAACAGTATCAAATTGATAAGATATTAGTTATGAAAAATAAATTGATTTGACGATAAGGAATATTTAGTTTGAATCGTTGCTGAATGAACGAGGCCTGGGTACAAGCGCGTAAAAGGAAATCAGGGGTATTAAGTAATAGCAGAATCAGTAACAGAGTAAACATATCATATAGAAAGTCGTAAAGAAAATGACTAAATATTAATAGAATTAATAATATTCCATAGCAATACCAAAAAGATGACTTGATACTGGCATAGGGGCAAAAAGTTTTCTGTCTTGATTTCCAGTAATTGCGATTGATAATTCTGAAAGTACGGATTTAATAGATTGTGATGCACTTTTGAAAGTCCAATCATCCTAAAGATTGCTACATCGCCATCACATCTTAAAATTGCATTAGTTTGTATCGAAGTGGATGATAAGGATTGGTAAAGATACTCAACCTCGTCGAGGTGATTATTTTCTAATACTGAAGAAGAAGTTGACGTAAAGTTCTGACATTCAAACAAAATAAACTAAAATAATGTATCGAAAAGTAAAAATATATGTCGCTGATGTTTCATAAAATAAAAAAAAAATTAATTCAAGTCTCCCATGCTACATGTCTTCTTTTATTATGTTTTTATATTAGCCCATCCCGAATATGTTTGAGGGAAGTAAATATTAAATACATCTAAATGTTGACTTGTCATCTTCCATGGAAGGTGCCGTTCATATCGCTTACATCTTACCTACGCTTAGACTTTTGCTTTACGGCCTTTTCAAAGCTTAGATTCTATATTTTGGAGATACCTATATATCCTAGGCACAGCCACAATTTTAAGTTTCCAAGTATTCTAAACTTTGATGGAAATTTATTTAATATTTTTTTGAAAACCCAAGACCACCTTACAGATTTATCTAAAGCGTTAGGTATATGGAAGAAAATAACAATAAATGGTTAGAAAACGATTACGAATGGAACATAAAAGTAATAATAATAACGAAGAAGACAAAAATATTCATTTATTTGAGTAAATTCATTACGAGTGTTAGTTCATTATGAGTGTTTTACTGAAATACCTATCTTACAGGACTTCACAAAATAAAACGACAATTTTACACGACTATATTTAAAAAAATGTTTGCACGCAAAAAATTAAATTTACCCTGGAAAATGCGAACGAACTTTTAAGCTTTAATACATGCGAATATACTTACATGCCAATACATACCAGAAGCGTTTCTAAACCTAAACGTAAATTTCTGCATGACCTTCCTTAACGTATTCTCTTAAATTATTTCTTGAATCAAAATTAAGAAATTAAATCATAATTATCTATAAATATACATCTGTCAATTGATAATTGGCCGGATTAATTAAAATGTAATAAATGTTCCTCGCTTTACCTAACTAAAGTGGTTTTACCTATAATTCGACAAATATTAGTGCTTAACCGGAACTTAACCTTAAGTTTAATTTAAGTTCGTGCTTAACAAATCGAGGCTGCGATTTGTTAAGCACAAACCTAATTTAAATTTAACTATAATGACAATCTGCACTCTTAAAGGTAAAATATTAGTTTGATTAGTGTGCTTAAAAATTCAATGTGTTAACATAAAATCCATAAATATTTCAAAACTTATTTTAAGGTGGAAAAAAATGGCGAACGAGGGACTGTTCCTTTACCAGGTCTAATATATAATGGTATAACTTTGTGCTTGACATTTAAACATATCAAAATATAAAAATGTTTTTCTGGGTATATTTACTTCAGTTAAATAGCCAATCTCTTTCGCATTGAATAGAATGATGTTATTAGTATTATGTTACATAATTTTTAAATGATAATTGAAATAAATTAAATGTGTACTAAATTAAATACACAAAATTTGTAATTATTTTTTTATTATTGGAACCATATTTGGTTGCATATAATTTAATTGAGCTTTTCTCAAATTGAAAAAAAAATTGATGGTATTGAATTGGGTGATATGCAATGGAAGATATTACTTTTGTGTAAACTAGGTAAAGCTTTAAAACAAGCAGTGAGCTCTTAAATTTACAAAACCATTTATTCAAATCGTATGAAATCAAATCAGAAGGATTCTTCGCTTAATTAACTCATATATTGTTAAAAATATAAACAATAAAATTTTTGTATTGTGAATACGTTACGTTTTTATTTACTTCCGTAGAAGTAAAAACTTAAATGAAACATACAAATAATAATGGAATATATTAAATATTAATTCGAAGTTTTCAAGGTAATGAAAAAATTTTCACCTTACTATAAACGGATATTTGATAGAGTAAATTTATTAACTTCAATAATATTAACTTAATGTCTAATACACTTTATATTAAATTAATTAATTAATACCTGAGGTTATCTTACTTCCTCCTGAGTATTAAAAACCTATATTAAAATTAAAGCAATTAACTCGTGGATTAAAAGTTTTAAGGAAAATTAAGCTAACAAATAAGCACAATCTAATAGAAATAGGTCAGTAGTTGGTATCCTATCGGGGAAAACGAATTAAGATCACGTAATTAAAGCTCCGAGAGGGGTTTGAGTCAGTGAGGCGTCAATTTATTGCTTAGGCCTCCGAGCTGTAAATGGAGTTTGAATGTGGCCTGTTTGTATTGATGAAAGTAAATATTGTCAAGCATCGTAAATAAATAAGCTTACCGAAATGTTAGTTTGACATATACTGCTCATATTGGTTCATTGCATTTAAGAGTAAATACGCGTCAATATATATTTATTATTTCATGGATCACTCGATCGATTTATGTACGTCTGTTGGAGTAATATTTAGAATACCCTTAAAAAGGTTTCACTTCTAACGTTATTAAGTTCTTTTCAAATGTTAAGTGGTACCTATATCTTAAATTTAGTAAAACAGTATTAACGAAACTCTTCCAGTTTGTTAAATGTATTGGCTTAAATCTAACTACAATATGATTAGACCATGCAGTAGAGCAAGTAGGTTTATTTATTGATATTTATACGGTATAATAAATATTTCATGGGTCTCATTTATGTCTTCAAGTTTACATAACAACTTTCTGCCTGGTTGTTTTCTGGAATATCTCTACATGTTTTTTCCAAGCTCAAAATAAGTCGTCATCGTTAAAAACCCATCGTACTAACGGTCTATTCTTGACCACAGGAAATAAATGAAACGATAAGGGTCATAATAAATATTAGGCAGCATGGTATATTTTCAAATGCAGCTAAAGCACTTTCCTTCAAAAAGTCCTGAATGCGGCTTGTCCGATGCAATGGTTCATGACATAGTAAGCTGAGGTAAATACATTTCTAAATACCTCTTCTGTTGTTTTCTGAACTTCCTCTCATAAGTTTTATCACATTTTTTGACCAAACATGTTAAAATCTTCGAACTGGTTATCCAACTGGAGTTACTCATTTTTGTCGGAATTTCCTGATTTACTAAACATCAAAACCTTGTTTCTGATTTTAAATTATACATCATGTTTGTTATCAATTGTTACTGAAATGTGAATTCCGTCATCCTAGGGATTTCCTGACTTTTCGAAGAACAACGTCTTGTCTCTGTTGTGAAATTATTCATCAAGTTTGTCACCAAACGTTATTGAATTTGTTTTAGAAAATTTCCAACAATAAAACATCTTTCACAAATGTTTGTACCATCTTAGATGACACTCCTTCCGAGTGTTAATCCACTTTAAACATAAAATTTATTATAATTAAGATGATCATATAAAATGCAATTAATTACTTTATCATCTATCCTGAGACTTTTTTCAAATATCGATATAAAATACGTCTTTTCTTATCTGCTAGTTTTTTTTCACAGCTTTGATATGTTTTAGAGATATAAATTTTGAAAGATGTCTGAAATGCGGCTCATCAGACCAGATAAATTCAAAGAATTCGAAAATGTAGTAGAAAATCAACTAAACCAAATCAGCTCAGAAAATAAATTCTCTGAATCCATAAAAAAGGCTGTGTCATAGATCAAACGACCTTCCATATATATCAGAAAAATGGAGTAACATAACGAATGAATTAAACACTAGTTAAAAAGTCAAAGTGTTTACTATTCGTATACATTGTTTTAGCCTAATACTCCAAAGTAGTATTAGGCTAAAACAATGTATACGCTCACGTATCTTACCAATAAAGCTGCAACATGAACATTGGAATACAAAACTCTGGAATAAGTGAGGTCAAGAAAAACCGGATATCAACCTTCTGTGAATATTTGTTTGTAAAGCCATAATTTATCACCCAAATAAAGGTGAGAAAATGGAATCTCAGAGGAAGGAAGGTAATCTTAAGCTAATAAAATAAAAAAGGGTATTGGTGTACGCAAATCAAGAATCAAATTGCTTCGGATGGATCTTGAAACACGTTATAATCAAAAGGTCCAGTAAATCTCACGGAATCAAAATGTAAGTCGGGTACATCTTGTTCTTCGAAGGGCTCCCCGGGCATATTAGAGTTGATACACACGCAGCTAGAAACTGCGAGTTTAGCAAGGAAGACAGATTTTCGAACTAGTTCTCCTCATATTGGAGATCATATTCACCAAACATGAAAATAAAGAGTTCGACACCGACGCTGAGAACATGAAATAAACAGGAAGACTCTACCGCATAAAAACTAAAAACAAAAACAGTTACCTTGTAATCTTAGTGAGTTTAGTCAGAAGGCTGTGTGTGTAACTATTTATGAGAGAAGTGTGTATGATAAAAAATGTTGAGTTTCAGAAAATATATAAACATATAAGTTTAATATTTAAATGTTAACATTTTTTTTCTAAAACTCAATTTCTTTACACTTAAGGTACTATAAATTTTTAACAGAAAAAATAATGAAAACTCTCTAAGAGTTTCAAATTTAATTCAACAGTCGACAATAAATTACATAAAAATCATTTTTGTACAAATTCATGCAAAACAAGAAACTAAGAACTGTTGACAACAGATTTAAATTTTAAATAAATTCAGGAACAAAAATTACATCATATACCTAAAGTTATAGAAAAATTTTATTTCCTGAATATAATCAATAACGTCTGTTTTCTTTGTGAATCTTCAAATTGAGTGATTTTGAATTGTAATGAAGGAAAAATTATGTTAATTTAGGTTGACTCATACGTATTTCAAAAAGGTTTGATACCATCGTAGTGTTTGTACGTGATGTGTGAATGAAAAATCATAAAAACGACGAAAAATTTGAGAAACTATCTTCAAGAAGTTTCCCATCCTTCAGCCCGTCTGTGATTATTTGCAAATATTTGAAATTTGTAGACACACAACTTTTATGTTTAATTTATGTGAAAATGTAAATAAATTGTTGTGTAGGTTATTAAACTAAAACTATAGAAATTAAAACCATCGATAAAGTTTCCAGTGAACTTCCAGTCCAGTAAATAGTAAACTTCTAGCTTCGATAATTTTTCATAATTTTGACTAGTAGTTTTCGTGATAAAGGAGAAATAACATATCATTTTGTCATTTTCAACAATATTTATAGAACTATTTTGCATAAAATTGTAAAAAAATTGTTCTGAAATAATTATGATTTACGATGTACTGCACTACGCATGAATTTAAAAAATCGTATTTATTTGGATTAAGACGCTAAATTTCAAATTGCTACGTAAAACGGTTTTTTGTTCATAGTTTCAGCAAATTTCTACAACCTAAAATAAATCTTTGAAAATGTGAAGGCAAAGATGTCGAAATGACTGTTGACTTTAATGAATTTATAATAATTTCTTGGCTTTTTCATGGATTAAGTTCCCTTAAATTAGCATGATTAATGAAAATCCGAATATCGAGACTACTACTCAGTGGAAAATCGGGAGTTCGGTAAAGATTAAAATAAAAAAGAGAATGATTATTGTAGTGTGGATCAATGTTTTTTTAGTTTCTTGAAGGAAGTTATAGGGAAATCTGAAAATATTGTGCTGTCAATGCTGGCGAGAAGAAAATACAAATTACTGTTGATCACATCCGCTCATTTATAATACTAAAAATTCACTTTAATGCCTGATACTGCTGACCATGTAAATTAAGATAAAATAACCATAATAGAACTTAAATGAAGTTAATAGCGACAAAAACCATGGAGTTAATAGCGACTAAAATTCATGTCTGTCATGTCATATACAAGTGGTAAAAATATGAGTAAAAACTTATATTGAAACTGTTGCTTTGGCATATAAATCAATGAGGAGATGAGGTTAAAATGAGACCAAGAACGAGCAAAGTAATATGTTGCTCTAAACTAAAAAGGCTATAAACGCATTTAGTTTCCAATGTTGCACAGGTCTCTGTAAAGAATAAAAGGTAAACAATTTTTTTAGTCGTGCATATTACATTTTTGAACATCTTTTAGTTGGTTTTATATGATTTAATGACTAACCAAGTTTGACAATAAAAAGAGTAAATTTCTTAAAACTTGGAACTCTTGGGGGCGGTATGTAACAAATAAAGATATGGAAATAAATATGTTATATTTTTTTAACTAGAGAGCAAGTTTTGCAAAATTAACTATGTAGAAAATCAAAATAAATATAAAAATATTATCCACTCTATTATCTATTTCCATGGTAATGAACGCTTTATTGAACTGAAACCTTTCAAATGTTGTGCTATTTGTAAGCAGCTAGCATTTTAGCAAAGGACATTAATGGTTTATAATATTTGTTCACATGGAAAAATGATTTATATTATTAAGAAAAATGGATAACACAAAATATTCATACACAAAAAAAATTAGATTCAACGTACTTTTTGAAAAATGTTTCTGCAACATATAAGTTCTGAATAGGTAAATAATGCAGGACGAAGAAAACTTTATTTTCGAACAGTTAATAATAACGAACGAAATTTTCTGTTAAGACGTCCCCATTGCAACACGTTCGGCGATAATAAAGACGTCATGTCTCTATTTCTGGTGTGACTACATAACTATAACTTTTTTATTTTAAACACGAATTCAAGACTTCAGGTAAATTGTTGCTATTTGACTGAAGCAACTGGTAATTAGTGACGAGAAATGGGTTATATGCGGTATTAACACATCCAAACAATAATGGTTTAGTTCAGTACCCAAATCTGAAATAAATACTAGAAAATCAGTTCAGTTGTCGATGGAATATCAGAAGTCTTATTTTTTAGGAGTACTTTCCAGATATAGATATGGTGAATATAGAGATTTATTGTCAGCAATTTGATCAAATTGTTAAAAAATTAAACTCCATACGACAAAATAAACCTATCGAAAATTATATAAAATGAACTGGGTTCTTCTATTAGATCCTGTTTACATTACACCATTCATTTACCACTTGCTCAGAGCTAAAAGGGATCTTTTATAGGATAAAAATTTTGATAAATTATTACTTTTTCCGGAATTACCACATTTCTAGCTTGATAGCATATTTATTTTTATCTACCAGATTGCGGCAAAACACAATTAATGATAATTAATGGATAAAATACAGTAATGATAAAATGGCGCATACATAGTTTTATATATTGCTGGAATTTAGATTTTATATTTATTTTAAGAACAAGTTGTGAGATAAAAAGCCATTATAAGCCAGTTCGAAATTTTGGGAGAAAGGCTGAAAAACTATTTTTTAATCTACGTTATACATTTTTTACAGTACAATAGCATTATTATTTCCATTGTGCTATAAATTAAAAAGTGCTATTTTCCCGCTTTCGAAGAAAAAAACAAAAAATCTTACCATGTCGTTCGGGGAAACCTAAAGATTTATTTCTCAGAAAAAAAAAAAAATTTAAAAATTTCAATTTTATTTATTAGTTTTAATTTTTGAAATACCTTACGAACGATAACTTAATTGAAGAAATAATTAGCAAATATGGTATAGAATGGAATAATCTTAAAATATTTATTTACCTTCAAAATAATAAATATTACTCTAATAAATATTGCTCTACCTTCAAAATTGAACTATTTTAATATGGTTTTTTCAATTCCGTGGTTAAGAGGGCTAATTTTATTTTTTGTACCTATAAAAATATGCATATTTTTAATAAAAATATTGTACTAAGGCTTAGTAATTTTCACTGCAATCAATGAAAGAAAGAACGATTTGTTTCAGTCTGTCGATTATTATTTGGGAATGTCTGTATGCTTTCTGGTAAGGAGCAAGTTAGAAGGTTTTTGATATTTGTAATCACTTGAATCCATTTAGAATATAAAATATAAACATTTCGATGTTTATATTAAAAAGTGCACAATTAAATGAAACTACGTGATATAGTATTATTTCTACTTTTTTTAAGTTCTTTACAAACTTAGGTTTTTCGAAACCTAGGTCGTGGTAAAGAACTTAAAGAAAGTAAAAATAATACTACATCACGTAGTTTCATTTAATTGTGAATAATGAATTTATACAAAATTAACGCCAAATATATTCAATAATTAAAAAGTGCATAAAATTGTGTTGTAGATAGTATACCCGCTTATTATTCTGTTTTTCTGTTCGAAAATTAATTGACATAAACCCTTAAATAACAGTATATTTTTATATTTAATTACTTTCGTGTTTTTAAGAAAATACGAAATTTTTTGTTGGTTAGAATCAATCAATGAAAAGGACGGTATAATAATGGAATATGTTATTTAAATTGAAAGATATCTTCAAATATTTCGTGAAATTTAAACATATCTTTAAATAAAATTGAGAATATTTGTAAAACTGGATAATCTAGTATAAAATTCGACAAATAACATTAAAATAAAAATATATTATTTATATTTGTCCAGTTTTATAAGAGTGGCCGTATTATTTCAGTTTTATGTTAGAACTATTTTCATGGCGCTTACGACAAAAATCAAGGCTGTAAGTAAATAGATCATCCTGCTGACAGGAATAAATAAAAGCAAATAAATTAAAGACAAACAAAAAGTTAACATACATATATTAAAAAAATATTTAATAACACGTATTTTAAAAAAATATTTAGTAGCATGCCGGCAGATTTTTGCGCCGTTTGGACACTGTCAAATGATTTTCTTTTACCACTTATTCTTCAAACCTATACACACATATTTTTTCTTCCAAAGTTTGCCTAAAAGATCCAGCAATTATACTATTCGTATAACTTTTGGCTCGTAATATAGGCTACATAATACATTATGAAATTTTGAATTTTTTTTAACTGAATCTGTGAAAAGTGATATTAGTTGTTATTTATTTCACTTTATTTGATTTAAAAATAGAGATTAAGATTTAATAAACTTTTCTTGGAAATAGGATAAGGTAGCGGCAATTTGAAGTCATCTGGGTGCATAAAATTATTACGCAGCCAAATTTTTCTTTCCAGTTTGAATTATTAGTTTTCAAAGCATTTTCATGGAAACTTAACTCTCGATTTTATATAAAAGAGCCTCGATTTGAGCATAAGACGAATGCAGGTGAAAAACATTTTGTCCCATAATAGTCAAAAATGCTATATGGGTGTAATTAGAAAATAAAGTCAAAGAATATGTCACTGTGTTCAGTAAACTAATATCGTTGACAAATCTAATGAACATCAGGTTGTTACAATTGATAATTAAAAGTATATTTCAACGATTTTAATTATAAGTGTGATCATAATTATGGGTCCTTTTTAGTGAAATACGAAGGGAAAGTTTTTTTCCAAAGAATATAATTTTCAAACTTCAAAAGTGCGTGTCGAAAGTTAGGAACAATTCTTTGATCTTTATTCTATTTTACCCTTTTTGGCCGAAACTGTTCAAAAAACAGTCTTTAATTACAGAAAGTACGATATTATTTAAATTTATTTTCTGTATAAATTGGAGGAAAGTAAAAAAAAACTCTGAAGTCGCTGAATTTTCTTTATCCATAAAACGAATTATAATGTCCCAAACAAAATACTCACTTAAAATTATACTGATATTTCTTTTTTTTGTATTATATTCCGACAATTGAGCAAAGTACATTATCAATATTGAAAAATAATCCAAAAGTATCTTTTTACTGTTGATATTTTATCACACCTTAATGGTTTTTGTATAAGGCCACCCGCCTAATTTTAAACACAAACCTTACTGTAACGAAGAGATGTCTCCTCGCACTTTGTGTTTCCTATCCCTATTGTTTTCAAAATACATAAAAGCATATAAATACTGTGCACCAAAAACTCAGGAGAATACTTTAATGTTTCTATTAAATCAGAAATGAAACGACATCCATCTTTCTGGCTCTACATTGCTGTCTTAAATTACTATTTAAGTCAAACTGATAAGCAAAATAAACTAAAAGAGCAATTTATATTTTTTTTGCAGTTCTTGATATGCTTGATCTGAATTTTAATGTATATTCTGGTGAATTATTTTCCCGGATACAATAAAATATATGCTCTTCTTCTTTCTGTGGTAACGAAAGGCGATTTTTTTCCATTTCTCTTCATAACATTTCAACGCGTATATTTGTCAAAACCTTCCAACTTCCTACCGTTTTCTTTTACCTTAAGAAATCTTAGCACATATTTGAGCTAATCGTATAATCCTTATCCAAACATATGATATAATTAGATAGTTTTTTCGTATTTCCCGAACTTTGATATCGAAATCCGGTATATTCGGGTGTTACCGAAATCTAATGGGGATACGTGTTAGTCGACCGGTTCAACTCACATTTTAATCTTACAGACGCGAGTTTGCACGCATGCACACGTAGTTTTTATTGTAATGACAACGCATAATTTTAAAACATTTTATGTTTTAAAAATAATGAAAAAATAAATGGAAAAAAAATTTAAAATAGAAAAATATAAATATAACACTTCAAAAAGGGAAAATATTTAAATTCTGTGTTTTTTGTAATGTTTTTGTTAACATTATTATTTTAACATTATTTCGTTACTCTTATCTAATATTACATTGTTTTCACTTTACTTTCCTTAAATTACAATTTCTTATAATGAGAAAAGTTAATAAATCAATATTCGATGATAATGTCTGAAAAAAGCTAAATGGGCGTAACAAAAAGATCACAACTTCGTAAACGTGGGTATATAAGTATATAAAAAGATATAAGTACAGCTTTCAACTATTCTTGTGGTTCATTAAAAAGTACAGCAATTACGGATTATAAAAACACTATTAAAATGAAGGTGTAATATATATACATGCTCCTATATTCAGTGAATGTATCCGTATTCGTAGCTACTAACTATACATTGTTTTTCAGTATATTATCCTTATATTTTAATACCATTTAGATCGAATAATGTAACTATTCTTCACATTTCTATTCTATGAATTTCGAAGCGTAAATATTCTGAGACCTATGCATTAGCTAGTTTAATATGATTAATCGCTGTGCAATATGATACATTTGCAGTTAAATTAAAAAAATAATGAACATTTTTAATAAATTCGACTATTTAAGCAAACTATGCAAAAAACGTTGAAACATAGAGTTTGATTTACTCTTATTTCATTGCTAATATGCCCTTTGGTGTCAATTTCTATCAAGAATAAACATTTTATGATATGCTCAAAATTTCAATGCATGTTGACAAAATTCTTTTAGCAGATATTCTCTCGCCATTACCAACTTTCGTTCTAGCGGCAGAAGAGCCATATTGAATAACGTGTTGGCCTTTTCGAAATTTGATCGAATATACTTGAAAGCTATCCGTGAATGACTAATTCATTCTTTTAGAAATGGCGGTAAATTTAAAATAATTTTGAATTGTTCATATCAAATAAATAAACAAAAAAAATATTATCGCCGACTAGTTGCGTTATTGTAACAAAATTAAAGCTGGTGCCTTGAGAAACAGTATCTTGAAATATATAAAAATGACGGTAAATTAAGCAGAATAAAAGTCGTGAGATGTGAGACAATTATTAACCAATTCAACCTACTGTTTATTATGTCAAAGCTTTCGACAATTTCTATCTTCTGTAGGGATACAACAATTATAGTCACAGAATTATATATATACGTATATATATATGTATATATATATATATGTATATATATATATATATATATATATATATATATATATATATATACTTTATTTGTTTTACGAATTCTGCACCGTATTCCATTTTAGATGCCATCTGTGCCTACTAAAAGTTCAAATGGATTTTTCTTTATTCTGAAAGTGAGAAAACAAGATTATTTGTACTCAGTATAAATAAGCAGTTGAATAAGAACTGGCTCAGTATAAATTACTATACATCATATTTTTTGGCGGAGCAAAGCACCTCCATAATGAAATATAGCCCGGTGTGTTCATGCGGCTTCGAGACGCATAATATGAGTCACGATTTGTTCCACTGTAGCTAGAATGATGATGCGCAGAGCTAAGAGAGCATACGACAACGTGATTTGGTATATTTAGTCGCCGTAACTTAGTTGACAGTGAACCGATTTTTAAAGCATTTAGAGCTTTGTATAAAACTTTCTATAAAAAATGTGGTTTTAAATGCCTCATTGAGTAGAGAAGTCTTTAACTCTGTTAGGTGAAAACACTTCTTCATGGTACTGTATGGCTTCAACTCCTTATACAGAGTTATTGTCTGTTTGCCAACGTTTTCGGCACAATAAATAGATGTTATTACACTACGTCTGAAAACATATTAAAAGTGTAATAAGAAACAAAGTCAAGTTAAATTTATGGTAGGATCAAGAAATAAAATAAAAAAATATCTGCATGATATTTATTATATATCTTCAGTTACTTTTCACATCACACCTGCAGCCTGTAATAGTCCCCTAATAAATAGTGTCCAATGTATAAAGACCACTAATGACTAACCAACAGGAGAATATGCTATAACGCTACTCTGAACAGGCGGATTGAAGATTGCAGAACTAGGTATTTGAACTAGTGACATTATTACTCATCATAAGTCTGTTGTATTTCAGAACCTAATCTTATTATGACCATGCCACTACCTATTGGTAGATGGTACATCTTAAAACAAAGTATCACAGTTACTTTATTCATACAGCACCTTTGGGAAGGAAGACGTAATAAACACCGGGATCCTTAGCTTAGCTGGCATGATATTGTGTTGGACCTATATAATAGTATTATTGCTTAAAACAAGACACTTTATAGTAAATTTAAATGAAAATTTTACTTAATATAAAATTACAGTATGAATACAAAACATAATTGAATGAAAGTTGATAAAATACTAATGTTTGTCGATTTCTCAATTAGTTAATATAAGAATTTATTTGGAAGCGTAAATTTAAGTACCAAAATATATTGCCAACTAAAATGGACTCTAAGAAATATTTCCTTCTAAAATAAATCAATATATAACACATTGATATATTTAAGTAAAAAAACGGAAATCAAACAAAGACACGAGGTTAAATAGCACATAGATAATAGCAGTCCAGTTGCGACGTGAAAACATATATCCATAAACAAGCAGGAGTCACGAAAAGTTAAAATAAAGTGATGATACTGAAAACACAACGAAAGCAAATAACAAGCGACTAACGACCGCGTTAACGCAATAGTCGTGGTCAGTTTTGGACTAGACAGTTGAAAACAGATAACTAACTTTGTGATATAGATATTTACTTGATGTTAGTTTAATACTAAGTATCTAGGCGACCAAGCTTTGTCCAGACTTAAACAAATTTTCCAATGTTGAGACTACGACAAATAAATTTTTATATTTTTTATGTAGAAATCTATTTCATCCTAATTCCTAATACACAAGTTTCATCCAAATCGTCGTTCCAAATACCTCGAGTACATAAATATATATATATATATATATATATATATATATATATACGCACACACACGCAAGCACGCATATGTTCGTGCGTGCGTGCGTAAACCTTATAAATATTGTCATCTGTTTAAAATATTTTCGCACCCAATTTCATATTTTTACTTCATGGAAAATATGAGGTTGAAAATTGTTAAAATTTACTTTATTCGAAAGTATTGAAACCATGTTTATTTAATTTAAATTGATTACGCATAACTATGAGTGTCATATTATATATATTTTAACAATATTTGCTCAGTCAGAAGCTAGGAAGAACGAGAAGTGTATTATGGGTAATAATTTTCCTACTAACTTTCAAAGTGACGATTACATACATTTAAAAATTAATAAAGTTGACAATTAGCAAACTATGACCAAGATTAACATAAAGTAAAGACCTATAAATGTGCGTTTGTAGCTTTAACCAAATACATACATGTATATATGTAAAAAAAAAGATATATATATATATGTATATATATATATATATATATATATATATATATATATATACTTAACGTCATGAACGTTTCGACTAATCCTTTCACAATACTCTATTGAATTTATTGCTCTTTCATTTATGACAATTATTAGTAATTACCGTTTTTATTAGCTCGCTTCCTTGTCTGTTTATATATCCTACACAAATTTTGCAAACCATTTTAAACTAACTCCCCTTTGAGCTAGAGACTTGAAACTTTAAACATAACTCAGAACTGGATGATCAGCAACATTACCTTGCTTTCTTGTCTGTCTTTTTGTTTATCTGTTCGACACAAAGGAGAATGCCCATGCGATTAACCTAACCTATGCCCGCTGCAAATTTTGTAATCTACGTCATTATGATGGTTTTAATGTGTATTAACATAGAAAATAAACGTAAATATAGTGGTCATGCAATAGATAATAGCAAGGAGTGTAGAGGGTAGCTATCGTAGAGAAAACTTACACAACAGGTCATATTATTTGTGGTGCAAATAAAAATGGAAGAGAATTAGGTGAATTTGCGCTCCACGTTTTTCGTTTTAAATCTTACAAATATTTTCATAGCTATTAAAAATTCACAATCAGAAATTTTCAGGAAAACACATGTGGGGTTATAAATGTGTATAAAAGAAGAAAAAATAATTTTTTTAGTCCGACATAAAAACAAGATGAATAAAAGAAATCATATAAATAGATTTTATCAGCTAAGCTCGGGTCAGAATTTCATATTTTATCGAGCATGTTATTCTCAAATATTTCGAATAATGTGTTTAATAAGGCACGAGCTTATTGTCAAATGTATCGAGAAATTTATGAAATTTTTGGCTAAAGGCGCGATGTACAGCGTTGACAGTACAACTTATTTTTGTATTTCATCGTAAGTTATTTAATGCGTTTGTGTAGTCCTTGTAACTACTAAGTACTAACAGATATTGTATTACTATTAACCACCACCTTATGTGTGCTTTACCACTACTATTGACGGTCAACATAGGTTATTTTAAATTTTATACTATTGCCCTGGTTTACTATTTCTCATACTTGTAAGTATTTTTTAACATTTAATATTTTGTCTTTTTTGAGACAAAATATTAAATGTATTTAATTATTCCTTCTCCGAGAATAGAAAATTTGCAAAACCATTTAAATTGCGATGATTCATATTAACTTTTCTCATGGAATTCAAAAGATTACTTCCAAAAAAGTGTCAATCACGTAAAGAACATTTTAATTAAACGAGCAGAGCAAAATTAAGTCATCCTCTTTTTTAATATCTAAGTTCGAGTTATTGCTTGACATAACTATGAGATTTGGAGTCGCTTAACGTGATATACTATTCTTAATATAATAATTATTTTAACAGGAATTTCCAGCAATTTCCTATCAAAAGTATCGTTGTTTATCATTTTAAAATCATCATATATTTTAAGATTATAATTACCAATCTCGATATATTTATTATAATAAGATGCTTGCTCATTTCTGTATGTCATTACAATATTTATGTGTTGTAATATTCGTATAGATATATTTTATACATTTACTGAAGGAACATTCTCTTGTTATACGAATTTCTTATTATATGGATAACATTGATTTTTATTCTTTACTTTGATTCCTTTCGACACTCCCTAAATTGTGTATTCACAATTAATTTTTAATTGGTGTTATTCCAGGAGTTAATATAAAAAGCAATTTGACACCTTGAACACGCCTAGTTTTTAAAGGTTTAAATAAAAAACAAATACGAGCGTAGAATCGGACAAAGGGTTTACTGACTTAGTCAGCCGGAAGAAAGCTAAATACATTTTAAGTATTACTAACTATGAATATATACATATATACACACACACACACATACTCAAAAAACACACACACACACACACACACATATATATATATATATATATATATATATATATATATATATATATATATATATACACACACATGTATACATATATATATATATAATAAAGACAAAAGAATAAAAATTTAGATGTTTTTTGTAAAAGATTTTCCTATTTTTTTTAAGTCTTCGTTTAATAAAGTCTGTGAAAAAATCAAATACTTCTACGTACTTTTTCTATCCACACGTCATGCATCGTTAGAAATTTTTCCTTTCTGTAAAATCTAGTATTTAAGATGTATTGGTCTCACAATCGTCAAAAGTATTTATGTTTTTAAGATAATTTTTGTGCATGCTTCTCAAACGTAGTACATCCATGCAAGCAAGAATTGATTATAAAATCAATTTCGTTTCCTTCTTAAAAGAGATCTTAAAATTAATTTTAAGATCTCTTTTAAGAAGGAAACGAAAGGTTATATCATCAGGATAAGCGACACTAAGTGTAAACTGAATTTGCCCTTAAACCGTAAAGAAGAGCTATACCAACTATATTTACTTCCAATTTTTATGATCAATCAGAAATTTTATATTAATTCCCTGCAAATAATGAAAGTGTTATATTTCCATCTTTTAAAATTTAATGTTTTTGCTAAATGATACAAGAGGACGGGAAATTTTCTTTAAAATTCCTTAAGTGCAAAAATGTTTTTTTCCTATCAAATATTTCATCAAATACATTACATTATTATGTATATGTGTATATATATATATATATATATAAATATATATATATATATATATATATATATATATATATATATATATATATGTGTGTGTATATATAAAGTAATGCAGATGATTCTGTATTACTTTCCTTAATTTAATGTCAGAATATATTATATTTTGCGCCCACTAGGATAATATTTCCGCAAATATAAAAAATACTTCTCCCTTTGATAAGGCAAAAAGACAGCTTGGCATTTCGATTTAAGCCTGATTGACGTGCGAATTTAGAAATTTTATTACATATCATTGTCATATTCTTTATAAGGTTTATTAAATTTATTTCGTCTCATGAATGTTAAATTTTGCATTTGTTGTTATGACTTACGTTGAACATGTTACGTTGAACATGTTACATTTTGTAATGACTGAGAAGCCAGACAATCTGTAAAATAAAATAGATATTAGCACAAGTGAACTGCTTAACCGAATCAATTAAAAAAAACTTTACTGATTTCCCTATTTACCATTTTTTGCATTTAAAAACACGTAATACTGTGCGTAAGACAATCAGTTATATATGTACTTTATGACACGAAATGATTATTTCCATATTTGAAAAACTTTGATTATTACCATGTTTAATATTTTGCTATTGGATGACATTGAAACTTGTTCACTTTAAAACGTATTTTCAATTTACAGTCCTATGATACAGACGAACAATATTGCATATTCAATTTATCTATCGGTCTTATATATGCTTTCCGTTAAGCGAATAAAATTCCATTTGAGTATCGTCCAATAATGAATAAGCTGAAATATTTAAAGGCGTATTTACATTTTCCACCAAAAACCACAATTTTGGCCAAGTTTACCCTAAACCCTGTGAATATGTAGTATAATTTGGATATGAAAAAAATAGACCTAACCTTCTTCTATAATTAAATGAGATTATTTTTATTTGTTTCATGAAAATCAGCTTTTGCAATTCATTCCACGCCAAAATCGCTATAAAGTTTATACATTAGAAATATTGTATTTCACAATGTCTATTATTAAATTTTATATTTAACAGTAAAATGATGCTTACATATATATATACATATATATATATATATATATATATATATATATATATATATATACGCGTATATGTAATTAATAATATTTCGGCCTTGTTAGTTAAAACTAATCCATCCCATTTATTTTAAATATCCCGTTAAATTGGATATTAAAGAAAGCGGTTTTGTGTAGCCAGAAAAAGTGCACAATTTTTTTCGTCCCTCAAAAAGGAATACAAAACCCTTAGAAAAGTATTCACGCATCTATCCGTCTGTTCGTTATAGCCATTATTCTCAGAAACCGATTGACATATATTTTGAAATTTAGTATAGTAGTAAAACATATTACGCCGCACATACATAAATAGTAATAGTACATAATATATAAATAGTTTACACTCAACAAGATTCGTATGTGAATTTCCTTGTGGAAAGTAAAATTACTCAAAGTTTTTTTTAGATTTCATATTTTGTATAAGATATTGTATGAAAGGATTAGTTATAGGGGTTTTTCTTTTCATTATTTTAGTTATTATTTCTTCGGAGATATGTTAAAAATGCAATAAATATACTGCCCTGCCCCTCTCTAATTACAAGAGTACAGAACCTCACATTTTGAAAATACGGCTTTTAGTAACTCATGAAAATATTATAGGAACTAGAGCTATAAAACTTAAACTAGAGCTATGATTCTTAAAGAAAACTATAGCTATTAATTTTTGAAATTTGCACATATTTAAACATTCATGTAAAAATGAAAAAGGGGTAAATAAGAGCCATATTTTTTTATAAATTCTATATATCATGTAGCTATCACTTGATTATGAGGAACACATTCGTTGTATTTTATAAATTTAAATTCCATATTTAACAAGTTAATCCAACAAATATGCAAAAACTAGCATTCCCGCACTTATTTCCGAAACAACTGAACCAAAATTCATGAAAAAAACCGCCGGCACAATCTGACTGGGATATTACAGAAAAATTTTAATGGTTATCCTATATCTCATATTTGGATTTAAATATATACAATGTTTTTACACCAGTAGGCAATATACTTACGTTATGAAAAATAAATATTTGTAAAATAGTGTAATTTAATAATAACACTATGTGCTCTTAAGTGTTCGTAACTACTTATGTAAGGAAATTATATACACGGAACCCTCGTAGTGCAAGTTTAACTCGTATTTGATATGTTATATTGCAAATACATGTTACAATTTTTAAAATATGTTTACCGTAGTCATTCTAGCGTTATATGGATACTCAAATTAGTCACTTCTCAATCTTATTATAATTAATTCATTAATTTTGAATATATACAAACGAATAAAACGTCATGACAAATCCTGCTTTTTTTCTGGAAGAAGAACTTATTTTATTAGGGAATAAATTATTATCCAGTTTGTTTTGTTAGCAGATCCTCAAGTTTAAAAAGGCGCGGTTCTTGCAATCGCACGCATAGACAAGGAATAGAAGAAACCCAAACTAAATATATATTGTCACAGTATATTAGATGAATATATTTATTATTCTATTTTTTTTTCCAGAATATACGCATTAGGGATAGGGGACGAGCGCCTCAGCAGCTGTAAATGTGAAAGCAGTAAACATTTTTAGACAAGTTACTTTTTTTAAATCTATTAAATTCTTACTCCCATTTTATTAGCCATACATTTACACATCGTATTTTCAATTTATAGGAAGAACCCGATGAGATAATATTTAATTTAAAAAGCAAAATTATAATAGATATTAAATATTTATTGAAACAGTCTTTAATTAATAGTAGCCATAATTCTCTTTTCGATTGCAATATATCTCACATACACATTGCAAAGAAAAGAAAACAGCCTTATATTCACATTTTATACTTATTTGAGTTATGTGTGGTGGGAAATTTAATTTGGAAGCAACACAGTAATGTCAGAAGAAAATGCATATAAACCAAGAAGCCGTTGCTGGTATAATGTATATTGATAGTGGTTTTGCATATTAAAATACAATTTTATATCATATCAATATTCCACTTTAAGAATATATAACTCTTGTCACGATACAATAATACAATTTACAAATGATGGGAATAAAATGCAGAGCATTGCATGTTTGGGGCGGCACGAGAAGAAGCAAAATATGTAATCCCTTAGTAGTATACATGAAAGCGGTGTACCAATGATACTGTAGCAATGGATGGTTGTTCATCTAAACAGTCCTATTGCATCAATTATTACGCTTTTGCGGGTGCTGAGCAATCATAGATCTTCATAGTAAAAAAGTTATATATTTAGGAGTAAAAAATATGTACTATCTCACCTGTTCTCGGTCGTCCAACAAAACCATTGAGTCTCTATCACATACCTGTTTTAAAAATTATACCGATCCTTCAACTAAAACGGATTCAGCCATTATTGCGAATAGATTTTACTATTTTATTAATTAATTCTCATTTATTCACAATTGATTTCTATTAGAGACTCAAGCACTTATTCCACCGTAATAAATTCTCGGTCTTATAAAAATATCACTGTAGTTAAAATAGAATGTAAAAATCATCTTGCGTATTTATTGTAAATCCTGGTTGGTAATTGCATCAAACACAGCCAATTCATTGAGAACACGGATGGGGCTCATTCAAAATATCTCTTTTAACATTATCGATATTTTCAACAAAAGGTATATTTTGACTATTCCAATGTTTCACGGATGAATCTACACCATAGTGCAATCTCAAATAATGATCTTTGGTATCACGGAACACAATTATATAATTTAATTTCCACGTGTACTGCGTATACAGCGATTAATATAGAATGAAAATATAATGAACAAAAGTAAATTGGCAGTCGGTATAGCACAGGTGCGCCAGTGATTAACTACTCTCAATGTTTCATAATGGGTTCTAAAACATAATTTTCTGTATTCCGGTCATAAAACATTTCAATTAAAAGTAAAATTTCAACTGGAGGTGCGTTAATCATGAAAAGTAGATCAAAAGAATAATATTAGTTAACGTAATTTTTTCAATATAGGCCAATTATCCATATAGTGGATCCATTTTGAGCATACTCCTTTGTTTGTGAAATTTTTTCAACTTTTACTTAAAGATATTCTTTTAATGAAAAACATTCGCAAACTCCTTTCTTTGTGAATATCTTTAACTAAACTACTATGAAATTTAGTATCGGTGATTAGTAATTCGAATAATCGATTGATATCCATGACATGGAATGTTATTAATAATCACAACATAAATGAAATTCGGCACAGGCTCACTCGTACATTAATTTACTCTTCTGTCTAAGAAGTACACTCTCAAAATTTCTGCAACCGCTTTATGTAGAGCTAGATACTCCGCCACTGCACATCACTGGATTGCAATTAACGAAGCCCGTTTAAACCGTCTTCATACAAACCTACACATTTTACTTTTCTCTCAAATCGTAATACCATATGTACACTTACTGCGCAAAATTATAAAAATAACCACATTTTACTTTTCCTTAACTTTCTTAGATATTTATGCAAACTTTTCTTATGTTTATCGAAATATAATTTTAATGTATTTCCTTTGTTGACCACTTACATCAATTGCAAAATTGAATAGAAATGTTATTGTTTAAAAAATATTATTATAATAGTAGCCATAATTCTCTTTTCGATTTCGATTGCCGGTTGCATATATATATATATATATATATATATATATATATATATATATATATATATATATATATATATTATATATTATTATAACATTTTTGAAGACGCTTCTTTTAAACTTCGTTATCATTTTTAACTCACTGTTGTGAATCTGTAATGCATAGACATTAATAGTGTTTAGTAAATTTTGCGAAGATCTAAATAATATAGAAAGTAATTTTAGTTTCAAACTATCAATACCTGTCGCCCCCAAAAGAATTTGTGACAACTCTTTCGTACTATACAAATTAGTATTTTTGTGGTAATTATTAGTAACTACGTACGCAACTGCTTCGACAATATAGTAATAAATAACTAATTATTCTACTGAACATACTTAATGCGAAATAAAAGTTGCCTGGTCGACACGTAGTTGGAAATGGAACTAGTTTTTGCAGGTTGTAATATTTGTACTTTATGAACGGAATAAGTTGTATAAAGAAAAGACACGTTTTAGTTAAAGCTTATATATTATTAACTTATAATATTTATTTGTTCAGAAGTGCTAATATCAATTTAGTGTTAAGACATTTACAGTAATTGTTTCAATAAAATTATAATAAAATGAAGAGATTAGTATTTCTCAGCTTTTGGGGGCACAAGCTCTATACAATGTTGCGCAAGTAATAAAACAATTACCGTTAACTTAAATTGATTTGCTTTGTCAATACAACCCTCTTATGGAAAAGAGTCAGTCAATTTGAATAAATTAGACGACTTCGTGTGCGGCCGGAGGAAAAATTCATAAAAGGCCTTTTCAGGGAAATGACAAATTGATTAGGCTTGTAACTTACTTATATTGATATGTGATAAAAAATCAGTTTTAAGTTATTCATTTTTTTTTAATTTGTAGGGATAAAAACAGGTTTCATCAATTTAAATTTATTTTAAATAATAGCAAAAATGTAGATCAAAAAGTAAATGTGATTCAAGGTGGAAACTAGTGCAATGTTCATAAAATTGCTGCTCTTCTGCTTATACTTTCACTCATCTGTCCAGATTTCGACCCCAGAGTGATGCGAGGCTAATAATAGATTCCATAAAAAACGCTAAAGTGGTATGCTTCCGGTAGAAGCTCATTTTATTTCTTCAATTTGTTTAAACCTCTTGTCAATATATATATATATATATATATATATATATATATATATATATATATATATATATATATATATATATATATATACAGAATTTATGTGCCTGTATCTGGAAGATATTGAGAGAGAAATGATTTAGATGAATAAAAAAAGTAAAATAACACAAATTATTTTTGAAATAATTGCCAGTTTGATTGCAAGCCTGTTGATTAGTTCCCCCTTATGTCATAGAAGCTATTTCATAGGATTTCGATAAGGTTTTTAATGAGGATCTGTTGGATCTGGGTTTTTTTTTTGAGAGAGTTTTAGACCATACTTTATCATGATAGACCATTAAAGAAAGAAGATATGGTAACTTCAAAATTTAAAGACGTTTGTTTTTATGATTATTATAACAGACGGTGTTACGTGTATTAATCTTAAAATTAACGTTTTAATATTTCATCTAGATCCACATGTCACTTTTACAGCTAGTATTTAATAAAATTATTATTGAAAACAATCAAATATTAACTTTTCTATGAAAACTGTGATTAATTTTCCATGAAATATAATATCTTTTGAAAGTTTTCCTGTCATAAAATGCTAATTCTTTCTATGAATTTTAGAGACTCGCTGATACATTAAGAATCTGACAGCGCTACCGTTAGATGGCAAAACGTAGTATTTGCATAAACATTATCCGTCAGTAATTTAAGATTTATGATTCTCGCTTGTGTTAGTTTATTTGCCTTTGTTGGCCAATACCACACTTCTTTCCAAGATCTAACTCTAGAACTGTTGTTCAGATAAAAAGTTTCTAATACTAATGAACGGATAACAATGTGTTGCGTCACAAACCTGTAACATGTACTGAAAAACTTTGTCGGACATAGGCTACATTGCGAAACTATTCACAGCTCGTATTCTACCCATTACCGATAATTTTCCTATACTTTTCGATCTAATTTCGCAACATACTATCTTCAAGTAGCGTGGCCAAAGTAGTTTCAGTTGAAAAGTGGCATGAAAATATTTGCAATCATGACTATTCCTTTCTCTTAAATGGCTTTGTCAGTGTATGCATGTACCTATTTATCTTTCTTTCTCTATTATCCTTTCTCCGTTGCACTCCTCTTTTTCCTTCTCTATATGTCTACTTCTCGCTTCATTAAGCGTAGTCTCATTTCCATTTCATTATTAGTTATAGTCTCCTTTCTTAACATGTGAACATATACTACTGCAGAAATAACATTCAATTCTAAATCGTTAAAACAAAATACATAAGGTCTCTTAGACTAGAAGGAGGAAAATACTAATTAGATTCAATACAAATCAACATATCGGTCAAAGTATATATCGGTTACACTGAATATGTGAAAAACTTTGATTTCATTATGCATAAAATGGATTCAACTCACAATACACAAATGTAAATTTATCCAATACACGTTCTTTGTCTTACGTTATTTATCGACGATAACTTTTTACGTCAAAAGTTTTAAAGCATTATTATGAAATTAAATTGCAATTTGTCATTTTCAAACAACCGCATTGCAAAATTAATTCGAGGAGTTTCTTAAATTGACATGTTTTGCAATTATCAAGGCCCATTGACCTATTTTTGGATAAGTTGATAATTCAATTCCATGGTCTTATGCATTTAACGACATGCATTTAAAATTAGAATCCTTCTTTAGGTTTAGTTTAATTAAACGTTTTTCCTGTTATATTTTAATACTCGTTATTTGCGATTTAACAAAAAAAAAATCACAGCAGCTTTGTTGCGTCCTCGTCAGCTGGTCAGTATTTTGGGGCACTGAGAACAGATTAAGAGAATGCACGGAATGTACACGTATGTATTAATGACGTTAGAAAAATTATTTTTTGAAATCTAGATCCACATGATACTCGAATAGCTATCGCATAATTTAGTTTATGTACTCCCATTAAATTCAGATAACTACGTATTTAGAAGTGGTATTCAAGAATATATTTATTAATAATATAAAATAATTTATTTATAAGCGGTTCCTCATGTTTTAAATTAAAATAAAATACATCTTCTTAAGAAACCAAGTAAAACGAAATAGTGACAAATACCACGTTTCTAAATGTAAGTTCAAAACATAAATCTAATAAGCAACTATTTTAATATTTGGGACTTGACGCCTAGTTACACCATAGACTTATATTTACTATGTCAGTTTCAAAATCAGCGTCACTTTAATCAAATAATTTGTGCGTATTTAAAGGCAAAATAGTGTAAATTTAGTGACATTCTATGATATCGGCAATAATGTCGATAACCTATGCATATTTTTAAAAGATTTTATTTTTAAAACTTTTAATTACAATTAAATGAAACTACGTGGTGTAGTATTATTTCTACTTTCTTTAAGTTCTTTACCACGACCTAGGTTTCGTTGTATTACAACATCTTCAGGTGGATTATTAGCAATAATACTACATCACGTAGTTTAATTTAATTGTGAATAATGAATTTCTACAAAATTAACGCCAAATATATTCAATATTCAAAAATTTTAATAAGTCAATAAAACGAACCCAAAACAAGTTTCAATTTGAGTACCACCGATTGTTTTATAGTAATAATCAGATTGAGTTTAAAAATTAAAAATTTAAATCAAATTCAAGACAAATAAAACTTCCCTTAAATATTTGATTTATATTGAGAAAAATTTTTAAACGAAATAATTGAAATATATTATTAATTATAACGAGAATAATATAAAATATTATTCTCGTTGTAATTAATAACGAGAATAATATTTTATAAATAAAAAAATGTAAAAATAAGTCAAAACAAAAAATTTCATGAAACTAAATTTAATTATTATTATGCAAAAAAGTTGAACTGTATAAAAAATTACTTTAATCAGAGCAATTTTTATTTGTTTTGTCTTGTTTATTAGAGTTCAAAAGAGTTATTCAATTAAACTAGTTAATCTAGCATGTTTATTGTAAATACTTAATTGGTACTTATATTACCAATTAAGTATTTACCACATACATATATTACACACATGTTGAATAAACTAAGCATTTTGTCAAACCATAGATATATAGTGCTTAAACATCTGAAATTGTCAGGATGGAAACCGAAATATTTACTTTAATAAGGTATATCATTATTAACCTCTTTAAAAATTTAATGAAAGGGAAACCTTTTAGATTTTCTGTGGAGTAAATCTTTGAAAAATAAATCACAAATTTATATTGAAGTTTTATATTTTAACTTTAGTAATAAAATGCCCATAAAGTGAACATAACGTATTAGCATGATATCGTATGTGTTTCGTTTTCAACATCTATAATAACATCCTAAATAACCTACTAATACATTTTTAATTTTTCCCCTCGTAATATACTTCCAATTTTTCCGACAAAAAATATTGCTTGTTTTTGTGTAATATATTCATATTCAATATCAGACAATATTTTTCCATATCCTTACCACAAATACCCAGTGACCATGCGTGTCGAAAGGTTACATAATCTTTTCAAGCGGTCGCATCTAAACCGGTTCGCTACGTTCTTACGTCGTTGTACCCATATATCATTTTCACACAAAAGAGCGGTTCGTTGTATGTGGCACACTTGGCGCTGTACAAGTAATTTATTCAAATATGATATCTAAGAGACTATTGAGCAAAAAGGTATGGAGGGTACTTAAACTTGAAAATGAAGTCAAAATAAAATCGTAACTACATAACATGGCGGTTACAGTATCTTTCGTGTTATGTATGTACGATTTTATCTACGGAAAACTTAACATTGTTAAACATTCCTTATCCCTTTAAAACGAAGAGGAAAATAAAGTTTAATTACGTGTGAACTGGCACTAGAACTATTCCATACTCCCTTAGGTTTGCATAAATATTCAATATTACCTGGTATATTTGTTAGACCCTTACTATAATATCATTTGTCATTATTTGAACATATTTCTCAGTATATCTTTCACACGCGGAAAAATGAGTCTCGAAAACTACATAACTTGGGAAATATCCTTTTCTAGTTAACTTTGTCAAACTAGCAATGCCGTTTTTTTATAATATTGACTTTTGTGGTTTCGTATATGGGAATTGAGGTCATGTTTTTTCCATATATATGGAACTATGTTTTATGAAATTCTACGAAAATCACAGAAAATATATTTATATTTTTTCTGCGAAAAGCACAAAAAATATATTTGAATGCTAAAAGTTATGTATGCTGTCTACGTGATGTTATCTTAAGCGAGTTGATATGCTTTATTGCTACACCTAATGTCAAGGTTCTATATCGAACGGTTCCATCAGACTGACGTACAAACTAATGAAACATTTCGTTTTTTCCTTATTTTAAGCTACAAATACCCTAAAAATGGAAACTTCGTGTCTCACTGCTTTATCCACCTACATATCCGAGTGTCTGTCTTTGATTTCTTTAATTTAACTCTAAAACTCCAAATTTTACATAGCATAGTGTTCGTTGTCTCGATATTATTGACATCTTTAACATTTTTATTCCGAAAGTAATTTTGGTACGTTATAAAAAAATATGCCGCAAATTTATGTATTTAATGGAAGCTAATTATTTTAAAATAAAATGTTAATTTAAATGACTTATTTTATATATATATATAAATGACAAAACAGTGATGAAATATTTATTTAGTTCCCTTATTTCTAAGAATTTAAAATATTCCCGGTCTATAGACAAGACCTGCGGAATATAGGAATGCATTTGCTGCCTTTAAAATATTTGTTTATTTGTTATAGTCAGTGTTAATTCATGATAGTAAACGTGTCTAACTTCACCGCATAAATTTATTTAGAAATATGTTTAAATATTTCTTTTATATTTGAATTAAAATATTGTTAAAATGATACGATTTTACTTTAGTGAACCTTCGTTGTGTTTATTCCTCTCTATTTTAATAAATTAAAGAGGCAAAATTTCAGGGTATTATTTATTAAACTGCCCCATCGGTTTCAAAAATTATTTTACGAGCAGATAAATGGTGCTTTGTAATATGAGTTACGCATTCTCTGGTTTTAATTAATAAACTTACTACAAAAATGGTCGAAAAGGTAAATTGGGAGAAAAGGGCTACGTAGCATACTGAGCTGAAGTTTGCAATTTTTAGAGGCAATTTAAATTATGATTTAAAAAGACAGAAGGTTAAATGTTCATAAACAGCTCTCTGTGGTGTATTTTTTTGTATATCTTAAAATATTTCTGTGTGTGACCAGCATGCTGTAAAATTGGGTTATGGTATTAGTAAGACACCTAAAACCGCCAACATCTTAATAACTAGATTTTAATATTTTAGCAATAAAAATAAATCTATTTCCATAAATAGTATAACTGAAAAATTATGCTTATTATTTCAAATATAAACTCTCGGAAGATTTTGCCTAACGTCATAAAGTTAATACATCAAAGTTTTATTTATATTTACTTACAATCACCCTTCATTCAACATTCATAAAAAACAAATTCAGTTTAATTGGACGTCAAATTTTATTATAACTATTCTCTTATTTAAATTATTTTATTGTTATACTTACTAAATTTAATGTAACCGGTTATTTCTGCACATAATATCTAGAACTAAATTTAATACTATCTTGTGTAACTTATTAACTAAATAAATGACCATATATATATATATATATATATATATATATATATGCATATTTACCAATCACGTATCACTAAACATGGCTACTAATAAATTAAATAAATTTTAGAAATCCATATCACAACTTTTACGAAGGATGATTAATAACTACATAGTTTATCTTAAATAATTTCACTAAACGTTTTCTTGCCTATTTTATTCATTGACTGCAGATGCACTGGTTCAGCAGCCCATTTACAGTTATCTGTTAAAACTACGTAACTTGATCATAAACTTTATCAATTATAAGTATTAATATACATAAAATATAATGGAAGTAATGACAAGGGTAACACCAAAATTTTAAGCAACTGCTAATAAAATGCCGTTCATCTTATCATAGATATATATATTGAAGATTTTTCCTTTCTATCGATTAAAAAAAATTACAGAAATATATAAGCTCAATTTACGACACATGCGGTTTTTACTGATTTCCACAGAATTCAGTATATACAAATTCTATTTTTATTTCATTTTTTCATATCGATTATAATTCAATGATCAACAACTTTAATTGATAGGGAAAAAATAGGAAAAATCACTGCAAAATTTGATAGAAATGAATATCTAAAATATCACATTATAATAATATCACATTATAAGTCGGTTAAGCTTTCATATCTGTTCATCAAGAAGCATATTCGTCTGTAAAAAAAAATGTGATTTTAAATACGGTAATCAAGCAGTATTAAACTTAAATAGAGAAATAATAGTACGGAAAATTAATAGGGAACATTTTTATAAATTTCAAATACCCATTTTCATTCAAATTGCGAAATTTCTCTGTTTCTATCTATTTGACCAATGTGCCATTTTTAAAGTAACGTATTAAAGTATTTTCTTGGAAAAAAGCTGTTTCTATAAGTGAGGAAGAATGTTAATTTGGTCTCTAAAAGATAAATAATGTAAAAGGTAAACTCCTTCTAAAAACAACCGTGGTTTCAGAGATTTGTGTGAAAAAAATCTACTATAATTTTACCTCAGATTATACTAAAGTAAAAGTAAATATTTGTAAGAAAAGCAAAACCATGTATAAATGACATTAAGAATTGTAATTTTTACTTCTCACAAAAGACGAATGCTTATGACAATTTTTTTACATATAACAATGTTTGTTATGTGTTGATATGTTGTTTATGTTTGTTAATCAATAATTAAGTTAGTTAATTAACGAGTGAAATTATTGGAACGTGTTAGTTCAAAGTATTGCATTTATTTAGAAATATAAATTTATTTATAAATTCAGATGTCAAGAGAATTATTTTTTATTACCAATAATTCCACATTTGATATATTTATTTAAAATTAAAATCAATTTATCAAACTCTGAATTGTAAATTAAAAAATTATTAACAATTTCTATACATCGAACCTATATATGCTCTTAATCACTATTAATAAAAAATAATTTAGTACTTAAATGAAAAGAAAAACAGCTAAGAATTTTAAGTGCTGCTAATTTATTTTTAAATTATATGTATATAGCTATTCAATTAATAGTTAATAGTTTTAAGTAAATTTTATTATTTTTAATTACACATAACTATTATTATCAAAAATTTAAGCCTTTATTTAATTAATTTCATAAAATACCGACACATATTTTTTAATTAAAAAAGAATATTTGTACACATGCGTATATAAACAAACATTCACAGTTGCAAGAACACATGTACGTATATATGTACATGTCAACATTTTAATAAACCTAAATCAATGTTTTGGTGTCTTGGAAATAACGTAAATTATCTCACTGCAGATTTGAAGCCTCGTCTGCTCATTGCCTTGGGTAATGCTCTGAAAGTTTACTCGCTCTACTTATCACCGATACTAAGCTTTATGTATACCTTCACCTCTTGCTTTAAGGTCCAAATAACAAAGCTTTGTTATAAAATGGATCGTGAACTACCGGAACGGATACTCTATAAATATTGTCGAGAATTAATTGAAAAACACTTAGTATTTTGTACTAAATATTATTTAAAATTGTGTTAGATAATAATAAGGAAATAAAAGTATATCAATACAATAGTGAAATTGGGGAAACAAATTATTATAAAAACCAAATTTGTTACACTGAAATCCATTACAGACGTAAATAAATACCCAAGTAATACCTGGCAATACACTCCATTGCTTTTCTTTATATTAAATGTTTTAGTTTATTTATCCTATATGAAAGAGCTTGCCAAAACACAAACTGATTCATGGCAGCTATTCTCCTCTGTTATATATAAATATTATATTTTCTACCAAATTAGGGAAAATCTGCGAGAATTTCTGCGAAGAAATGAAAAGCACAAAATTAAAACATGAATATTTGAATCTACAAGGGGAACCAACGAGACTAAAATATATTTTGTGGATATTTTATATTTGTTTTTTAAATTTCTTCCAGCTATTCTTGTTAAACTTGGTACATTAGTGTGACTAGTTTCAATTTATATTCACTCCGTTGTTATTATTATGTTTTCGATTTAATTATAATAGTTAGGTACTTATATATATTTTTTTACGTTTTAATTATTCAATATCATGTTTCCAAATTTTACGCACAGAGCCTCATATTTCACAGAGGCAAACTTTTCAACATTGTAAGTTAATTCTAAAACTTGTAAGTTAATTCTAAAGGACACAATCTCAAAAATGAATTTAATAATGGTAAAACACTAAAAGAAAAAAAATAACTGTCAATAATACATATTAATGGTCAATACTTAATCTTACGTTGGATTTGTGTGCGTGACACGTTAACATTGACACGTTAACATCATTACGACACGTAATAAGCACGTCAAACAATTGTGCATGATAAATTATAATCATTTATATACATTTTTAAACTTTCAAAATAACCAAAGGTTTTTGTGATGCCAGGAACTGAAAGTTAGTTACTACATACATATTTCGTCATAGAATATGCTTCTTTCCAACTCGCAAAGAGATTTACGTAATGATATGGAGATCACATTATAAGCGATCTTTCGACTAGATCAAATTTTTATTGACACGGATCCGATATTTGAAATATTATATTGGTTCATGGTGTTTATTTTAACTGAAATCATTATCTAATACTACAGATGCTTAAGATATATATATATATATATATATATATATATATATATATATATATATATATATATGTATACAAATATTTTTTTTTATGGACATTAAATTTAATAATTATACTGTTAACAGAAAAAAATGTTTTGGGAGGTAAAACATAATTTCGAGTTCAAGAGAGACTTGTAAGTACCCTTGACAAGCATTGGTGGTTCGAAAATTGTTTGTATGACAAAATTAGTAGTTAGTGTTTAGCAGGGAGAAATTGACATTCCGTTATATAGATAATTTAGATAACTTGGTATTGAACACGGGATGATAAAAATAAATAGGTTGCTTATTTCTTTAAGAATGAATGAGGTAAGAAACTAAAATAAATATTTATGACTGCACCAACCGACTCTCGATTAAAATATAGACTCCGACTAAGACGTGCTCACTATTTTCAACAAATCTGAATTTTAATCAATTTTAATTTTGAGGACCAAAAATAAAGGAAAATTGCAAACAAAAATGACATAAGCTCATTGAAAACATTAGGGTTTCCCCAGTCGGTAGTATCAATGGAGGAGAAAAAAGTTAATTTTAATTTGTAATTCTGTAGACAATTTTTTATGTATTTTATTTTGTTTAACAGAAACATAACCTCAAATTATGCATAATTTTTGCGATTTTAATAATAGTGGCCTGCCGCCATAAAACCACTTTTACGGTATCGGCAAAATATCTGAAGACAATTTTTTAAAACATCTAAAAACTTGCTGAGTGCATATGGAACATACATTAAATTAGGTTCACACAATTAATGGTGCTCCTGCTCATCCCTGGTCTGTAGCATTTAGAACTGCTGCATTAATGCACTGCATTCCTTGTTTTCCTTAATTTTATTTAAAGTTAATCCGTTTTATTTCTACATTTTTTAGTAAATTTTTCACCAAACCACATAGCACATTCGTTTACTCATGATACCGTTTTATCGCGAATAAGTTTTAAAATTTACTAACTCTTTATTTTGATTTATTTTCCTAATATCATAAAATAAATATCTAGTATGAGGTTCGTTCAGTAACATGAAAACCAATATCTTATTTATTAATATTCAGCGGAGCTCGGGAGAACTGTTTCTTACTCGCTCCGTTGTTAGATATTACTTTTCTTCATACTCTCATTGTTTGGTCGTTGCTCGCTCCTACATTTTTTCAGACATTTTCGTAAAACGTGTTAAGAATATATATAGCGATATTGCTTGTACGTGATTATTCAAAGTTTTTGAAATTTTCTCATAAATTTGTGACGACCCAAATTTCCCGTTTCTGTTTGCTTTCATTCATTTAGAGATTTATTTTTATTCCTTTCTGTTCGATATAAATTCGTTTGTACATGCTAGTGACAAATTATAATCATGAGGTGAATAAGATTTATTCTAATATAACTCTAGTTTGTTGTTGCAAGAAGAAAATTATATTCAAAACATACTAACGGAGGTTGATATTTAATTATTATTATAAGGTTCCTTACGAGTTATTTAATCAATTGGATATAATAGTAAAGTTTTATATCGATTAATAAAACTAGGATCGAAGAGAGTAATAAATTATTTCTTCAACAATGAACACTGGATAACTTGTAGATATCGATATTAGTGGTTATATTACTTTAGTGGTAACCATGTTCCAAATAATCATTTTATAGATCAATAAATAAGCATTTGATTACTCAAAATTTGATGGAATCTCATATGATCTAATCAAATATGGCATCGTTTCTATACCTATAGATTTTCCACATCATTTGTTACAAAGAATAATTTAATACAAGAAATCAGGTCCCTCGCTTCACTGAAATATATTACGTATTCATAGTTATCAGCCCCTTCTCATTTATTAGACCAATAGCTCATAGCATGTTCATTTTATGCGTACAAACTATCTCGACATTTTTTCATATTTTATCCTTCCTATTTTGATCATATTTTTGTTGATGTTGTATCAGTTATTAATGAAATAATTTATAGTTATTATTTCATTTTAATATTATTATAATAATAGTCATATTTATTTAAATATTACATTTTAATGTTACGATATAAATTTAAACAAGGATATCATTATATAAATATAGCATCCGGTTATTTAATTTTATCCAATTTATTACCTGCTTTATTGTGTGTCTATTTATGCCATTATATCTTCGCCTAGAAAATGCTAATGATTTATCTTCTTCTATGTCTGTCATAAACTGTCCTTGCTCTCTACTCCATTTCATAACAAACAAATTATTTGTATCCGTAATGGACTTCCTTCTAAATTAGCTTGGAAATTCAGATAATAATAAATACGTTCACTTTCCATTTGTTAAATAAACACAAATATATTATGTTTAATAATCAAGAATGAAATTAATATTACACATAACAATTCAAATATATTTGTCTATTTTGTTTAATTGAGTGGATCGTTTAACTAACACATTGGAGTCTTAGGTTTCCTGAATATTATAAGATTTATATTGAGGATTGGCGTGGTTTATACAGAATGACATAAACTGACCGTGAATTACAGTCGTTTTTATATTCTTATCAATCATAATTATTTTTAAGCATTGACTCCTTGTATTAAAAGGTGATATCCTAGAGAAAAGCATTTTCTTATGCTCGAAATGGTGTAAAACATATTTTGCTACCTACGTACCAGCTCTATATATGATCGCCGTGTGTACCAGATATGTGTTTGCTGATGAGATTGGGTGACCCAGATAACACGGTTTAATATCGAATGGCGCCACTTGAGTGCCGTATCTACAAGCCTATAAGCGCAATTTCATTCTATCATATGATACGATCGTAACTTGGCCCAAGTATTTAAAAAATGTGGATAAAATCCCTGGATAGAATTTTTATACCCCTTTTTTATTTACATTAGTATATAAATAAAATTTCAGTGCTCTTTTGAATTTTCTTTCGCTTTTCCATCCACTTCTCGTGCCATGAAAAGCTAGTTTTTTTTCTTTGGTTGTATTTATATACTGACCTAGAATAGTTTTGTAGTATGAATATAAAAATTGGGGAGAAGGTTGTATAAAATTCAGAAGTAGGTTAATTGAAAACATATTACAGACATAATGTTTCTCCATAATAAATGTTCTTAAAAGTTCTTTAATTGGGGCTACATATTATACCCAGATCCAAAGCCAAAAAGAATTTATGTTCACTGACTTTGTATCAAGGAGAGGCAGGAAATATAACTTCTGAAGCAGAAGAATTTGAGGAGTATCCGTTTTCGCATACACACACGCACCTACGCACGAACCAATGTACCTACATATATATTATATATATATATATATATATATATATATATATATATATATATATATGTGTGTGTGTGTGTGTGTGTGTGTGTGTGTGTGTGTGTGTGTAATAACTACCAAGTAATACTACAAGGAATCTATGACCGTTCGAAAGAAAGAAATTAGATTTTTCGCAAAAAAAATTATGAGTTACTATGCAAACGTAATAAAACGATCTGTTTGTAAAGCATATGAAAAATTAGTAATCTACGGTAATAAAAAATTAAAGCGATTATGAATTGTGTGAGATGACTCAAAACGCAACCAAAAGGGATATTCACCAAAATAAGTCCTGTTTTTATGATTGAAAAGAATAAATTGCTCTCAGACATAATAAACATATTTAGTTCTTTAGGCGCTTTAAAATTATTATTTGTTTTCTAACAGTAATTTAGAAATTAATTAGTTATCGATTTAACTAAAATTGTTTAACAATAAGTGTCACCAATCAATATTCATGCATCTTCAGTTACATTAGTAACCCAAAAAAAAGACTAATTGAGACTACCTTCTAAGTAAATTAATATTTTTGAAGATACATCTCTTGTTAAGCAAGGTATTATACTCCCAAGGAACGAAAAGCACACATTGATGTTCAGACACAAGAAGTACTTGACTCCCGATTTTAACTGGCGCCACACGATCCCCTGTGCCAAGGTAAGGTCATTAAAATATCTATCATAATCTTAGTCGTATTGTTTGCAACATCATAATGATGACATTTGCCTTAGTATACCATAATGGCGACATTCACCTTCACAAATCTAAATAACGCTTCATACAATTTGATCTCGGTTACTGGGCATTTTTAGGAAAAGTTTGTATTTCTTCCTAAATACACTCGACGATGAATTTCATTCTAAGAAAATAAGGCATTTTAGTAAACACCCGTTTTTCATGATTGCTTAATAAGGAATGTAAATTGAATATGTATAAGTGTGTGATTTTCTTTATTCGCTCACAGCAACGGAAAGATTCTATCGATTTTAATGTATGAGGTACCCATAAAAATTAACATATTATCCTGAGGAACAAAAGTTTTCCCGAGTATGATATTAAAACAAAATTAAGTAAAAATAATGCAAAAAATAATTATCACCAACAAATTTACTGACTGTGGTGTCATTATTAAAGCTCGCTTAAGGGATTACAAAAATACGTAATAATATAGGTGTTTTAATATTGGATAAAATTATTAAAATTATACGTAATGAATGAACGGATAATAAATAACATAAATGACATAATAAGGTTGGGTATTTATAATTTCAAATAAAAAAGTGGGCTTCAAAAATAATTAGAATAATAACAACATGTAACAAACGTCCGCTACCGTTCATACACATCAGTTGACGGGTCGCACCAAAATTCATGAGAGAATGGGACCCATTTCCTTGCGTATGAACTTATTTCCGTTAAATATTATAATGACTTTTGCTTTACGCAAACATAATTTTCGTTTTGCTTTAGTACATTTGAATTGTTCATTAGTCGTTATATGGATACTTGTGATAAAAGTTAAATGTGGGTCAATGAAAATAAGACCAAGTGCAGCCCCATGATAAAAAATTTCTTGAAAAAATCAACTGGGAAAAATTATAGCATAAATTTTATTTGCATTCTTTTCATTGAAAAATTGTGGATGTATGTGTGTGTTCTTTTCATTGGAAATTGTGAAAGCCAAAAAATTATAAAAAATCAAAAATTGTAGATTGTCACTAAAGGCCTGCAATATATGGTTATGGATTCATTTCTAATACAAAGGTTACGATTGCCGAATTTAATAAAAGAAAAAAATATCTGTTAAAGGCCCGATTATGCTTAAGAATTTGAACCAATCTGCTATGAGATAGGCCCCAACTTTCATGCAAATTTATATCAAAGAACATATGGTTTCCTATTATGAACACGATATATTAAGGTTGAAAATTGAGAGCAGTCGGATTTACAATTCTTGATGAAAAGTCTACTTTATCAGCTCGTTTTTTTACTTTTAACTTCAGTTTTACATTTTTTCCTTAGTATCTGTGAACTTACTATAAGTGTAATGAATTAAACAGGTTTTTTTATTATTTTGCGAAAAAATGTGACGTCTATTTAACGCATGCGAGCATACTGTAGTTAACTGACTCAAAAGACATTGAAATTCGATTTCACCAAATTAGGTCTATTTGCTTATTTTTGCCAAAGTAGGTATTTGCTTTGATTAGAATGAAATTGTTTTGATGCTTATTTAGTTACATATTATTAACTGTTTTGTCTAAATATTATTACAAAATAGAAAATAAAAATAACATTTTTATTTTTTTAAATGATTAAAGAACAAACTAATAATTATTATTCCTATTAGGGAGTCAGTTAAAATTATTAATTTTAACTCTTTCTATTTTTGAACAACATAGAAGAGAATCAAACTAAGATGAAACGGACAAAAAATGACAAATTTATTAATTTAAAAAAATATGGACATTTCGTCTCACCACTTACCAGCAATTATAATGATAATTACATGATGAAATTCATAACATGGAAAAGTATCCATTCGAATCGACTATACCAGGCAAATTATTAAAAGTTTTTATAAGAACTTTGTAAATTAAGGTATGGGTAATAGAAGTATTTTAAATAAAATCATAAATATTCCTCTGAATATGTTTGTATGTCTTTTTTAATAACGACGTAACGATTTCTTTCCCGTATGCCTAAGCCATATGTATTAATGAACTGACGTTTATTTATTTAATACTGATACAATTTAAATGAAAAATATTTATTATACACCAGAATTTTTGATCGCGTGTATCAGTCAACATTTACTAGCCACAGTAGATTGAAAAATAACAAACTATACCCTCGAGTGTAATTTAATAAAACTACCGGAGGCATTTCATTTATATATAAAGAGAGTTTAGCTGGAAAATATGAATGTCGCTGAAAGTACATTAGTTCTTAGAGGACACGTCCAATTTATTACTTCATTAATATAATTCAGTGGAGCTTTTTAGAAAAAGGCAGTATTCTTTTTTCTCATCTAATAATTAATCTAATAATTATTATTATCGCTGGTAAATTCATGGACATACTACGAATAGATGAACAGAGCGTGCGAGCGAGAATGTATTCTTTAAGATGTTACTGGGAGTGGAAAAAAGATGACAATACGTTGATTTTGACAAATAAAAGTGTCCGATAGTTTCTTGCTTCGATAGTGTCTCCGTATTTTTGTATTTTCGTGTATTTTCAAATAATATTTCCACAATATTATTTAAGAATGAGCAATGGTTTGGATTATTCATATATGTCACTTCACAATTCAAACTTGTTCGGTACTGGATTGTGAAGTCACATATATGAATAATTCAAATAAAGAGATATTTCACAGGTAAATGCGATGCATTTTTTATCGTTTAATTTTCGCTAAATTATCGTTTAACTAGACTTGGTCAGATATATATATATATATATATATATATATATATATCTTATTTAATATCCTTTATTATTTATTTTTATATTTTGTGTGTATAATTACGAGATATAGTATCCGTGAAAAATTATATTTTACGGATTAACATATGGGGATTGGCATTATTTTATCAACAAGTCCCATTGATATTTTTCTATAGTGAAAATAAAGGTAGATTGCGATGAAATGAAACGAAATAAATTATGAAAAAGACGTAGGTGCAATCACAGATTAAAAAAAATATTTTCAGATTTAAAACAATCGAATGTATCTAAATCATTCAGTCCTTAAACGAGCTGGCTTTACATAATGTTGATAAGAAATATTAAAAACAAGCCGACAATTTGGAAAAAAGTTAAATTTGCATTCGGTCTTTAATAATGGTTTCCATATTAAAAATAAATTCTGTATGATAAGAAAAATAGAGAAGAATTCTTAATATATACAACTGAACTCCCGATAAAAATACAGAGTTGGTATCGGTGTGTTTGTCAACATCCTAATTTATATTTTATCATTTACAATTAAGCCTCTTATAAACGTTCAGTGTTTTTACAAAGACTGGATAAGTTACACGCTGCTTAGTAAGCGTGCGTTTGCTCTATACCATGTTGGACAACGTCACGATCCTAGAGAAAATTCAGGACATGTATATATTTGTAGTTAAAGGAGAAAATAAATTTTCTTTTCGTTTGATTTAAAATTTTATTATAAATATCTACCTGTTTTTTTGTTATAATAATAGAATATAAAATATGATAACACTACAATCGGTACTTGAAGAAATTAAAAAAATACATGATGCAGTGATAAAAAGTCGCAATTTTTAGTACATAGGGTAAATGAAAAAAGTTGGTAAAATAGCTCTTTCTACAATAATATAGTGAAGAGCTTAGAAATTTGCACTAACTCCCTATTTCTATAGTCAAAGGTGTTATAATTATGTTCATGAAAAGTGTTTATCTTTGTTTACCTCATATTAACACACTTATGAAATTTTATCAGAGAGTAAATTGCGAACCAAATTTACAGCTGAGTGATTCCATACAATAAATGAAATGGCTAAAAAAAGAAATGTTTATTAGCATCACTCTTGGTGAAATGAGCGTTAGGGAATTTACTGAATGTATCGGCAAAACACATTTTGGCTACATTTATATGGGCCATGATTTGCATAGAGACGAATCACCAAATTAAGTTCTAGTATTTATGGTTGTAACTGTCAATAGCTTTTGGAAACTTCCAGTTGGTTTCTTTCCAGGAAGAAGTTTTACTGCTTCACAAGGAAAATTTGCCTTGATTTACTTGACTGAATGTATAGTAATTTAGATTACAGTTTACTTGGCGAAAAATTAAGCATCGAACCATGTACTCAAGATTTTACATACAAAGCCAAAAAATATTATATTTTACTCGATCCGTGTACCTTCTTAAAACTTGTGAGTAATATCTTCGTTGACAAAAAGTTGTAATGTAAGGAAATGGTAGAAAAATTAAATTTGTCTTTGTTATACAATTACACAATATTCAAACGAAGAAAAGTCTGAAATAGGGGAATAAAATCATATTTAGGCATATTACTTATTTCAAACAAAAAATAAAATAATGCTAGCTGCGCAATTACTTTCAAGGTCTCTTGTGGCAGCTATTCAGTGCTGCCATGTTTTTTTATTTATCACAATTTGAGAATTTGGAAGCCATATTTATTACCCGTTAGAAGTTTAGGTTTAGGGGTTCTTAGTAAACCTAACGGGTTCTTAATAAACCTAACGAGTCTAAAATATTTATACGTAGATTAAATTCAAAAAGGCCACTTGTAATTTCTAGTTTTTTATAAACTATCACAAGACCATTTGGAAACATTTATTAGTACCTTAAATTTTAAGGGTGGTGTTAATAATAACCATCATACATTGGTGTCATCATACATCATACATGGTTTTAATAATATCTGCATACAAAAGGATCAGACAGTTTATATCTGCATACAAAAGGTTACTTTGTCATGCAGAGTTAAAATTAAGTGAAAGTGGAAACTGCTTGGAAATTGAAAAAAAATAATAATATTTTCGGTATAGTTTCCGCTGCATAACGCATTAATTCAGCAATTTATATAATACAATTTTAAAAAGGAATTTAAATCAAACAATCATTTTCTAAATGACAGTTCAGGTGGTATTAAAGACGTGTCCTCAATATTATTAAACCGATGACCTAACATTTCTGAAGACTTATCACAATTTATTAAATCAGTTGTCGAATATTTAGGTGGATTCGTGGTTAAAAAATAAAAATATATATACATTAATAAAGAAATATATACATAAAAAATATATACAATCATGAACTAAATATTTTATAAGTCCAAAAGATTTAGCAAAACAAGTTAGGAGATTTTCGACTTATACATCAAAAGATGTATTTGATATATGCTTAAAATACGAAATTTTAGAGAAACTATAAACAGTAATTTTAACTTTGGTAAGACGACTTTTTTTAGTAAAATAATTTTAGAAATTATACAATTTATTTACAATGAGAATTGTTTTAATAATTTAATTAATCATTCAAATGAACAGGACACTCTTGATAGCCACCTATATCTATTAATAAAATATATAATTGAATATTATTTGGCAATAAGGTCAAGATATGAAACAACTTTAAAAATTTTATCAAAAGTAATTTTAAGAAATTACTTGAATAAGATTATTTTATTTAAAGGCCATTGATTTTTATAACAACTAACGAAAGGATTAGTTAGAATCGTAGAAATACATTTTTAAATTTTGGTGCCATAATATATGAAGAACTGTAATGAAAATTCCTTTTTTTCATACTGAATTGTATAATTTTTTCTCGTAGTTGAATTGTGTACTTGAAATTACCACAATGTGCAGTCTCAGTAGTGTCATTGGATGGGGAACCCGTGTTGGTTATTTTTTCGACGAAAATGAATAACGAACATAATTTGTATATAGTTAGTACTTAAAGGTTATTTAGGTAATATGTTATTTGTTTAATTTAAAAATATATGTACATGTTTTAAAATTAAATAAATAACATATTACCTAAATAACCTTTCTTTCTTTTTAAAATTTACTACATAGAACTTATTTTTTCTGTTTAACTTTTGTTTTATTTTTAGCCTAAATTTAAGTACTTATAGATTTTAATCCTACTCTCAGATTTTAATTTACTCTTATAGATTTTAACTAATCCTAAACATATTGAATATATTTGGCGTTAATTTTGTAGAAATTCTTTATTCACAATTAAATGAAACTACGTGATGTAGTATTATTTCTACTTTCCATAATATCTTTACCATGACCTAGGTTTTGTTGTATTACAACATCTTCAGGTGGGATATTAGCAAAGATTCGCTAATATCCCCTGAAGATGTTGTATGTGGACGTAAGTTACAAAAAGTAGTACAAATAAGAACAATTAAGACAGAGAATGCACAGCAATTCGAATAAATATCGCTGTGATTAGTGATTATTTGTGAAATACCGAACACCATTCCTAAAGCGGACAACAGAGTACAAGAAACTATCAATTCCACTTGTAAAGCGGACATTAAACTAGAAAAACTATCAAGATTGGTCGTTCGTAATATTGAATTGAACAATGTGAGTGCACAAAATACAGGTGAACGCGCAGGTTATTTGTATGCATTCTAGCAGGTCAAATTCACTATGAATTGTTTCTTTCATGTAACAAGAAGGAGCAGAAGATACTATTATATATATATATATATATATATATATATATATATATATATATTAATAACCTAAAAATATAATAATTAAAAAAAACAGAATCCCCTTCGAAGTTTCAGTAATTTATATCCTACAATCCTTTAAAAATCTATACGGAATATATAAGTAGAATTTCCATATATATATTGTATACGAAAACATACAGACATTTTTTCAAAATTTAACTTTGGTATGAGGATATAAGTAGCTTTATATGGAAAGTGCATCCATTTAAACAATATTACAGATTAAAGACTTAAAGTCATGATTCATTCGACATTATGAAAATCATGGAAATTTCGTTTGATAAATTCGAGTACCCTGGAGTGTTCCGACAGGTTTCGACTATATGACTAAAATGTGTGATAATTAGCCATAAAAATAATGAGATCCCGCACGAGTGAAATTCTTTCGAGTGCAATTTCGCCTAGCTCATAGTTGTACACAAAGATGATACGTAAGCGGAAGTAACCAAGTAAAACAGTAGGATACGTAAGCCATCATATCATATTTGCTCTTATTAACATTGGCGTGTTGTCCATCTTCCATTGGAATACCGAGTTTATATCACGTAAAAACAGCTATCCATAAGATTGGCTATTGACAAATGAGAATAGTTAAATAGAAGGCAATGTGCAGTGTTGACAAATGAGAACAAGTCGTTTACCTTAACGTGAAACGAAGCGGACCTAAATTGATATATTGGTCGACTTGATATTGAATAAAATATGGTCAGGTTTCGAAAGTTCCTAAACGGATGTATTGTTTATGAGGTCGAAAATAATCGACGAAAGTATTATAAGGCGGAAGATATTCTTATATTCAATAATTTTATTAGTAAAATATTATTGCTAGGGTTAATTGCAAGACAGGATTGTGGCGGAGGAAATCCTGTTACTTTTTAAGGAGTGACATTAGTTTACGAGGATGTTAAGTTAGTTGAAGCAAGTGTTATTTGTCGAGTGAAACCTTCTTATATAATTATTTCTATGTACTTTTAAATAACGTAGATGCAAATATATATGTCCAGGAGTGATCTCAATAATCGGAATACGAAGTAATAGTTTTTTAAATATTTATACTATTTTTCATGGAATTTTGTCGATGTAGTGGAATAATTTTGAAATATTGTAGGGTTACAAATGATTAAACTCCAATTAAATTACTAACATATTTTTTTTACTACCCAAGTTTTAATTTTGGCAAAACATTTTCTCCATTTTGTAATACATTCAATTACTAAACTGAAGATAAAATAATCGCTACCCTCTTATCTAACTGATTTAGGAGGCAAAATAAAAATTGAATATACTTTGATGGACTAACTGAAATTAAATTAAACATTTTTTTGAAAAATGAGTATTGACTGAAAATATACGAATGTATTCTAAGACTTACCAATATATTTAGAACGATACCAAAGGCCATGTATTGATCTATGTTCAAATTTTTATCAGTGTTATTATGCACAAAAAAAATAAATTTACTAAATTTTAGAACAAAAAAAATATATTGTATGAAATAAATATATCTGGAGAAGAATTGAAAATATCATTGTGACTCTTTTCTTAATTTGTATTCTTTGTCATTAGGCTTGACTATATTCTTCTGTAAGCTTATTTTATATGAAAAGAAACTCCTTACTTCCGCTATGATATTGCACTTTATGAAGTTATAAATCAATGATTTTTGACAAACTTAACACTTACATTATGTATCGTTATCTTGGCTATTCGTCTATTATTAATATTTCTGTGGTAAATTTCTAATGAAAATATCATTTATTTTCAAATATTTCTTTTTGAGTATAAGCAGGACTTTACATGTATTTCTAAGGCTGTCAATATATATATATATATATATATATATATATATATATATATATATATATATATATATATATATATATATATATATATATATATATATATATATATATATATATATATATATATATATATATATATATATATATATATATACATATTTCTAAGGCTATCAATATACAGATTATGAAATACGGTCATTTTTAAATAAATACGAATTTTGATTGGTTTGTTTCATATTAAAAATTTTTAAAAAGTTTAGCTCTTAAAATTTTGTTTTTGAATGACTTTTATCCGATTTTGTTTTCTTGATATACTGTTATTTTATAGGTAAAATTTCAAAATAAAAAATAGCGTTTCCCATGAATTTTGGAGATGTAGCCAATGTACATACAAAAAATATACGAAAAAATAATGGGTCTACCGGGAAACAAAATTATGGAAACATCAGCGACGAAGGATGATTTTTCGACTATTGTGCAAATGTGCAAATGTGACGTTTATTTTTTTTATAAAGTGTAATTGAATATTTTTAACATAAATAACAATATAATGGTACCTTTTAATTTATTTTGTGTATGAATTATAAAAAATTACAATAATAAAGTAATAATGATTGGTTTTTATATTTCGTATCACAGCTTGTTTCCAATATAGTTTTCATTGGATAACAGTACTGAATTTGTATAAAATTTCCGCAATGACATAATTTGGAGAATATAAAATAATGATATCATTAAGAGTGAGACCTTAATATTTATGACATTATAAATGCAACAAAAATCCCAAGAAAAAAAATGCAAAGTAAAATTAAAATGTAAAGTAAACATTAAACAGTTATGGTATCCTCATAACTTTAATGAAAAAACCTATATATTTTCAATGACCAGCATATAAGAACTTTTTGAACATTATCTTGAACGGAGATGTATTTTAATCCTTAAGAATATAATATTACGTATTCTCTACCGTGACATGCGTCGTACTGAGGTCGTTAAAACAATGACTTTCCATTTTTATAATTGAATTAAAAGCTGAATACTAATATATCAACTTTTCAATAAAAAAATTCATGCAAACTGTCAAAATAATATATAGCAATAGAAACGATAATAACACAGAAGAAAAATTGTGTTAATGGTGGGCAGATTTACATATGTTTTTGGAGTGAAATGACCAGTAAGATTATTCGACATATTTTTCATCAAATATATTTTCTACAAAAATTTCGGATATTTCCGAGAATTTGGTCATCGGAAAAAGGCTATTTTCTCCTAACATATTATTTTTGAATGTGATGTGTAAAATTGTTTACAAAGAAATAGCAAATAATGATATTGCATAATAGTTTTATCGAGATCGCTTGCGTGTGTGCGTGCGCGCGTGCACGCATTTGTATGTGTGTGTGTTTACACTTCATTGCTGTCCGCAAAATTTGCGTCTTCATACTAGTACCTAAAATTAATAAATATTAAAAAAATCGCGGGCTAAACAACAATTTCAGACTCAAAAATGTTATTTGTGATCCGTTGTTAATCCTTGCTGTGCCTGCTTATGTTGGTAGGACCTTTCTGCAAACCACTTTAATTCTTTTTCTTTTGGATATTCCAATTACTTGAATACTGTTAAGCTTACAATGAAGCATACTGGACCATACTTCAAGCATTTTTGCCTTAAGATAATCCCTTTAACTTCAGTAAACATCTTAGCAAATCAGATCCCACAGAGAATTCTAATTTCTTGAATTCGTTGAACTACTTCCAAAGTATAAGTAGTATATATAGTATGAATAAAAATTCTCCATTTCTCCTCAATAGAGCTGACAAACATTTAGTCTTCAATAATACTTTAAAAGAAAGTTTTTTAGTTTCAATCTAGATTCATTGAAGAGTTTCAATTCATTCATTTCGGCAGCAATATTACTGGAGCGAAAATTGATAATAATTTTTGTACTAAAAATGTTGCTTTAATAAATAAATGTTTTTTTTTCATATAAATTTTATTTACATATATAGTATTATTTGCAACAACTTTTATTGTTTGTTTTTTTTCTTTTATAATTCAAATTTAGGAATATATCTTAAAACCATTTGAAGGCAGTGGCATAGGTCAATTGCCATTAGATATCATTGTTTCTTAAATATGGCGTATTTATTGTATTTAAAAGAATATTTTGAAATAAATTTCGTGAACAAATTTTTCAAAAATCAATTCTTAGTTAATTACGTAAGATATGAACTTATCAATTTCAATTTTCAAATAAAATTACGGATAACTGAAACTTTTGTCTGCGTGGATTTTCAATAAATGTGGGCAAATTTATAAGTAAGTTTTGCGCTTCTGAGATACTTGAACAGAAGATATAATGAAAATATTTAAGCAATTATCGATATTATTTTTTACTAAATGAAAAAAAACATTACGTTTCGTCCTCCAATAGGAATTAGGATTTTTTTAGAATTATTGAATAATTAGTCTTTATATTAATTCCAATCATAAATTATACCAATTTAAAATGTCAAATTACTATTATATAGATAACTAGTATTCAAAAACACATTTTTAGTTTGCTTATTTCATATTAAGGAAGGCGCCGAAAATAGTTTACATAGTACTTCGCTATACGAAACACCTATACGCACGCATAAAGAAAATGTCAGTCGATGTATAGAACTTTGCCTCACTTATATAATTATGGTTTTTGATTTCCTTTGATCTTTTACCTTATGTAGGTCATTGATTTGGGCATTATTATTGTGTAATTTTGCAGTATTTTTTCATAATACAATGATATCAATGACATGCACTTATTGGAAATGTGAATTTCGCATAGTTAGATAATCTGTTTCGTAAAGAAAAAAATAATAGTGAGAAATAATACAACGCAAATAAGTGATAAATTGTGAAATAATACAATACAAATAAGCGAAAAATGAATTAGCAGTTACTTTTTTTATGATGTTATTTACATATCCAGCACGGACGGTATACATATAACACTATGTCAACAATTAAAATGCCCACGCCCAGTATTAATTTTTACATCAAATAAAATTAACTTTTTTATATATCCGAAATAATTTAATACAAAATTAAGTTCTTAAGAAGAATACAATTAAATTTTCATAAAATGATGTCGGCGTTTAACATTCGACGATAAATGAAACAAATATTTTTTTACAATTTGCATAAATTTCTAGTTTTAAAAAACACAAATGGATATAAAAGAAAATCTACATTCGTGGAAAGAATATTACAATAGTCATATATCAGTATAAGTTGTGAGGAAATTTAACATTTTCCTATGGCAACGACTTACGCCGGCATGAAGAGTCATTAACTGACACTCAAAAATATTTACATGGAAATATTGATGGCTAAATTAAATTGTATTCGTGGTTTCTTAATTCGATAAATCCTGTGGGTACAGTTTGAAAGGGCTAATATTAATCCCTAAAATATTTTTTTCATGTGTCTAAGCAGTATATCTTCAGAAATGTATTGAAAAATGTTCAAAAATATGTACCCACACCTCCTCCTTTCCGAAACTTCTCAATATAAAATTATGAAAAAGCAGGGTATTTAGAAACATAAACATAGTTTGTAGGAATATGAAAGCGATTGTCTTAGATCTCATAATTTTTTTAATATATACCATATTTTAACGCCTGTGAAAGACGTAACAGTCGATATAGTTACGTCGTGAAATATTAATATTTTTAAATTAAAAAAAAATATTATTCACTCTTAAATGTTTATAAGTGCACAAATGAGTATAGAACTCCCGTAGTGCATATTTTACTAGTGCTTGCCAATTTTTTATAATTTTATTAGATGTAATGTTTGATAAATAATTACAAGTAAGAGATACAAATACGACCTACGAGGTCAGCCCTGTGAGATCGGACCTATGGGTCACACTAGTTGACGTGAATTCTTAATCAAATATAATCACATGTAATCCGATTTTCGGCGTTAATCACATTTTTTTAAAATACCTTTCCCGGTATTATATTCTATCATATTTTTTATACAATTTCTTATTTTTCTGATGTTTTCTTACATATTTAGTAAGAGAAAAAATTACGCCCAGCAACTCAATCGTATTATTATGAATTATCAATTATATAAAGAACATGTATCGAACATATATCAGGCGTTATTATTTATGAGGTTTATAGGCATTTCTAAGCAATTTGGAAAATTTGTAATATTTAATATATATATATATATATATATATATATATATATATGTATGTATATATATATATATATATATATATATATATATATTAAAGGTAGGCTCAAAATGATCGCCTGCAACTTAATAAAAAAAATAAATACCAATTGTAGAAAAATTTAAACTATTTTCTGTATCAAATTCCGTTTCTCTTATAATAAGACGGCAAAATATAGAAATCATAAAATATTATTCGATTAGTTAATTTGAGTTGGAAATTCATGAAAACACATTTTACCAAGTGTAAAAATTTATTTACCATCAAATTTAATTTTTTTGATGTGCTTTAAGATTTTAAGTATACACTTTAATTTCCTTTTCTCATTTTTAGGGTTCTGTAACTTGAGAGGAAAAACGCGACCCTTGTAAGATCACTTACCTGCGTGTCCATATTTCCGTGTCAGCCATTTATCTCAGAAATCGTTTTACATAGAAACTTAAAAGTTGAGAGAGTGACAAAACATATTAACCCGCACAATCGCAATGGCTAAAACACAAAAAAAATTGTTTATACAATTTAGGAAAGGCAAATAAACACAGGAAAATATTTAATTCCATATGATATATGCGGTGTGTCGTGTGAAATGTCTAGTTACAAAGATCCAAATAATATTTTTATCATAATTTTAGGTATTATCTCTTCAGAGAAATATTGAAAAATAAAGAAAATATGTTCGTTCACCCCTTATTTTTAAAACTATGCAATTTAAAATTATGAAACGATTTAGGTTTTTGAAGCTAACGCATAGCTTGGAGAAAAACCATAGCGATTATTCTAGATGTCATAATTTTGTAAATATTCCCCATGTTCTCATGACTATGAAAAATATAATAGGCAATACGTTTCCATTTTCTATTTTCAAAGCCGATTTTCTCAGAAACCTTGTAATGTAGAAATTTGAAAGTTAGCATAGTAATACATTTTATTATTCCACATAATTTGTATATATTTACATAATTTGCACATATTAAAATTTTATTCCGTTAGCTATATGACTATCCAAATTGTGAATACACTCTCAGCGATGAGAATTCATGTTAAAACGTACGAGTTGCTGGGTCCAATATTTTTTTTCCTAATTTACCGATATATCCTCTATTTAAAAAAAAAATTAAATAAAGGATGCGTTTACATAACAAATGACTTAATACTAATATCAGCTTGCCAAAAAAAATAATTTTACAAAATGTTTCGCCTTTTTACCGCCCACAGACCAATTAATGCTATGATATTTAACAAATGTATATGTAATTCGATATAATATTTATGTAAATGCAATTTGAATATCTGTACACGAATTTAACATCTATATCACTCAATTATACACCAGTATAAACGTCCACATACTAATGTACACAAATTAAATATTATACATCATCTAAAACGTCTATGCAGCAATAATGGTCTATGCATTTCACATTCACTACGATGAATGTAAAATATGTATCCCACAAATATAAATGTCTCTATTTATTGTCTTCACATTCACTGTAGCGGTGTAATCGAATGCCGGAGAAAGTCACGCGCTATATTGCCTCCGCCTCATAATGTGTTTCACGTAAATGTGCCTATTCCACTTGATCGCGACAAAGCACATGAGTTTTCTCATGAAGCGCGCATATTCAAGACTGATAGATAGATGCCTTGAGATCCTCGCGTTCACCGGAATCCACCCCGCGAGAGGTTACAAAATTGCGAAAGTGCTTGCAAATCTATGAACAATTAACCCCCATCATATCATATTACATGCGCTTCATATAATTGGTCATTCACGTTAATGAAATAGAGAAATATTGGAAAAATAATCAAAAGATGGCGCTGCGCTGATGTACGGGAATTATAAACTAATTGATATTTTAATTCTGTATGAAGAGTGAATACAAAATAAAGATAAAAACAATATTACCATAAAGCTAAATGCCTTATTGTAATATTGTTTTTATCTATTATCTGCATAAATTAAAATCATCATCAAGTAAATCTGCATCAAATGGTAATATTGTTTTTAAACATAATCTGCCTCTCGGTATAAGTATTTATCTGTGAAACTTGGATATTAGATTTATTAGTAATATAAATAAAGAATCACAATTAATGACATCAAACATTTTTAAATTATTCGAAAAACAAATAAAATCCAGAATCTAAAAATAAAAAACTTGTCTTGGAGGCGCCGGGTATCGATTTCGGTACCTCTCACATGCTAAGCGAGCGCTCTACCATCTGAACTATGCCCCCAACGTAAGTTTCGTACAAAATATTGGTGTTAATATATAGTTTCAATAACTGCAACCGCTGCAACTTCATACTGTAACTTTTGTGTGACGAATCTTAAAATTTCACTCTCATCATTTTTTCATAACGCGCCTAAAGAAGTATAACTTCAATAAACCTGTAAAATTTGCTCTATGATACGAAACTGTACGAAAAAGAATATGTTACGTTAATCGAATGAAACGTTTCTATGCCAAAACTCTAAAAAACAAATATACCTATGTTTGTTTCTTAGGGTTTCTACTTATTTCTTCTTGTACAAAAAAACAATGAAACAAAAAACAAGTTTTATAAAACAAAGTAACGAACTTTACATACAAATTCCACCTGTGGCAACAAAAGCAAAGTAGTAATAAAACTACATATTGAAATACATTTTCTTTAAATTTAATTTATACATTTGAATTTGAATTTATCCTACTATGTTACACACTTTTTATCGAAAGCTTGCTAATTTATCTTGACTCTGAGTTTCTTTGTGAATTTTAAATTTAAAGGTAATTATCAAAATGTAACTGTAAGAGTTTAACTAGTATAGTATATGTAAAATATCTGTTATTTTTTTTCTGAAATGAAAAAAGCGCATGGTATTTAAATTTTCAGATAATAATTTATACGCTTTATATTTTTAGTAAGCAGTAATAGCTAAAGTTACCATATAATTGGTTGTACTTATATATACTCACTTGAAACTGCTATAATTGTGAAGATAATGATTTTAAAAACCGTAAACAAAATGATCACCTTAGTAGCAAGCACTGAATAATATAGCCCGTAAAATGCAAATATCCAAATCCTAACTTCGTAGTTTTACCTTTAAATTAACGAACTTTGTACGTACGATGTACGATGTTACGATATTATATAGTACCCAAACCGAAGTCAATAAAATTATATCACCCAAATCGTTATAAAGACAACGCAAGTTGAATTTACATTTAGAAAAGAATCATATTTTCCATTCGGTTATTAAATTTAATTTCAACTGAATAATGAAATCATACATCTAACCTAACAAATACCAAATTACAATTCTCCATGTTCATCAGAATATGTTCAGAGACATCCTAAAACTGTCTTCGTTTGAAATGCAAATAAAATGCTCCACCCTGCCCAAATATTATTCACCGACAAAGTTGAGATTTGTGTAAGATTTTCACGCAATCAGGTCTGAAGAACTTATCTACCGCCTTTGTCTATTGTTAGATGGCTATGTGTTTAAGAGACCAAACACTCTTGTATCTGACCAAACACTGTTGTATCTGATTCTATTACACTAACAGATGAATCTGTTTAGTATAATAGAATCTCACCACAGGAGTTACACATTTAGACATTTGTAAACATTTAAAGATACATAGCGTTTCTTTTAAACTATATGCGTTGCTTACTATGTCTTTAACAGTGATAAAACATGAAGCATGTCTTCGAAACTTGTCGAACATGTATAGAATTTATACTATGAGGATTCCCTGAAGATTTAGTTATTTATGAATATTTAAAGATACACAAAATTTCTATTAAACCATTCTTCACAAATATCAGTTTTTCCCAATGTATATATATTGCCAACTATATGTGTCATAGGCATAAAATATGATACATATTTCAAAAATAATAAAATCTAGGATATTTTCTACAATTCCTATACACTTTCTGTAATTTATAAAGACTTATAGTTTTCCGTTGAGGAGTTTCGGAGATAAAGGGGTAGGAACATATTTTTTGCACATTTTTTAGTATTCCCTCGCAAATTTATTGCCTAAAATCATGAAAAAATATTTTTTATTATTAATTAAAGACAATGGTTCATTTACCGTCAACATACAAATTTCGGAGTAAAGCTGTTTCTGAGGAAAATGACTGTGACGGGCAAATAGAGACGCGAGTGATCTCATAAGGATTACCTTTTTTTCTTTTAAGGTATAGCACCCTAAAAAAATTAATTCATTGAAGCAATTAAATCCCAGGCAATAATAAAATGCATAGATCGCTGCGTCACCAAAATAATGACGCAACTGCAATTTACTAAACTAAACTGTCAAATAATGTAACAACAGCAACGACCTTTCTTCTGAATCCGAAAAACTTTTTTATGTTTCTGCATTAAATTTATCAATCAAACTTAAGTATACCATAGAAAATCCCAATTTTTAACCAGATCTAAGAAATTCCTTTCCGATTTTAACAAGGAAATTGTAGATATCGTCTACATACTCATTCTTTAAAAATGTAAATTCGTCCTTTTAAAATGTAAATTGAAATATTAATAACTAGATAATGCTAGGAGTTTGTGGATTTCCAATATACCGTTTTATACTTGACATTATGCATTATGAAACAAAACTAGTCCGAAAGCAATCAGACATTCCATCCAATGTTGTCACATGTTTGAAAGCGCATGAAGAACATATACGTATATTTACAAACGTATATATTCTCATAGGCTTCGATACGGTAATATATTATACTGATAAACCAATATTTGCCTTTCTGCGAAATATGATTTGTATAGCTCCGTATACATAACCGCAAAAGACGCCGCGTAGAGTACACGTCGTTTTGATGACGCCGTGCGATATTCGGTATGCGTACGCATTACCATATTTAAATACTTATCGTAACTTTTAAATTTTAAGTTAGGCAAGTATTTGTTTCTACTATATATTGTACCAAATTTTGAAAACTTGTCGAGTTCCATCAAAAATTATTATGTGTAACTTTTGCACTTCAACTTTATTGTTATTTCTTATAAAAACTTCTTGCGTAATTTTAATTTAACGTTCCCTAATATGACGACATAAAGAAAATTTGCCCTTTTTTCACATTTATGTCTTTGATATCAACTGGATATTGATTATTTTTTATCTTTAATTTATTCGTATTAAAATTTTCGAATTAAACATGTCACAAAACAATAAAATATTAATTTTTAAGTTAATCAGGGGCATATTTTCCTTTTGACAAAAGTATTAATAACTTTTAAACTAACGTATATTTAATTATGTCGAAGACAATATTTTATTAAAAAGTAATGCTGACTAGACTAAAATTATCTTCTATTCGTAGGCTTCTATTTATAACTTATTATGTATAATAATTATAATGGAAATTTAAATTATGATATGAATTACTGAAATTTAGCCTTCGCCTTAGCTCTTCGACAGATTCTAGTTATATGTATATAAGAGTTATAAGCAAGTTGAATGGCAATATATTTGCTCCACTAACGCTGTAAAACAAATTTGTTTAATTAGCGTGACGTCTACATTGTTTTTAAAATTTTAATGCTGTTTGGAATTGTTAAAAAACATATTTTAAGCATAATTTACGAACTCAGCAAAAGCGCTTCTAATAATTGAAATAACAAGTTGAAACTCTCTCTTGGTTTCATCGTATTTAGTATTATGACCTTAATATTAACCTTCTAATAAAATAATAGTTCAATGAAATAATGATTCTTGTTTTTAATAAGTTTACTTTGGAAATACTTTAGGCAAGCCAAATTGAAACAGTAGACAGAGACAATAGATTTAAGAAAATGACAAACATTTTAATTACAATTTCACAAATTATGATCTATGTCTCTAATTTATCACATACAGATATAACTCTTTTTATTGCTTTTTTTAATGTAATATATGTGCGTTAATTTTCTTATTTTATGTTATTTATGTAAAGTAGTACATTTCTAGGTATAACTTAGTTTATATATTACAAGGTTTTCGCTATCATTTTTGTTTTTATTCTTAGTTATAAAAGATAATAGTGTTTAATACATTTAGTTGACAAAACCTATTTCTTGAAATAATTAGGAATTTCATGGAATTGTTTTCGTTTTAACGATATTTTTTTATTTTGTGTTATTTTTTGGAATATGAGTACAGATTAATAATTGAATTAGCCGCAAAAAAGCTGAAGGCTATTATTTACCTTATAATATTTCCAAAGAAAGTATAAAATTAAAATTATAAAATTTCCTTGAATGGAGAAAATTATATGGATTGATCCAAGTTTAATTTAACGTGAAATGAAATGACAACTAAATATAAGTTATCATATCAATGTTATAAATGCCAAATGTAAATTAAACTGAAAACACCCTACGATAGAATAATTGAAACAAAAATGAAATTTCCTAGCTTATATCTAATATTATAAGAATATATTTACTATTAATTGTCAAGGAAACTTTTAAAAGATAACGGACGAAAAATACGGGTTTAAAACTGTACTTAGAAACAATTTAAAAGGGTAGATTGAAATGAAAAGATCTAATAATATATGTTGAGAAAATTAACCAAGTAGGCAGGTGGTTGAGAGATTCCTTTGATAAAATCGATCGATGAAAATATTAAATTAAAAATGTATAAATTTTGTTTAATAAATATATTGATTGTAAAGTATTCGATGTATGTAAATAGACAAGAACAGGAATAATAATTGATAATTGAAAAAGAATGACGCAATTGAAAGTACGTACTATGCAAATATATACAGATTAATATTTATGTTGGCAGTTTTATCCGTAAAGGAGTGATTTGATTATATATCAAATAAGAGAATAAATCCTATTCTGTTCATCACCACGGGCATAGTTTATACCCGTGGTGATGAATTATATGCAAAATTATACAAAGATGTAATTATATGCAATATTATAAAAAGAGATGAGTTGAATTATTGAAACGTGAAAGGGCTATAAATAAATATAAAGCAAAGTCACTTTCACGTTTGTATCCACAATTATTTGTGCTATGTTTGATATGAAATAAAATATTATAATATAATTTTAAATGTTTACGTCATTGTTAAGTATTATTTCTAGTTAGGATTTTAGACAAATTAAAACTCATTACATCCATCAGTGGTATTGTTTCTCTACTTGAATAACCGAATGTCATATATTTTATTTCCTGAATAAGAAATCAATACAAGTTCTAAATTACCAAAAAATATATAGGTCACTTTTTAGTTTTACAAAAGATATGTAGCTTATAGTGCAATGGGGCACAAAAATAGATTTAGATGACTACATTATGTAGTAATAATTGGAATAAATATTTAAGTAAGGCGCAGAAGAAAACGCACATTTATATCCTTCTTGTGACGAATTAGTGGTAGCAAAATTAGGTGGTTTTCTAAACATCCGTACATCTAGTATGTAGTGCTCTTATTTGGAATAAAAAAAATTATATGTTAACTCGTATAACATCCCCAACTTAAAAGAACTCTTGATAAGAATAGAAGGGTCTAATATTTTAGTTTGAATTTCAAGCTATGACATTCTTAATTTATATCTACCGATTTTACGTCGGCGTGCTTAGATCATGTACTTAGATCAAGTTTTTGAGCTCTGCGGTAACATCAATCTAGGAACTAATAAGTAAATTAAATTTTGTTAGGGAGTGTTTGATAACAAAAGTAATTTAATATTCACATTAAGCATTACGACAGTGACAATTTCTGAAATCGATTCAATAGGTTTTAAACAATGCTCATACAAGCAGACGTACAGATGAACAAAAAAGAGACAAGCAAAAGAAATGTTCATCAGAAAATTTTTATGGGAAAAAAATAGGTTGAATGTTAATCTAAGTTCCCAGAATTATTTCAGTAATAGTTTTATTAAAGCCGTTTTAACAATTTTTGCATGATATTTGAAAATAACAGCCAAGAAGACCAAAATCTTAAAAATGCGTTTGGGTCCAACAGATGTTAAATTGTAAAATTTGCATTATTTAAAGCATACTACCCGAATCATGTGAGTGAAGTGGAGCAGAAAGAAGGAGAAAGGAGCCTCTTCCCTCTAGTACAAAGTCCAACCAATGGAGACGTACACTTCAATAGGAAGAGTAATTTTTATAATTTCCATTTTACAAGCCGATAATAATGCTAATCTCACCTAATGTTAATGATACCAAAATAATTCAACAAGTTCGTTTCTAATCAAACGTAATACAACATGACCCAGCCTAGCCAATCCTAATGCAACTCATGTTATCCTAACCCAACCTTATGTAACATAAAATAACATAATACCTAACCTAATATAACTTAATCTAACCTAATCTAACCTAAAACATCTTAACGTAACATGCCCTAAGTTAACCTAATCTAGTCTAACTAAACAAACCAAACCAAATCTAACAAGTTCTAACAAAACATTGGTGTAGTGACGCCAGGTATATCCATCAATACGATTAGGAAAATGAAGAGCTACAAGAACTGTTAGAGTTATAGGTTGTAAAAAACACTGTCAAAGCTATCGATGCCTCTGCCAATTAATTTGTAAATACGTAACTGCAAGATAAAAATACCTTCGTATGAGTAATCGTAGTGGCACTTAATATAATTCCTATAAATAAGACCTCAACATAAAACAAAAGCAGGGTAAAAATAATATGACAAATGAAAGGCAGATGGTATAGCAGATATAACAACGAAGGTACGCCTTTTTAACTAGAATATATTCATCATCAGCCCTAGAGAACTGTCACTAGTACAATAGTATTATCAATCTCCATCATCATCGTTTATCTATCAATCTCCACTAGTACAATAATATAAATGCCTGGTTTTCTTTTCATAGAATAAAAAGTTGACAAATTAAAAATAAATGCTTGTTCTGCACCAAGAAACACGTCACCAGGGTCTACGTATAGAATAACGAATCTCTCCTCGACTTAAACCAGTTTGTGGGGAAAAGAGGGGAAAATGAAGTCCTTTCAGTATGCAACTGACAATGTCTAGTATGAGGAACATATGAACACATTGCCAAAGCCATCATTTCCGCTTAATAAACGAAAGTGTACCACTATGACCAAAATAATCGTCCAATCTAAATAATAAAACCAAGGGCGTGATTAAATTCAGTGATAAAAACATGCAGTGCATTGAAGGAAGGCAACAGATAGCGACCAGTTACATATAGTGGAAGGCAAAAAAAAATAATTTTCATTTTTCTGCCCAAAAAACCTTACATGGGAAGCCATGGGCTAACGAAATCTACATCACTAAAAATAAAGACCTGACGACCGATAGAATAGTAATAAAACTGTTAGTAGAAGATAGGAACGTAGAATTAATCTCAACATACTGGAGAAAATGTGAAGGTCAGGAAATATTTTATAACCAACTACTACATGCACAAGAAGAATTAAACACTTCAACGCAAATAGTACATAGTAAAGCTCCGACAAAAAGACCTCAAAGGTGCTATTATGGTGAATTGCTTCTCCAGCATAGACTAGAGTATCTAAACCAGGATTCTATTCCTATATTCATACCAGGATTTTACTCTGATTATAGTCATCGTGTTGAAAATAAACTCTCCTTAAAAACCATGCTGATAAAACGCATATCAGCACAATATTTTAATTCTCCAAATACAGACCAGATTAATTTCAAAGGGAAGCTGCCACAGGAACGGAACATCTTACAGATACCTGTGGAATCTTTTGTGGCTAGATAAACTGAGGAAGGTATACGCGGTGGGTAAAGCTTAAATAAGGCTGAGAGGATAAAATTTTATGTGACGAAGCAAAGATCTGAATGACAAAAAAGAGACGTGACTAGACTAAAATGCAGTATCAGTAAATCGAACCTTCATGGAATACATGGAACCTTCATACCGGCTGTTTTAAGTGCTAAAACAAATAGCTGGGAGAAGTTACGCAGAGGTAGAACGAAGAAAATAATGTATTGAGTTTTGAAAATTGTGGATCAAAAAACTGAAGAAGCAATGTTTAAATTAAATGGAAATGTTTTGGACGCACAAGAATCAGCAGCGCTTATAACCAGTATCTTACCTATTTGAATTAGTGGAATGGAAAAAATTATGGTGAGGTACATTTTCTAACATATAATAAAATAATGAGATACAATTTTGGGAGAACATGATAGAAATACGTGGCAATATAAAGTAAAGTTGCACCAACAATTTAATGATCATTTAAGTGTTTATTTGGTACTTCGGAAAATTTAAAACTTAAATTTGCATTATTATTATTTAAATATTATTTTATATTTATTTTGTTCAATAGTCCATACAGCGTAATAGTTACTGAATGAGACTGAAACGACTGGTAATTTTTGTTGGTGGGAATAGTTTTGTTGGAAATGTTGAATATTCGTGCTGGAAAATAAAATGTCCTGTTTTACTATCCATTAGCATAGTTACTTATTTGACATAGCTATTATTTTTGTTTTTCTTAAAATTTCCATTTCCCTAGCAAGCTTTGAAAGAATGTAAACCGAGAAGATTTACGTGGAATCATTTTCGAAATAGCGAACAAAACACAAATACTATGTATAAATACGTATTTGTATTTTTATGCACACACACACAAACACAATATACACACAAACACACACACAAACACAACACACACACACACACACACAACACACACAACACACACACACACACACACACACACACATATACATAAACACAACACACACAAACACAATACACTCACACGCACACACACGCACACACACACAAACACACACACACACACCACACACACACACCACACACACACACCACACACACAAACACACCACCATCCACCCGTTCGCCCGCCCGTCCGCTCGCCCGTACGCCCGCCCGCACGCCCGCCCGCACGCCCGCAAGCACGCCCGCCCGCATGCACGCACGCACGAACGTTGACTTTTTTAAGTAATATTATTAAGCTAATATTTACAAATATGTATTTGTAAATTAAACTAGCTGAATCCGGCCATGTTTCGGTGTGGCTCAATCTGATATGAAATGAATGGGAAAGTAAACAAAAGTATTTCAGCGAATGTAGATTCACCGAGAAAACACATCATTCAATACCCTTGTCTTGCGTTTAGGTGGCTATGTGAAATGAAAGAAAAGTAAGAAAAAGATGTTCTCCACAGAAAATCATTTCTTATTGCAAAACTAGTGGATTTACCACATTTTCTGTTTGTCCGTTTTCTGCACAAAGATTAGATAGTATACCGATTTTTGAGCATGTGACGTATAATTTCCCATGAAAGAAGCAATAGTTTTCTAAATTCAAACTACACACTTTCAAAGATTGCCCTTGTACTATAATGATAGTCATGACAAAGACCAGTCGTCTGCCATTGCATAACTTAGGCTGGTTGATGTTTCGAATTAATATAATTGACACTCCTATTTTCAAATTCCGGGAACATAGAGGAAATTAAGAAATTCCGTGGGAAAATTCCCTACTTCAATTTTATTCATCACGGAGTCAATAGATTTATACAATAAGTCAATAGATTCATACAATATGTATAGGAAGAAGACTGGACCATTTTCACATTTTTTTTAAAGTTACTTCACTTCAACCGCTTGTTCCATTGATCATGCATGTGTGATCCGACAAGATGTTACTTTGTTCGATTAGTCGTCTAGTTTATAAAATAATTAAAGCTTAAATGATGTATGAAATCATAATTATGTTTAAGTAAAAAACCGTATAAACTTTACACTAAATTTCAATTTGGGAACGTTGTAAATTTTGCAAACTGTCAACTGTCAATGGAATGTCACTTATCGGTTTCAAAAATCTAAGAAACACGCGTACAAAGTAATTAAAATACAAATTTTTGTTTTAGAATATATTTACACTTACCCAAATTTTATGTTCAAAATGTCTTCCTCGTTCTTCGAGGCACTTTCGCAGCCGACGACAGTTATTGGCGTGAACGCGTCTCATTAGGTGGGGGTTCTCACGAATGCGCCGTCTTATTATGTTGAACGCTTGCACGTCAGTTAATGAAGCGTCGAATCGACAAATTCGTCGATTTCACATTGAGTTTCTTGTAAATAAACTTTCATCAGAGCAAATAACATTTTCGATCCAACGCTTGTATTTTTTGAATGGCGTAATGTTAAATAATCTAGAACAGTACCTGATACTTGAATGTGGTTTACTTCTGTAGTAACTTCGCACATTTTCTTTTATGTTTACTGATATTCGTGGAGTACCACTTGATTTCAATAGAACAATGGGCATATTCTCACGTAATTCGTAATTGCGTTGATAATAACTTGGCCTCCACTGGATTGTCGCCGGTTCAGATAACGTTGAGTGTACATTCTGGTGGCTTCTCCGGTATTGTAATGGCATTCGGTATATATTAGTACTATGTCCAAATATCGTAATTCCACTCACTCAGTATCACAAATAATAAAAATGATTTAATGCAAAGCCAGCGACGCATGTTACACAAGTTAACTGAAATGTCAAAACTAAACTTTCAGAAACATTTAATGTTCTTATTGGACAAAAAAATGTGTGCAAGTTGCCATATTAAGTAATAAATAATCCATAACGATATCATTTGGAAGCACAATTTAAATTAATATAATATTATTAATAAGAAAATAATAAAAAAATTATTTAAATGATAAATGAAAAAATATCGTGTTAATAGTTATTCTGGTAAGTTAATTTTAAAAATTAACAAGAAAATTTTTGTGATCCTAAAGGTTTGTGCGAATTATTGATAGATGTTATAGATTTTAAAATGGCAAAATTTTGTTTTACGAAATGTAAACAAAGTTGACCCTGAAATTTAATTTTGTTATCCTTTTCTTTCTTCTAATTTTTTTTTTAATTATGCAAATGAAAGAGATAGTTAGAAAATTCAAATTCGTCATCGATCGCTAAGAAAGGTATTATGCAACATTTCTTACGTTTATCTAAATATAAAATATAGGTTGAAGCATTTGCATGTCTTATATGCCATGACTTATAACTATTTTTAAATATAAAAAAGTAGTAAGATTTAAAAAAAATATGTGTATTGCAATCTATCCATATTGTATACTATTACAGATTAAAATCCCAAAGTTTCCTAAGTTTACATAGTGTATGAATATATCACTATTTCTCTTCACGTATGATTCTTTTCAGAATGATGTTGTTTATATCGTGTATATTGAAAAATTTAGGCCCTGGAATGACTCTTTCGCTTAACCATGCGTGATTTTGATAATTTGTTTAGATGCTTTGGTAAACCTTGTTAACTAATTCTTTTGAATTCACGATATTGAATAAATTAGACTTGAACGTCATTAAAAAAGCAGAAAATACTGCTAAATAATTTGTTTTATATCATTTAGGTACATCTATTCTAATATTTAACATTTTTAAAGAGAATATTTCTTACATGCGATATGTAAAAGACGCAAAAAGCATTTCTTCATTCTCGATGTCTCATATTGATATAGATAATAGGCCGCCTAATTTCTTCACAAATTATGCAAGTTCATTAATGATTACCTTTTGACCATGGCTTTGCTAGAAAAAAGAAAATAGTTAAAATATAAGTTGCTTTTATAAAAGCAACTTATATTTTAACTTGTAATTTAGCCGAATGTCCAGTTCTCCATCCCCATTATTTGTTTTGATGTTATCGTTATGTTTACACCCTAAATTATTATTATGTGCTGTGAACGTCCACAATTTAATTTAAAGTTCTTTAAAGAATATTAAAACGAAATTAAAGGGTGCCTAGATTTTAATTTTAAACTTAAGTATTGTGATAAATGGTACATTTAAACATATTTGTATAATACGTCAATATAGGAGCAAGCAGGCAAAACAAAATTTTGCTTCGAAAGTTTTAGTTTAAAGCTAAAGGAGCCAAGATTTTAATTTGGATCTAAAACGTAATTTAAGTTATAATAATATTCAAGTGGGTTCTCATTACTTGGTGTTTCTAAACGACAAATAGGAAAACAAAATTATGTGTGTTATTTTATCTGCTTCTTACTTCGGACACACTCGTGACATCAGATTTACCAAAAACGATGAAATCGCCGTCAAAACTATTTTGTATGACAATAGTAATATACATTCGTTCCACAAAAGCATTGTCAAATGAAAAACCTAGCGAAAGCAAAAATAAGTTGCAAAATTATATAAATACATTTTCTCCATGGACATAAAATCTACGTATCCCATTTATGATATTCAAAGTATTATTTTCAATTTTATTTCTTCATTTTAACGTAAACAATGTTACTAGCATTTTTCATTTCCATACTTTCCGTAACTTTTTTGCAATTAATTTCTCAACTGAATAACAACTTCTGGAAGCTTTTAAATGATTATGTATTAAAATAAATTTAATCGTTGATTAGTTATTTTATTAAATAATATTTTTTTCCGTTATGTGGGGAATTCCTTTTTTGTTAAACGTATCATACATTTATAATAAAATTGATAATATATTGCGTTTTTGACCTAACTTGGCCAGTAATTTATTTTTGTTTCAAGGATAGCATACTCAAAAACAAAAATAAATTAAGGAATTAAGCTCTTCTGTATTTACCTAATTTAGATCTATCGAAATCTGCTGTTCTTTAGACCTATCGAAATTTACATCTTTTTTTTGCAAGCCTACTTAATAATGGAATTAGAGTACCTATTTCCATTCACGTGTCATGTCTGTCGCCAGACAAATTCTTAACCTATTTATCAATAGACTGGTGTCAAAAAGCGTTATATTACTGATAAATTTGACATCTTTAGTTAATACTTAAAAATTTTAAATTCCGTCGAGTGTATCGCTTGATATATTCAACATCCAGCGATTAACACAATTTCATTTTGCAATAATTGATAAAATAGTGGTAAGCGGAATAAATTAAAGGCAGGTAGTATATCTTTAAAATGATAGAGGGTATAAAATTTAAAAATACATCACACTTGGTGGACAACTGCAGATGACTTTACTAGAGAATCCTCATGAGTAAAAAAATAATATATAAAACAAGTATCTGGTCGCGAAAAGAGCCCATTCAAATTCAATTAATTTCTTTTGGGACCATCTTATAAAAATATAAATATATATATATATATATATATATATATATATATATATATATATATATATATATATATATATATGTATATATACATATATATAGCATAAATTAGGGAGTTTTACGCGGGTGTCCGGGCCGAAAAGTTTGATATAATTGCAATAAGCGATATTTTCAAACTTTGGGTCGGATGAGTGATGGCGAGATTCTAGAGAGGAGTTCACGGTGCTGAGAGGCGACCGGGCTACGTGCGGCAGCGGTGTTCTGCTGGCTGTACGCGAGTAATTTGCGTTGGAACACCTCCACCAGTACGAGATCGACGGCGAGCATTTGCAGGCGAAGATATAAGTTGGCCACAATAGTGTATATATTTGTGTATTATATATTCCTCAACCGACATCTAGTGATGATTATGAATTACTTTTTACGCACGTTACTAATATCTGTGAACGACTTAATTCCAATGTGCTAGTCATTGGAGATTTTAATACTTATTGTTGTCCCCATAAATCGTTATATTTATATGAATGTATGTTATCATATTGCTCATTTGCAAATTGTTATAATTTAAGTAATGCAGGTGGAAAAATTCCAGATGTGGTGCTATCAAGTGGCGGTGACGCGACCGTGGAGCGATGCTTCCTGCCATTTGTGCACGTGAACCCACATCATCCTGCACTTTTCATGAGTATCCATAATACATTACCTCTATTTCTCTCAATTTTCAACCATCTTTTAATATTGATCCCCTTTTTTGATAAATTTCTAAGGTGCAGTATCCAGTAAAGTTTAATCAGCTTAATTGCCGACATCAAATGTAAACATTATTTTCATCGACGTTGGAAACAACATCGATCCACTGGTGACTACGAAATATTCCAATAGCTTCGATTTACAGTCAATCGCGATATTCTCGATATTCTAAATATCTTACACCTTATTACATTTATGATGCAGAAGTGAATTTGAAAAGCAACTATACATTGTTTTGATCATATATAAATGCCCAAAGAGCTACTCGCGGCACTCGCAATTCTCGCTTCATGCGATGGCGTCATGTTCGCGGCCCAGTGGCGGCCGAAGCTTTCGCTAGGAATTTCCGGTCGGTGAATGTACCCCAACTGGACGTTGCGGTGGCAGCTGCTACCGTACCGGAGCCGACATTGATTTTACACGTGTCTCTGATAGTAATTTTCAACTTGCTTTCTCCAAGTTGAAGAGATCAATCAGGCCCGATGGTATACCCAAGTACACATTTAAAGCTTGCGCTGATATTTTTATGAAACCTTTGAAGCATTTATTTAAAGTTTCAATAAAAACTGGCACCTATCCCTCTCATTGGAAAGTGACCCGAGTAACACCTATACCTGTAAATAGTTTTAGACCGATCGCTATCCTCTCTGCGCCGGCTAATTTATTTGCTTTGTTTTACATCGCAACACATGCTCGACCTTCAGAGGTCAACTCTGTGATGGACAGGTTTCGAATCGGGCGTTCGGTGGTCATAAACTTTTATGCTTCCTTGATTATGTTGCCTATCATGTTGATCTCGGATTTAAAGTAGATGTAAGCAACATCTACTTTAAATCCGAGATCAACATTTTGATTACCAGAAAGCTTTCGATCGTATAGGTAACGATATATTATTAAGTCGCTATGGCGAGGTAGTATTCTCCGTTCCATTTTTATCATTTTTTTCTTCATATCTTGCGAATAGAAAGCAATACGTACCAGCGGGCAACTTTATATCCGACTTTATACACGGTAGGAAGTAAGCCAGGGTTCGAATATCGGACCTTTTCATGATTCTGGTAAATGATATTAGTCGTGTGGTAAAAATTGCACCCTGTTTGTTAGTGCGCGGACGACATGAAACTTTTTACTATCGTCAGGGATACAGCAAATGGCGAAGGCAGCATGACACCAGCGCCATCGTTGGGTGGAGTGCAGCAAGCGACTTTCGACTTAATGCAAGCAAATGTTCAACAGTAAGACACAGCATAGCACACGCTCCTACCAAATACGAATACACGATCAACGGAATTCCACTGCATCGCCTGTATGAAATCGTTGATTTCAGAGTCAGATTTCATTCGCGATTGACGTTTCGTAACGCTCATGCAGTCATCGCTTGTTTGTTATATCGAGCTATATCTATAATCGAACTATATCGGAACTCTCCAGTTTTGTGTGGTGTCCAACTGCTCAACCACCTGATCGCGGTCGCATCACAATCTGATTTTTTATGATGAGTGAAATTAAATTTGTCAAATTGTGTCGTCGTTATCTTTTGTAATTCTCGTGTATTTTGAATTTTTGTTAAACCATTAATTTCTTATTGTTACGCATGGGTTGTGATGAATTTTGTATAACAGCAGTCAAAATGCAATAAAAACTGATGGCAAATCATATATTTCATTGGTAAAGTAAAGATAAAGTTGACAGATACCATTTTGTGAGAGATCCTGTTAATGATGAAATAATCAAAATTAAATAATTGCCAATAGCTAATACGCCTACCGATGTTTCATCGAAATCATCTCTTATTCTTGTGAAAAAATACATATGTATTAGAAAATACACCAATAGATATATAAATCAGCATATCAATTATATAATATAGTGGATGATATGAATATTTATTACATCAAATAAATCTATAGAATTCCTAAATTTACTGTAGGTATATTACACCAATAACAAATTAAAAAAACGCTTTCAGTTTAAAAGCGAATCGTGGAACAAATTTAATTTTTTGACATTTTACTGACATTAATACGGAATAGAATAAAATGCTACAGCACCTTAATAATTTGTTATTAGATATCTAATCATATTTAATTTAATATATTTATTAAAACTGTAGCCGTTTATTATGTTGTGGTATCCTAAATATTTATAAAACCGTCATAACCAAGTAGATTTTCGATAAACATAGATTTATATAAAAATTGATCAATACATTTTATGAAGAAAAGCAACCAGACGTTTAGAAACAATAAAAATTAGTTACATTTTGATTAATAATATTAAAATAATAAATAAAGTCACCAAAATTTAATTAAATCTTGATTAAAATTTGAAAATGAAACTCTATTACTGCTGAATCGAGAACTAAACTCAAAAGAAACCTGCAAAAGTTTTTATCTTCTACGCAGATAGAAAATAAAACATATGAAAAATTAGGATAATCTTGCATAAGTTAAATTGTTTATTTCTGCAGGTAGCAACAGAGATATGCAAATACCAAACGACTTGGAATACTGTCATCTCCGCTTAGGTTTCCTTGTGTTGCAATGAATATATGTGGGAATATTCAGCTCTATATTCACGTAGATGTATGAAATCTGTACATAAACACAAACAACTTTTCAAAAAGAGTAGGTGATGTTTATCTTGCAAGGGATAATGTATTTTTCTTTTCCGTGGCTGCGTGTCACAAGATTCGTTTACGGCGCGACATTCCGTTGTAATTTGCATACTGCCTACGCAATATTTTACGAAAGAAATTGCAAGTTCAGATTTTTATCCTTAGTAAATTGAAGTTTTAGTATTAGCACATAAATGAACGTGTAAAAAATAATAAAGGAGTCGGCACCTATTTTTTCCTGTCATCTTGATACTGTAATTGAATATATTTAATCAATATAATATGTATATGAAACACAGAGGAAAACACAATATCAAGTTAATGTTAAGATAATATTTACACAATAGTTACATGAGTTCCTACATATAAATAATTAATTTTGAAGACCAGACTAATTATAATATGGAATGACCAACAAATAAGATTGCAATCAGTAAAACGAACGAGTTACTTTCAAGCATATCTGATATTATAATATATTTACAAGTGTGCATTGAATATTTAATGGCACATAGTGACATATATATATTTCTCTTTCATAAAGGGCAATTTTGTATAAATATTGTTTTATAAATAAAATAAAAATAAAATATTTGGAGGAGATATTTCCTAAGGTTTGGTCATATTAAAGAACTGTTAACACTGAATACAGATGAGGTATCTATGAAAAACTCTATTCTAACTTGTAGATAAACTCAACATAAATTTTAAACAAGAGTGGCTATATTCATATCTTATGTTGAATTCATTCAAGATGCTCTAGTAAAAATTAAAAACCTAAAATAACTGTAGTAAAATATAAACGTGCACAATCAATTTCAACTTTAATTTTTTAGTTCAACCAAAAGATTTATGCAGTAAAAAACTAAATGCACAATTCTCATGTTTTATTATTACATATTAATGGAATATTACTGAGCTACCGAGTTTCCAAGTTATTTTAACGCGAAATTCGGTAATACTATAAAATTTAAATTGCTAATTTGTTTCATAAAATACGACTATTTATATGTTTAAATATGAAAATATTTCATCATTTATAAGTATTGAACTTATAAAATCGTACCTTTTGACTTAGTCAATCGGCAAGTTAAACAAATTCTTAAAAACATTGTTTGCATTCGTTCAAGAAATGTTATTAAATTCGTATTTGCAAATATTAAATATACATTAAAGAGATATAAATTCGATAAGGCAAGAAAAAAGTACTTTGAAAGAAATTCATACAGTTTTATTTAACTTATCCATCAAAGGTTTTGTAAATAAATACTGAAGAAAATTATATCAGATATAATTTTCTTTATTAAATTTACCTAACCTTCGCCATCTTTATCCAACACACTATTTTTAACTCAAAAATATTTACCATAACTTATCCATAAAAGATAAATAAATCCTGCGGCTGATAATTTTGAGACCTTTTTAAAACCAACCATTATTCTATACATAATTAAGTTCATGTCTGATATTTTGCTGGCTTTTGACACAGCTCATCAAATAGTTGATATTGTTAATTACATCTGAAAAAATTCAAATTGAGATCATTCTAATAAAACTGCTTTCATGCTAAATAACTAAACTATTAAATTACATGCTATTCGTAATGACTCAGTTTCGTTATAGTATATGAGGTTTCATATAAATTTCAGAACTTTTCCAAATTCTCACCGGAAATAAACATCATTATTTTTCTCATACGGTACAATCAGCAAAATGTTGAAAAAGAAATATTTGTTATATATACTATATGTTTCTTAAATAACGTTGTGCATTCACTTTTATCCCAGTTTTCTGGTAAAACATATAACAGATATAAAGTAGCCTAGGTTATTTCCTGGCCCGCCAACTGTCTCTGTGCAGAAAGTCGCATTGATTTTGGTCCATTATATCGTGAAAGAAGAATAAATAAATACACTTTTGTATTTATGATAATAGCTAAGATTGTAATATTACTTAGAATGATATTTCTCGGGACGAAATGTAGCCTAGGTCTTTTACCGGCGCACCATCCACCACTGCGTAAAGTTTGTAAACACAAACGCTAATTGACATAAAAAACAAAAAAAAAATTTTAAAAATTAATACACAGAGCGGGTAGCGTAAAAAAGTTTATAGATACAAACCCAAATGATAAATTAAAAATAAGATAAACTCAAAACTTCCAAAATTTAGTAAGCCAAATGGATTACGTAACAAAATATAAAAACAAACACCAATTCATATACAACCAAGGTAACAAAAATTTAATAAGCAAGAAGGGTCGCTTAAAAAAGTTTATAAATAAAAACACAGTTAATTGAGAGTGAAAATTTCATTCAAAAATGAGTAAGTAAAAAAGATTATGAAAAAAAATTACAAATACGAACACGAATTTATATAAAAAAACTAACTCAAACACGAACTAATATAAAAAAGGACAAACCCAAAATATTCAAAAATGAGTAAGCAAAAAGCATTAAAATAAGATGAATTACGTGAAAGAAAAAGATTAAAATATATTCCTGCCGAAACAAAGTATGAAACATTTCAAATCGATTTTTTCATTATATATATATATATATATAAATATATATATATATATATATATATACATATATATATATATATATATATATATATATATATATATATTAATTTGTAAATATACTTATGACCGAGTTCTTTTTACACTAGTAAAAGTAAAAAAAGGAAACGAAAATATTGTAATACAAGAACGGCTTCCAAAAGTTTAATGCGTTCACCTATAAAAGTCATCAGTGTTTCAAAATTTGTCTTACAACCTTCTTGGCACGTTCTTTATAGCAGTTTATTATGTTAGATTGGTCTGTTCCTTATCTCCGAAATCAGTCAGAAGTATTATGATACTTTCACTCACTTTTTTTAATTGTATTATTGAATATTGTAATTTCATTTCTTAAGAAGCTTAAATTATTTAATAACTTATTTACTGGAATGTATTACTGTTATTTTAATAATTGCCACTTAGATAATGCAAGACGATTTAATTAAATAATTTATATATTATATTGAAGTATGTACTTAAATATACCTAATATGTACCTAAATAAATTAAATAATAAAAAAATACAAATACGACTAAAACTCCCAATACTCCATTGATACTTGCACATTTTATCTAAAAATATAATTTAAAAATATAAATTTCCCCTTGTGAAAATTGAATTAGCATCGTATTCCTGAGATTAAAATTTTTAGAATGTTTTACACTAAATAAATTTGGGATCTCACTGTACGTCATTCAACTCAATAAGTACCCAGAGGGCACAAATTTCTATAATTTTTACTCTTTTTCCCAACGTTTAGATGATTCAGAATGATAATTCCAATACTTACTTCATAAATACATAACTCTCTCTGACTCTTCGTGCGTACTTCTTCTGTTTTCATTTAAAGCTTTCTTCCCAAGTTATAGGTATTTTTACTTCCAAAGTTACGACTTCCAAGGCTCATCAATGGTCGCTTTCGAAATCAAAGAGGCCAAGTTTAAAACTTAAATAACACCTCTCTGTAGCTGTTAATTATGGCCTGTACTTATCAAATACTTTTTCAATCCCTCATAAATATGTAGAAGAAATTTAAATGAAAACGCGCAATGAAAATATGCGCTTTAATAAATAATAGCACTAGAAGCGATACGGATTGGGACGAACTTTGTAGTGAAATAGTCAAAAAGTTGCTTACTTCTATTTGTCAACAGCTAAAAGTTACAATTAAGGTAACGTGTAATATCTGAAATATTAAAAAATATTCGTACCGACGTCATATGATTGAGATACAGCGTGGATATATATGGAATCGAACGACACTTATCAACTAAATATTACTAAATACACAACATCTCTTTTAAGCTCTGGAATGTAGGACATAGATCAATACTATTTGCATAGGTGTTTAAGAAGCTTTCAACAAGGTTGACCACTTCATCTTGCTGAATAATTAATTAACTTCATCGGATTATCTACCATCTCAGCAACAGGCAACAAGCAGTTAAAATTTATAGTTTTAAATCACCGTGTGCTCTTATCTTTAGGGAGTACCAAAATTCTATATTGGGTCACTTCTCGTTTATGACGTTTATAACTGATGTCGATAAACATAGCAAGTTCCTTCTATAAGCTTGATGCAAAACTACCAGATCGTAATAGACTATTCGCATATTGCATAATAAACAATACAAATAATAGCATTGGCGTGATCGTTAATTATAAATTATATGTTAGTACTCACGTTGACCCTATTACATCGCGGATTAAAATTTTTCGAGTTTTGTCGTGAGAACTGCCAAATTATTTAAGCAAATGAACGAAGTTCATATGCAGTTTAAACTTGTATATACTGTTGCAATCTGGAACTAATACTATGCCCCCTATTTTATCATGATTGACTGTGTGTAAAAACGATGCAATGTTCTTATTTAAACAGAGGGCTTTCCATTACAGGCTTGTTGAATTTAGTGAATCATAGGCAGTTACGTGTTCCACGTGAAACAGTACGAGACTTCGCTCGTTTATACTAACCAACCGCCCAAACTAATCCAATGCCCACACACCATTACGCAAGTTTTATGATTGTTGCGATAAAATATTTCGGTCTATCGACACTCCGTCGATGCCTTGGGACATTATATATTTTGAAAGTCATTGCTAAATTTTCACATTCTTTTCTTTTTGTTTCTTTTTCTATTTTATAAATCCGTAGGTTTATCACATTTTTGGTCTATGTGTTATTATTTATTAGTAATTTCTATTATTGTCGTTATTATAAATTTTCACATTTTTTTATTTCCAACAGTCGTCTCTAACACTATATATTTTATAACTTAATTTAGCATACATTGCATGCATTGTTGGTAATTTCTTATAATATATATATATATATATATATATATATATATATATATATATACATATATATATATATATATATATATATATATATATATATATACAAACACAGAATGAAACATTCATGCAAAATATGCTAGATCGATGAAATCAAATTTAAAAAAAAATGATTTCAATTACTTCATTTGCCTCTGAAAACATTGCTTAATAAATATTTTTAAGTGTTAGCTCATTTAAAATTAGACTTATGCGGTTCAAGCGGTTTCTGTAAAAAACAATTGCGATAAATATATAAACTGATAGGTAAGTATTCTATTCAGGATTTTATTTTTTTTCTCTCGATGTAGGAATTCCTAAAAATAATATGGTTGCATCGTTTTCGTGTTAAATGTACACGACTGCCATGTATTAATATAATTTATGGATTACGAAAATCTTAAAAATGAGAATATTTACGTAAAAAATAAATGTTGCTGCCCATACAATGGTATACCAACTCTTCAATTATGACGATGTATAGAAACTGAAATTTTGTAAAGTAACTATTTTTAAAAAAAATATCCCATATTTTTCAAACTTAAGCAATTTTTTCACGTTAGGTTTCATTGCCAGCTCTAGTGATGCATTTAGGTGAATAATAGGAACTAATTCGATCAGATTTATTTAACATATACTTGTTTTATCAAGCACATATTGTTAAATCTACATAGTTGACACTTACAATTGTAAATAAAACTTTCTGGCGGATGACACTAATAAAGTGAAGAGGAAGGTTTGGCTGCTTTATTTTTAGGGATTATTTTGTTTTAGGAGTTTGTAGATTTTTTAGCAGTTATGTAATATATGTAAGTTAATGTATAACTTTGTGGTATTTGATGTGTTACTTAACTTTTGGGACTTAGCGTGTTTCAAAAATCAATTTAATTATTTCATCGTAATCAGAGAAAGAGTCATTAGATACCTTAATATTATATATAGAGAAGTTGTGGATTAGAAAGTTAGAAAGGTCTAAAGAAACGTCTGCAACATCACTAATCTACATTTAAAAAAAGTACATTCGACAAAATTAACGAAATGAGGTTAATATATTGTTCCGCAATAAAATAAGCATAAAAGCTGTTCAACCGTTTTTGACAAATAAAAATTGACATTCCGCACTTTTTGGTTTCAGAGAAATTAAAAGATTTTTGAAAGTGAACAAAAGCAGAAGTACGATTTTGATGACGTTCAGTATAATGTATTCACGTATGGAAATGAGTAACGTAGAAGAGAGTGGAAACGGGCGGCCTTGGTGCGAGAATATCATAAGTGCATATTGTCTGGTGACAAAAATAATTTAAAAAAGGGCGGGTCTATATATTATACAAAATTTTCTTTATATACTGGTAAAGTAATAGTCAATGAAAACAAATTTAAAGACATGGGAGTATTCTTTACGCCTATTTGGTGAAAGTATATTTAATTTACATTTTTGTAATATAAATAAGAATATTTAAGATTTCATGGGCAAGATAACTTTGAAAAATTGCATTACGCGGTTTATTATATTTCAATAATACTCCGCCTAATTCTTAATGCAGAAAAAATATAAATTTAATTTATACATAAATAAGAAAAAAACCGAATACCGATAAAGTGCGGATTTGGAAAATTGTAATTTTCTTGACCGAATTATTTCTTCAATTGATAAGAAATACAATAAAGGCGGCACGAAAAAAACGTAATAAAACTAAAACAGCCGTATTACAAATTATTTATCCATGAACTATTATACAAAGAGGGATTCCTACACTCGTAAAAAGGTAGCATATTATGTCGTACGTCCACTGGGAGTTGCCCCGCACATAAATATTTCCTAACATAAATGTCCGCAATAGGAAATTCAATGAACCTAAAAAGGTTTAGTTTTATTACAAGTGTATTCTTGTTTCTTTACCTGGCATGTTTCAGCAAGATTATTCCTTACGTCCACTGAGAGTTGCCCCGAACATAAATATTTCCTAACATAAATGTCCACAACAAGAAATTCAATAAACCTAAAAGGGATTAGTTTTATTGCAAGTGTATTCTTGTTTTTTTAACTGGGATGTTTCACGTTTTCGGGTATTGCTATAACTCTTTTAAACATTTTCAATATATGGTCCACTGTATTTTGTTATTGGGCAGTTCAATTGACAGTTGTTCTGTAGAAAAATCGTAAGCCTTGCACTTTGACATGGATAGTACACCAAATACATAAAATTTAAAAGATATATTAATTGGAAACGGAAAGTAAAATATATTAATTCAAAGCAATCAAACATACACATAGATTACTCACAAAAATATATTAAAATGATTAATTTAAAAGCATTATCGAATACGGCACGGTTTTCATCTAAATTTGTAATTAAGAAACAAGGATGAAAAATAAAATAAAACCATTTTATTAGAAGTCATACTATGAGAGTTCCGTAATTAATCAAAGTTATAAAAACATTTATGAATGCATGCTTGAATTAAACAAAATTTGATTAAAATAGTATATTAAAATAGGACATTTTTCAGTATGTGTACAAGTTTTCATTGTTTTAAACTTCTGAGTTTTTCATGATTAAATTTTCAAAATAATAATAGTGCCGGCAACAAATTAAAGACCTCCGACATTACTAGCTTATAATTGAAGAAACAAAACATTATTTATAATATATTTATGGTAATTTTTGAATTATAAACTTTTTTGTGCTGAATATTAATTAATATTACTCATAGGGATTGATCAACCATATCGAAATTGTAAATAAAAAGAGAACATCTATTGAGAACATATATTCCTCTAAATTACTATCAAAAATAATGCTGGATTGTGGAGTGTAAAATTCAATATTGATCAGAGCTAATTTTTATGATAAACATTAAGAAAAAATACCTGTCGTTTGATATAGTCCTCAAATGATTTCCTCAATTGATTTCCCGGATTTCCACTACACTAACAAATCAACCCAATTTTTACATATATTTCTTTTGCTATTATAATTTGTCAAGAAATTTGTTTACCTGACATTCATTTGAAAATTTATATTTATTTACTGGGTATTATCACATAATATAAATTTAACGCGATCATAATTTTAAAATAATAACGTTTGTTCGTTACTTGGGAATTGTGTATATACGAGGGTTTATTATTGTTGTTAAGAAGTTTTAAACTTTCATGGCTTAAAACATCTTCACACACTTATCCCTGAATAGTCCTTTAATGTAACGGGCAATTTATCATTATAAGTTTAAATTTAAAAGCCGCGGTGAAAATACTTTTCTTACTTGCGCTCTGTGAACAAGTAAATATTATAGCCGCGGTGAAAATACTTTTCTTACTTGCGCTCTGTGAACAAGTAATATATATTATATAATAGAAATATTATTAATGACTCTAGTTAATTCTTTCTTTGACATTCAACTTTTAATTTTCAAGAAGACGGGTTACATTGTAGGAGACGAGTTATGTCTATTTTATAGAGCGATAGTAGTTTCAAAATATTTTTAAAAAAGTGTTGCGAGAGTATTACAGAAATATAAATATTTTTCAAACAGAATATGTATTCAAACCAAACGTTTTCAAATCACACAGTTGTATTTCTTGGGCTTTATATATATATATATATATATATATATAGATATATGATATTTGTAAAAGTGTGCTATACAAAATCTCATTGCATTATAATTTTATATTGAAAATCAAGTTAAAAATTAAAAACAAATTGGTTATAAAGAATCATTCTAAATAAAAAGTATGTGATATGTATCAACTTCACATTGATAATTTCTGAATGAATGGCCTAATTGTATCCCCCTTGAGTTCTGATATGAGACTGAAGCAAAGGTGTATAATCTGAGGTACGCAAATAGTCACGCGATTAATTTTTTTACTAAATTTTTCACAAATTTCAGCAGCATAAACTTATAATAGGAGGGGAAATATACCTTCGCGTGGATTGGATTGATCTTTTTTATGGAGATTCATCTGTAAAAATATTCAATTTCTTCCAAATACAATATTTTATTCTACAAATACGTACTTTGAAATAAAATATGTCAAAAGCGTTTGAAAAAATATTTTCTTAGGAACTGTTACACCAAATTGTTTTGTAAATTTAATATATTTTTTAAATAATATTGATTAATAAATGGTAATTTTCTTTATCCCTATAGAAAAAATGAGATACTAAATAATTTATTATAATGTTATGTACTAGACACACGCGAAATATGCAACTTTTCTTCTTGTGCAAATTATCCTCGTCACCCTCTTCACTTATAACAATTTAAATAAACTTTATTAAGGAATATGTTAAGCTTATCTAGCAGAACTACTCTCATATTCTTATGCTGCTATAGAATAATAATTTCATATTTTAGAACTACCTAATTATTACTTCGTAATCATCGGGTGATAGGGGCCGTACGAAGGTTTTAATGTTTATTTATTTAAACTATAAAATTACATATAATTAGGATAGTGCCGTATAAGTTATACCGTATAAGTAATTAAGGACTTTACAATTACATTATATGTTTAATATTGAAATTGTTTTTTATTAGTTGTATATTTAAAAAAATTTCAATGTCAGTTGTATATACGGTCTACATAAATTCTGAATTATTAAATTATTTTTATCTTGATTTAATTTAACATTATTTTCAAAACTTTTTTGACACAAACCTCCTATCAAGCTTTATGGGCTAATTACAAGCAATGTTATTAAATACTTAATTTATTGATACAATTTATACATAACGAAATAAATCATACCTGAGCGTAAAATTAAAGCTGAAAAAAGTTACGATAGCCATATTTAGTTAACACTTATTTTAATTAAAATTTTTAACTAAATGCCGCCATCGTGATTTTCTGTTTTCTCGCATGCATAGTTAAAAGAATATATTTAAAAGATTAAGGAGCAGATGACACCTAAATAATCGGAAAATATTTAGGAACAGATCGACTCAAAGAGCAGTAAAAAGATCCGGACCATCTAAATAATGTATTTATTCAAGTCATATTTATATTTTAGCTAATTCACAGCACATTTTGGAGTCTTAATATTAAGTAGATGTCCAAGTGATTGAAATATATACAGGAGCTTATTTTCGACAAATGCTATGGATTTTTGTCTTGGCACTTAGGTCGTAAAAGCCGTAATATAACTTAAACAATTATCTTTCCACCTGGAAAAGTATATGCTATGTGTCATATTTCACTGAGACACTAAAAAGCAGAAATTTTATGTAAAATGAGATCAGTTTGTTATTTATTAACCGCAAAATTTCTGAAACTAGCTAATTCACAGCACATTTTAGAGTATTAATATTAAGTAGATATCCAAGTGATTGAAATATACAAAGGAGTTTATTTTCTCGACAAATGCTAGGTATTTTTGTCTTGTGCAGTTAGGTCGTAAAAACAGTAAAATACCTTAAAAAATTATCTTTCCACTTGGAAAAATATATGCTATGTGTGTATAATTCAATGCCATATTTCACTAAGGGACACTAAAAAGCAGAAATTTTATCTAAAATAAGATCTGTTTGTTATTTATAAACCGCAAAATTTCTTGAACTACCTAATTCACAACACATTTTAGAGTCATAATATTAAGTAGATGTCCAAATGATTGAAATATATACAGGAGTTTATTTTCTCGACAATTGCTATGTATTTTTGTCTTGCGCAGTTAAGTCGTAAAAACAATAATATAACTTAAAAAATTATCTTTCCACCTGGAAAAATATATGTTATGTGTGTGTAGTTTAATGCCATATTTCACTATGGGACACTAAAAAGCAGCAATTTTATTTAAAATAAGACCTGTAAATATGTTTGTTATTTATAAACCGCAAGATTTCTCAAACTTTGGAAGTGAAGGAAGTACTTAAATTCCTACTCCTGCTTCGTAACAATGGAAGCGGCAGATTTTAAAAATAACAATAAGTCAATACGTCTGTCAATTGAGCGACGCATTACCTTTTAAAAACTTCCGACATGCATACCAAAGAAAGAAAAAGGTTTGATTTTATATTGCCTTTTTAAAATGTTTGTTTTGTAAAATTTTGAAGATTGAATTATACTCTTTATTTACGGATCTTTTCTGTGTACTTTCTCATCGAATTAAGCTTAGTAGCCGATAAGCTAAAAAAAATTAAATAATATGTAAAAAAAAATAAATGCTCAATATGAATAATAATACTTTACGACCAAAATTCCTACATAAATAACAATTTTATTCTGCAAATATTATCATAATTTTTCTTGAGTCCGAGAAAAACAGATTTGTAAATGCTTCTTTAAAAACGATTTTTTAATACTTGTAATTTGATCCAGCAAATAAATATCTTATATGTTAGAATATTATTTAAAGCCAATTTTCCAAAAAAGCAAAGCATATGTAAAATATTCGTAACTGTTGTTTTTTGTTCGTTTGATGGATGAAGCTTTTGAAATGCTATATTGCTTGTATTTAAAAATTCGTCAATATTACCAAATTACTGCATTTTTTAAATTTTAAAACGCTTTTTTTGAATTATCTATTTTTAATATCTTTCACCGATATCAGAAATCAAGGAAATTACTATTTTCAAAATGCTGAAATATAATACGAGGGATAAAATATTCAATTCAATATAATAATATAATTTTTTACAATTTTTTCGAAATATGCATAAGCGGCAAATAAATATCTTACTTCTGTTTTTTTCCATAAGTATAATTAAAGAAAACTTGATGATTCTTTATTAATAAGTTACTTTATTAAGAATTTTACAGAGAATCTGTTATTTGAAAGTTTTTAAATGCTGTGTATTTCATACATTATTTACACGTTGAAAATATATATTTTATGTTTATTTGTGTTATATAAACAATAATATAGATTAGAATATTATAGTTGAAAAATGCGTTTAAAATGATATTTTTCGAGAAAAATATAATAAACGAAATGTTATATTTACAGACAAAGCAAAACCGAACATCAATAAACTTAAAATCTGCACCTAGCAGATTTAAAATAGATGACTAAATTTTTCCCATTCGTTCCATTTTGAGGTTGAGTATTTTTTAATACTCTCCATTAAATTGGATACAACAACTTTGGAATGGATATAAATGATCACTAATATATACTTTGTTTATTAATCGCATACATACTTTTTGAACTCAATATTTTAGCAGACTCGTGGTCGTTTTCAAGTCTAAACCAATATATATGTAACAAATATTCACAAAAGGTCACTTACTTATGTAACACCGATAAATTAAACTTATTTCACAATTTCCCGTTGTATTATGGAGTTACTTTATACAAATTTGTTCCGAAGTGAATAAGTTTCCCTGTCTATTCCAAATCCACTGTCAACATTTAATTCAATGGCGAAATATCTACCTCAGTATTATAAAAGGGCATCGATTTATGTATTTGTTTAAAATACGGTACTTATAATTGCGTATTAAAATATACATATATAAATAATATTCTTATGCACATTATTATGATATTTTGCATTATCCATGCAATAAATAATAAGAGATAAAAAATTAGCTTCACTGACGAAGCTAATTTTTTCTCAATATATTAAATTTTGTTATTGGCTTATGCTAACGCGTGTTTTTTTGCGATACCTAACTTTGATGTCATTATTCTTTTTCAGAAATGGATTTTTCCGTCTCCAACATCAGTACAATATTTTTTTTTAATTCCAGGCAATCAGAAAATATGAAGTTGCAAATTTTCCTGCTATCAAATATAACACCGCATATTATCTTTCGCTTGGCCATTAATTTCTAACTCGAATATGTTTTGGTTTAAGTTTATAGTATCATTTTTTGGAAGTCAGCCATTCATCTGTATTTTTCTTAGCTTTCGATTGACATTTTGACACATTTGTCATTACGATAAATTAAAAATTGGCGTTATTATTTTAAAACAAATTACATTGTGGAAGTAACATATTAAAGATAGCAATATTAATGAAATTTTTAACGCATTCAACATGTCCTACTAGACCAATCGCTTCAGTTTTATAAATTTTGCTTGAAGGTTGAAGTTGATAATCAGAAAGTGGAACCAAATCTTTTTCAAATTATAGCTGAGCTCACAGCAGTTTAATGTTAGAGTAATTGTAATATTTACGCAAAATCGGAAAATTCGAAAAAAAGTCGTACATTATTATAAGTAAATTATTAACCAAACGAAAGGAGTAGAGAAATGTGATCAAGACGTACACGTAACTGTATTACATACATAAACACGATTCTGACTCGAATTCTTTTATATTTGTGATAATAATTGGTTTCTGTATAACAAACGGAAGTTTGTCAAAATGTGTCCACTGAAAATGACGTCCAAACAAATCATTACCAGCAATAAATAGTTATTCATAAGAAGCTCATTATGATGATTTTATAGTACAGTACTGATATTCCCCACTGTTACGTCACGTCTATTACTATTACTACAGTCATAGTAGGTAAATCAAAGATTGTAATTTATTTACGTAGGTTTAATACAGTATAATATATTAAACTTACGTCATAACAATACATACAAATATCAATATTTATGAAATTAAATAAATTTAATAAATCTTGTAAAATTACGTACACAATAATAATGTGTAATACCATTTCTACAATTGCACGTCAATAATACTCAAAGATAAAGACCGGTTTCTTTTTTATGTTGTCATACGTCTTACTTTTTGTGGATAGGTTGATTCCGGTAGAGGAACAATAACAGATTTTGTAATGTAAAATTTCTTTCTCTTTTCTCTTTTTAAGTATTAAGTAAATATAAGTAAGTTATGGAGTACGTTTAAAACAAGGCGCGTTTGGGGAAATATTTAGAAGAAAAAGTTTTTATTTTAAATTTTGAGACATAAGACTGAGTAATTTTAGGAAACTTTCTCCCTTCGTCTCGGGTATTAGTTGAGAATATTAAATTTTATTAGGAGAAGAAATGAAGCCTGAATCGCTTACGAAACGTTAATATAAAACTTATGAATTTTAATTAAGAATAAGAAATGAAGGAAATTAGTATCATAAGAAAAAATATCGTCTCTTTATTACAGTTGAAAGCGCACTTTCTTTTAAGAATGTTATCGCTGTGTGAAGTAACACTTCAAATTTATTCAATGATTACAGATGTATAGAGCACAAATACAGTAACTTGTGTTAACCTTTGTCTCAAACATTTCAATCTTAGAGATACGCTAACATCGTTGAGTGCCGAGTAGCAATTAATTCATAGTTGGGAATCATTTGATTTGTCAAACAACTTAGAAAAAAAGCAATTGACACGCTTGGAGTAATATTCCCTAGTTGTTCTTGACATTGTTGATCTAAATTAAACAAAGTAATTTATTTAAAATTAAATGTTAATCAAGTGTTGGAAGTGCCTATCTAATTTTATGAAATTTATTAAACCCTTAGTCGAAAAAAAGGTTGCTCCTAGTTTACATGAATGGAAGGTATCTTGAAAAAAAATGTTTGAATGTTTTTTGCAACATATTTGAGACATCATTATGAAGTATTAATTTGAAAAATTTCTCGTACGTAGGTTTCGCTCTAAAATTATGACTGAACGACGGCTGAACCAACGGATATGCATGACAAAATTATAAAGGTTCCTTATTTTTACAACGCAACCCCAAACAAGTTGAGCCCTTTAAAAGAATAAACCCAGCTACGATTATTATGATTGAAATCAAGCTTATAAAAGAAGTTCGAAACAAGTTTTATCGCCTGTCATTATTCTTAGTATGTTATATCATTAGACTTAGTATGCTATTTATTTTTTTGAAACGACTTCAAAAGACGAGGAAGTTTTCAATATCACTGTATTTTTTGTGTGTATTTTATCACCTCCAGCATTTTCAACCAATTTGTATGATTCTATTTTACTTATTAAAGTATACCTCCAGAGTGGTCAAATGAAAATTTGGCTAGGATTAGAACATGGAAATCGAAGACCACAAAAATTTCTTAACACTGAGAGGGACAGTTGATTTGGAAAAGTTTGGATTATATAGATCAATAATAAGATACGACTAAGATTGACATAAATTTTCTCTTTGGAAAATCAGTGCATTATGATGGAGCCAAAAGTTTGTGACAGAATTTTGTCATTGAGAAGGAATAAACTCGTGGAGTATAAACTCGTTTCACTTGTCTTGAAGTAAGCAAGAGAGTAAAAAAAATGAATGGGTAGTTCAGGTACATGTAAATATATTAACCTACCACATATTATAAACTAAATAGGTGATCAACTTCAAATTATTATAAGAGCAACATAGTACTTTCGCATTTCCAAAGTACTACAAATTTATATGTTCCCTTATTGTATTATAGCCATAAAAGTTGTAGTGAATTCTCATTCGCTGAGCACTCGCCGTAATTTCATTAACGTATTTTTGAAAGGTGTATTTTCTTACATTTTAGGTTAAAATACTTACAATTGAAATGACAATTTTGAAATTAAAAGTCTTTATTATCAAAATATATGCTAGTTCAAGAAACACAGCTAAGAAACAACAAACTATTAATAACCACATACAAACTCAATGAATGAACATTTTTATTTTGCTAAAGTATCTGCCACTTTTTATTATGAAAATCAACTCGAAGAAATTAGTTTAAATCATTAAAAAATATGCTATTACTTTCGATTGTTATACGAAGCTTAATTAAATAAATTGTTAATTCTCATTTACAGTATTATACTTCGGAGAGATTTTAATACTGATCCATTTATTAAACTCAATATTTACGTTATAGTTTAAGTAATTCATAAACTTATGGTGGAAAAATATTTATATTCTATACTTGAATAAAACAAAATAATTACCCTTCCTCGTGCTAATTTTGTATTTAGTTATTAATACAGTGAAACTGAACAAAATATACTTACTGTTTAAATCGTAAATCACGTTTTTTAACCTATTGCAAACAAATAGAAAATACTGAATATAATAAAATAAAAGTTAAGCAGTTCTGTGCACAATTTTTCATTTTGAAGGTTTTCTTAGTAATCACATACTCATTTCTATATCGCACTTAATTTATCATATACATTTTGTATAATATTTTCAACGTAAATTATCGACGCCTTTTAATAAATAATCAAACACAAAAAGTAGAATCTAAGAATAGCATAAAGATTCATAAGTAAACATTCTAAAAAACCGAAATCTAAACTAATACATATACAAACAATTAAATTGGGTATTTTTTTGAAAATTCTTTCGCTTTTGTTTAATTGACTATATGTGCTAAACCTTTTAAATCAATTTAATAAAATTGATTTCAAATGATATTAAAATAAATTTTACTGATTTTATGGACGACGACCAAAAATTTATTCATTAAGAGAATGCTTTCCAATTAACAAATTCGTAAGTAAACTTACTTAATGTTACTTTTATTAATTTTGGCATTGAATAATTTCCTATTATTATAGGAAATTATTTTGGAGGTCACTCCTTGTATTTAGTTATAGATATAACGTTTTTATAGTAGTTGAAACTTATTTTTATTAATTCGAAAATAATATGAAATGAATCCTACATTTCACTGTTAATATTGTTAAAACGATTATAAAAAACAAAAAAGATATCCAATAATTTAATTTTTATTCTTAATTTTAGATGACAGAAATAACCACGGTATGTGGAGAAGTAGCGCACCCCGGTTTTTTTAAAAAACACCTCCACAAGATTCTACAACTCCTAATAACGACTCCTAATACGAATAAATGCAAGAAAAACACGATAGTTTTAAATAAAATTTAAGATATAACAGCTATAATAATTAAATATAAAATTGTACTATATAAAAAACGTTTTATGTTTTACTATAGATTGATGTTATATAAACAGGAATATATTAAGTGTGCGAAAGAGATAGGGTTTTCGTATTTCAATCGAAATATTTCTAGGAAGCAAATCTACCCTGGAAGCCACTTTTGGTGTATATTCACTCACATCTCCGGCATTAATAAAAAAATATGAATATTTCTTTTAATATTTGAAAGGATGTACCCTTAGTTCAGTCCCGTTTGGTTAGAAATTTACCATAGAAATTGAAGGTACGCCACTGAATTCTTAAATAATGATTAGCATAGGTGCCGTAATCAAAAGTTATAAGACGACTGCTAACTATTCACTGATGAGGTGAGAAAGAGTTTGATTTACTGAACTATTCACTGTTGAGGAACTTATCGAGTTTGAAATAATGCAAAAATGCGCTACAGTAAATAGATGGCTAAGTAAGTATAAACAGATATATGAAAAGACACATTATGAATATTAATATGTAGAGAGGTACATAGAGGCTTGTAACATTGACTACGGTGAAATCAAAGATGGAATGTGATTCAAATATCAGTATATATTTATGTGTATATATATATATATATATATATATATATATATATATATATATATATATGTATAGTTATATATGAAATGTTTTTTATTCATTAAATATCGCAAACATCTGTTCCGATTTCAATAAATATTATGTTACTGATACCGAATTTCTCATAACTTTGCAATATTCTGAGTAGCACAGGATATCACATGTAAGAAAATGGAAAAATAACACTTTTTTATAAAAAAGTGAAACTGACTTCAAATATCAACAAAACGTGCACTGAAAATACATGTATTTTTAATGGAACTTTTGCGGTACAATATATTTCCGAACATAAATAAATTTGCAAAGTACTGTTACCGGTAGATATTTTTGGAGCTGATGCCAAGTGAAAAGTAGCACTCATCTGTGTATGTCGACTTGGTTACGATTAAAAAAATCTGTAGCAGTAGCAGGATTTAAATTTCGTAACTGATAATACAACATCGTTCGGTAACTAATAATAATAATGTTTCGTATGCTATTGGAACCAACAATAAATTGTTAATTTAAACGAATAAAACGGGAGTTTTGATCGCTACTTTCCACGCGCACATATGTACGTATGTGAAAGATAATTTTTAATAAGACAATAATTAACAATAATTTTTGCGAAAAAGTGGAGTCACGAATACGGAATAGGCACGTAGATTCTCGATTATATTAACGTATGGTTGTTAAACTAGTGGGATACGATCCAGATTGGAAATGTTAATGATACCGGTCTCAGTTTTCGGGTTTTTCGCGCACAGTATTTTCAAAACTAACTTCAAAATAAATGCATATATGCTATTTAAAAAGGTGTTCCAATTTAATTTATTTTTATAATAAATTAAATTGTAACAAAGTTTAAGTATATTTTTTATGTTATTTTGACAATAATATTTAGTATTTTTTGTAATCAAACATAAACTCTAGCCTTTCTTAATTATAACAGCGGTTCCAAATAATTCTATGGAATTAAGATGAATAAACTTTATTGATTAAGACAGAAGTAAATAAATGCAAACCGATTTTTTTACAACTGTTACCATTGCAACATACGCAACCATTGCAAACACCCCCGTAAAACGAAAACAATACAATATGGCAGTCAATTTCTGTGACCTATGCAACCTTTATGTAACTTTATCTAGGATATATTTTTTTCACTAATTGACGTATTCATAGGTGCATATTCAAATATTTTGTTGATGGTTTAAAAAAAAATAACCTCCATGTAAGAAAAAAGTACTATCTATATTTGATAGCGCTTATTTGTTCTGGTTACTGTGCACCAATATTACAAATTTGTTTGTAATGTCTGACGAAAAGGAGCCTTGTTTTATTTCGTGGATTTATATTCTCCCTCATGAAACACTAAATTACCTGTCTACTTTTCCGTAACTTTAAGATGTTCAGATCTTATCCTAATGTTATTTAATGCTCTGATAACACTATTTTTTTTCCTTCAAACTTATAATAATGTATGCAACATAAAACAGAATAATATTTTGAAAAGATAACAAAAAACCAACAAAGAAGTCACACCCTGATGATTTTAATTGTTAGAAATACCACATTGACAGAAATCGAGTATACCTTCTACATAAGCCTGTGCAACAAAGTGACGAAGCCGACTCTTGCTAGAAAAGAATTAGGAATCTACTTGCAAAATTGTGGAAATTAAATAATAACTGAAAATGTTATCACAATTCTTGCAAGAATTCCGTCTCACAGTTTACACATTCGCGGTTTATTTTAGATTCTTCCCTTTATCGAAATACATTAATAATTTTACGTTTTAAAGGTAAAGGTTAGGACAAAATTTGAGCAAAATTTTACCTTCCATAAAATCTAAGATTTAAAATAATAATACGCGATATTTTATACGAAACCATTTTCCAGTTGCACAAGAGACATAAATAAAAATAAAATAATATAATGGTAATAGGTGGCTGGCCACCTACATAAAACCTTCATTAAAATTCATTTTGCACGATAATTATCACACAGTTGCAAATCTATTGTTTTTTTATTAATTATGACTAATCATTGACAATACTTTTTTATATCTTTATATTTCCATTAAAAATAATCTGTTTATTTGAAAGAATTTATTAATTTTTTTAATGTTATCTCGACCTTCATTATATATTTCATTTTCTATTGGCTGACAAATTTGCATTACAGTAAATGTATCCATTTATAAGCCTAAAATGCAGTTCATGCAGTCAATGAGAGCAATTCAAGATGCGAGAAATAAACAATCTTGCTGTTGCCCACTTGTTCATTTCATTTATAACACTAAAACCCCAATTTACTGACGATAAAGGAAAACTGTATATCTTAAATCGCAACTTGAGTTGTGTGCAATGTACGAATCTCAACCGAATGTGACACATTGTAAACAAGTGTCACGATACCCAGCCACGGGGAAGGAAAATACATTATCCCTTGTTAAAAGGTTGTTTGTGTTTATGTATCTATCCATATACAACTCGGTCCGTTTCAATATACATACATGTCCTAAAATATAAACCGTCTAGGTAGCAATGTTCAATATTGATGCATTTTGTTGCTTTCTGCTGCGACATTTTATTTTATTTACACCTTTTTTTTATTTCTATTTTGATGTTTTTTATTTCTATTTTGATGTTTTCTGTATATTTCTATTTTGATGTTTTCTGCGTTACTGTGTATTTTATTTTATTTAGTATGATGTGAACTTTATACAGATTGTAAGGTTTTGTAGATTATATCGACTCGTGTATTCGTTTCTAATATTATTGGGTTTATATTTCAAATTATAAAAGTTTAGTAGTTTTATTTTTTTAATATTTCATTTCAGGGATAACACATTTTAGATTATTTTGAAAAGTTTTATTATTCTCATTTTTTATATTTTTCGTGTACTCACGGGATTCTTTATTTTATTCATTTATTTATTTTTTTTCATTTTTGTCACATCAGGTTATTTTAATTATTAACAGATTGTAATATAATATATTTTTACGTCAATTATTTTTACGTTAATGTGTACACTTTTACAAAACATCGCAGATGAAAAATTCTGAATTTAAATTAACACGCTCTCGTTTGATCAGCCTTGTATTATCTCCGTTTTACTTTTCAAATAATTCTAATATATAATCACATGCAACGACATTCCACCGGTAAATGTAATATTTATCCTTCTGATTTTATTTCACCTATTATATAATCCAAATTTTTAATTAAAAAATACCATACTATAAAAATAATTTCTATAACATGAAAATTCTTTCTTTTCCCGTCTTTGTTATTGCAGACAATTATTATCCTAAATTTTCGACGGAGGGTTACCAAAAAACGTGAAATAATAATAACAGTTAATTTATGATCCTAATATTTTAGTTGTTGTTTAAATTTGAAGTGATTAATGTCGATTTTATTGATATTCAGTACAAGCATATTTACATTTCATGCAATTTATTTCTTGTAGATTATTTTAATTCAATGAGTGTTCGTAGTATGACACGTTTATTTTACAGTAATACTAAAATAAGTGTAAATAGATACGTCCATATTACACAGGGAGTATAAGGTGTTCCAAAATTTTAAGTAAAAGAAGAGGAAACAGAAGGAACGAAAGAAGAAGATTATTCACAGCATATCACTCGTCACATATACACCGTTTCTTTTTATGCCATTTTTATTTTCACTGTAATACGTACTAATTAAATTCTTGACACTGTAAACACCTTCTTGTACTTATATTTTTTATATAGCCTCATGTATTTTAAATTCATATTAGTCTTATTGTAATACGCTAATCCAGAGTATTTCCACGTTAATGAAATGAAATACATAATCAAATAAATATGTTCTCAAATAGTTTCACATTCTGGTAATTTATTCATAAAGAATATTTCATTTATGAGAAAAAAATACGAATAATCAATGGTAAAAGCTGTAATCACATTTACATTTCTTATCCAATTTTTTCACATATTTTAATATCCTGTTTTTTGGTTATGTCAGAAAAAAAGATACCGAAATTTTTTTAAATAATTTTTAAGTAGTTCAATTATCTGGACATCAACGATCTTTCATAAAACATATTTTTTATTCACTTTACCTATTTCCACCGCTTAATATATGACTTATTGCTTTTGATATGAAGCAAAATGGTAATTATTCTAATTTCATGAACAAATATGCTCATGGAATATCTGTATATAGATATATAGATATGAATGTGGATAGATGTTCAGTATAAGTTGAAAATAGGGTGGAAGCAAAATGTCGTAAAATGAAATTGAGCCGTAGTTAAGAAATTTTTTTCCGTCACAATTTTTTTTATTTTTAAGGTAATGTATGACACTACTCGGTGAAGCGAGGGAACATATTATTAATATTTTGTTTGAAATATGCGGTATATTTAATAACAAAAAAAATGTTTATACGAGTAAAACTCAATCAACGAGTATCACGTAAATATATAAGCATTCAGCAAAATTTCATTAAATTATTCACAAAAATTAGTAACTACTTAGACTTCATTCGCTCGTGTAACTTTAGAAGTATTAAGTTAACCTTACGATTGGCCATTTTCGATAACCTATATGTTATTCCAGACCCATCAGAAGGAACCCAACAAAGTATTCGTCGGAAATGTTTACCCGCTCTTGCGTAATGGACGAACTAAGAAACAGGCTGCAGATAATGGACGAACATTTCTAAAAGAATATTTTTTTGTTCTGTTCCTTTTTTTATGTCCCCTTTATAATTTTTTTTCGCAAATACCTTCAACATTCAGACACGCCCATTCTACAATTTTATTATATATGTAGAAAGTAAAGTAGGTAATAATAAAATTTCTACAACCTAATATTCAACCACCATAGAAATTATATTTTAAATTTTGATAAGAGTTTATATGTAAAAAAATGAAGAAATAAGGTGTTTGAAACGAATACACACCACATTGAATCCACCACATTGTGCGGAAGATGAACGAAAGCTGCGTCTCTATTCATGCATCTGCCCTCATTCATATTTCTTAAACGCCCTGTACACTACTCGCGAAATTATCTAGACGAAGTGATCGTCGAAGTTTGATCGCAGTCTGAATTATATCTGAAGTACAGTCTAAAGTACGTACGTACAAAGCAAATCAAAGTACCTCTCTACACTATTTTATTCGCCTAACTTCGATCAACTTCGCGAGTAGTGTAGCGCAGGTTTTACTTAATCATCTTACCTTCCGCCGCCATCTATTAATATACATCGGTAAATGTGTTTTAATATACATCGGTAAGTATATTATTAATATACATCGGTAAGTAAATTTATATAATTATATATATCGATACTCGATATGATGTTTTTGTTCACGCCCTCTTATATTTTTTTTTTAATTTTTTAATTTGCCTCGGGGGTGTTACGAGAGAGCAGGATTCAGCCGTTTGTGGTTAACTTTGGTGAATCTCGGTATGAAATATTGAAATGAGAGTAAAAATCTTTCTCCAGCGGTTATCCTATTCTTTTGTCTTTTATATTTTGAAGGTTGAAGATGATCAACGCCGTAACTAGCTACTACTGCGTTGACAAATCCGAATGTGGAAGATAAAATCATTGTACAAAGCCTTTCTGGTTAGCTGGCTTGGTCAGCGGATGAAATCCGAACTTACACTGAAATAATACTTACATCATTTTTACTGTTCGACATGATTTTAATAATACAACATAATTGAAACTGCATACCACATAAATAATGTGTCAAACACGTATATTTATTTTAATTATAATTGCAACGAATTTATAGACTATGTGCATTGTCAAGATATTGCGAACAGACTATAAATTTGTAGTACACCAGCAAGCGGCATCGCTATGCGTGTATTGGCGATTTTACGATTAGTAAATATTTGTTCTCGAGAATACGTCTTTAAATTTAAATTTATAATTATTTTGTGGCAATTAATTGTTTGCGATTTTTATTTAATCATAATTTAGAAAATTTAAGAGACACTTTTATATCTTAAACCTTAACTTTAATCAGGAGATTTTTAGGTCTACCTGAGTATTTATCTACGAATAACCGCAATGCGACTAGTTTAAAATATTAATGTCAAAGTAAATGTCTGCCGGCAGCAAAAAAGTATGATTTTAAAAACTTACGGTCGACTACGTCGTAAGACGACTTCTAAAAAATAAAAACAGTGTTCGTATAAAATTCGATTTTATAAATATCGTAAGAAAATTCTCATTATTAATAAATATTTATAATATATTTTATCACTATTATATTCTTTATTGAAAAGAAATTATTTTCAAAATAAAGATGAATTTACACTCACCAAGTGTGAGGAAGATTAATTGAACTAAACAGAACAATATACAATTCAATTATTTTTAATAATAAATTAAAATATTCAATATTTCATTTACTTTTTACTAATTTACAGCATATTAAATTAAAATAAATGATACGATTTTTTCCCAATTTTTTTTGCTTCTTCATAAAGAAAAACTAAATTTTTATTCGTATTAGGACCACATTTTATTCAAATTTTGATAACGATAAGCAGTAACAGATAATTACTAAATAAAATTTGCTCCCTACGCTCTTTGCTTCAATATCTATTTTTTTTTTATTATTATTATTACCTGAGGTAAGTTTCTTTAAGTTTTACTTTTGTTTGGGATTCACGGAACTATAAAAATGAATTCTTTGAGTAAAACTAAAATGGGTCATAATGAAATATTTTTTGATTGACTGACTAGTGTTTCGCATTATTTTAAACATCATGTGGATATTTTATATAAAAATAAGCCCATACTAATCGAATAAAGAAGTTGTAACTAACAACGCCTTATTTCTAAAAACCGATCTAGTAGTTCAGGTTTTATGGGGGAACAGATTTTCATATATACACTGCTGAAGCTTTGGTTTTGCTCATTCGTATAAAAAATAAATAATTTGAAATAAAATAACAGTAATAAATAAGGTCCAAAATAGATTTTTTATATTTCTAAAATCTTCAATGAATTAAAAAGTATTATATCGAGAGCGAATCATTTTTCATATTCTATATTGTCGACTTATTTTAAAAAGTTAATCATAATTATATATAATTATATCTAATGATTTATAATTGTATCTAATTATATTATTAGACAAAATTATTGTATTCGATATCCTCAGATTTTCTACTCGATCGATCGTATCAAAGGAATATCCATACCACCTGCTCACTTGATTAATTTTCTCGACGAATGTTTTTGCAACTTTTTTTTCCTCCCTTTTACTTCAATTAGATCATATTTTTCCCTTGTTCGTTATCTTACAAACCTTTCCTTGATCATTAATTAAAAGGTTTCCTTAGAGTTTTAGGTTGTGCCGTGGAGACGTTAATATCGTTATGTTTTTAACGTGTTTTCAGTTCAATTTAATTATTTACTTGTAATGAATTAAAAACTTACATTTTATTACCTAAGTTTTGAAGCCAATATTTCCAATAATTTGTTTTAAAATAATGAAAAAAATATTACTGAAATTATAACAAAATGATCTGCACGTTGCAACTTTTACGATGTATTACTAATTGTAATATATTTATTTTATCATTATCTTAAATCTAATTTGAAATTATGGAAACTAGGATAAAATTGACTGCTAAACTTTGTTATTATTTCAATGTCACTTCTTAAAATTATTTCCAACATAAGTTGTATGCTTAAATTTGATAATTATAGATGACGAAGGTTTAATTAAGTATTAATATTTATTCATACATTATTATCGAACAATGAGCGAACCTTCAAGTTGTTATTTTAATTACAAGAAAAGCTTTCGGTGAGTTGAAAATTTGTACGCTAACATATTTTTTTCTGCAAAAAGTTCAAATCCTACATAAATTTTAAACTTAATATATATGTTGGGAAAAGGACACAAATTTATTTTGCGGCCTAAATGGACCAAATAATCTATTTGGTTTATCAATTTATTCGTTTATAATATTTATAAATATACGACTGCCATCTAACGCAGAAAACGATAGTTTGAGTTAAACTGAACAATGACCTAATCTTGTGTCCCAAGTCAAAGTTTTGAATACTTCTTGTGAAATCTGCTAATACTATTTGGGTTTATTATATTAAATGTCTTTTTGTATATACCTCCAATGTTCGAGTTACGAAATGCTAACCCTAGAAACGCATGTTGAAGAACTTATATTTATATATTTTATCTTAATTGCGTAAATGGTTCTATCAGAAAATGTACAAAATAGTAATAGTAATCCTTTCACAAGACAATAAATATTCTAGTTTCATCTTTTGCGAAGCTAATTTTTTGTGAGATAATTTAATTTCCTATCATTTCCTAAAACCCACTACAAATTTTACATTCTCACCTCTGAATAATTTAAAAACTGGTTTGTTACAACTATTAATGTATAATAGACACATAACAGAGTATGAAAATAGAAAAGTAATGTCTGCAAAAAATTAGTCATTAAATTACTAAATTACATAGTATTTAACTAATAAGAAAAATATATGTGCAAAAAGTAACCAATTATTATTACACTAAATATTCTTCAATTACCGTAGGGGATTATAAAATATAATCTGCGTAACTTACACTGTATCAGTTACTTTCCAATTATTATTTTGATTAAACGCCATATAAACTAGCAACTAAGTTCTAATGTAAAATATCTTGTTTAAATATTAAATTTTTCGTTAGACCACATAAATCTATTTGGAAAACTATTTCACTCACAGCCTCTTCAAACTTTTAAAGTTTCTTAGTAGAAAATAATGCAAACTGTACCATATGCTGATTAATGAATGATTAATTAAAATTACTCGTTGGCAAATATATTACCCAAATTCCAATTTTGCTCGAAGGTTGGGCTTATCATTTATTCAATGTCATACACATGTACCAATAATTTCAACACGAAGCCACTTGTAACATATATTCAAACATAAAACTCCGTAGGGTGGGAAAATCGAGCAATTTAATATGGGGTGAAGTAATTTTAATATTCGAATGTTAAAATAAATTTGAAATTAATTATGTGAAATGAAATATTTTCCGGTTGATCACATTTTGTGCAGTTGTGGATGATATTTTGAGTAGTATATAGCTACACATATTGATCTTGGTTAATACTGTACATTCTTTAGTTTAAAGGGAAAGGCAACGAAGTTATTATTTACTTATTGTTTGTCATAAGCTAAAATAATTAATATTTACCCTTCGTGTGGGTACATTGTCGGTATTTGGCCACAGTTTTAACCTCTGACAGTTCCAATGGTTTTAGGCGATTAACTTTGTAGATGGTGGAACTATATAAAGGCATCAGGAATTATTCAATACTATTTTTTAAAATTATAATATAGATAAAAATATACCTATTTAAAATGTCACACCATTTTCTGATTTTATGTTACAAGATTGAGCCGTGTAAGTCTGTACACGAATAAAGTACGACATAAATAATTAAACCCTTCACTCTATATGTTTTTTTTAAATTTCGTGCACTATTAAAGCTAGAAATTTCAAAAGTTCGAAAATTTATTTATGATTTTGTTCTTTTAAGTCAAATTTAGTACAAAATATTAATTTTATGCCAGCAAGTACTACATTATAGTTTCCTCTGCTATCCCTTAAAAGATTTTGTTGCAGTGTAAAGAACGTGGTTATTCTTCTTTCGGATGCTAGGATCATCTATCTGAATATTCGGTATGTTCAAGTAGTTCAGTCTTAAAGTAACTCATGGCAATTTCTGTAACTATCATATATTGTGGTAAAAAACAAGGCTAGAGAAATTCGATGTATATAGTATTTAATAACAATTATTGATCACAAAGTGGTCGAAATTTGACCGTAATGTACTCACTTTGTTGAAATCACTAATAAGTAGGCACGAATGAGTCAATTCAGATAGCTGCAAGAAAATTTTCCTTTTGCAATAATTGTATATTTAATAATCTGTATTTCACTAATGTGTAAAACCCAGATACCCAGAATACAAAATATAAAATAAACGCTTCTTTCCTTCACATGCACTCCACAGAAAAGAAAAAGGAATTTTGAAATCACACAAAATTCACAGCACGACACTCCTTGAGTCAATCTGACATTTTAAAATTCTTTGGCGACAATCTCTACTCTGTGCGAATATTTGACCGCAGACTATTATGTGCTTGACATTAATAATATGACCGTAAACATTGAATATTTTGATGTTGAACGTATTTTTAATATATTTATAGAATCTTTTAATATATTTGCAATATACAGTGTAAAGTATTTGTAACATATAATATATAAATTTTAGCTTTCTGCGCCCCTACTCCATATAATTAACTTTAACTCACACTCCTCTATATGCGTAATATGCTTAAAAAGGGGCACAAATTTTCTCTTTGCTTATTATTATATAGATATAATTTATATATATTTTAGCTTTCTGCATTCGTTCTCCATAAAAACTTTAACTCTGTTAAATGTCACAGTCCTCCGTGTGCGCAATATGCTTAAAAAGGGGGACAAATATTTATCTTCACGTATTAATATATAGATTCCTGCTTGATAATATCTGATAAACACAAAGGTCTTGAAAAATCTTTTTGTGGAGTTTTGAATTTCCACCAGATGCAATAGGAAAGTGTAGATGGATTAGACTATCAAACCAACAACGCTGGAATAAAACTTTTGAGAACAAGCTTGTGAACTGGGAGGTAATAGGAAAGATTTAGTTGTTGAAGTACTCTTAAAATAATGATTTACTTCATTTATTGGTAATAATGAGCCAAGAGAAACTGGGAACGTATGTTATTAGTACAGCATAGGCAACCATTAAAAGTAAAATATTCAGAGTTCCATGACCCTGTTTCGCGATAGCTTATCGATTAGATATAAAATATAATATTTGTTTGATTTTAAGTATATAAAATATGCAACCAAACAAAAGATTAAATTTCCTGCTCCTACTCTGTTTTATTACCCGTTTTTCACTTTATGAGTAAAATTTTGAAATATAACTTGAGGCACTTTCAAGGCATTAAAATTTTAAAAGTTTACCAAAATTTCAATTATGTTAAAATATGTTTCGTGTAGAAATTTTCATTTTATTAAATGATTACGTTTTATATCAAGTTACTGTTTCAAAATAAATTAAACAAGAATGAAAGTGAAAAAAATCATAATTTGACCCCATTAATATTTTTTATTAATACTATTGAGATTTATTTGTTTATTTATCACCTTTGGGGAAATCATAATGAGGTACAATGCGTGTGGTTTACAAGTATTTAGTTAACATTTATTCTGATATTCACACATCAAAATATCATTCTACGTACATATATTCACAATGTTAAATAAATATTTGTGTAATTCATGGAATACTCAGAAATTTTGTAATAGATTAAATTAAATTATAAATCATGTAATATTAGTAAATAAACAATAAATCTTTTAAATCAAATAATGGAAAAGGTAATGTCAATGCTTTCAAATGAGTAATGGTTGTAGAATATCCGTTTAACTCATTATTCCAATACAAGCAGTCGTATTGGAATAATGAGCTCGCGAATATGTCTAGAAAATTGAATATTCTAACGCGATCATAACAAAGTCAGCATAGTGGTACGCGAGTAGCGACATTGGTGCGACAGAGGTAGGTAGGTAAAAAAGCGCAGAGCTACGAGTCGCTCTCTCTGGCACACGAAATTGCAACTGATTTATAAGACAACTAATGATCTGTAAGAGAACTGAACTGATTTATAAGGCCACTGACAGATATTGTAACGTTACAACTGCTCAGAATGCAATAATATATATATATATATATACATATATATATATATATATATATATATATATATATATATATATATATATATATATATATGTATAGTTATATATTGCAATTTTCTAATATATTTGATTTATCAAGTACCGTAAATAACAATCATATTTGTGAATGTCTTTAATATTTCAATTGTGAGAAATAAAATGGTTTTCCAAAGTTCTTCTTTATTTATTCACTATTGCCTTTTCGAGTGATATTACTAATTATATATTATAAAATAACAAGAAATGCAGAAGAATGAATTAAAAATCGCCCTTATATGAAAGCAATATTTTAAAATAATGGTATGTGCAATTCGAAATAGTTTTTAGTATTTCCTCTCAAAATTGAAAAAAACGGAACACTTATACAATCAATTTGGTTTATGTCTCTTCCTCCGTACGTTTTCCTAGTATAACCGTTGTTCTCAAAAAATAATGACGCGTAGAGCTCATTTTGACTTAGTTTTATTTAGTGATAATTTGAACATATACATAAAGGGCAAAAATCTGCTAAAAAGTTACAATGATAAAACCATTTTTATTGGTTTATCATTAAATATTAAAATAAAATAAATATATGAAACGAAACATTCAAATGTAAACGTTACAAAAACTGCAATACTTTCTTAAAGACGACTGTCCTGATACCACTCAAATAATGCTAAGCGACGTTAAATGTAAAACACTAAAGTAATAGAAATCTAACCTTTATAAAATGGAGAAAAAGGGTCATGATATGTGCCATTTCATCTGTTACAACGGCTAGTCGGAACAAAACGATTTTTGCACATCGTAATATTACTTTAACAACGACTATGAAAGTCACTTTTCAAAATCTACTAAACGAACTTGACTTAAAGTATTCGATAGTAGTATAAATACTCGAGCCCTGACCAAAAGGGTTGAAATTAAAATGTATTAAACTTTAGACTTCAGTTATCTCAAATATATATATATAATATATTAAAGCCATTGAAAAATGTATATAATATGGAAAATAATACAACATACAACTTGATCATTTATATGCTGTGGTCTCTGGGTAACAGACCAAAGGGTACTTTATCATTTGATTTGAACAAGCCTCGCCAAAATTAACGAAAAAAATGTTAAATGATTAATCTTTAATATAATTTCGGGTATATTTTACCAAAATATACCCGAAACTATATTATAGATTAATCATTTAACATTTTTTTCGTATTTTTTAAAAATTATTTAAGTTTCACTTACTGACGGAATTCTTCTTCGAAACATATTGCTTGTAGTTACTAAGGGAATCATGGCAAGATAATATTAATTTCGTTCACTATTATTCACATTATCATTTAACACATTCAGCATTAATATTAACGAAATTCACGATATCAGGCGTTTAATATGCTGGATTAATGTCACCGCGGGGGCCCGGCTTCGATTCTCAGCCGCTTATCAAGCGAGACTAGAGAAGTTGAACCTTTCGAGATTGGACTTCTCCAGTCTTGCTGAAGAAGTCATTGCCGTTGCCAGAGCAACAATTTTTCCATATGAGATCCTTTATCCCATGTGGACACGACAACAACTAAAACAATGTGCTGAATTATCATCAAGTACAATGGAAACTTGATTATCGTGACTACTTAACAAATAATAAAAATTAACTTAATAAAAAATTAAATACAATGAAAAGAATAATATATTTAAAACGATGGCCCGAACACAAACAGTTTTAATAATACAAAGTGATCGAAATACAATTGAAATAATTATTATACTTATATTATCATCTGTAAATAATATTGAATGATTTGGATTACAGTGACTATATTATAGAATATGCAAGCCAAATAATACAACCATATAACGATAGATAATTCCTCACTTTTTTTATGGAAAATGAATAGATATTTTCAAAGGGTTTCATTAGAAAGGATCTGTGGATTTTCACTTCAGGGTAGTCTGTTTTTTGTTGGCGGCATACTATTCTAAGCGGAAAATAATAATGAATGAAACATTATTCTGAGAAAGAAAACATTTATCTACATTTGTGATTTCGTACAAGTGGTTTAAAAAGTAATGCTATAATATATAAAAATTGCTGCAAAAAATGTAATGTTTATATCTCTTCTCAAAATCTTCGATAAATTAATAAATATTTATTTCAAATTAACATTCTCCCATTAATTATAATACTAATTTCATAATATAAAAAACATTTGGATAGATATTAGAAAGAAAAGAATGAAATGCCAATTAATCTTCAATACACTTCGAAATTTACTTACTAATACTGTTTTAAAACCGTACTTTTATAAAATCACCATTTTATCAGATAAAGACACCGATTTGTACTTATGAATTTTGTGAGATAATTGGCGAAAAAAATTAAAGATAAATTTAATTTTTATCGTCAATTGCTAGCGGATGTCTGTAAATAATGATGCGGTAACCAAGTAAAGCAAAATTAATCACAATTATTCGAATACGCATGCACTAATGACACAGAACGATTTTGTATGCTCTATTCGAGCATTATAAGCGAGACAGATATGCGCTATATTCGAATTATTTAATGTGAATAAAAACTATAACAGAACGGAATCGCCAAAGAAAACGTTATATATTGGACCGCACTAAAAATAGAAGAGTCATGACAATTTTTCACTGCATACTACGCTATTAACTTTTATTCTCCGTTCGGGTGTATATGATCGGTAAATTTAAGTTATTACTTTTTGTTTTGAAGACAAATGCCTCTTTTGTAAGGATTCAAAACTAATGAGCGGATATAAATATCATTTTTAGTTTAAACGCATCAGTTTAATCCATAATACATGTGACTATCTTAGAAACATATTTTCGATTAAATAAGTAATTGAACATATTTCTTATTTGTATTAGAGTACATATATGATTGTACGGGGGTCTCAACAATTAATACCTGTGTATATTTGCTACATTCATTATCCATATTTTAACACCGGTGTCACACTAATTACGAGAGTCTTAACATATCAATAGTATCTTTTTTTATCCGTACACCGTGGTGCCGCCATAGGAACGATGTGGTTTTATCGATTCATCGGTTATGAATGAACGTGGATCGGATGCTGAGTTGATAAAACAGGCAAATATTCCGCTATTAGCAATATGGTCATTACTTAGCTTGCGACGTCTTACTTTTAAAGATTATTTGCTGCATTTTTAGCGTTTCGTAAAATTACTTTATTATTTTTTATTTCAATAAGTTAATTGTATTAAAATGTATTATATAGTGTTTATTCGATAGCGTTACATAATTATTTGTATAACGTTTTAAGTTTGCTATTATCGGTTATAAAAATGGCGATTGGCGAGTCTAAGCTCATATTCAGACCAAATGGAATTCTTACTTTTTTAATGAAAACAAGAACAATAGAAGGTTTAAAATGGTGGGAGAAAAACATTTTAATATAATAATAAAAATATACCCAAGTAAAAATCTATTTATAAAAAATGTGTCGAAGCAAACTGGAAATTACCGGAGTTGTCCTTGGTACAGTATGCAGATAGATAAAAAGTAGTTAGAAGTACAGAAAAGAGGGACAATTTTGCAAACAAAAGAAGCTAACCGGATAATATATTACTTAGATTAGACTGGGTTAGTGAATATCACATAAGAAGTGCTGTATGGTATGGCCCCTTAATATATTCGTCACACAGGCCTTTATGAAAATATTGTTAACTTTTTTTGAAGGCGCCTTCAGAAAAAGGAAAACGTCTAACCTACACATCGAGTGGAAGTTAATGAATACTGGTTACCATTTAGAGTATTCATTGTGATATGTTTTGTGCAGCGTGAAATTTTTTCTATGAAATATTAATGCATTTTGAGTTTTTCTACATATTAATATATATTTTGTGTTTGAGATTCATCGTGATTTCTTGCTTTGAAATATTAATGTATTTTTAGGTATTAGGGTATTTTATGTTAACTCGAAAATCATTACTAGTTTATTTAGGAAGTAACATATTGCTTTTTAATATGCTAGAGGATACATTAGAAATATTGATTATAGTTGGTGAAAGTTAGCAAGTATATTTTACTATTAGGTCTACCAACAACTTTTTAAAAACGTCAGTTTTTAAGAATACCTGTCTCAAGCCTGGAGAAAGTGTTAGGAAAATTTGGTGGTATTATTATGTTTTTTAAAGTAACAATACGAGTATGTTTAAAAGTTATTTAATGGATTTCATCTTACTTACTTGAATTTCTTTTAAATATGAAATATAACCTATATATGTTATGTGTGTATATACACAAAGCGTAAATTTGTATACAAATAAAAAAATATATTTTATATTCAGAAATACCAAATAAATTTATATTAAATTATGAACTTGAGTATAAGAAAAAAAGGTTTACAATAACTCTCAAATCAGTTTGTTTACCAAATTCTCTTTTGTAATGAAATGGAGTATAGTAAGCTAACATTGGATTATACTATTACTGTAAAGCTGTAGATTAATTTGGCAACGGCAAGATGAAGTTAGTTAATATAAGTCGTAGCTAAACTTCTTTAAAAACCTGTCAAGTAGGGTAGAATTCGCACTACGTATATATTTAGGCGATTATAAACATTTAAATGCACATAATATTTCTACAAAAATTAATTTTTCACAACGTACGTCTATTGCCTACTATATCTTTCTCATGTATTAAAACATGGTGCTTGTTTAAAGCATTATAAGATCTAGGATAATAGATACAGTTTTCATACAGCCTTTGCGCAGGCCCCTAAAATCTTATTTTTTAGAATTTTAGGTTGAGTTATTTCGAAAAGAAAGAATAGGTAGGAAACTATAGAAAAATATTTTTAAACCTTTATTTTTAGTCTTGTCAAATTTAACATTTCTACGACAAATGGATTTGGAAAAAAAACGGCTGTGAGAGACGAACTGAAAGACACGTGTGAGATTACACCAAGACACTCAGTTCAGTATTCTATAATTATAGGCAGAGACTAAAATATTCCGCGCAATGAAAAAATTATCACGTTAAATGTGTTCTCAGTTTACAGGACAGCCAACATTTGTAACAAGGTTAGTATCACATAAAAACTTTTTGCTTTTTCCGTTTATTTATGTATGTAATTAGATTTTAAAAAGAATTTTTAAATGGTATTAAAAAACACTTTATGCTTGCTTGATATTTCCAATAACATACTTTAGTGTGCACTCTCATGGTATGAAGTTTTTATATGATATCGACAAATTTAACAAAAGTGATTTTGTCCTACACTAACCAAATATGTTTAGAAGATGAAATCAAGTTAAAAAAAGTTTTTATTTTGCAGTCGATGATGTACTCGAAAATAATTATGGGTCAAAGATCAGATTAAAATAAAATCGTGGTGCCTATTTTGTGGAAAACCATATGGAACCGGATATCTGGCTCCTTAAATCAAATTATTTATTTTAAAATATCGTATAACAATCGATCCACATAACATAACAGTATAAGATATCGGAGAATAATTTCAAAACTCCAACAATATTCTACTTGAACGTCTTTTGACATAAAATGGTAAAATATTTCAGAACGGTTCCACACCGGAAAATATTTTGAGCACACTTCCTTTTTTTCTTCGAATAAAATAATGGTTTTTGTTATTTTCAAATTTCTTACAGGTAATGAATCAAGCATCGCCATAAAACGTACAAATTATACAACGAAACTCAAACCAATCAATGGCACACGTGAAAAGACAAACACATAAAATTGAACACTGAACAAATATTTGGACAGTCATGGTAGATGAAAATAAATTGCCCACTGTAGCTTTGGGAGATGAAAATATTCCGTCTCCAACTATTAGATTTATGAATTTTGACTTAATGGAAAATTAGTTGTAAGAATTTTTAATAATCTTCCTCCATATAAATTGACGGGTAGATATCAGGTATCTGTAAATGATATGCGGTCGAAGATGGTGAAGTTTTACTTGCTCATTTTTACAACAAACATCTAAATTGTTGTTTTATTTCTTTGTCATGCATTCCCTGTCCAGATACAAGTGCCTGATTTAATAAAGAAACGACTTGTCATATTTTATACACATCTTCGATAATCATAAATCGTTAGATATAAAAGTAAAGCAACAATAAGATCATTCTATGAACATGTTTGAAAAAAGTATTACAAATTTTATAAACATAAAGAAAAATTTTATGAAGTCAATATATTATAACAAAGAAAGGATTTCAAAACCAATACTTTATATATAAAAAGAAATAGTCTTTCTCTATAATACTTCCGAAATATAACTAGAGCAAGACGGGCAATGACTGATTCGAACATCGGAAGCAAAATGTCATAAATACAAATATCAATAAGATAAAATATATATACCTGTAATATTTGAGAATATCTATTGTTTCAAATAAACTTAATATAGACCATAGAAATGAACGATCATCCTTTGCATCTGTCCAATGGATATAGGTTTGAGATAATGCGACTATAATATACACGACGTAGTTACGGGCTCACGTTTCCATTTGTATATTTCAATATATCATTTAAAATTATTTATATTAACTAATACAAAATGAAAACAATTTTTATTAAATATTTAATAATCTCGTACATTTTTTAAATTAAATCGTTCCCTTGTTTTTATTACTAAGGGCTCTTTTTTATAGGGTATGATTATCTAATGAAACGGTTATGGTTTTTTCTTTTAAAAATTTAATAACTTCTTTTGAAGTTTTAAAATAGACGATTTGTCTAGTAAAAAGTTCCAACAGGGATGATATGGTCTTGAACTTTGTTCGAAACATATTTTAGTTTTGTTTCTTAGCATGACTTGTGAAAAAATTTATATGCCGAAGATGTTAATTTATGTACTTTGGTTTTTTTAAAGTGTTTTATTTAAAATATGGTAAACGAGTTTTTAACTAAATCTTACAATATACATATAAATATGTGTGTTAATTTTTTTTCTTAATTAAATTTATTGTTCTAATAAACTTATACGAATCTATTTTTATACAGCACCTCCCGCTTAATCAGCCAATAACTAACAAAGTGAAACGAATTTTGAAGTCGTTTGGTCAAGAATAGTTACAATGATTACATTATCGCATACTTTTTATTCAAAGTGCAACATAAAATAATTCGAGTTTCATGTGGTACTTTATTCTAGTATTGAGCAAATGATATTTTAATATTTTTTACTACCTGTGCTTTCGATTTTTTTCTCGTGTTGACTATTAGAAAATGGTACTGAGTTATCATTATGATTAACACACGTACCGTCATCTATTATGATAATCATAGAATTAAATGTTACTTGAATGAATAACATTTATATTGAAAACGCAAATTACCATACTTTTTTTAAATGATCGATTTGAAGAAAGTATAGTCTATGTGTTACCATAAACTCAATAATATACACAATTAAAAAATCCTTTGCATCTGTCCATTGAAATCCTTGTCGCTTCTCTTGCTTGATGAGTTACAACTTATGCGAAACAAGCTCACACACAAATGGCCAAATATTCCAAAAACAATAACTTTGTGTAAGATATTATATATATGTATATATATATATATATATATATATATATATATATATATATATATATATATATATATATATCTATATCGGCAATAGAATAAATTTTTTAATTGAAAAAACAAACTGAGCTCATAACGACCACAAACAACATCAAAAAAGTTCATGTGCCGAAGATGACGGAAAACGATGTTTGCCTCATGTGCTGTCCGCGTTCAGTCGTGTTTAAAGCATACATAGCAACGTCTATTCATGTATATAGTTATACTATAAATTTATGTAAGTATTACGCATCTTACAACTAGGCACTTTGTTGTTATTATACTAATGTAATGTCAATAAGTTTTTTTAAATATTAAGTTCACATATCTTCTGAGAAAAAAATATATTTTACTTTGTTCATATGGCTATAGAGAGCCATAGTTATTATGGAAAATAGAGGGCAAAACAAGTAGGCCGAATGATTACAAAAAACTATCTATGAATAATCATGACATTTGTATCTAATAATGGGCTTGTCCAATGACATTTTTATTTATGAAATTAACACACGTGGTAATTTCGTCAATAAAAAACTACGAATAAACTTTTCAGTTTTTAATGTTTTATTTGCTAATTGAAATATTTACGTATGTTCTTCTTTATATTCTATGTTTCTATATCTATAATAATACAAAACCGTAACGAATTTTGTGAAATATTAAAAAACAACTTATGTATAAGAATTCCTGTATAGAACAATATTTGAGAAAAAATAAAATTGAATAGATTATTGAGATTTATATTAAATAAAACGAATTTTTTGTTGAATTGTTGTGTGGCCGAGTTCTTTTTACCGATTTTTCTAAAAAGTAATGAATAGAAATTAATAAAACTATAATAGTGAATCGGTTTAAAGTTCAAGGTTAAGATAAACAATACTTTTATATCGGTTGAGAGTATTTTTGTAATGCGAATTTTATTCATGCCAAACTATAAGTTAAGTTGGGTTTGACTTAGAAATATATGAAACTTACTTTCTGGTTAGTTTTAAATTCTATTTTTAATTCTACAATCTTCTCAGATATTTACGTGGGATAGCTCACAGTATATTACAGTGGTATGAAAAAAGAGACTCGATACAACTTTACATTTTTTATAAAGTTTGACATCTGACCATGGTTAAAATTGTAGTTTACTGATCGGTAGTTTTATGAAATATATACAAAGATGCATAAGATATTTAAATCTAGCTATCGATCAATTAAAATTTGAATGTTTTGCTCATGTCAATATTTGACTACGTCATGAAGAATTATATCGAATAACACCTAAAGTTTAAATTAGGCTATAACAACTAAAGTTCTGCTAAAACTGTCAGCTAAAGTTTTTGAGTAATTTTTAATTAAAATTACTTTGTGAAATAATATTGTTTAACATTTATTCCAGTTTTGGTGACATAATAACAATTTGCATTCGATTTCCTTTTATATCAGTTTCCATAATTATAATATACTATAAGGGCTTTGTAACAATATCGCCACATGTGTAACCTGTAATAGTACTACACCATTTCAATCTTTTTCTTATTTAAAAATGAAAAGATACAGTCGTGTTAAGAGTCACAACAAAAACGAAACCATTCTCCTTTTTACTAAAGAGTTGCCGTTCTAATCACAAATTTAATTCAAACTAACTATGCCTGCAACTTAGTTCGCATGTGAACCTTTACAAAAAAATATTTTGAGTTAATTTAAAATTAATAAACGTAACATCCTCTATTATAATTATAAAAGCAAACTTATTTTAATTACGTATATTTCGCATTGAAAAGTGAAATTGTCATACCTTATTTTTTGTAATCGTCATTTGCAATAAAAATTAGACTACATTTTATCCTCGACCCAACAGGAAAAAGTTTTACTCGTTGAGTAAAACTTTCATCGAAATCTTTTCATCTACTTTTACTAGATGCACGAACAAATAAACAGGTTCACAGACAAACGAACGAGTATCCAAAAAAATTAATAAATTAATTTTTTTATCTTCACCTAAATATTTTTTTCATAAATAACTTTATGGTACAGATATGACAAATCTACAGTTTTTCATATGTATTAATAATAAATTACGTAAAAAATAATTTCATGCGGTTTAATACTAAAACTATGAAAGTAATTAAATTATAAATATTGGAAACAGAGTGTAAACATATTAAGGGAATGAAACAAGCTGTTAACGAGCATATATAACTTGGGGAAACTCAATATGCTGAAGACAAACGACAATAATGTTTGCCTTCTTGCGTCTGCCCGCAATCGGGTTACTTACTCAAACACCTACTTTTCCCGCACCAAACCACACTTCTCTTCTGGTTACTCCCGTTTCGCCAATGCGTACTACGCGTTGTGAGATAAATATTAAATTTGCATACCTTCTGACAGAGTTAATCAATTGCGATAAATTAAAAACAAAATTTTACTTCTAGTTAATCCTTATATTCTTTTCAAAACAACATGAGAATTGTTTTAGTACGTTTTGCGTGATAGGGGCATAACTAAATATACAAACAGACCAATAGAGAAAAATTTCAAAAACAAATATTTGGGTTTCGTTCATAATTATTTTGTAAGTGCCTTTCGTGAAAAGACAGGTTAATTCTATAAGTTTATAATATGTATATAAAATAAAGAACATAAGAACCAATATTTATATCGTTTAACACTAAACTCATAAATTAATTAAATTACGAATATTGGCAACAAAATCAAATATTTAAGCAACTGAAGAAACAAAATAAACTTGCACCGAATACATCCAACATGAAACAATTTTGTTACCCGCATTCATCTGAATGCGGGTACTTACTTAAGCACTTACTCCTCCCACACCATATTTCAGCTCCGATCATGCCCATGTAGGTTCGGGTGGAAAATTTCATTACGCTATTTAAAATATACATAGCGCCAACTATTGATGGACGTAGATACACTTCTTTGTTTTAGAAATTTTAAGTCTTCCGTTTATTGGACCGATTCCGATAAAATAAAAAGTAAATATTATTTCAAATCAAATGACCGATTTTTTTTCAAAAATTTCATCTGAATTGATTTAATAGATTTTACGTGACGCGTGTTCAAAAAACACATTAACAAAAAAAATTTAAAAACAATAATTTATGTTCTAGAACTTTTATTACGAGCATCTAAATAATTTTTTCTCGAAATCTTCAATTTCCTTGAATTTTTGTATAGTTGCCATATTATATACTCTTACATTTTGTAAGCATCAAATTTAGCAAACCTCTATATTAATATTTTTATGTATTATATACACATTATATGCCGTAATGAAATTATTTAATGCCAATTGAATTATTGATTTTCATAATTCATGAAATATTGGTCGGCATGGGTAAAATTGTTTGAAATGTAACCATGGTTCCTTATAGATTTCGAAGGAAAATATCATACAAATATTTCATCGTATAAAAGTAGGTACGGTTTGCAGCACAACTCGTTCTGTGTCGTTCTCTATCAATTTCAACACAAATATTCTGTCACTCAATCGAATGTGATAGACACGTGGTTTGATTCACATTGGCAATGAGCAATAAAAAGTAAATAAATGAATAATTAAATAAATAAAAATAATTTTAATGGTGATTGTACTTTCTTTATATTTATATCTTGGATTTTCTTTTTATTTTTAGATCTATTGCTCATAATATTTAAATATATTTTTGAAACGGTTCAACCGACTCTAACGATAATTTATTAAGTTCTGATACAAATAAACAAATTCGTTTCGTATGTGATTGTCTAGAAGACAGACAATAATAAAGAAAAAAGTAATAATTTTTTTTGACAATATAACACATACAAGGAACGATTTCAATTTTCAAATTTCAAAATCGATAAATAAATTATTTATCGATTTTTATATTATTTATATTAACTACAAATATAATACAAATATTATTTTAAAAATAAATTGCTTTTTAATTGCATGAACATTTTACTGTATATTTTGATTTTCTTTCAATTAATATAAATGTTTCATTTTTAAGTTGGATATTATTATTGTAAATTATATTTTGGATAATTGATATATTGGTAAATTAAATCTAGTCCACAATTTATACTTTAGTGCTTTTCCACATATAGGTGAAAACATATGGAAGATCAATTTTTTTACGATTATATTTTTATGTATATCAAACTTATAATCATCTATGTTGATATTTTAAGGTACAATACGTATTATTTATTACGCAGAAAGTTTTAACACCTTGCTTTACAACACCTGCGCTTCCTGTCTTATCCTCGTATCATTCTGTCCTCTTGTACATGAAATATGGTTATAATATTTATACATACAAGAACGTATTCTAGTTATCTGCATACTCATGAAAACATTAATAATTTTGAATAATATATTTCAATGAGATATATACATATTACAATACATTTTCACAAAAATAAAACTAATGATCAAGAAAAAAGTCCAATGCCCAGTTTGTATGTCTGTATGCACATAAATTTCTCTACTAAACGGATTGCTCCTGGGTTTCATTTACAGATTGATTGATTTACAAAGAAAGTTGAATACTATATATAATTTATGAACATTTTGTGAAAATTACCCAACCTGTGACTCTAAATGTAGAAAAAGTAACTTAGCGTGCTTAAATAATGGAGATACATGAAAATAAATTATAGCAATATTGTGCTTCTTCAATAGTCTATTTCTGACAATATGGGTCAGATATAAGTGTATGTATTACATAAAATCCATAATAAACATTTAACCCTCCAGAAGTTCTTAAATAAAAAATATATATTTAGAAAATGAGAACCTAGAGAGTTAATCTATATATTAATACGTGGAGAGAAAACTGTGTACCCCTTTAACCCCTTTTTAAGAATATTGCGCTCACTGAGGAGTGTGAGGTTAAATAATGTATCTTATATTTATATGAATATCAAGCCTCATTTTTATTAGCGTTTATTTGATTCTTTAATAACATAAAACAATTAAAACTCAATGAGTTTTATCAGAAAATAAATAGGAATACAAGCTGCAACTGTGTTTTTTTAACTGTTAATAAATTACAATTTTAAATTTCATAGGTATTAAAAGGCATTAAGGCAAACAACATATGCTAATGGCGTATTTGTACATGCTCTCAGCTGATGTAAAAGAACAAAATTTTAAAAAAATATGTGCACTGATTATGGAGATACCTATAACTCTTTGACAAAAAAACCTCAATAACCATGAAACTTAAAAAAAATTAAGAGACTGAGAAACTTAAAGAATTACTGTCGTGTTTCGACCACTGTGTGATCACTAATATGTATGAATAAACTTCGCCGCATTATTCCAATTTGTCACCAAAGTATATAGACGAGTTTTATTGTAACGGAAAGAAGTAAAAGTAAATATATATTCGAAGAAAGGGAGTAAACAAAGTGAAATTGGCTTCTCCGAAATTTATGAGAAAAAGTTCAAAAGCCTTGAATAATTACGTACAAGTAGTATTGGCCCGATATTTATTCCAAACTTGTACAAAAGAGTCTGAAAAAATGTGATAGTGAGTAAAGATCGAACAACAGGAAACTTCATTTTCAACAGAAGAAAATTATCATCAAACATGGCGGTTCGGCTAAACAATTTTTGTCACGTTCTGCTGAGTATAAATAAGATTCTGTTTTCCGTGTTACTCAACCAACCTCGTATTAGGTATTTTGTTTATGGCCACCCAATTAATCTATTTACTGACTGTATTATTTACTTTAAAACGTTTGGAAAATTAGTTAGAATGCCGCACATACGCTTCAACCATTAATTTGCCCCCAACTGGTATTGACTTAAGTTTCTTCGTACAATGTATTTACACACACACGCACACACACACATACACACACACACACACACACACACACACACACACACACACACACACATAAACACAGGCACACGCATGCGCACAGGCACGCACGCATGCACACACAAACACACATTTATGTAATAAATAGAGTACTCCTATTTGTCTGGGATAGAACTAAGCTGCGTATAATCTGGACTTTTGAAAACTTTTCTTAAATGCCTTATTTTTAATTACGTCCATACGAAAATATCATTTATAAATCAAAATTATTCGAGAAGAAACGAAAAATAAGGCATAAAAGAAAAATAAAACTTAGTTTCTTATTAGTGTAAAATATAGTTGCGAAAAACACTGCTGTTTATTAATACATTTACTACTATACTTATGAGCGACACCAGGTTGTATTACTCACAACCGAAGGGAGGTAATTGTGGACTTGGGGTAGAAAGTGTAGACGCTATAGGGATGTACTTAAACGCTACCTTATCACGTGTGGCGTTCATGCCATGTACTCAAACGCCATCTTATCGCAAGAGGGAAAAGTGGCGAAACTCTGTCAACAGGCCTTTCCAAGATAAACCATCAAAGACCCAAACTAACGCAAGTTTCTTTTTACTTCTTGAACTTTACACATAATACTCTGCTTTAGTTGCATTGTGAAAATGTTTGTTGAAATTTCTAAAATTATTTTAATATTGAAAATAAGAAAATAATCATCGAAATGAAATAAAAATAAAAACTAAACTGGGATATATTTTCAAGAATAAAGCAATTAAACAATTTAAGGACGATGAGCTTCCGTTGAAAAATGAATAAAACGAAATGACCGCGTCACTTCACTGGACATATATTTTATTTAGGGTAACACTTAATTCTTAACTTTTAAATGGGAAAATTAATTTGTGATTGTCACAATCCAAAAGGCCAAACGAACGGTTTTTGCCTAACAACGTTACAAAAAACGCAGTCCTTCAAAATTTAAAGAAAGTTGTTCATACAGCACTTACGAAAAGTTAAAAAGCTTGAAAATATTCCATTGACCTCATTATATGCAGATTCTTTTTATTGAAGATCTAGTTTTGATAATAAATTTGCACCTAATAATCGCTCTTACTACATTTTGCGTTAAAATTTACAATATTTTCCATTTATTTACTGCTCCTAGATTACAGCTAATCATGAAAAAATACAGGAAATAGGTACAAACGTGTATTTAGAAAATGAGAACCACCGACATTAACACAACATAATTTTTTTACTAGGTTTCAACCACTGACCAAGTACACAATTATATTTTTTAAATATTGAAAATATTATCATTGCTAATAGCCTACCTGAAGATGTTGTAATCCAACGAAACCTATGTCGTGGTAAAGAACTTAAATAAAGTAGAAATAATACTACGTCACGTAGTTTCATTTAAAAAAACGTAATGATTAGACATCGCATAAGCGCACGGTAATTAAATAAGCTCTGTAGTAAACTTATGCTTGTTTGATGATCAAAAATAGCAGATGAGCTTGGCAGATGAGTAAAAATATCTTGATACCCTTATAAAGGAGACAGGATTACAAAGTAGCGTCAAACCAACGAATATCATATTCACTTTTTTGATGTAATTATTCTTTTAGATCTACAGTATCTACAGTATAAGAAAGCTAAAATAATACTAATAAAAGTTATAAGTGGACAAACTTTTATATTCGTATATAGTTATTTTATAAACTTAATTGAAATGAATATTTCCTTTGCGACACTAAGTTTTCACAACAAAATTTAATATTAAATAAAATTATAAAAGTATTGCTGGTAATATCTAATAAATCGGTTGCTGTGATCCTTTATTTTCTAAATTAATTCATTTTAAAAGTTATTTTGTTATTTTACCTTTCAAAAACTATACACACAATAAAATCATAAAACAATAAATTCTGTACTTGAAAAATATTTTAAAAAGAGTGATTTAGAGTCTAGAATTAGAGTAGAAGTCGGAAAATCTTCTTTTAGAATTTTTGTCTCTTTCTCTCTATATATTGCTATGTGCGTTACTCACGCAAAATCTTCTACGGATTTCAATGAAATTTGGTATGGTAATAATTTATAACCAAGAGTAATATATTAGAGTAAAAATATATTATTCCGAATATTACGCGAGTAAAGCCATGGAGCACAGCTAGTATAGAACATATTTGACTTTAACATGGAGAAATTAAGGAACGTAAATCGTTGTTGTCATAAAGTATGTTCAACAGTGTTAACTCTGTACTTGAAAAATATTTTAAACAGAGTGATGAATGATAATAAAAGGCAGAAATCCTACTTTTAGATAGTGATGAAATCATCACTATCTTTCTCTATGGTAATTTAATTTTTTCAAAATTTACTGGACGTATTTTGAATAAATATAGTATGGTAATAGTTTATATCTAAGAGCAATATTTTAGAGAAAAAAATCTTTAAAACTTTTCTTATAACGAATTTCACGCGAACGAAGCGGTGGGACAGCTAGTAATTAGTAAATCTCTTCATGATATATGAGGAGTATGATATACTATACCTATGCAAAGTTGGATTGTATACATAATATTTTCGAAAAAACATCGACTAGATGAAAAATGGTATATTAAAACGGAAGAATGTATCCAAGCGTTAGAAAAACAAGAGAGTTATACATCCTGTTATTTATGGCGTTGCCGATTATTATTCCGTTATTTATGACTTATTCGATTTTTGTTCCTGCGGTTCGTTGGTTTATCATGAATTCTAAATACTAAATAAAGAAAGGCTTTAAAGCAAAATTCTGTATAGATATTTCGAGAATTTTCTTATTTACAGTATGAAATTTATTTCAGTTGCTGTGTTCTTAATTAGTTTAAACTTCATTTTATTACAGACACCCATTCATTAATATTACTCAGTGTGAGCAAAACTCAGTAATGAGACACAACGATATTATATATAAGCAAAAATAACTTTAATCAGTTTTATTTCTTTCATATTTTATTTCAAAATAAATGTAAGAATAAATATATTTCAGAAGTAAAATTAAGAAGTATTAAATAAAAATAAATTAATTATGGAATTAGAAAATGTTGTTACATTATGATTTACTAAAGTCAAAGACAGAAAATTTTATTCCAGTGTATAATTTTTATGAAAGTTTTTATCGGTACCATCGCCAAAAAAAAACAATTTTATTATAATAAATATAGTGAATTAAAGACAACAGTGGATGAGATTTCATCTTGAGCTATAATTATTTTGTCAGTGTTAAAAAGTTTCGAACAAATAGAGAAACTTAAAAAAATAAATAATTCACGAACTGAACGAATATTCCGAGAATATACACAGGAATTACAATTATTTTTTTCAAATTAATACAGATATTAAAATAATCTGAATGAAATTGGTATCTGTCATGAACGTGGCTCCATGCGTATATTTAATAAAACTGTAAACTAACTACATTGAAACGTAGTATTATTTAAAATATAAAAATATAAATTGAAAATATAAAAAATACAATAATTTTTTAGAAGTTATTTTATAAGAAATCAAAAAGAAATCTGCCTGCATTTTCAACATAAATAATTTGCTTGCTGAATTAGAAAGCATCCAAATCTCCTTTTCTTTTGGTCGTTTTTAAATCTACAAACTTATTTGCATTTTAAAAAACAAATTCATAATATTTTTACAAAAGTCTTGAACCATAAAAATTGAAATACATGCTGGATAATTACGGTAATTAAATATTTTACTAGCGTTCTTCCTTTTATTTAAACAAGTTTACATATTGAAATAAAATAAAATCACAAACGACCGCTTGGAAATAAACTATTTAACATGTGCAAATCTTATCTTGAATGTAACTTCTAAACACTCATTCCTTTGTATTGAAGATTATAATTAAAATGGACCTGGACAGAGTAAATTTCGTTATAATTTTTTATATGCAAACAACTTGCGTCTTCATATATTTGTATTCAAATTAACCATAAATGTCAATAATAAAAATATTTATGTTTCGTCATACAAATGTTATACAAAGATTGGGAAGAATTTATACAAAAGCTAGATCCTTTATTATAAAAAAAACGAGTAACGTGAATGCGGATGAAAAATATTTTGAAATAAAAGTTATTTGATTTTTATTCATTTAAAATATTGATCAAATCGGGAGTTAGCCATTATTTCTCTGTTTGATCAAGCATCTGGATATGTTATTTTATATATAAGAACTTGCATTATTTTCAAATAAATCCATTTTATTAATTTTGTATTAATTTCAATGTTTAGTTAACAAATTTGATTTCATTATATTAAATTTTGCTTTTTTGTAATTAAACTTATCTTGTAGTTAAACTTTTGTATTTAAAACCGATTGTTTTTATAAACCGAACCGTTTTGTATTTATTAACTAAACCAATACTTTATATAGATGTAAATATGTTTAATCTAAATTTGAATAAATGAATATGGTTGTATATAGTACAAAAAATATTTTAAATTCATCGTAGTTAGATGAAATATTCCAAATGTTAATTGAAAGTCGGAAAGTGAATTCCTATAGCTTGTTTTTATGTATTGTTTATATAATTAAGGAAAAAAAGTAATGAGTAGCAGTGTACACAGACGTTACATTACTCTCTAATTTTTAGGAAAAAATTTGAATCGACTTCAAAAAAGAGAAGGTTCAAAATTTGACCAGTGTCCTCTCGTTTTCTTGGACGTTTTATAAATTTTATAGGTTAACCTATTTAGATTACATCTGAAGTATAATATTTTACAGATAAACTTAATCAAAGCGTGAGAAGGCCACAAAATAATGGTATATTTCTAAAGAGTTGTGAGCATGTGTGCTTTTAAAAAATACTGCTAATTTTATTTTGCTACTCTTAATCATATCAAGTCAAGAAGTAAGCCAAAAAAATAGCTACTCGTGTGTTTTTAATGATGTTTAGTTAAATATGTATGCAGATGTTTGCGCTGCAACTTCGTTTATATTCATGTTATTAGGTTTCTAACTTTCTGGTGTAATGTTTTGAAAATATTAAATAAGTCTTCAAAAAGCTTTGTAAAAACGGGTAGTAGTCAGTAATCAGTGTAGAATCTATAAAAAAAACTACTCTCAAATATTGTGCATTTTTAACATATAATTCTAACAATCTTAAATACAAATACTATGTCTCGCCGATATTTTACCATTTGAACAACAAGAACAAGTTGATCATAGTACTCACATAATTTATACCTGAGGAAACTAATTTGTTAAGTGATAAATTGTCTATAGTACTAGAGACTATTATTTACGTAATTATTGATAATGAAAATATTTAACAGTTAAACATGGGACGTCCATATAAATAATAATCGGCTAAAACTTTTGAATATCCCAAACATTTCTTCGTTTGCAAACAGCTACCTACATAACTTTTAACTAACCCCGTTTGGAGATTTTCCTTGCATAGCAACTGGATACAATAACTCGAGCACAACTCAATCGTTTCAAATGTTTGTAATAAATTCTGCTTACTAATCGAATAAAACTCAGAAGAAGAAGGCTTTTTATAATTTGAGGGAAATTCAAGAATAAATTCATTCGGTGAGCATTATAACTTTTTCTTGTTTACATGTCAGTTCCGTGACACTGAATTCTGGAAAATATTTATTAACTAACTCCTTCATTTAACTTTTAATGTTATTTTTGTCTAATTTTTCTCCAGAAGGTTCGCCTTATCTCTAACATCACTTGGACTATATTTGAGGGTATCGGAAGAATCTAATAAAAATACAGTTTTTTAACGAAAAATGGCTTCAATCCAAAATAATGTATAAGTATATATATAAATATAAATATATTTAAATACATATTTATATATATATATATATATATATATATATATATATATATATATATATATATGTGTAATAAAGCTGTAAAATTAGCTCGCTCTCCATTGAAGATGTCTATGAAAAAAACGCGTTTAAAAAAGCAAAATTGAATGTATGTAGATGCATAAGGATAAACGTCGTTGTTGGTTGTTTTCCACGCGTAATTTTTGAATGTTTTATGTATTCAAGCTTACTTTGTTTTCCCTTTATTGTTGTTTTAAGAGTAGTAGTATTTTATTATCCTAAAGTTATTGTATTGTCATCGGTTCTTGATATGTATGCAAAATTTTAAATAATTAGAACACTTGGAAATAAGTGACATTTTATATATTATTTTAGTTTTTACTGTTTTAAAATAAACAATTTTTTATATTGTACTGACTGATCAAATTATTATATTGTCATCAAATTTTTCAAATTTCATGATGATACAACAATTAGAAATACATGAAATTTAATGTCGCACATTCCATTGCATAGTTAGTGACATATAAGTCAACATAATAAAACCGTGTTAAAATTAGGAATGACTTTATTCCCAGCTAGCTGTTGACGGTTAATTTTTTTTAACTCGATCAAGAATGTTTATTAACTTCACGAAATGTACAGGTTAAATGTTTTGTTGTTAAGTAAGCAATACGTAATTACAATATGAAATGAACTTTAGGGTTTAATTTTAGGTTTGTTTTTCCCTAGTTTCATCCTTTATCATGTACGGCCCACATCACGGGCACAATTCATTGTTAGTTGTATAATTTTATTCATTTTAAAACGAAGGAAAGACATTTGAGTTTTACTGTCTACATTTGAACACGTTATTTTGTTATTACATATATGTACGTACTAAAAATGTTGTGGAGCGGAAGCACAGAAGTAAAAATTCTCAAGGCAGAACTATCTCAGAACTGTTTCAGAACTATCAATTTTTCTGCGTTTTTCTATCGATTATGGACAAAATATTTCTTTATGATATAGGTATTTGTGACAGAAACTTAATTTTTTTAGTAATTAGTTACTACCAATTAGTTATTAGCTCATTCGGCATAAAAATATTTACATGCATATATGCCTTAACCAAAAAATTAATAAAAAATTAGATGTTCAAGACACTAACACTTGAAACTTATATATGAACGCCACTTAAAAAAGTTTGCACATGTTTTTTCCAGAATTTAAAAAACTTTTTTAATTCTTTCGGAAGATAAATTTCTTGTAGCTACCTTTACGTGAAAAAATAGACCTACATTGCTAAGTAAAAAATTATAATTTTTGTGAGTAATTAAAGAAATGAAAATTGAGGAAGAATATAATCAGGCTAAAGTCGTATTCAACAGAAAGAGCAATAAAATGAAGTTATCGTAACAGCTTCTTTGAGTATTGCTACTTGTGCCGGCCATACTAGCCTAAGTAGTTTTTCACTACTCTATCAATTCTTGCGCTTACGGTTACGCTACAGTATGATTTTCTTTCTTTAACGTGTTTTCAATTTTCCCAGGCTTTCAATGTTATAACTACCTTAATTAGTGTTATTACATTATTTAAATATTTTGGAAAATATAACGGAAAATTGAATTGTTTAAGGTTTTCATGTTTTAACTTCCAACACCATCATGTGTTCTCTCGGAGTGAGCTTGCTGTCGTATTTTTTTTTATGAAGAGACTATGCAGAAACAAATTACTCTTATGTTTACGCAAGACGTAACAACTCGAAAGTAGCAAGACTGTACAAGGCACATATAAAATGTGGAGGTGGGTCCAACCCGATCGGTTCTTTATCCACCGTATGATCGTAATGAAATATTGCTACTTGCGCCGGCTATACTAGCCTAACATGTGCTAAGCAGTAGGTGTGCTAAGTAGTAGAACCCCAAATCAAAAACTCTAAATATAACAAATAAATGGCATATTCCGGGAAGAGGGATATCAGTCATAAAACATAAATATATTGTAATCATTGGAATCTGAAAGTTGTGTTAGAAGATATTATATTGTAAGAAAATATTGAGATGCCAAGAAAAAAACGCAATCATTTTTTAATTTAATATTACAAGCCTAATTTCCAAGAAAATCGTGTCAATATTTGATTTGGACTACTAAATAGGCAGCTAAGTGACCACTTTCGAATCCTAAATTACGTAAACGGGGAGTCGAACAATGTTTACGATATAATTTATCTAAATTTCTAGCATTGTAATTTCTAGCATATACATTTACAAACTTGCAGAAACATGATATTTTAAAACAATGGCTTACCCTGTCATTATGTCATGAACGCCCGAAATTATATACGAGTAAACGAAACACTTCCCGGGAAAGGAATAATTCTGGGCCGACCCATAACTTAGACTCTGTGATTTCCCGACTTAAATCGAATTTAGTTTTCTGTATGGTGATACTACAAGGAGTTGATATTCTTTACAAAGTAGCAATTTGGAAGAATCGGAAAGAAATCTGAGGGAAAGTGAAGACACAATTACAAATAGTACAGCGGCATTGAGATATTTGAAGGATTTTTTTAAAAATTTTTAATTATCTACAAAAATTTTAATTTTTCACTTCTTGCTTTATGAGTACAATTTTAAGGTATAACTACAAATAATACCTTGAAATTGGTGAAAATAAAAAGAAAAGTTGTGAAAATAGGAAGAGTTTTAAAATTGATTCTAAATTAAAATTTATCTATAAATGAGCTTTTCTTTTAAATTTTTTCTTTTCAAATAATAAGTTGAAAATCAATTTTTTATCATAATTATTCACGGCACAAAGATACATGTTTTCTTTCGTAGTTGTAGTGTTGCTAAAAAAACACTAAATTTAATTTATAACTTAGAAACTATTAAAAATCTCTCAACATATTATACAATTGTATTTTAAGTGATTCAGATTATTTTACAGTTTCTAATAAAAAATTGCCAAAGACGATCGTTACCATATTTAAACAGGAAAAATTAAAAAAAAACAATTTATCGAATTTCACACACATCAAAACGTTGAAAACTTATGTGTCGTATTATATATGTATATTAGGGCTTTGTTTATTTCCGACGATTGCCAAATTTTGAACTTAAAATAATAGTTTTATTGTTCATGTATTTTTGGTTTCAATCGTTTTTTAATAACGCTTATTGTCAATAGACATATAATGTTTTTGATGTCCTGATGTAAACTGTTATTTATATTAAAGGATCATTTTCTTCTTCTTATAACAAAATTAGTCGGGTTCTTGATAAATGATTATAACTGGGAAGATTTCGAAAATATATTTTTCATTTATACTGTTTCGCCTAAAATATTTCTCTTATAACAAAGAGATAACTTTAAAGAAACTAAAAAATACAGCTAAAAGGGTTTTAAGACTTGAAAATTTGACTTAATTTCTTGTTTAGTTAATATATAAGCGACAAGATATAACAGCCATATAATTCGTATCTTCATAGGTAAAATAGTCTAAAATTTTAACACCAATTGTTGTAAATTTCGAGGCCTGAAATAATGAAAAAATATTAAAAAATATATCATATACAAGATCCTGGACATCAGAATGAGAATAATACATTAGCTTATTAAGCTAGAAATTATTACTGTCACCAAATATACCATATAATTTGAGAGTACCGGAAGAATCTAATAAAAAATGCAGTTTTTAATCGAAAAAAGGCTTCAATCCAAAATAATATATATGTATCACTGTATATATATATATATATATACATATATATATATATATATATATATATATATATGTATATGTATATATGTATATATATGTATATATATATATATATATATATATATATATATACATATATATATATGTCAAACCTGGGGAAAATTAATATTGAAGAAACAACGAAGGAATATCGTTGAAAATCTCTATCATACTCATTTCAAGAATAGTATTGCAGTCATGAATACTAAATTCGGCGTGCACCATTTGCGTGGAAAGATTGAGTCTGTGTTCTGAAAAGAAAAAAAAATGTTTTAGATTCGACACCCCAACGATCTTAACCACCTCTGCGAAAAATATATATATTTTTCAGAAGTTTGGCTTGGCTTGGAGAAGAATTTTTGTAAACCCAAATAATCATATAATAACTTGAATTTACTGTGATGACAAGGGAAAAAGAATATACTTTTTAAATATATTTGAAACTTTCCCATAAATCAAATATAAAAAAATCGTTTTCATTGAAATTTCGTATTATATAAAAAAATTATATAAATTTAAAAAAGTAATCATTTGTAGAAAAAAATTTTATTATTTACCAATCAAATCAATGATCATATGCGATAGAAAAAAAACGCATATCGTCTCAGAATTCAGCATACTAAAATTACCTATTATCGATATATTTTAAGATGAAAATTTTAAAAAAGTTAAATTTTGGAGACATAATTACATCAAAATTTATCGCATTTTAGCATTCTTAAAAGAATAACGAAAAATTAAATATGTCCTGCCCTTCCGTTAAGAAACTTGAATACTTATTCGGAATTAACGTAAAATGTAAGAAAGTTATTCGTAAATTGGTAAATGCAGGAATTCTGTTAATTAAAAGATTTTAAAGCAAGTAAACCAAACATATTCCATAAGAGTAGCTTTACTTCATTCTCACCCAGAATGATAGTGTTAAACACATATTTAGTTTATATGTAAAGGTTAAACTTTAAATTCCATCTAAACCTTATAAGAAACACTTAAGACCACAAACATTAAACAAAACTACATCTATTTTCTCTCTTTCTCTCTCTCTCTAACATAGCCATAGATAAAATAAATTCGGGATTCAAAATTATTACTAAAGGTACCGTGAATGCAAATACACACTCGTATAAGCTATTGTATAAATTAACATAACTATCATAAATTGGCAGAGTTTAATACGTGGGCAGGAGGAAAAGGGGGTGATACTAATAGGGTGCAAGGGAGAAAACATTAATTCAGAATTTTGAAGGGTACAACTTTTTGAGACGGAAGCTGAAAGCGTTTATTGACGGAACACTTCATATGTCGGGTTTAAATTAATTCCACAACTTAGCACCATATGTTGAAAATGAATATTCATAGAAATATACATTACGTTTAGTTATGTAGGTTGAGTAGGTTTGCAGAACGGTACCGCAACTATTGATTTTGTTTGAAGCATTTTAGATACCTTACATTTAAAATATTTTTTTAGATAATTTCAAGTAAGAAAACATATTATTTTACTTTAAATCTTATTCCAAAAAATCGTAAGTATTAAAAAAAGATTTATTATTTAAGGTTCAATGTTTAGTTTAGTAAAAGTATGTAAATCAAATTCACTGAATACAAAAACAATATTATTATAAATAAAAAAATGATACCGTGAACAATAATTAAAAATTTAAATATAATTTAAAATAAAATAAATTAAAACGTAATATTTTGTAATATATGTAATACTTGCAAGTTGTGGCACTAGGAATGAGTTATGAAAACAACAAAAATGTTATCCAACCTAACTTATATTAATAATAGTCATCTCCATCCCAACAGAAATTGCATAATTCAAATTAAATGGATTAAAAATACATAAACTATACATGGAATATAAATAAACGCTAATGTAGCTAAATGACTCTGAACGGAGTGCTTAAAGTTCCAAGGTCTGATTTAAAAGGTGTGGCTCTGTGCATTAAAGACGAGGTTTCAAAAATAACGAAGGTCATGATTGACATAGGCACATTTCAGTCTATCTAAAATATTCGACACTGGTTAGGAAGAATATGGTTTGTTTGGCAAAAAACACGTTGTAATCTTCCCTTCAAAATTACCCTGTTGTAGAAACATAATCTTTCCAGAAACTACATGCAATTAATGTAAATTAACTTTTAGTATAAAACGAAGTTCATTTTGCAATTAATTATTGCGAGTATATAATGTCCCCTTCTTAAAACTTGACCAATATTACTAAGTTTAATATAAATCTTAGTTCACAGCCTAAGTCCTTGTCATCTTTTTCCTATTCCTCCTCAAATAGTCTACTCATCCTTACACCACTTTTCATTCATTTTTACTTTTTCCTCGTCGTAAAATATTTGTTTGTATTTTAAATTTTACTATTATAACAATGTCACATAAGTGACACAACCAAAAGGATATAAAAGTATTATCATTCCCTTCGACAATAGCGGAAAGCCAAATTTTGGCAAGAGATAATATGATGATATGTATAAGTAGACATGGGAAATATATAAATATATCCGCCATTAAGATAAAGGTATATTTCAAATAAATAAATCAACGGTTGATTAAAAAGTAATGATTTGTCTGATAAAAGAACAACAGACGTTTTCAAAAGTCTTAACAAAATATTTTGGATTATGTGTTTAATATACCATTGGAAAGGATGGCTTTATGGAAGTAGTTGTCAAACTAGAATTATTTATTATTATAATTATGGAGTTTAGTCAGAATAGTGAGATACAAACGTGCACACCAGAATCGACAGCGGCGGAATAAACATGAAATTCAAAGACAAAATTGTAAAGGCTTGCTTCTGCCACGGCTCCTTGTAGAAAGTATCAATATAACCTGAGCATAAATTTATATACATATGTTCATTGTTAATTACTTTCTCTTACATAATAATCCAGCCATATATGTTAAATTAAAAGAGACTCTCAACTATTTAAGAGTCATATATGGATTTCTAAATACAAACTTCAAATAAATGATTTACAAAGAAAGCTTTAAACCATATTTATTGATTTTCAGCGGTGTCTGAAGTGAAGAACCTGAAGTTATGTGATTCCGGAGAGATAAGTATCCTTTCAATCATTATGAGCCTTTTTTTTTCTTACTGAACTCCTAAATTACTGAAGATTAAATAGAGTTTCAGAGGTTGAAAAAACGAGTTGCTATTATATTGGGCATATTTAATGTTTGGCCGCTTTTGAAAAGGGCATGTTACAAATTTCACTTGCAGATTATAGTGTTTTAAAATTCTTAATTTAATGACATTATCCTAGGAGAGTAATTTTACAATACTTGAAACTTGTTCAACAGACCAAAGTATTTGTGTTATTTCACTATTTTTGAATTTTTAAGCTCGCTTATTATACAGACCCAAAATCCATCATCAAGCGTTTCTTTTTTATTATGATTTAAATAAGTCCAAAGCGGAAATTAAGCTATAACCTATAAAGTCATTAAAAGTGGTTAACCTCATAATTCATTTACACTATTTACAAGTTCATATTTTCATATTACAAGTTTACATTTTTCAACAAAACGAATGCATTACTATGGGAAGCCACGACGTATTGGAGGAATTATCTAAACCAGTTATCCTCAACATTATGTAGGATTGATGGTTCTCATATTTTTGTTAAGCACGATTTCGTGTTAATAACGACCGACGGTAAAATATGCAATGCCTTGGTTAGTTCAAAAGTATCATGTATGCGGTTTTACTTTTTAAACTATGAATGGTAAATCAACTTTCCATGTATTCATTTTTACGAAAGTCTACCGTATATTAGCAAGTGTTTAGTTACAAAAAATGGCAAGCTGGTAGCCTAGCGATAAATATAATATGAAGCAACATTCAGAAATGATGATGCGGGAATTTCAAGCATATATGGACTTCATGTTACTACATGTTTATAACTGTGGACAAAATATGCGCATACTAATGAAATATTGCCTTCTTCCGACAAAAAATTACTGCCCGAGATTCCTTGAGTACTTTATCAAAAAGCGATTACGTCAATATTGTTCTCTAAATAATTTTTATAATTACGTTCAAATCTATAATTAACTCGTTTAAAAATATGCCTCGAAGTGATAAGTAAGTATTAAGAAATGTTTTCCGTTGCTGTTCTTAGGAAGATATCTGACTCATCTTAATAGTCGAATGATGACATTCAATAAGTTATTGATTGTTGCTGAATTAATACAAACATTTTTTTTCTATACTAAAGTGTAGTACTTTATGAGCCACATTCATAAGATACCAATTATCGGATTAGACATACTTTAATAACGATTATTCCTATTAACTCTATAAGGAGCCGTATGTATACAGCTCCTCATAAAGTTACTTTATTTTATTTAAGTGTGTTGATTTAGTTTAATTTAATAGTTTATGCTTTATTATATTACCTTTCATCTTAATCCCAATGTTCAATTCTAAACCACTAACACACAGGCAAGCACCCACTCATGTGTGACTGTATAACAGTCGCACGGTCTCGTTGGACTGATTTGTTAGTAACTCCTCATATTCACGAGAGCGTGCTTGCATGCAGACATGCAGGCAATCATGCGCTAATGCGTGACTGTGTATCAGTCGCAAGATCTCGTTGGACTAATTTGTTAGTAACCATTGGACTGATTCGTTAGTAACTCCTCATATTGTTAATAATAATTATTAGCCAAACAATACATCGTAATTTGCTATCCGCGCGCAGTGACACCAATACCAATCGACGGGTTTTCTATATAATTTTTTTATAATTTATTACTAGATAATTTTTTGTTCTTCTTGAACTGATTAAATAAATTCATTTTTAATTATTGACAAGATTTGACCCGTGACATCACTTTCTTAAAAAGGACAAACTTAGTAGCGTAATTTAAAAATAATTCTTGGAAACATATTGGATCTTGAATTTTAAAACTACTTAAGATTATGAACCTATCACTTTTTTTTTGTTTTATTAATAGGCATTTGTGCGATTCCCGGAAACATTTTTTAAATCAAATAATTGTATGTAGACTTATTACATAAATATACATTAAGGAACATGCGTAACGAAGAACATTTTTAACAAAATAATTACATTTTGGAGGAAAATATTCTATATTTAATTTCAAAATGCTGATAACGTGTATGCATATCGATGAAGATCGGTTAAATAGTAGAGGCGTGAAAATAAACAAAAATGATTTTAATTTTTTAATTTTTGCAATTCAAAATTGCAATAAATCAGAAATTAAAATCTATTAAACAAAATAAAGTCTCAATGTAATAAAAGTTTTAAAATATTAACCGGTTTGAAAATATCGAAAAAAATTGTTTCTCTTTTATTTGTTTGATGTCAGTAATTTTATTCAGATAATGATGTCGTCAAAATAAATGTAATAAAGTTGTCATATTTATTTATTCAAAATCATCTTAATAGTTTGAGAGTAGTTTTCGCTTAATAGAAAACAAATTGTGGGAGAGCGTTGGTGTAATTTAATTTGATAGATTTTTGATGGTCTTTTTGAATATTTGTGTCATTGGAATTTAATCTATATGATCTTCTTAAGCGTGTTTTGAGAGAAACTTACAGTACAACACGTATGCGTGTTCTATATATACATATACACACACACACACATATGTGTGTGTGTATATATATATATATATATATATATGCACACTCCTAATTAAAGAAAAAAACTAAAATTTTTCATCGCATATTAGTTTAGTCAAAATCCGTAACATCTGAATGGGAAAGGTTGTAATATTTTAAGAGAGCCACTCCACGCCATGCCACATATAAACGTGCTTGCACTGCACACAAATATATGAGCAAGGTTCATAATCACTACTATTAAAAAGATTGTCGCACCGTCTTCAAGCAGTTTTAACTAAGAACATAATATAAACAAAGTAAATTATACAATATTATTATATTAATCTTTAATATTATTAATATAATATAAAATATTAATATATTAATATTGTGACTACAGTTGCGGTGTTTGATATTCTCTCTAATAATTGAGTTTAAAAATAGTTTTTATAGTGCTTCTTATGATAATGATGCTCCAGTATCGATATATGTATCTCGAGACGTTTTTTTGATTTCACGCATAAAACAATGTGTAATAACCTCTTTCTAAGTAATGTTGTAATTTAACGAAAGCTAGGTCGTGGTAAAGAACATAAAGAAAGTAGAAATAATACTACATCATCTAGTATAATTTAATTGTGAATAAAGAATTTCTACAAAATTAACGCCAAATATATTCAATAATTGTGTGATAAATTTTCGTAAGTGAATTAGATATATCTACTGCTGACAATTTCCCTTAAATATTAACTTCACTATGTATCTTTCTAATTGTTTTTCATCTGTTGCTTTATAAGATAATAGATAAAAAAAATATTTTACCCTTCTTTTCAAATTTGTTTCAAGAAACTTTTTAGTGTGTTACAAATGTAACACGTTTTAAATTTTTCCATTTACATCACTCCATTTCATATTATATGCCATAAGACTAAAAAGAAAAAAATTGTTCTTAATTTTATATTTGGTTCCTACATTTTGTTTCAATGTTATATGAAACTTCCAGTTTCACCTTTTTTCTGTATCATACAGTCTTTGAAAAAAATAAATTTTAACGTATGAACAGTAAAAGATATTAAAATTACCTAAACCGTTTGAATTAAATAATTTCAATAAAATGTGCCTTCAAAACATAAACAAATTATAGTCATTCAGCATTTATATAACTATTTATAGATCATTTTCAACACTATTTTATATCCATAAACTTCCATACACTACGAAATTTCTGAACGTTTTTTAATTCGAAATTTGTAATGATCTAACTTAAAGTGCGTGAATGCATGTTTCATTTTCGTAACTTAAAAGGACTGAAAATTAAATAAAATTTGATTGAAAGGGAAAAGTGATGGAAAGGCATTTTAATAATATATTTATTAGGCCCGAGGTACTTAAGTTATATTTCATGATCATCATCTTAAAGGGAAGACAAAATATTGCAAAAACGTCTAAAAATAAAGAATATTCACGAATAAGCCAAGAGTTTATCATCAGATTATTAGATGGATATATTATCCTCTGTAGATAATTTAATACTAACAAACTTCTACAACCATTTCTAGTTCTTTTTTTAAAATTAATTCCACTTGCATAGTTTCCTTTTTATTCCTTTTTATTAGAAATGTTTTCGTTTCATTATTTATTCAAGACAATGTATGACACATGGAGATGCGCAGACAAGCAAAGTAAATTTCAATTACATAACTTTGAAATCAATTGGATAAAATTAGCCTGCTAAAAACTACCTAAACCCTTCTATGTCTAAATCTGGATCTAATTGCAGGCGTAAACATTTCTGCCGTTCTGAACAGCTAAATAATAAGTGTCATGGTATTATATATATTGGTATTACATACATTTGTAACCTCATGTCTTTTTACCAGTAGCTAAGAATTTTATAGGCATATTTTTACCCTCTAACAATTCAGCGTGTATTTAAATAGAATCACCGGTGAAATTATTGAGAAAAAAATTATTGGAAACTTCAATCGTTCAAGTTTTTCCTGTAATTTATTGATTGTAAAAAATATTGAGATTAAAACAGAAATAATTTGATTCCTTATAAGCGTGACAAAATTGACCCTTTCTGAGGTCTAGATTACGAGGAGACATCCCCAAAGTTTAATTGAAAAATACAAACAACTTCATTGTCATTGGTTTACAAAATATCCATACTTCCATATTATTTCAAGCCTCTTTGATAAAGATTTAATATTTTATAATTCAACAAAATAGTAATTTATTAGTACACTATTACTCCTTTTTTGTATTGCATTTTCAAATTGAATTTTTAACTTTTGGTATTGCATTTTCAGATTGGTTGACTGAAATATCCTGTTAAATTGCCATAACGTGTGAAAAGAATGATTGGTTAGAAAATTACGTGTCTCAAAATGAATATCCCAATGCTGCGAATTTGTCTTCATTTATTAGGAACTTCAGTCAATTATTCCTTACAACTTCTTTGGTCAAGCGTTTGATTAACTTTAAGTAATTAAATCATAACATAAACCTAAATAGTGGAAGACATTTGAAAGAATTATTTCTTTCAAGACAGTCTAGTTTTTATTAACTTGTTGTGTATTTTATGTTGTATTAAAAATGTAAAAAATGATAGGCTGTAAATTTTTAAACCTCCATTGCTATGTTTTGTTTGTTTTTACATATTATTTTTTTTCTTCAAATATATCATATACATCTCATTTAAAATCTTCTTCCACTTGCTCAAAGAAATGTTTCTTCTTTTTAAAAAATTAATATCTAAATTATTTTTTTTATTTTTATTCTAAGATGCATCTTGACTTTCTAATTTCAATAAATTTACTGACCACTGCCTACAAAGAAATTCAAACTTTGTCTAATTTATTTATGTTTTTAGTTAGTATATATTTTTAACACATACGTACATCAATCACTATGCTTCGTGCTATTTAACCTATGGATAAATATAGACAGATCTTTTAGTAGTTTCGTTGAGTATTACTACGGTAACCATATCAGTCCTTGTCGGTTACTTCCGATCTCAAACCAAATAAATCATACATACTGGTATATATTTTGCACAAAATAAGTAATTTTTTGATCTCAAACCGAAATATTTGGAATTATTTTTGAAAAAGATTTTATTTCAAGAGAGCCTCCTTAAATCTACAGGTGAGAAATTTTTTTCAACAAAAATATTTAAACTTGCATATTAAATATTCTACAAAATTGCACCTATTTACAAAAGTGGCTTAAATGTTTTTTTTTATCGATGCGTGTGAAATCTCACGGAAAAGAGCTCCGAGAATAAAAACGTATTTAAAAACTTTTTATTAAAATGTGGAGGTTCCTTAATCTTATTAATTTTATTGTTGTTATATCTATTTAAACAACAAATCTTAGGATTACCACATCTTATCAGCTCAAACGTAAAATTTGTAAAATATTAGCCATTGAAAATCTACGGTTTTAACTGCATTTCAAGCTATGAGTAATACGGTTTGTTAGTTATGGCGATAATCTACGATACCACTTTAAAATATAATGTAAATAAGTATCAACATAATATGTTTAAATATAGATTTATTATTTAATATATTGAGTACATGTGGTTATACATCTTGTAAATAAGAAACGTTCCTTTATTTAAATATACATTATGAATACAGGTAAATTAAAAGGAGTTTTTGTTATTAAAATAGGCTATATATCTGATGCTACAGTAAGCACGCACAAAGATTGCAATATGTTCGTATAGCTTGTATGCAAATACGTCCTTACCGACACACGATATGTTATGAATATCTTTGTTGTAGTTTTTTACTGAACAACATTTCAGACCAAGACCCTTTCATTAGTGTTTATTTGTCACAGAGACTTTTGTGTGACGGATTGGGTTGCGAACTTTTATTGAATCTAAACAGATACTTCCTTATTCTTGGGCAGAAAAGGTAATAATTTACTTCGACCGATATAAAATTGACGATTGAATGTGATAATTTACATTTTAAATAATTCTAAAGACATGTTGGTGTAATTTTTAATAATGTAGCTGCGTTCCCTAGAAGAAAATTGATGTTAATTTCAGAAATTGCTTCCTGCTTAAATAAATAGAAAGAACAGAAGTTAGTTTCGAGATATAACATAACTAAAATGGAAATCTCCCCGGGTACCTATATACTTTTTTCCTATAAATTTTTCTCAATTTATTTATTCATTCAAGGCATATAGTATATAAGACAGAAAAAACTTGAAAGTTCCTCACTTTCAAGTTTGTTTTTGTCTTATATAATTTTATATATTATCACCTTTAAAATTGCCGAATAATATGTGCTTTGAAGTCTTTATTTGCATTTTGTATTATATTGGATTCTCAATAAGTATTTTTAATCAGCACATACTTACGATTGAGATACAATCGATACAATCGATTTGAGACTCTCCTCCTTTTTTCAAAGTCTACTATAAAATGACTATTCGAAAATACCGTTACCATTCGAAAATACTGTTTTATATAACAAATCAAATTAAAATGCCGTTTTTAGTTTATTATTAAGGATCTCAAGTAGAGACTGTGTCATTTAACTTTGAGTTTTAAATTTTCAATTCTGATGTGTGGGAATACTGTCTGCATAAATCGTGAGACTTGAGAATCCGATGTTCTGGGATTAGTAATTTAATGACTATCGTTAAGCTTGGCGTTCCAACTCCTTAGTTCTGAGAGTGCAGGTATACTGTCTGCTTAATTTGTTAAACTTCAAGATCTGCTTTGTCAAATTATATGGATATTAAGCAGAGACTCTGCCATTAGACTTTGGATCACAACTACTTAGTCTTGACGCTTTAAGAGTATTGCCTGAATAAAATATGAGAATTGAGAATCTGCCTTTTTTGAATTAGTACTGTGGATTTCAAACAGATACTCTGTCATTAAACTTCGGGTTCGAACTTCTCAGTCGTGATATTGAAGGAGTACCGTTTGCCTAAATCGTATGATTTAAGGATCTGCTGTTTTTAAAGTAATATTTTGGGGTTTAAACAAAGACTTTATCATTAAATATCAGGTTTCAACTTTTTGGTACCGATACTATAATAGCATTGCCGGCCTAAACAATGAAATTTGGGAATCTACTATTTAACTACAATAAACATATTACCTATGTGAGGATATTGCCAGCTTAAATCGTGAGACTTGTAGATCTGCTGTTTTGAAATTAGTATTATGGGCCTCAAGCAGAGACTCGGTCATTGAACACCATATTCCTATTATTCAAACTTATAATGCAATAAAAACGTCCATTTTGTGTATGTTAAATCATATCTCCAGTGTTGATCTTCCAATTTGAATTATTAATTTTTTATTTTAATGGTCCGAGCGTGGTATCATAAAAATTGCATAGAACTTGAGCATAAAAATTGAAGATACATCATAGTATGCCTCAAAAAAGGGCAATCAACGTGCCATGATTGAGTGTGGGTGATACAGGTCAAAAGATAACTTATCGTTATCATTTGATACTACATATTTCATTTTTTTAAATGTTGACACGACTAAAGACGGCGTAAATTTACCCTTTAGCAAAATAATGATATAATAATAGAGCAATAAGATGGTGACAGGAATTGAGTTTATTCCTCATCAGTAAAGAGGTCTTACTAAGCAGGTAAACGTATGGATAGGTATATATGCTTGAAGTACTTCGGTGAGGCCAAAAGAGGGAATGTGATTTATATGTATGCCTACATATATACATATTTATATATATATATATATATATATATATATATAAATATATATATATATATATATATATATATATATATATATATATATATATACATATATATGTGTGTTAAGAATACACAACAAACATCTATTCCGATTTCATAAAGTCAAATATAATTGATAATAAATTGGTCATACATTTCCAAAAAATTTCGTCAGTCATTCGAGATTTTATTGAAAATTATTATCTTCTTTCGAAACTGTGAATGTTACATGATTTTAAAAGTCTTTGTAAATTGAGTCTTTGTTAATTGCGTTTTATATTGAGTTCTTTTAAATAAAAAGAAGTGCGGTGAAATATCTACTTTCCACGTAATGTGAATTGTATAATTTTTGAGAGCCATTTTTATCAAAACTAAACTATAAATCATTTTTCTTTTTTTCGAAATTTTAATATGTTATTTTACATTGGCTTTGTGTTTTAGAAAAATCACCCGACGCATTTTACAAAAAAATTAAGTGTGGTGAAATTAGAACTTTTCCTGCGATGTCAATTGTATAATTTTTGAGATCGATTTTAACAAAAACTAAACAATAAATATTTTTTTATTTGATCAAAATGTTAATGTAATACTGACTTAGTTTTTTAGACAAATCGCTCGACGGGTTTTTTTTAATTATATCAAAAGTGTGGTGAAATAACCACTTTTTCTTTAATGTCAATTGTACAATTTTTGAGAGTAATTTTTATCAAAACTAAACAGTAAATTATTTTTAAGTTTTAAAATAAGCTAAATATTTATAGTTTAAATAATATACTAACAATTCAGCAATTTTCTTCAACAACGCGTTTTACACGACAACTACATTGACGCAAGAAATATTACGTGAATTTGTGTTAATGTCCTTTCCAAAAATTGTTATTTTCTTCACTACGAGTTTGTTTGACTGTTATTATAATAGATTTTTAAACAATCTGATCTGAAACTGTTCAAGAATTGTGTTCAAATTATAGTGCACATAGTCAATACAGGTTTTTTTTTAAATATGGTTTTTGGACAAAAATCAAAGTCGGTTTCGATATGGAATATATTAATTAATGAAATTTCCTTAAATGTAAGATAGGATAACTTAAATACAAATGTTATTTACAGAATACATATAGTTAACATAGCCCACAGTCCGACTATACATTTTTTTTTATAATTTGTGACTAAATAATCACATATATTATTTAAAAGTTCATTTATTTATCCTATGGAAACTGCAATAGTGACAAAACTCAAAAATTGTGAATATCGCATGTTGATAGGGTAAGAAATTACTCATTTATAGCGCCCATATTTATAATTTTAAAGTGGAATATTTCGGATTGAATAATTTTGGTGAGGATAATCCTAAATTATGCAGGTTTTGTATTTTTAGTTCTAACAGTGTCCTTGCCAACCTAATACACGATAACTTTTATGTTTGCAGTAATTTTAATTCAATGAAGATTTTGTGTTTTTAGTACAGATGATATATTTTATTATGTTGGTTTAATGAGTTCTTGATATGATGCAAACAAAAATCAATGGTGCTTACCATTTTATCTGTCGTGTATTCAATTATAGCTTTGACCATGAATGGCTTGGATACCTCACAATAATATAATATGTGCTGCTTCATATATCTCACTCAAGACTGAAAACTGTTGTTATAATTTGGTAATAAATGTATATTACATGTAAAATATTAAAATGTCATATCCGTTGCGTCATATATAGGAGAGTAATAAACCTACAGGATGCAATTATAAGCTATATAATATTTGTGTTACAAAATGTTGTGTGTTTGTGTAACAAAACTATATATTAAATTGACGTAATATGGGGATATAACTATGACAGTAAATTTTTTATTTTTCATGTAATATTTTAATAAATATTGTTCCAATAAATCAACATTTCAAAAAATTGCAGAAAACATTTTGGTTAACTTTTTATTTATATTTCCCTAATACGCTATGAATATAATTTTTTCTGTATTAAATTTTGAAATCAACATTCTTATTTGCTATATTTTTTATTTAGTATATTTTTATAGATTGAACCTCAACGCTACACTATATATATACATATATATATATATATATATATACATACATATATATATATATATATATATTGTATTCGTGAGAACTTGTTGCAGTTGTAACTATATTTAATTTTTTTGGCAAAAAATAGAAATAAATAATAGAATTCATAATATTCCGAGTTTCTCAGAAACGACATATTATATTTCACATGATTTAATACACGTAAAATTTGGTGATAAATTACACACATACCAAGAATTTATGGTACATTAGAATACTGTCTGAAAATAAAAAATAACTCCCACACACCACAGATTCTGAGGAACATCCCTTTTGTCTTTTGCCTTAATACGTAGGATACATTCAAGCAGAGATTAAGAAGAATTATTCAAGCAGAGATTAAGTTATCTCTATGCAATTTTAGCACCAAGAGTGATTCTAGCATTTTTCTATGTACCTAAAGCTTATCAACTTTCTTTCATTGATTAATATATTCCACATCGAAACCGACTTCTGTTTTTTTCTAAAAACCATATTTAAAAAAAAACCTGTATTGACTATGCGTATTATAATTTAAACACAATTATTTAACAATTTTAAAAGAGCAGAAAGTTCTCGCTTTAAGGCATATGAATTTTTTTGTGTTAATATAGCCCTAATTCCAAGAACAATTTCCTTAACATTTTTTTGTTTGAAAAATTGTTTCCGATAAGTTCCATGTAAATACGTTTACAAACTTTTGTTGTACGACGGAGATATCTTATGGAACTCCTCAGCGGCTAAAGGAATTTAATATCGAGTTTGAAGTAACTTCACCTGTTTTTATAAATAATTTAATCACAGATTGTGGCCAAGGTCTGTTGATGGAAATGGAAGGTGGTGACACAACTCGTCATCGATGTATAGCAGGCTCATCAAATTTGGTCTCGTTTTACTTATTTTGTCGAGTAGTTTGGTCACAAATGTTATTTGATAACAAATGATGACTTTGTCACAAACAATTTTAACGATGAAGTCAGAATAAAAAGATATCAAGAACTCCTTGATCGTGGAGAAAATTTATCATGTCTGCTGTCTTTTGACTTTTATTAACGAGTATTTTGGCCACAAGTTGTGGCCAGGGTCCGATGATAGAGCCAAATAGAGCTAGACGATAGAGGAGACAGCAACAATAATTGTTCAATAATGAAAAATTACTATGCTGTAAAATAATGAAAAAGTACTCGTTGACACTGAGTGGCCAGATTCTGGTGATGAAATTAGAAGGTGGTGAACGGAACTCTACGATGGCAAGGAGCGGTTCATCCACTTTAGATTGTTCGACTTTTTCTTCCTTTAGTCACAAGTTTCATTTTTCAATGATGAGCTGTAGAGTCATAGGGTTTTGACTTTTCTTGATGTAAATAAGAAAATAACAAAATAAACAGATAAGTAAGTACATATAGGTACATATAAAGTTATGAAGCTACTAAGATATCAACAGATAGATATGGAAATAAATATATATACGAAGAGGCATGTAACAACTAAGATACTTACAAGTGTTTACAAACGGGTAAAGGAGCTAGAATATTAGCAGGTTGGTAGGTAAGATATTCTGCGTAACAATTACTAAAATGAAAAAGAAACTTTAAAAAAAAATTAACCCACTTCATGTAACCACTAAATATAAATATTATTTCTGAAATAAAATATTATTTCTAAAATATTATTTACGCGATAAAATATTATTTCTGAACATAAAGAAATTTTGAAAATTCTGCTGCTGTTAGAGATTTTTGGAGTCAATGCCAAGTTGAATTTAGACACACACATATATACAAATACTATGTGTGTGTATATATATATATATGTGTGTGTGTGTGTGTGTGTGTGTGTGTGTATACGTAAAAGGTTCATTTAAATCTTAAAATAAAATATTTTATACATTTCTACGACTTTCCTAAAGAAGTTTAAGCTAAAAACTTATTAGTAAACCGGTTTAGTTTCAATATTTTCACTTTTTAATATCCGTGACTAATAAAATTATGATTAGCATCTTAAAGAGAAGCTATAAGAAATAGAAATGGGTATGACTTTTCTATATATTGTATATAGCGAAACGTGCTGTTTCATTATTGTAATGTTTCTAAGAATATATATATACATGAACCGAAAGTTCAATACAAATGTAGCGTGTAAAAACCTATGGTCGATCATAACAAACATAATTCAAGAGATATTGTATGAAAGGATTATAAATTAAACATTGTACACAAAATGAAAAAAACTTTAAAGTTACATAAATTTAGAAGTGGCTTTTAAACAACAAACTTAATATATGAATATACCTTTATAGACCCGGACCAACTAAAGTTGTAAGAAATAAAGAACTTACCGAACGTAAGGATATTTATCAGTGTTGGAAGATTTTGTCTTTGCACATAATTCTGTTTCAGTTCCTAAGGGATTTCCTACATAGTACATGTATAATGAAATGATTTTTATTTCTTTTAATAAGGCCTGTTATATCGAAAAATCTTCAGTGGTTTCTAGATGCCAGTAGAATGATATAATATTGAAGCTAAAATTGAGGAATATTACAGATTACTTTTTCCATCATTCTTCCATTTGCTAATGATAGTTATCAACAATTAACCATTTCATGGCTACTTACAAAATGTTTTATATGAGTTCTTTCAATGTTTTTTTTGTAAAATTACGTTTTCCGAATACTTGTATTTTCTTTAATAAGGAATTGCTGACAGCTCTTTATTACTGGTATTTCTGTGTAATTGATATAAGATTTAAACTTGCTGCAAAATCGTATTGTTCATGTTTTCTTATAATTTCATAACTTTTATTAAAAATATAATGTATGTGTGTATATATATATATATATATATATATATATATATATATATATATATATATATATATATATATATTGTATTTTTAGTTTATTTCTCACTTTATTTCATATCTTATTTTTATGTAATAATATTAAAGAAATATAAATTGTGGCGTGTTGAGTAAATCACATGTTTATAGCCTGACGGCGCGGCCCATCACGGAGTCCCGTGTTCGATTCTCGGTCGCTGGTCGGACGATGCCGAAGTGATGTTTGTATCAATATCAACAGAGCGAGAAGGTATGCATTGTGATCACCAAGCCGCACGCCGAGTGTGGCGACTTACTTCCGCTTACAATTAGCGCATTTTTAGTATTCATCAGTAGACAAACACTGCTTCTTCATTTTATTTGAATAAACATGTTTCGCACTCTAAATTCTAATTTATTGGTATTATTATCGTGGCCCCGTTATTTTGGTCAGCAATGCAGATGACACATTTCTTGTAACTTTAATATAACGTATTAATGATTAAGCAAGAAAAATGTATCCAAATATATTAGTTTTGTAGCTTTACTAAAGACGCCTTGTAGACTCAAATTTTGTGAAGGAAAAATATTAATGACCATTTCTAATCTTTGGATTCGTGAAATGTGGAGTTACATAACTTTTTTAAATGATTTAATTTAACCAATTTTCTCTTTACGGTTTCGTTAGGGTCTTGAATGAAAGAGTTTTGATGTTGGACATCAAGAGACAGACGGGCAAGAGGATATGAAAAGAAGAGTACCGTCCATTTCCATTTTTTCCATTTAGATACGGAACCCTAAAAATAATATACTTGTATAATTAAGAGTTGGATTATTAAATCTAAAGAGCAAATTGATATATACATATATATATATATATATATATATATATATATATATATATATATATATATATATACATAATATATCTGCATGTTAAAGGTATTTCTTTGTTGTTAATTTACTTAAACGAAAGGAAAATTCGACGAAACATTTTTATAAATAGTCAAAGTAAAATAAATAGTCAAAAAAAAAAGTAAATCACTTTGTAAATATTATTTTTTAGAAAAATCTGATCAAATTTCTATATTTTTTAATGTACGGAATATATTTATTAATGTATTTTGATAAAGCTAATAATATTTGAGGAAATTGTGAATTTCAAATATTTATTGCTTCTTATTAGTTGTTTTTAGAGAATTCGAAGTCACAGTGGAAATAATTTCTCAAAAACCTATATTTTAGCAAGAACTATGCAAAAAAAACATTAAGCAAAAGGCTCAATAAGAACAAATAAACTATTTTTTTTGCTCTTAATTTAATATGTAACTGTGTCACTCTATTTAATATATTACGCTTTAATTTTCTCAATTATATTTAAAAAAAATTAATATTTATTAACATTCATTATTTTAATAATCTATTTTGGAATTAAACTTTAAAAATATAAGACAGTTTATATTAATTATTATTATTTATTATTTTCTTATAGGTGTATTTAATTAAAAGGTGAATTTTATCTCCCAATCTCTTTTACATTTAACATCGTAATAATAATACGCCTAACAGTGCAATGTGTTTTGGTTGGGGATATTATCAATTCCACGAGAGTGAGAGAAAAAGAGAGAGAGAGAGAGCGAAAGAGAGAGAGAGAGAGAGAATTCCTAAAACATGAACAAAAATATTTCTGATATTCCAAGGTATGCATAACAGTAAGTATGTAACTGACTTTTATAGCAATATATTTTCCGTACACTGTTCACTAATCGCAATAAAATCTTACATTGAATTATGGAGTGTGAACCCAAGAAAAGTATTTATTTTGCTAACCCGAATCGAGACGCGTTGCTGTCAGTTATAATAACAGGCAGACTAACGGATACAAGGATCCTACGTTATTCTCGTAAAAAGGATAAGGCGGTTCATATATTGACATCGGTTTTGTTGACTAAGAATGAAGATGTAAGATTGACGACATTGATCAAGAGAGATCTTGAGGGTTTCAGATTTTCTTTATTTCTGTATTTTCTATTATAAACTGTTCTAGTAAGTCTCCGTTAGAAATATTTTCAGGTCAAGGTAGTCTGAGTATGTATTTAAGGCAGCGATTGCGGCATTATATACAGTCGGTACCAATTTGAACTTTTCTAGATTGACGTAGTCTCGGAACCTTAGCATGAGCCCGATACATACATATACATTTTATAATTAATAATAAAATGTACGGGTTTCGGGTCATTAAGAGGCTTGTAAATATCCTGAAAAATATTATTCATCTTTCTGGTCTTTTTTCTCAGCCAATATTAAAACCTAATATTGAGGTAATTCATCTTTGTTGTTAGTAATAATTAGATATATTTTATTTAAAATGCAAACATTTTTTGGAGGGTCCGATTAATAAATACAGGATTTCGCAATGCGGTGTCAATTTAATAGAAAAACTTTTTTACTGCTCATTCAATTGTCTTAAAATAATATTTCGCAGATTTAATTTGACTAGGTGCATCACTGAAATTAAAATGTAAAAATTTTTGAAACATTTAAGATTTCCTAAAAAATTTAATTTTTTAACTCGAAACCAACTTGAACTTTTCCAGTTTTAATGAATCATGCAGTAAAAATGATACTTGAATAATGAACAGGATTGTCAGAGTATCGTGATATTATTATGATTTATGTGATTTCTATAAGCTTAATAATTTGGCTTATGTTGTAGAAATATACTTTTATGCAGTTTGTTTGATCTTGTCGATTATCAATAATATACACTTTATATTATTTTTTTTACTTACTCCACTTAAAAAAAATATCACGTAACAATATATTTATTGGGTTGAAGCCACTTTCTTGCGAGTGTAAAAATGTATTAAAACTAATTAGTCAGTCGGAAGTGTTATTTTGTCAGCACTTCTATAAAGAGCCCTAACTTTATGGTGAATGTTAAAAATCGATGGATGTTTTGAATATTGTTTGCTGGAACCGTAACCCAATAGACTGATTATAGGTAAACCTATAATAATTTTTAATTCATCTTTTATATCCTGCTAAGTTTTGTTAATTACTCATCTAGGTTATTAAATAAACTTGTTTTATACGTGGTCCCAGATATTACAGAAAATATTTATGATTAAAATGTTTGATTCGTCTCATGACTTCGTGAATGATTTAGCAATTTGGATACCAAGTAAAATATTCATGGTTAAATTATTGGGTACTAAGTGCTCTATTTTGCAGTTAGTACTTAATTTTAAATACGTTTACTAAATGGAGCCCATATGCAAGTATTCATTAAATAAAATCTTTGGAATATTTTATTAGGGGTAAGAGAAATCTCAATATTCTTATTCAATTATTATTAAAAGATCAATTAATTTTCTGATAAAAAACCAGAGTGATTTTTATTTTTTTTTTCATATCATTCAACATTAATTTTTTTATGTAGAATTCTTTATGAAATAATTTTTTTACAATTATTTTATTTTACAATTATACTATTTTTTAATCGATTTTGGCTGTGTTAAAGTTTGTAAGTAATCGACACAATGACTTGAAATCGTCAAGATATCAATAAAACAAAATATATTATGTTATGTTCTGATCGATTTTTAATCTAAACATCTAAAACTGAAAGCAAAACTCAAGTAAGAAATGGAACTGCTATAATATGTAATGTAGAGAAAACTGACCGTACATAACAAATGCATTACATAGTAATTTAAATGCTTTAGGAGATATCTTCGTGTGCAGAAGTGTAAGGGTGTGCATTCCGCGTGCAGGAATTATCTAGAATGTCAGCAATAGATACTCCTTTTGTTATAAACAATTAAATATTTATAAAATTGCTGTTATGTATTTTAGTAAACCCGAGCAACGCCGAGATGGATCACAGTTTAGACATTCTGATTGAAATTTATTTAGATGTCTATTTTTCGTAACGAATTTCGCGTAAATTGAATATATTAAATGTATGCATTATTTCAATTAAATATCTATTATATTCTAATTTAAGATCTTTTCAAATCATTCATCTTTGTATTTACTCAAAATTCAAAAAGATTATAATGTGTATATGCTGTAAGAAATAGATAACATTTAGAGGTCGGTACTTACTATGTGTTGATGTAATGAACCAATATTTAAACTTTTGAATTGTACTTCGACAAGAAATAACATAATCATGTCCTAGGTATTAAATGTATAAACCTCCTTCAAGCTTTGCTTAAGTAGCAAAAAGCGCTCGCGAATTATATTCCACCCGGCGTTTCCAAACCGTTTTTGTTTACAAGGCTATAGCGACCGTCTAATTAAATTTAAACTACAACACTGTCATTGCAAAATACAGAACTCCCTGGCTAAGGATATTAATCAAGTGCCTTAATGAATGTAAACCCAAGTAACAAAAGGGTATTCCGTTCAAATTATGCATTAAATTTTAGGTTGTGCAGAGGGTCTGATAATAATAATAATAATTCATCGTTACGGTTATAGCCGGACTAAGTTTAACCGTCTACACTGACGTAGATATTTTTGTAAATTATGAGATTTATTGGAAAAAATTAGATATGATTTTATTCATAAAATATGAGAAATTTAATGACGATCTATACATATATAAAATTTAATAATGGGATACCCATTATTAGCTATTAATGGTTATTAGAATGCATTATTCTACATTCAATGTATTTTTTTAAAAACGACCACAAAAATATTATAAAACAACTTGAGATGTAGGATCATAAATTATTTTATTTACCGCGGAGGGTAAACGGCAGGCACAATCAATATGAACATGTATTATCATACATTTTTTAAAGATTTACAAATTTTTCTACGTCATTTCGAGACTTCAAACTAATGTCATTTTAGCAGAATATTAATATTTATTGTACAATTGGAGTTTTTTTCAGATGCAATAATAATAGATGTAGATAAAATTTAATCAGTTAGAACTATTATGGTGGTAGATCTAAATATTTCGAGACTTAATTTTCAAAGCTTCAATATAGTTTTTCATACATATAAATCATGCATTAGTAAATTATATATTTCCATTAATTGCATTCATTTCGTTTTAACCGTATTCACCTAAAATAAATAATTTTCACGAATAATAATTTTAGCACAACTTCTAACATTTGTCAGCGTCACGGATTATAGCAACGCTCCTTACGATTTTGTTATGTTTAGATACATCTGAATCCATAACTTATTTATTTCGCAATATCACAATAAAATTTTATTGTAGCGAGGCACTTCAGTATGAACAAAATATAAGGGACTAAATCAGCGACACGACCGAGTGTCCTGACATACTGTCATTTCTCGAGTATCTCCATATGTCTTCGATCGGTTTTCGCCTCTTTCTTATTATATATGCATTCTCAACTACAACTAATACCATGCAAAATGAATGTTACTCGCGTTACCAGAATGTTATGAATTTTTGAAGTGATTCATGATTGAAATGAATTATTTAATTTCCCATGGTTGGATTATTATTTAATTTCCCATAGTTGGATTTTTTGACTATAATATCGATTATTGTTTTGTAATAAAAATATTTTTATTTTTTTAAAATTTGACTTCAATGGAAAATAGCATAACATCACCTGGAAATTTTACTTCAGAGACCAGAACCAGCAAGATAATTTTAAAAAATCCGTTAGGCTTCCATGGAACACCGTTAGGCTTTGCATAGGATTATGAATTTGGAAAAAAATCATTGAAACAGTTTTTGAGAAAATATAAATGTTTCTTCTTTATTTCCATAAAGTAATCTAAATTTAGAGGATAGGAAATAATTTTTAAAAAAGATAATTGTATAAACGTATCGAAAATGACAAAATATCAAAATCATCTTAACCCGTTCATGTGCATCGTTAGATTTTTGGACAAAACACACAAAAACAAGCGAACGCAAGTATACACGCCTTCTTATACAGACTATATAGAGATGAAACAAAGCAAATAATAATTCGGTATTCCATATTCACATAATTTAAATGGCTTATAAAATCTCTATTACCGCGTGGTAAAATTTATCTCAAAAGGAGTTTCATTAATTTTGCGAAGGATCAGTTTTATTATCACGTGTATCCCTATTTTATTAATTGCGCTTCTAAGTCAAGAACGAGTTTAATTTCATTAAATATACTGCAGTACATTGTAACGCAGATTAATAAACATTATGTACTCAATTTTCCGTTGAGCAGAACGAGACAAAATTTGTAAAAGCGGGCGAAAATTCTTGATGATCGCTTTAATACATGATGTGGAATATTTAATCACCCTTGGAGCTGATGTTATGTAAATGAAAATATGTAGGGTTGCTGAATATTTTTTTACATTTTATGTGCATTCATTATGTTGATTTAAGTCTATTTTCCTTTCCTTGTTTGATGTAAACGATGTCTAATAAAAATGTTGTATCATAAAGGGTTAGGAATCATTAAGTGGCTGGACAATACAGAATTTATGTTTTTTAATATTAAGAAATTTAGCAATAATTTCGCTTGCACTTGTAAATAAAAAATATTGATGACATTGATTTCTTTAAGTACCTCCTTAGGCACTCTTTGGTATCCCATTTGTTGCTCTTGGTCCATTATTCGCGTCTCTAATCTTCTGAGTCTTGATTTTTGTCACTTTTGGAGGGTTCTTCTAACGGATAAAAATTCCGCTTTAGTTTGTGTTGTTAAAATTCCATTATTATAATTTATTCCCTAGATTTTTCCACTACATTAGGCTAGATAGATTTTTATTACTTCTAGTCAGGAGACCAAAATTCTATGTCGTAGAAAATTATATTTTATAATAATTTTGTACACCAAAAAACTTTAGTTAACTGGTGATGAGAAATAATAAATAAGATTTTTAAAATATTGGGATGACTTTAAAAATTGTTCGTGTTTTTGCGTCTAAAAGTACTTCAACGCAAAAAGTGTTGCACGCGTGTTGATAACATGCGTGCAAGATTTTGATTTCGTTTGGTATAGTTCAGCATGTACATATGAAAAAATTATTTGACCTAAAACCAAGAAAATTTTTTACATATAATTTATGTTTTGTTCTATTTCAAAAAAGACAAGAATTTTTGCTGATGCGAAATAAAATGGCTACGACCAGGATACCATTGATACCACCACTTGCCGTGAGTGGTTCAGAGAATTTGTAAAATATAATTTTGATCTCAGTGTACACAATGTCCTCAATGTAATAACCACGAAATATTGACGTTAATTGAAAATCATAAGCGCATTAAAATTAACAATTCGAAAAATCAGGCAAATGCTCGAAATTAAGTAATTCATAATGTCAAGGTAATTACGTCAGTTTGAAGTGGTTAGCATGGCTAATATACGGGATTATTCACAGAGAAAAATTGTATTTCTTACAATTTACTATTTAACAATAACGAAGGAATTTTCTTAAGCGAATGATCACAGGTGATGAAAAATGTATTTTTGTAACCTTAAGAATAAAAGGTCATATTTCAAGTGCGGTGATGCACTATAAACCACCATAAAATCATTGATGATTTTATGAAAGCTATGTATTTGGTGAAATTGATTCTTACTTGAAAACCGTGTTATCCGTGGGATATAGATATATACCATTGCCGACTTTTTTGTAGATATTTTTAAAATACACAATTCCATACTATAACATTTTGATATTTCTCGTGAAGTTTAGTCAGTGTTGGCAATGAAAGTGCCCAATAATTCTATTTTTTTACGAAACATTGACTTTTTTATATTTTCTGTATATATACCATGCACGTATTGAATATATATATATATATATATATATATATATATATATATATATATATATATGTGTGTGTGTGTAATTATAAGGATAATTATATAAATGTTATGTTTAATTATAAGAAATTATCTGAATGATAGTGAAAACCGCATAAAAGATCTAAGCATACAGAGGGACAGACAGACGCGCGAAGCGACTTTGTTTTATAATTTAACGACTTTTTCTTATTTGAATTGTGAGTCGCTGAATAGTGTGTTCTATCGTATTTTAAAAGTACCAACCTTTTTAAAGACCACATTCTATTTTTGTAACATCAGTTCCGTCTTTTCCTAGTTTTCTTTCGTCTCGAAATTTTTCACTATATATTTATACGTATGAAAATACCCATGTCTTTACTTGTTTACCTGATTATTTAAGTTTGTTGGGCTAAGTTTAATATTTGACTATAAATACGAATGACAATGAAGGCGATTTGATAATACGTTTAACATTATATCTATATCACGACTGAGGAGACGTGAATTTTCATTCCATTCTTTAGTTATTTTTTATTTCTTCAATTTATAATATTTATGAACCCCATTTATGTTACCACCTTGTAATGTTGACGGGGTTTGCGTGCTTTAGTTATTTGATGCATTATAATTGCGATAGCGTAGCTACTCACAGGAAATTCCAAACCAGGTAGGTCATAGTAGAGGTATCAGATTAAGATTTGTTCGACTTTGACCTGATATACACACAAACGTTTACTGTTAAATCTTCAAAAATACTTTAGGAATATGGATTTGAATTATTATTTATTGCCAAGCATAAATTTAAAAAGTATGTGCACAATTATTAAATAGTCCTTTATAAATCAAGAGTGACGTTGTGACGGATTGGTTGTTATAAATTGATTTTATTTGCATCCTTGCTTTTTTAAAAAATTAAGTTCAATTACTTTTCGCTCCGCGACCAAATATTTTCTCGGTATTATTATTCCTAAAACGAAATGAACTATAATTCAGGTTGGTCATAATACTTCAGAAAATTGTACCTTTTTTATGTTTTCATATCACTTTCTCATTCAGTTTTATGATAACTACCATATTGATATTTTAACTTTACCAATAGAGTACGTACTTCCGATTTTCATAGTGAATGTATCTCATTCACCCATAATGAAGTAATATATAGTTTTATGCAATGCTGTCTAAAATAATTGTTTTACCATTATGTATATATTTAGGAGAGTAAGTTCTAAATTAAATATTTTGTATTAAATATTTAGAAAGAAAATTATTATGTATTAAAACTTTGCAATTTCACTTGATTTTTATTTTTTTCGTACATCAATCCCGTTGATATTTTTATGATTAATGTCGTTACTGACTAAAACTATCTTGATATGACGATAAAACAATTTTCATCTTCAAATAATAAAAAATTGCTCTCAAAGATGTAAGAATGTACAATAATTTTATCAACACAATTAAAGTAATATTATTCTGGTGTCATGGATCCATATCGTAAACAATATTTTTCTCACAAAGTAATTATACCTTAGACACGCTAAATAAAACAAGAACGAGAAATACTCGTATATCAAAAGGTGCCGGTATAGCTACTCTTTATCCCGTTTTCGTCTAATTGCTTGTCTAACGAAAAATTGTTGGTCATGTTATAAAAAGTAAGGAATAAAATATTTGTGTCACGTGAGGAAATTTATCCATACTGCGATTATGTAATGTTCAAGATGTTATTCTTTATGTGATGTTCAAAATTATTAATTCAGTTTTAAACTATTTTAACAATTGTCTCTTTCTAAATAAATATTATTGAAAATATCAGTCGTAACGAATTTTTGCTAAATTAGAAGTGATTCTTTCCAATATAAAATACTTTTTTTATTATATATGAGGTTCTCACAATATATCATATTAAATACCATTAAACACTTCTACCAATTTGTTGAGTTGATTTGTTGATTAGTGCACATTTTTCAGGTTTTAACAACTTTACCTCAGTTTGTACGAATTTTTAGAAAGTATCAGTATCTTCCAGTCAACAAAATTGCTTTTACAAACTTAGCCAAAGTGATAAAAATTAATATAATTTATGTTTGCGCGCGTGCGTGCGTGCATGCCTGCGTGCGTGCGGGCGTGCGCCCGGGCGTGTGCCCGCGTGCAAGTTTGCATGCGTACATGCATGCATGTCTACGTGCGTGTGTGCATGCGTTCTAATCTGCCTACGTGCATGCGTATGTGAGTGCGTTTGTGTGTGCGTGCATGGTACGACAAAATTTCCCAATCATTGAGCATACTTAAAAATTCTAAGTCACACAAATCAAGTAGACAGGTCAGCAATGAAGAGTTCATAAACAACCAAATTTGTTAAGATAATCACTAATACTGTTGAATAGACGTAAGCATTACCTCATACGTCATAACTTCGACCAGAGATTCATCCTCAAGATTGTTTTCTCAAAAGCGGAATTCTCGAAGCGATTGATAGCGGCGTACCACGATAGAGACGTACGATCGCCGAGCGAGACAGCGTATATCCCGGAAACTCCGCATCCCGCGCCACGAGCTGAACAAAACGGCCCCGCACCACTGACGTGTTTCACAGTTTGCCACCTATCATCGTAATATGCAGAGAAGGAGCCATCCGCGTGAGTTATGAATTGCTGTACGAGAAGTGACTTCTTAAAAGACTCGAATTTTAGAATTAATATAAAAATATATTATTAACTATATTTACACGTGGATTTACAAGAAATATTTGAATGATACTTTCGAGCGGTACATAAAGAGCCCATCATTCGGTGTCACGTTCTCCTCCGATCTGCCGCATTAGCTTGTTTGTGAGAATTATTGGTGATTCTTGTATAGTATGATCAGCAGTGCGATCAATTGTTGTCCTTAAACGTAAATCATCTACGAATTCCTCCAATTCATTTTGTATACAGTGACTTCTGTTATTTCGTTCGCTTTCGTATTTTCCTCTGATTTTCCGTGTTGTCTTGCTTATGAGAATTGTCAGTTGGTTTTGCATGATCAACATTAAATAAGCTAACTCTTGCCGTGCTGGATGATGGATCCGCCACTCGAACCAAGGCGTTGCAATGTGCGGAGCTGCGGACTTTCCACGCCCTCGGTGGTACTGCGCAGTGTGATGGATCCACCACTCGAACAAAAGCGTCTTGATGCACCGGATGCAACCATTTTTCTACCGCGTGCTAGCTTTACCTCACTTCTCTATTTGAGGTCATTTTGCGGGGTTTACAATACCTGGCCGTTACAGCTTGATATGTGCGCAAAGTACAGCTATAATCTCAAACAATAGTAGAAGCTATTATATGTAGCTATAGCTACAAAAGTAATAAACACAAAAATCGCTCATGAATGCTTTTTTATATACTTAATCTACTCTCATATCAAATTTCATATTACTTAGTGGAACATAACATTTGATATGAACATTTTCGAACAAAAATTATTTGCACGACTGGAGTAATTTTTTTTCAAAAGAGTACAAAGAAAATCATAACTTGATTCTTTTTATAATGATGTGTTACGATGATACAAAAAAAAAAAATTTACCACTGCGAATGGCCCATCGGTGCAGTAGGTAAAAAATTATTTCACGAAAAGTATATATAAAAGTAATCAATAGATTAAAAGAGACGCTACAATGTATTCTTAAATGTCCAACATTTTTGAATCTAGCTAATATGCACGGATGCCTCGAAGTGTGAGTTCTGTTTGCATTTGACAAGTTTTATTAATAAATTTGATCAGTAGGTAGCTTAATTTTTTTCTCTTAATTATCCCATTAATTTAGTATACAATATCAAAATTTATTAGATTGATACGAGTTTTGCGTTAAAATTGAATACTTAAAATTATGAAGAATATTAAACTAGTAAAACAAAAATATTAAAACATAAACGAACTTTACAATCACTGAAAAATAATTTTTTTTTTAAATTGAAAATTGGATCTGAGAGAAATTTCTGAAGTAATTTATATATATATATGTGTATATATATATATATATATATATACACATATATATATATATATATATATATATATATATATATATATAAATATATATATATATATATATATATATATATATATATATATATATATAGTTCTATTTCAGAAACACCGCGACTCTACTTTTTATTATTGTTCTTGAATTTGGTGTTGTAGATGGTACCCTTTTGAATTTTTACAATATCCAAAATATATAGAAAATCCACTCAAAAAGAAAATCTACTCAATACAAAAATAAAACTTTACATTAAAATAAAGCAAAATAGAAACAATACCCTTTTTTTTATTTAATTCTTCCCAAATTTAAAAAAATCCAAATTCCAGTGTTCTATTTTCGCCCAAAATAAACAATAAATACAAAATCATACGTGAAGTAGACCGATTTAAAGAAAGTGTTCATTTAATGATAAATCGATTACATGGAACAATAGTGTAACTCTCAACTTTTTGAATTTGGGCATCAACGTCACTTTCCAAATGTTTTGTTGATAAAATAAAACCCAAAATTTTAACTTCTACTTATAGTGACTTTTGATGTGCTGTAATATTTTATTTAGGAAGGTATTGAAAGTGATTCGAAATACAAGCCTTTAAAATAATATGATATTTCATAATTCTACCATTTTTCCCCATTGTTGTAATGATGAATTTATTAAGTTAAGAAAGTAACCAATTTAAAATAAATATCGAAAACATCTACACATATACTGGTTCCGTGGAAAGTGTCGGGTATAACAGATAAAGTAGAACATATAAAAATGCTATGCTGCACATTTAGAGCTAGAATTTTATGTTTTGGAGATATGTCTGTATCCACCGTCGCATCAACCACCCCCGCAATCAACTCGTGTTACTAAATTCAGTTTCTGATGGATTTGCATCTTTAACGAAACGCGTAAGCCACGTTTCTGCTAAGGGATCAGGTTGAACATCAAGGTTTATATGCTATTAATAATCGAAATAACTTCTGTTTAGAAAATTTATTCATTCTGATCATTCACGAACATCTCCTATGTTTGTTTTATCCAAATGGGGCGTCTTAAGAGATCAGTCAACGACATTGTCATTTCTTAATTAACCTGTTCTATGACCAGGTCTCTGGATTATATAAGCCCAATTTAAAGAAATTTTAAATAACCTTTATGCTAAATTAATCAATAGCGTAGGCATTTTCGTGGTATAAAGACCAAATGAGAATTTATCTGCTTTTGTTCCGGATAGAACTTCCAAAAATGAATAAATTTTTTCTATTCCATTTTCATTATTAGTCTATTTATAAGATAATTAAAATAGCAAGTTAAAAACCTTGATAGCGTACGATTTGAGTTGACATAACGAATATTTTATATCAGATTACGGAAATCACGTTTTGCCAAGTGAGTTTTTGCTAATAATTCCCTACTAATTACATAAGATGGATAATTATTTTATATTGTCTATTGATTTCAAGATTGATGAAATCGAGATAATTTTGCAATTATTAACGGACGAGAGATTTAACGCCAACGAGTGAAAAATAAAAATTAATATTCAGCATTTGATCTTTCCCTTGGGTAGGTCTGTTATCAAAATATAAAATTGGGATAACTATTTATTTTCGAGACTTCAGTATCATCAAAATTTTCAAAAGATAAATAATAAATTATATTTTAAGGTCATTTAGTTGAAAACAAATTTCTTTGTAGATGAAATATCGACTTTTGATTTTCCTTTGGAAGTTTAAATTTCTATTACCTTATGCTATACATTACCTTCGCCGATAGATTTTTGAAATACCTTTATCGTATATTCTTTATACTTTTATATATATATATATATATATATATATATATATATATATATATATATATATGTATGTAACATTTTATTTCCTTGTTTTAAAATACATTTCTGAAATCAATTTCTTAACTTCTTCTTATTTCAAAATTTTATGACGTCCTGAATTCAATAACAGTTCAGAAAAAAATAAGTGGATATACAAATTATTAAAACTTTTTGAGTTGCTGCATATTTCACTATAACACAAAATAATTTATTTTTCCTTAGTACACACTAATCCTTCACCTATTTCTCTCCTAAGCACGCAGCTGTAATCTAAGACCTCTTTAAACGGTATTAATTAAAACAAAGAACGGAATACTGTACATCTTCATAAATTAATAAGAATTTTCAAAATAAGAATTACTTAGGAGAGTGATTTATTAAGTAGACTTTGTACAATTCAAATCAACCAATTTCTTCCACGGAAATTCTTTCAATATCATATAATATTTTGACCACATACTCGCTATTCTTTCATTCCACAATTTCAGAAATAATTCTTTACTTAGTGGACCGATTTCGATGATTCTGTTTTTATTTGAAAGAAAGTATTTTAGACGTGGTCATATTTAATATAATGATGATATGATGAGGAGGTATGGAAATGTACGTTGGAATTCCTTAACGAAAAGCAGTAAATCAGCCATGATTCAAGATATTTGCTACGGGTAGCTGTTACTTTGCAAAATAACTACACCATCAGGTGTCAGGTACCTAACCTATTTATACACAATAAATAACTAAGTTATTTACTTTTGAATTCGGTACCAGCACTGTCAGTGCCATCACTTCTAAAATACTTACAATTCGATCAGATTAATTACAACATAATAAATGTGTCTAGCTTAACTTAACTCAATTCGGCTTTATTTATTATAATTCGACGAATATCTGCCTTTAAGTAGAAGTTGACAAATCGAGATATCCGTATTAGTTTATGGTTTTCAAATTTATGTTTAAATATTTTTATTTTTACTCTTTTAATTGCACTCTTTAATGCATCATATTATATATGTTGAGATAAGATATACAAAATTAGAAAATTTCGTGCAAAATTCATTCAGAATAATAAAATTTCAGTATAATTTGACTGTTACTACCAGGTTGAAAATATTTTCAACCTAAAAGTAACAAACAAACGAACGACTGGTAGTTTACCGCATATAAAATGGAATGACTAAAATGTAATGACGTAATATATGCCACTTCTACTAAGTTCCCGATTTTTTTTCATATTTTATAATAGGAATGCATTACTATTGCGTTATGTGATTATCAAATGAAAATTTGCACAGATAAAATGTATGAGAATAAACAAAGCTTATTACAATTGCTTTCACTCCTAATTTTATAAAAAAATATTAATAAAAAATAACTTGTGGCAAAATATTGATTGGAGAATGATGAAGAACATTATTTTTGTGTGAGCTAGAATAACATTTGAAACAAACAGTCCAATGACAAAGTTACAAAAGAACTATTTACTGAAAACTTTTCACGATTCAATATGATTAATTAGGATTTACCCAATAATATCATAAGACATTTTCCAAATTCAGACTTACCTGTTATTCAAATAAAAACAAGAAAATGTTTATATTTTAAGAACTTAGCTTTTTTGCTTTCGTAGGCATAACATTTTAAATTAAATATATAAATACAAATGAGAATATTTAACAATGTTTTAAACTTTCTTTTTTTAAAAGCTTATGAAATATTTACACCATTACACTAATTGATACCTAATGTCAAAAAAATATTAGCTTCTTTCATATTATATTAATATTTTTTACATTAAGGTAAATAATACTACTGCTGAAATTATTTTTTTATAAGTATTAAAATCCTATGTTTAGAAAGAAAGAATCTTATAAATTAAAGTTTATTAGCTTAAGGAAAGAAATGCGCAGAATCAGATAGCAATAAGACAATGGACCGTGTCCTATCATAGGAAAAGAATTATGATCTCGTAATTAAAGCTCAACGAGGAGCTCTTTAGCGAGCTATAGATTTAAATCTGAACTTTTCGAGCTAACTAGGAGTTTAAAAGTGGTATTTTTGCTTTGATGAAAGTAATTATTTTCAAATACTATGAATACAGGAATTTACCAAAATGGTGGTATGATATATATTGCTTACATTGGTTTTTGATATACGAATTAAAAGAAAACAGTAGTATATTTCGCTGCGTTACGTGTATAATATGCACATAAGTACTATTTCGAGTATCACTTGAAAGTTTTTTTATGGCTGTTCGAGTTATATGAAAAATGCCATAAAGAAAGTTCCACTTCCAATTTCATTAAGTTCCATTTTAGAGATAGTAAAGTGGTTTAAATGTTCCCTTCTAGTTTGTTAAATATATTTTGTTAGACTTCATGAAAATATAATTAATACGTGAAATACATCCAGTAGGAGTTGCTGCAGACACGGCTGTAATAATATTCAGACATAAACTGCATTGTTTCTTCAATATTTCTGAATATATCTAGCTCCGTTCGTAGTTCGAGATAAAGAAAAAATTGTCTTTCTTTCTATTTATCCTGAACCAGTGGAAATAAAGCAGTCATAATGTGATTAAATAAAGTCTATATAGAAAAATTCAAGTACAGCTAGATGATTTTCCCTCAAAACATTTTGAATGAAGCCTACCATTTATTACAGCGTAGCTGTAGGCTAATGTTTGAAAAAAATTACTTTCATTAAGGACTTTTTGGGGCAAAACTCTTTAGGTGTACTTGAATATGGTAGGCACGTTATAACGACATAGCTACCGGGTATCAAGCCGTGGGTTTCGTCGATTGTTGGTAAACTTTGAAAGCTCAGACCCCCTTCCTCTATCCTTATATTGCCATGTACCCCTTCGCTGTTAAAGTTTTCTTAAATTCGGTGATAATTTTTTCACATACAGCTATTGCCAAAAAAACCACAAACGTTTCCTTTTTTAGCAACCTGGACTATCACAGTTACAGCAATTTCTTTATTTTCAAAGACCTTTATCTTTTTTTGGATTTAATTTATTAATAGTTTACACTTATTAAAATTACATTTTTGTTATATAATTTCTCAAAATCAAATATATTTTGCATATTATTTTACCGTCTCATCCGACTTTTATTTTGAGTGCTAGTCAGGTGATAAAGTAAGCACAATTTTAAAGATTATTAACTTAAGTTGATTGTATAAATGCAATGAACTTTTGGTTCGTCTATACTTAGACTTGCTTCTATTTGTATTTATAAAATATTTGTTCCTATCTTGTAATTTTTACATAGTTATGATGTTTTTGTAGTTACTTATTCCGCTGGACTTCGGACAATCAGACTTTTTTCTTTGGAATAATTTATTCTACGTCTACACATTGCTGGAACTTGCTTCTTTCTCATAAATCATAAACCACAGATTTAACTTTATTTATTAAAGAGTCTGTATTTAAGATTGTTTTGCACTAAAACCACATGGTATTAATTTGATCTTGTGGACAGATAACAAATTTATGAAAAAAAAGGGCAAGTGAAATGCAAAAAGTACAAGTGGGACACCCAACAGAAGCGGTTTTTCTTACGCATCGCGAATAAAATTATTTTTTTAATTAGTTTGTAATTAATATGATATAATATCAGTGCGGTAATAAATAATAGAAATTTCCATAATTTTTTTTTTTTTTTTTTTTTTTATTTATCCATCACACAACAAAAAATACTTAAAAACATAAACGTAATTACGTAAATGGGTTTAATATACCCATTAATTATCCACGTGAAAGAGTAGTTACTTTTTCCTACCACGTGCGCATTCAAATAGGATCGAGCACGTATATTCTGTCGTTGGGACATCTATACACATATACATAAATATATATTTAAAGGGAAGGAAGGTGAAAAGAAGGCAGCGCTATGTGCTGCTATTGCATTTTGCCTCTATTTTATTCCATCTCGCTCACTCATATGGGCAACAATACGCACTGCCTAGACAATGACAAGCGTTTTAACGCCGCGATCAAAATGTTTAACTTCTTCTCAATTAGTTTCCCATTCCAAACATCCGTTAAGAAGCTTCGCTTCCCTTTCATCGCTACGTTCGCGACATTTCACCTTTTCTCAATTAGCTCCCCATTCAAAACCTCCAGAGTTTGGGTTCAGTTCCGGAAATGAGAAGGCGAGGAAGAAGTTCTACTTAAGCAGATTTATTATAATACTTTTTGCACATGGAATTTCAAAATATGAAATAAAATTTGTATTCCTCATAAAAACCCTTTTGAATACCCCTTAATACATCCAACGTGATAAATAAAATCTTGAATAATTCATTTAAATTTTTTAACATATACATGAAAGTCGCGGGTAATTTCTTTGGGTTTTTTTCTGTATTTTTTTATATTTTTTGTGTTTATTATACTTTTAGGTATACATTTTTTTATTTTTATTTTTTTCAATAATCTATTTTTGCGATTTACTATTGCACTTTTTTGTATTTTGTAGTTTCTCTTGTTGTCTGTAGATGACGTATTTAAATTAATTAATGACTTATAGCTATTCTGTAGACAATGTTTGAAGTCGTTTTATTTTTTGGTTACAAAATATACTGTTTCTCTGGGGTTGCAACTCCTGATAAACCAACATATACTTTGCCTAGGTCGATTCCCAAGAGAAGGCTTGTCTTTGGGACTTATTAATAGTCATCGCAAATGATGTTTCCACTGGATTTTGCAGCCATTTGAAAGATATCGGCAAGAGCATTGGAAATCATTACAATTCTCGGAATGTTTGCCATCTAGCCAGCTGCAGGGCTGGTAAGGATGGTCACAATTAAGTCTTTAATTAGTAGCCTTGTACCATTGCACATATTCATAGGGCTTAAATTTATTAAAAGCATAGTAGGCGCACCGATTTTTAATGATAGTGAAATGGTAGAGAAAAAGAATTAACTAAATTTGAAAATTCTACAGTTGTGACAATTGACTTATAGTTTTTGATTCGGTCGGAGACTTTTTATAAAATTAGATTATTTATTTCAGTGACAGTGTCGTTCCTAGATGATAACATTGCCCTTGAACTTAGCCAATGAATGTCTCTTTCGAGTAAATTTTCGAGGCCGAGGTAATCTGCATCTACAACTTGCTGCAAGCTGTGGACTATCCGACCTAGTGTGTCATTAAGAACGACTTGAACACAGATAGTACTCAAATTTGGAGAAGGAAAAACTCTTTCCCCAAGTTTGAACAGTTGTTGTGGGAAGTCGTTATGAGTGTCTCCATTAAGATAAGCTCTCATCTTAGTTCGCAAGTTCAAGGTTTGAATGAAATTTTACAAAAAGATGATTTAAGATATGTTTTGATGATATCTGCACGCGTCCCTTTTTGTAACTACAGGGAGTGTCTACCAAAATCACCACCAAACATAAACGTAATTCCCCCCATAATGGAGCTCGAGTTTCTAAGGTTCGGTTTAATGCTTTAATGTTCGGTCCATTGCTTTAACATGGTCGCTTGTGACACATGGTACATTCGTCCCACATTAACAGTGATGCGTCCTGTAAAAATTTGCCAAGGGGCCCGTTTTTGTGCATATGATAATTTAAAATGTAATTTGTTTTTAAAATAAAAAAATTTAAAAATTTAAACAATTAAATTTAATTTATTTTATCAAAATAAATTAAAAAATATTTTCAAAAAAATCAAGCTTATACTGAAAATTAATTTTAAATAGAATTTCCGTGATTAAAAAAAATAAAAACAAAAATTTTATGATAATAAAATTTAATGTTAAAATTAATTAAATTTTATTTTTTTCATTGTAGATAAAAATCACATTTTTTATGCCACCCGCTCACACTGCATATATTATCTACATACAATTTCCCTGACGACAAGTAAATTTACTTTCGCAAGAATTTAACATTACCCATTTAAAAAACCCCTGACAGATTAAAATTAATTTTAAATATAACTTTTAGTCGCATTTTATTAACTTGTGAATTTAACTATACATTAAATTTACGTCGCCGCGGATTTATTATTTAAGACAGTAAACTATTACAGTCTTAAATAATAAGTATATTATTTTTCTATCTTCGCTAGTCGCTGCATCCCATATATGGAACAATGGCGCCTGGAAATCAATGCTGTTTATTGTAAGAATTGATTTTATTAAGGATAAAACCTGATCGAGTAGATATGGCTTTATAAGGATAAATTATTTAAATATCTTAATAATATTTTTAAAAGATAAATTATTTACATATATTACTAATATTTTTCATCCTATAAATTTATTCTTTGTCACATCTTTTTCGTAATTTTGACTTTCCACTTTAAAAAGTTTAGGATGGGAAGGGTCCCGGGTGTAGTTACCACATTTTTGAAGACGTTTTCAATAACTCGCCATGCTTGTCCTCCTCCCAGTCTGCCTGTTACCGCTAATATAAATATCTTAATAGTTAGTATCCAAAAATATAAATTTGAAAATTTTAGAGGGGAGATATTGCAAATTAATACTTTTAGAAACCGTTTGACTTGGAAATTTGAAATTGTAACTTTATAATTTTTTGATAATAAACTGCATTGAGAAAACATTTTAACTTCCATTAATTGCTACAGTAACAAAAATTATTTCAAGAAAAAATTATTCATTTCATTTATCGTATGATATATCAATTGAAAGAAGAAGTCTCCAATTGGATATGTTCACAATTTTTTTACTTAATGTATTTAAAAAGAAAATCATATATCGGTTTTCATTTTAACTACGAAATTAATAAATTTAGCTATAATAATCAGTCCTTATGAAACTTTTTTTTAAACTTAAGAGGAAAAATAACTAATATCCATATAACATAATTCAATTTAAATGAACGTTTGAAGCACTTTTGAAATTTAAGCTAATAAAATTTGAAGAGAAAAATAAAATATGAAATCAAAAAAAGTAGCAAAATGCAATTAATTGTTCCTATCCAAATTGACAAGATTTTTCAAAGGAAGTTACGCCGCTCAATCGAGAGAGGTATTGATTAGTTACTGCTAATTTTCTTTAACATATATTCCAATTGTTGGAGTTAGAAATTATAAATAAAATTAAACCCCTCATTCAATTCCGTAGTTCCAACAGTCTTAGTTCAGGTGCTCGAAATTTATATACACAATTAAATGAAATTACGTGATGTGGTATTATTTCTACTTTCTTTAATTTCTTTACCATGACCTAGGTTTCGTTGTATTACAACATCTTTAGGTGAGATATTAGCAAAGATTAACTCTTAGGAACATCCAACAGCATTTATATGTTTCGAACACAATAGCGGAAGCCGGGTTTGTACGGGTTTTTTCACTGCTTATGTTAGTGAGTTTATTGCAGGGGCGCGGTGTAGGTTTTATTATATTTCCAAGAGTTATACGATATACCAGTATTTTAGTGAGGGTAATAAATTCATTTGTTGGCATTATGTGAGGTTGTACAATGCAAATGTTCTGGTGTATGTTATAATATTAAATGGAAGTTATTATCGGTAATATATTTATACAAAAGCAAGGGTATTTGAAAGTAAGGACGAGGTAATACCACTAATTCTACATATCTCCGGTTTTGTTTATTCATATATTTATTTTAGTAGTTTCATTTATTTGTGAATAATGAATTTCTACAAAATTAACGTCAAATATATTCAAATTTATATACTTCATATAATCATCATTCATATAATCAAAGATAGATTTTTACATTTGGGTTTATCTCTCACTCTAAAATAAATACATTACACATACGCCGCGATACTATTTCTGTTATGTATGCAAATACAGCGAAAACTCATTGGATTTCATCTAATACATGTATTTTGCAAGAAAAATATTTTTAGTATTTCATATAAAAATTAGAAAAAATGGAGTTATGAAAATTATATGATTCTTCACTTGTTTTCTTATGTTAAAAAGTTTTCATTTTAGAAACCATTGGACATGAAAAACTGATTTTTAATACCGTCATAGTTACTGTTGGGCCAAACAAAGATGACTAAAACATCTATGATTGAGTATCACAGGGGCAATTTTACAGGGTTAAAGGAATAGTTATAGGTTAAATCTAAATGTTTAGCCTATTGATTACTTTTTTTTATAAATGTATGGAATGCGAATTGAAAGCTAACAAAATAGGAAGACTAAAATTATTCGACTCGTGGCAGATCCCGATTTAATAAACTTTTAATCAAATATGTTACATCTTAGCTGCACAAAATTAAAAAAAAATTAATATTAAATTTTGTGGGTTAAGGCAAAAAGAATATGGTGAGGATCGCTAATTCTTTACAATTTATGCTATAAGATAACCAGTAAGAATAAAAATGTAAATCAGTTGAAAATTGTAGGAGTTGTTTGTAAAGAAAATACACATAAGCGTGCATTGAGTTTTGTGAATCACCAAAAACAAATATCTAAAACACAATACTTCGGACGAGGCCATGTACCACTTTTATTAAATCGAATAAATATCAGCTCTCTTGTTTAAACAAAATACATGCAAAATTTAAATCAAGAATTCGATAACCATACAATTTACCGTGGCAAAAATATATTTAAATCCCTGCCGCATCTTCATATTGTACTTCCAATATCCACTACGACTTCAAAGTATAAAAAACTCATAAGAAATAGTTCCGTGTAAAATTTCCTTACTGATCAAAACTTTAGAGAAAAAATACGATTGACCAAATTACAACATTAATTGTATTGCTAAGATATGAGCTTGAGATATTAAGTCTAAGTGAAAACAAAATATTATTAAAAAGAAAAATTAACAGATGGCAAAGGCAACGCTAGTGTTAATTATTTATAGGTAAGCTTGGTATTGCCTATTTTATTATAAAAATACTATGTATCATTTGATGAGAAATGGCAATATAATTTGATTCATGATAATTCACAAATTAATACATTTTTAAAATATTTAAACATTTATTCAATTATTTTTTCTTAAATCATGAGCGAAAAATTACTGACAAAAATTAAAATTACGAATTTCTTGTCAAAACAGTAAAGAACATTCATGCAGGCATGATTTTTTTCCGCAAAAGACAATTTCTAAAATTGGATCATTAATTTTGTTTTCTTTTATTAACTGGTGAATTCACTTTATCTAAATACCCAAAACGTTACGTGTGTAACTTTAAGTTACATACAAAAAACAAACAATCTTTGACCTCTTTCAGATATGAGAAATTCTTCTTAAGTAACTACAAGATATCATAGAGCTGTGATACACTACTATATTCATGAATGAAATAAAAATATTTTTTTAAAATTTAAACCGTTATATATATATATATATATATATATATATATATATATATATATATATATATATATATATATGTGTGTGTTCTATATTCAGTAAAACTGCCAACTTCTTATAAATAAATTTGATCATAAATTAGTTTCTTCTATAGTAGGTATAAATGTACACACATTCCCTTTCATAAAACAAATAGTTTCTGGAAATTAATTCTAAAAGAAATTCTTACCATTCTCAAAAATTTATTTATTGACTTAAAATTATTCATACAAAGTACATGCGAAAATATTACCTGTCCACTTGTATGCATCTTAAAATGCAAATATCAACATAAAAATATTAAAATATTACTTCCAATTCCTTGGCCAAATGAAATGAAGGTACATAAAAAAGAACAAGTACAAGCGTGCCTACCTTTAGCAAAATTGAAGGAAACACACATACCAAGGCCACCATCATAGCGAAAATCCAGGTAAGAACAGCAACACCTTTTAAGAAAGTGTCAACGCAATATATGCACATCATAACAAATGGATAGCGGGAAGATTCTATGATGGACAAAAATGCTTATTGAAATGGAATACAGGAAAATCAAAATTTGCAGGCAACGGGTTCAAGTGCATCTATATAGTAAAGAAAATAGGCATCAGTGAAAAAGGTATTCGAACCATACTTTCGAAAAACGAGAGGAGATTGAGAGGAGATTGAATGACGGAGTAGACGGTAGACTTATGGCAGTGAAAATAACACTGATGAATCATCATTGTTTAAATATCATAACGACATATGCACCATAAGCGGGTATTTCCTATTCTGAGATGACTTATACATGATAACACAAAAAATTCCTCAGACAAAACCCTACACTGAACAGATATTTAAAGTCATGTCGGTGTAAGGAATACAAACGTGGAGAGATGACATAGTGAATTTGGACACATCACGCGTAATTATTACGGAGACACCATAATTAAATTCACGTGGAGTTGCTGCTTATAAAGACATTTTAAATTGGAGGAAATGGAAAGGAAGGAGATATTAGGGTACAACATATGACTATTAAAATTATGTTACATAATCTCAAAATTTTGGATCGAATCCGAATCAATAGATTAAATATACTATAATTCTGCCTCTTGACCCGTGTAGCTTTCTGACTGAAAAATGCACTTTAGACCCATATATACTAATTGAATTAAACTGGAGAAGAAACAAAACAAACTACAAAAACTTATATATACATCATTCTTACAGATTTTGAAAAGGCAGATTTTGATCATGTTCCCCGGATAATATGTCAGCGTTATTCAAGAGATCCATCGTTACAAAAATTCTAAACTCTACAGATACAACCATAATATTTATAATTGAAGGTAGAATGTACTAAAGTGCTACAGTCTATCGAATTTTGTTAAATAAATAAACAAAAAGTAAAAGCCATTGGTAGTGTTTTATAAGCCATCGGTAGTGTTTTATAAAACTTCCTAAACGAAATCTTGATTCTAATGTATAAAGTCAAATATATTTGAAGATATTTTGCTCCAAATTATTCGTATATAAATAAATCCTCACAGTCATAGTGGCTCAGATGGACAAAGGAATGATGACTAGAAAAATAAAATATTTTCTTCATTTTTGAAATTATTTTATGAAAAGATTCAAATATACAAAAGGGACAAAGAGTGAAATTGCTGTAAACTTGAACCTTGGTGTTTGATTCTATTATATTACATTGAAGAAATTGGTCGACGATAATAGACTTTGACAGCCAGAGTTGGAAACATGAAACGGCTGTATATGTGTGAACATATAGAAATAATGGCTAAAAATGTGAAATTAAACTATAATGAAAACAAAGAAAAAAATGTGAACTAATGTGAAAATAAACAATAAAAAAGAATAGCTAGGCATTTGTTATTGATAGCTACGCAGCTTAAACCTGCAGAAAAGTGTTATTCTGCCTAGTGTACCTACCAGTCTGCCTAGTGTTTTGGACAGACATCTTTTTGGTGAACTTTTTTTTAGGAAATTACGCTAATGAGGTTAATCGTACACTGGAAATTTTAATAAATTTTACGATATATACTACTTTCCCACCCGTAATCCAGCTACGCATTCTTCAACATTCATAGTGCTTGCTGCATACCTACTCTCTAGCAGACGCCTCGTAAATATTTATAAAGATGCATAACATTTGGTAATTTTTTACGTTCGCATAAAAATGACCTAGATAGAACTCACGTTAAAAGTGAACAGACAAAAAGACAAGCAGAGGGACATTACTTACTATCCTAATTGTTTGTTTTTGAGGAAACCTTGAAAATGGTCTGAATCTCTCGTTATGTTCCCACCTTGCAGATATGCAGCGAAAACATAATGTCATAATATGTACATACTTGTTGACAAGACGTCTCAATTATGTAGATATTATGACATTATGTTTTCGCTACATAAAACCTCTGCAGAGCTCGGCATGGATTATCATTACATAACGCTTTTTAGTTAGTAAGCGTCAACTAACTACTGTCATCAGCAAGTGAAGCCTATTTTTTAAGGAAACCAGAAATTTATTTTGTGTATAAAATTCGAGTGAAAAAATTTTACTTCTAATTGATATTTTCTTAAATGACCTGAGGTTTTACGTGAAAAGAGTTCAAAAACGTTCTTCGTAAATATTCTTCATTTTTGAAATTATTTTATTAAGCGTCTAATAAAATACTTCCAAACAGCGAATTAGTAATTTTTCGTACAGCTACCAGGTACAGAAAAAATTTAATTGTATCAGTGCGTAATATTCCAGCTTAATAGTCTACTATTCAGAAAGTTTTACGTGCCAATAGTATGTAGCGTGCTAAATTTATTGCATTATTCTACCCTTCTGAAATTCAATGGAAAGAATTTTGATATTTGCATTTTAAGATGCATACAAGTGGACAGGTAATATTTTCGCATGTACTTTGTATGAATAATTTTAAGTCAATAAATAAATTTTTGAGAATGGTAAGAATTTCTTTTAGAATTAATTTCCAGAAACTATTTGTTTTATGAAAGGGAATGTGAGTACATTTATACCTACTATAGAAGAAACTAATTTATGATCAAATTTATTTATAAGAAGTTGGCAGTTTTACTGAATATAGAACACACACATATATATATATATATGTGTGTGTTCTATATTCAGCATCTTTATAAATATTTACGAGGCGTCTGCTAGAGAGTAGGTATGCAGCAAGCACTATGAATGTTGAAGAATGCGTAGCTGGATTACGGGTGGGAAAGTAGTATATATCGTAAAATTTATTAAAATTTCCAGTGTACGATTAACCTCATTAGCGTAATTTCCTAAAAAAAAGTTCACCAAAAAGATGTCTGTCCAAAACACTAGGCAGACTGGTAGGTACACTAGGCAGAATAACACTTTTCTGCAGGTTTAAGCTGCGTAGCTATCAATAACAAATGCCTAGCTATTCTTTTTTATTGTTTATTTTCACATTAGTTCACATTTTTTTCTTTGTTTTCATTATAGTTTAATTTCACATTTTTAGCCATTATTTCTATATGTTCACACATATACAGCCGTTTCATGTTTCCAACTCTGGCTGTCAAAGTCTATTATCGTCGACCAATTTCTTCAATGTAATATAATAGAATCAAACACCAAGGTTCAAGTTTACAGCAATTTCACTCTTTGTCCCTTTTGTATATTTGAATCTTTTCATAAAATAATTTCAAAAATGAAGAAAATATTTTATTTTTCTAGTCATCATTCCTTTGTCCATCTGAGCCACTATGACTGTGAGGATTTATTTATATACGAATAATTTGGAGCAAAATATCTTCAAATATATTTGACTTTATACATTAGAATCAAGATTTCGTTTAGGAAGTTTTATAAAACACTACCGATGGCTTATAAAACACTACCAATGGCTTTTACTTTTTGTTTATTTATTTAACAAAATTCGATAGACTGTAGCACTTTAGTACATTCTACCTTCAATTATAAATATTATGGTTGTATCTGTAGAGTTTAGAATTTTTGTAACGATGGATCTCTTGAATAACGCTGACATATTATCCGGGGAACATGATCAAAATCTGCCTTTTCAAAATCTGTAAGAATGATGTATATATAAGTTTTTGTAGTTTGTTTTGTTTCTTCTCCAGTTTAATTCAATTAGTATATATGGGTCTAAAGTGCATTTTTCAGTCAGAAAGCTACACGGGTCAAGAGGCAGAATTATAGTATATTTAATCTATTGATTCGGATTCGATCCAAAATTTTGAGATTATGTAACATAATTTTAATAGTCATATGTTGTACCCTAATATCTCCTTCCTTTCCATTTCCTCCAATTTAAAATGTCTTTATAAGCAGCAACTCCACGTGAATTTAATTATGGTGTCTCCGTAATAATTACGCGTGATGTGTCCAAATTCACTATGTCATCTCTCCACGTTTGTATTCCTTACACCGACATGACTTTAAATATCTGTTCAGTGTAGGGTTTTGTCTGAGGAATTTTTTGTGTTATCATGTATAAGTCATCTCAGAATAGGAAATACCCGCTTATGGTGCATATGTCGTTATGATATTTAAACAATGATGATTCATCAGTGTTATTTTCACTGCCATAAGTCTACCGTCTACTCCGTCATTCAATCTCCTCTCAATCTCCTCTCGTTTTTCGAAAGTATGGTTCGAATACCTTTTTCACTGATGCCTATTTTCTTTACTATATAGATGCACTTGAACCCGTTGCCTGCAAATTTTGATTTTCCTGTATTCCATTTCAATAAGCATTTTTGTCCATCATAGAATCTTCCCGCTATCCATTTGTTATGATGTGCATATATTGCGTTGACACTTTCTTAAAAGGTGTTGCTGTTCTTACCTGGATTTTCGCTATGATGGTGGCCTTGGTATGTATGTTTCCTTCAATTTTGCTAAAGGTAGGCACGCTTGTACTTGTTCTTTTTTATGTACCTTCATTTCATTTGGCCAAGGAATTGGAAGTAATATTTTTATGATTGTGTACTACCTAATGCCAATAATATTACCTTCTCCGAATTACGAGTGCCATCGTTGGACGACTAGAGTCTCGTCCGCCACTGACTCTATTTTCAACACCCTGCCTGAGCTACGCAATTTAGTTATTACATTTGTGAGACCCGCCTAGACCCATCATTGAGAACAGAACTTACAAATAAAATGACAACATAATCTTGGAGAAGAAAAAATTAACAGCAGAAAAAACTATAACCCAGAACCACCAAAAAATACTTATAATGTTCTTTTTTGGGGACATCGACTTGTTTGTAGACTATATTGAATAGATAATCAAATGAAATGGAATTAATCAAATATGAATGACTGACATGATAATCTCATAAAAAGGGTGCCTTTTTTAAAATATTGAGATTGAGAGTGTAAACTTTTTTCAATTTTAAAGTAAATTGCTTATTGCAAATTAGAACAAAAAATAAAATTATCGTTTTCTATGAGTATAACATTTTCGATTTATCCACATGTAAAAATTATCTTAACCTATGTGTTAAGTTGTAACTTTTAATACCTCATGATTTCGCGACTAGCACATAAATTACATACAAAAAATATAATTATAGTTTTAAGCTCACTTATTGGTTTAATTGTGTCAACTTTATTAACGAATCAAATATTTTTATATATTCGCAATTATCAATTTATTATTGTAATTGAGTTAAAACGTAGAAAATAAACGGAAGATTAATTTCTAAGTTAAAAAGGAAATTAATTTTACAACTTTTTTTCCGTTTGTAGAATATCGGCACTCAAATATTATTGCGTCAGTAATTTTGGAAAAATATTTTCGGCAACCTACGTGATATAACTACGCAACATATTTTTTCATCAAAATCTTACCTTTTGTAAACAGATTTTAACACGGGAAAGATTCAAGCTTATGTTTAAACGGTTGCCCTGCAATATTGTTTCAGCGCTTATAACCTCATAAAAATGTAATCGAGAAAAAGTGTCAACATCGTTACGGCGATTACTTACGAAAACTGCCGCGAATACTAAGTTTGCAAGGTATGGGCTTGTATTAGATAAATTCTAAGAAAAAATTGTTTTCGAGAAGAAAAGAAACAACTTTAAATACAAAAAAAATAAACTATTGTGATTCCTATCGCGATAACCCATTTGTTTAATATTGCGCATTATATTTATGTTTATACATGTAAACAAACCACTTATTAAAGTTTTTGAACATGAAAGTTGATCGTAGTTACATCGGCTTGAAAAATATTAATAAAATTAATTTCCAAATTAAAAATTTGATTTCTCCAATGATTATACCGCTCATTATAATCCTTTGAACTTATTTATCTTCGGCTTATAAATTCAATATTACTTTTGTTTTCTAACGCCGAACCTCTTTAAATTTTAGATGTTTCAGACATTTCAGAACTTCTTTTTTAGGCGCTTAGTGCTTCAAATATTTCAGTTGAGATGGATGGCATTAACACCTTTCTCCTTTCCACAGGGTGTTTACTATGGTGTTATTTATTATTATTTAATACAGACAATATTATTATGCATCAGGTTCTCTGTCATAGGGGAGGTTTTATAAATGCAATAGCATTATAAACGGTTATGAAAAAGGATCTAGCTTTGTGAGTAATTGGAAAACATTATTATATATATATATATATATATATATATATATATATATATATATATATATATATATATATATTTATATATATATATAAATATATATATATATATATATATATATATATATACATATATATATATATATATATATATTTTTATTTTTTTTTTAAACACCTAAACAGGTATTGGTTTCGGTTGACGGATTTTTTTTTAAAAAGTGACTGGTCCATTTTTATGTTATAAAAATATGAGGTATTATAAGATAAAGCAACTGGCCAGCTCCAGTAGAAAAGGTGAAATCCGTAGTGTTTTGATTAGCTATATTATTCTTATCGTTAAAAAGGATTGATAATAATTGTGTATGAAGTGTAAGTATTTTGCAGTTAAGTTATCCAAAAAGACGAATTAATCACGCCAATGAGATGTCTGTTTGGTATAGAGTAATTGGATTTAAAAGCCCAGTTAAATAGTTTGGCTAACGTATTCTTAATGATACGTTAATGCAATCTCATCAGCTGATTTCATCTGTTATTTTTTTTACAAAGATTTCAAACAAAAGGTTTCTATTTTCTGTCACTCTCTAAGTACTATCTGGAACATTCAGGCATTATTTCAAAGGTTTAATTTATTTTAAACAAGTAAAATTAATCAGACAGCTTTTATAAAAATGTTTTCCTGTTCTACGACAAATAAGTTCCCAAGAAACAATGAATTGTTTTTAACTATAGGTGTTGATGAGAGACAAGTTCTAATGTGTTTATTACACTTTATGGGTAATCAAGAATGAAATTCTTGACAAGCAATAATTATTAATTAATATAATAGGATATATTTTAATTTTGGTGTAACTATCATCCTTTAAAGTAACAAGTTTAATGGTTTTATAATTAATTTAAGAAATATATAAATTAAATAATGAACATAAACTTTACTTTTGTAAATTACATATTATAAATTTAATTAGAATCAAATAATAGCATCTAATAATAATGCCCTAGACATATTTTGTTATCGACTGTTCAATTTCAAAGAGTAAAAACACTAATGTTTCTCTTTCATTTTGCATAAATTATACGATTTTATTTTTGATATTTTACTTGGGCGTTTGAAAGAAAATTTTGCCCCAACCTCTTCCCATTATACTTTGAGAGCAGGTACACAAAAAAATAATTTTTTAACTATTTTGCTACATATCTACAGCATCTACTTTTATTAAATATACATTTTTTTAAACTGTAAGTTACCGACAGACTGATGATATGTAACCGAGAGATTGAAACATGACGAAGTGATAAATATTCCTTATTCGACTATGGAATAATCCTGAATAGAAATATTTGTGTAACACGAAATTAACTTTTTACACTCCATGTTGAAATAAACCGATGTTATTCGAATATCAAACTCTTGTGAAAATTTTGAAGAAGAAAAGTATTACATTTTCCATTTTACTAAAAATAAAATAGTGATAACAAATAAATGTATGAAAATAGAATAAAAAAATTATAAAAAAAATTTCAAGTGACCTGAAGCAGAAAGAAATGTTTGACTAATTGGTATTGTAATTTAATGTCTTCTTTTAAATATTTGGAGTTGAAACAGGTTATTCGGTAATAAAATAGAATAAATAACGTTATAGCTAGTCATAACGTTTATCAACTCCGCTAGTGAAAAATGGAGTCTTTTATTCTGCGATGCAGGGCTGTCCACTTTAAATAGTTAAGTGATTTAAGATATCTCGTGCAGCTTGAAATTCGTTATTGAGTCCATTTTAAAGGTGTATTATATATCATATAAAAATAAAACGAGTGGTGCTATTTTACAACCAGGTAGTTTTATCAGATACTTCTTTATATTTAAGGAAATCGAAGTTTAAATGAAAAGGTATTGAATAAATTGTTTTGACGGAAATTAAATTAGTATATACTTTCTCATACTATTTTTAAGTTCAATAATTTTATTTTAGCCTACAACGAAAGAGTAATTAGAATTTAAAAGAATTTTAAGGAATTTTACTGAGAAACCTATCGCAGATAAACTTCTGAATTAGCATTAATTATTTCTCAAAATATTGATTCACGACATACAACATTTCGAATTTTTCGATCAGAAGTTATTTTTATTTCAACTTCGATACAACCTTTTGGAGAAATTGGAGAACTTACTTCCTATATAAAAAAAAATAATGTCAAAAAGCTAAATATGTTTTAATGAAAATTAGATATGAAAATTAGAGCTCACGCCTACGTAGCCTAATCCAACATAGCCTACGCCTTTTGATTGCCATATGACACTTATTAAACATATTATAAATAAAAAAATATGTAGGGAAAATTATATTTAAAAAATCCTACAGAATATCATGAAGCAATTGACTATGAAAATATTCTGTATTCAAAATTATTTAAAAGAAAACAAGTCCCCCTTATTGCACAACATTTTAAGTTGTTTATCTAAAAGTAAAGAAATAGTACAAGAAGAGAAAACACGTAACTCTAAATTATTTTCAGCCTTAATTTTATTTTTATCAAATGAGGAAATTATTTTTATTTATTTTATATATAATCCTGACATCAGGTGATGAAGAGCATGTGAACGATACTATAGAATTCCATTATATTGAAATAATTATTATGATAGTGGCCATAAGCGAATGAATGGGATAGAATATGAAAAAAACTAATATTAATATTGTTATTTACTGTTTTATGCTAATAAAAAAAAGATTTCTAATTACGCATAATATCAACAACCATTAAAAAGCTAGTATTTAGTAATATTAAACTGTGTGTAATAAATCATAATAACGATATGATACAATAACATTCATAACGTAATTAAATATATATATATTTATATATATATATATATATATATATATATATATATATATATATATATATATTTATATATATATATATAGAGTACTAAATTTCTCTTAGTTTATCATAGAATTAGCAAGAATTAAGAGACTATAAATGGAATTATAAGTGGAATATAAGCGGAATGTATATATGGAATTATAAACGCTCAAGTAAGTCCATGTAGTAAATAATAGCCTTTATCAAAAAATATTTCAAAACCATGCCTTATTAGGAAGTTAAAAATTGTTAATGGCATTAGAATAAAATATATTACCGATAATTTAAGATTCTAATTAATTTTATTATTAACTAAACAGTTCGATGCAGGGTACGACAATAGAAAAAAATCTGTCAATCACGAGTAAAACTCGCATTACGAGGGTTAGTTATATATCTAGGCGTTTATAAACATTTAGTGATACATACATACTCCTATTAAATAATTTAAAACATTTGTATTTTTAGGACAAAAATATATTGCCTACTATAATTTCAAAGGTAAAAACAAACAATTTTTTATGTGATGTAGACAAATTAACCATTTTCGGATTTTTTTCCTTTACTTGTGCTGTAACAGTTTTCTTCTTGCCAAATTCCATAATTCTAGGTCAACGGGAAATACCCTATAAGTTTTGATTTATTTACGAGTGGCAAAATATGCGGCATAGGTGGCCATATTTTTTTATTGCAGGTCGAAGGGATCACATATCTAAGTATTTGATATTAGTTTCAACTTGATACTTCCATGAGTTCCTAAGAAATAAGATCTCACAGACATATAGAGAGACGGATAATGAAATTATCCTGTAGGGGTTCCTTCCGAGATATGGAACCCTAATAACCTAACAATTACTTACATTTACTTCAACAGGAAATTAGTATGATTTCATCATGTTTAGCGCTCTGTGGCAAAATTGTCCATACAAGACACTAGTGGAATCATTTCGATGTCCGTTCGTTCATGCGTTGTGTTCTTTGGCCCGTCTACCATAGGCAATTTTGTTGGAAACTATTCGACGTATTAATCTGAAGTTAATAATCTACTGATGAGAGTATGGTGGCCCAGTTTTACACGTGAGGTCTAACAAGGTTCGAACGAAAAAGTAGTTAAACGTTATAAACACGTGCATTCCGTGCATTATTTCGTAATGTGCACTCAAATCACATTACAATACTATACGACATTCAATTACTGGCAGACGAGGAAGCGTCAAAGCTTCTGTGATCCTATTCTTATTCAAAGAGCGCGGATAATAGGCTTCACAATATAACCGGAAGACCGTGTAACGGAAGACTAATGGTCGTCTTCAAACCAAATCGAATAAGGGATTTCAATTTCAAATGCATTTCGTCACCTAAGAGGGTGGAATTTAATTATTGGCTTATATAAAAATAGGTCAAATGGTCTTGATAACTTTGAAATATGTCAATTTGAGAACTTTCCTCAAATAAATTGGGGATGTGTAAAGAGTGACTTTATTAAGAAGTATCAAATTCTAATTCAATTTTTAATGCTATATTAAAACTTTGCAAATATTATGTTGTTGGAGGTAAATATTATGTTCGTGCATGTGTATGTTTACCATATATTTAATAAATTAACATTTCTATATTGCATATTGAATATCTTTTAAATAATAATAGAATTTTTTTTACTTTAACTTACCAAATGTATGGATACATGATTTCTTCTTATTTTTTAACTGAGAATACTTTTGTCATGATAACTGAAGTTTGTATGTTGAGAGTTTGTATGAGTTTGTTGTTGTAATGGGGTAGTAAAGGAAAGTAAAATATATCGGCAATGGGTGAAGTATTACAGTGAATGGACTTCCCAACTCTAGCGCTATTATTTTAAGTTATGTTAATTTTCTTTATCTTTTGTAAATACTTTTTAATGTTGCTTCTAAAGGTGTAACTTTGGAACTTTCGTTTAGGTAAAAAGTATCTAATAACAATGAATTCATAACAATATGTCACGTTAAGAGTCTGAAAATATCATAGATAGTTTTTTTTTCCAACAAAAACCAAACAGTTGGAAAAACTATCCAGTGCTCACTGTACCTATTACCAATACATTTAATTTTTCTTTGCGATCACATTTCTCAACTTATATTGTGTCGGTCTCAGTTTTTTTTTGCTATTAATTCAATTAATACAGTATGCTTAATTATGTTAATTTGTAGTCATAAATACACCCAAAGTTAAATAAATAAAACAAAATAAAATTAATATCATAAATAATTCATTAAGAAACCAGAGTATGAGTCATAAACAAGCCAGATGAATTAAATTAATACAAATATAAATCTGAATAAGAAAAATAGCAAGAACATCTCCACAATGACATACTTTCGTTTTCTTCATTAATAATATTGGTTATATATTCATCTACCGATAACATCTATTCTAAAAAGTCTTGTTTCGCTCTATTTAAAATATAAACACCTGCTTATGAATGAAATTTTGAGAGCGTTTTGATTTTAATTTAATCTGACTTAGGTAGTCAGATTAAAGTCAAACAAAAACGCCCTCATAATTACATTCAAAGAAAAAATATACATAATATAACATAATTAATTCATAAGTAAAGTTAAGTCGAGTAAAAAACATTTTTTTTAAAAGATCTATCGAAGAAAATTAAATTAAATAATTATGAATATTAATTAAATGAATATAGGCTCTAATTATAAATCGAATAAATAATAATATTATCATTTTCAAATTGACAGTGATGTCTAATGACACAAAACCGAAAGTGGTTTAGTCGGTTACTTTACGTTTTTCGTATCGCTTACGCAAAACTTAAATAAACTGAACATAATAAGTAATTGAAGATAGGAACTAAAAATCAAGCTTTATTTATTATTTTAAACCGTCAATAACACTTACGCATTTTCTCACTCAGCAACTAAGTCGACTTAACAGTACTTCCAGTCTTCTTTCTGCATTTTTACTCGATAGATACTCGAATTTACTATAAATATAAATAGTGTCCACGTTTTAATTCATTATCGTAATTAATATAATATTTTTGAAAATTGTTTATCTGTACTAGATATTGTACTCTGCTTCAACTGGATAATATATTACATGCCTTTTAGTCTTTATAGATTTATTGGAAATTGAATTGGGAAATTGAATCTTGGACATGTTTGCATGTCATGACTGTTATTTGTTGTATAATGACTTTTCATAAACTCCAGTATTATGAAATAACACATTATTAAAATTACAATTAATCGAAAAACTAAAGTTTCTATACAATTTAGATGCACTCGTTACATGTTTCGTTTTAATCTACTTGTCTTCTATAATCCCGTTCTATGAAAATCAGGATGATGGGTTGCCGTACCAGGTGTTGTCAGAGATATTATATATTAACCTGCAATTAACAAACTGTTTAAAGAATTTGAGTAATATTTTATTTCAAAATATGATTTTATATTTCTTGATACTTTATTCTTTTTAATGATATAACGTAATAATTTTACAACCAATTAATAAGTTCCCCATCGATATTCTAAAACGAAATGAGGCTAGTTAGCCACATTTTCTCTATTAGCCTTAATCCTGAAGTCTAGTATGTAATCTAGTAAGTTTAGTAAGTAATCTAGGATGTACGTGACCAGTTCATATCCAACAAATAGCTAATACTTAATATTAAAGTAAATAATGTAATACGAAAGTGTTTTTGTGAATATTATAAATAAATATTTTGCTAAACGTTTTTTAAAACAACAAAAAATATTAATTTCCAACTCTTAATAAATATTACCTGCATACTTCTTCAAACGCTTTCATCCTTTTAATCTTGTTTAACCTTATAAATAAGATATTAGTCCAAAGTACTCGACCTCCAACTTCAGATACATCAGCGAAGCGTTTTCTTCCAAAATCTTCATTATCAAGTATGGAAATCGTTTTTTCTCTAAGTATAAATAAATTTACATAATGTTTGGATTTTGATTTGCTTGTAATTGCTACATCCTTAAGTGATATATTAATGTAAAGCGTTAGTCCAATATCCTCTGCTGCTTTGGTGGAAAAAGTTACATTTAACCAATTGTAAAGATAAACTTTGCAATTGATTAAATTACATTGCCATTAACGCCAGATACGCCAATTACAGAGCGACCCTGTATCACTGGTCCAACCAAAAGTTATATGAAGAAAACCTCCTAAGCAGTCAATTCTAAAACAAAACGAGTTTATTCAAAAGAGTAGCATAAATTTGGTGAAACAAAGTAGCATACATTTAACATTAGAGAAATTAAATGAGAAAGTTATAATTATTTATTTAAAGTTTGCAATGTTTTGTTAATCGCAATTTGACTTTGCGTTTTTGGGATTATTGAAAAAAACAACAGGTAATAGCAATAAGTCAATTTTAATATGCCGAGTATAAATACAAAAAAAAAATAAGAGTAATTAACAAGAGTTCAATTCAAGGAAAAGCAAAAATTACAAATTAACAAAACATGGTATAATAGTAGTGAAAGATATACCTAAAGGTTTTAATTTTATATCGTTAATTTCTTATTTACCTTTTTTTCTTACTATCCTAAATTATTTCCATAGTTTGATGTTTTACAATGTGCTCGTTCTTATGGTTTTGACTTTTCTTATTAGACTTGTTTGGAGTTCCAATACGGTAGTTGACTCATTCTAAATTTAGATATTTTTCATATAATATTGTGAATTATAAGTTAATTAAAATTGGTTGAAAAATAATCCAGTTGTAGGCTTCTAAATTTGAAGATACGGATAGAGTTGAGTATATCCCTGTCTCTTTTCCTCTTATAGAATATAATGTGCAATATTAAAAATGATCTCACAAAACAGTATTTCCATCCTTCTCTAAACGTTAAATTTAATTTTTTATGACTGGGTCAATTTTTAAGATTATTAAAAAGTTTTTTCACTCTTCATCAGCTTGTACCTTGAAATTATGATTAATGAAGTAAAAAAATTAGTCCAATATCCAATTTGGATCGGTATATCAGGAGTAACGGCATAAGTAATTATCTGGATCATTGCAAAGTAATTTGAATTGTTTTACTTGCCATGGCTGAAAACCGCGAACGAGTTACTTATTAACTATGTGAGTAAGTCACGATGCATTATTAATTTGGTGTTACACGGGGCAGTGGTCAGAAAGGTGCTATGCTCCACGGTGAATATGCTAATCAACCCGGAGGAGGAGCGGCGCAACGACTTCCTAACCATCGTGTATTTACCAAATTATAATTATCGTATATGGGAGGATTTCTTATTAGAAGCATTCCATAGCTGACTGAAATTGATGATGATACAACATTAATTGTGCGTAAATTTAAGATTTAATGGCGTACCGGTTTATATTGTACATTATGTACATCGAAGGGAAGATATGCATTCATGTGGTGTTCAATGAATGCAGAAATTTTGTAAATAAGGTGCAATTTTATAAAGAAATTTTGGGGGACGCATGGAAGATCCAAGCAATAACAAAATGTGGAGTGGTGAATTAAAATTTATGCTTTTCAGATATTATTACATGCATGATATTATTCGTTCATCGAAAAATCCCACTACGCACGACAATACTGCTTACAACATCAATGAATTTCTAGAGTGGGATTTGGGACATTTATTACCCCATTGAGTTATATTCAAATTTTACTGAGCGCTATTTTGGTAGTTTCTGCAAAGCAAATTGACAGACTTACTAAAGCATGTCCTTTTAGATCATTAAGAGGAACGATGCATCATGTCACTGGGCACGGAGCATATGATAATCCATAAATCACGTTTTTCCACATCGACGGGTTGGTCACGGTTGGAAGATCTGTTGGGACTGGCGCTTCATGGATTTAAATGTAATTTATTTATCTATAAATTGATCTCTTTTAAAGATGTAGCATACCCCAGGAAGACCAGATCCGAACAAGATTTACGAATAAAATCTCGGCTGTATGAGAATGGAGTGTGTAGATGTAGACTAAATTTCTGTTTAAGACTCTCATTTTGAACATTTGATATAAATAAATCATTATATTTAATGAAATATAATTTTTTAATTAAATAAATTATTATTTAAATTATTGGACATGGAGTTTTGTAACTCTAGTACTATCAAAAATGGCCAAACATAAAAATAAATCATATTTTTTTATTTATTTATAATATTGCAAAAAAATGTAAATTTTCAAAATGCTCGAAACAGATTTTTTTTCAAGTTTTCGTAGCTTATAAACCATTATTGTTATGAATGTTATAAATATTACACTTTTTCATAATGTGTCCTGGGAGTTTACAATTTAATTTAATTTATAATGTAAATTTTAATTTTAATTTCAAATGTACTAACAATTCTAAATAGATTCATAAAGGGAGTATTTATAATATAACAATGTATATTTGCTTAAGTTGATCGGCAGTGCTGGCACCGACTTCAGAAATAAGTAACTTAATTATTTATTGCAAATAAGTATGTACCTATTTTGAGTTAATTATTTATTACTTTTAGTACCCATCTTTTTTGATGTCGGGTTTTTAAAATATATTTTATTTTAGACTGTTTAGTGATTAATATATTAGTGTTAATTATAACAATTGATTTCTTTCTTAGAATATTGGATATTTATTAAAAGTCATGGGCAAAAGCTAGTAAATAGAAATTTTCCTCTTTGTCTAAAGTTAATTATCAACAATATATAGAAATAAAGCGATAATAGTAGCCGCAAATGTTCGGTTCGGTTCTCCAAATAGGAGGTCCAATATCGGATTTTGTAAATTAAAGACTACCACTTGAGGAATTCCGTTCTCCATATCCAAAATCTAATATCAACTTTTGCAAAGTGTTATTACTTTTGCAAAGTGTTATTACTACTAAAGTAACAACTAAGCAGTGCCATATATGATATCGATTTACTACTATCGGGTAAGGAATTACATTATTCATCTTCAGAAATCATCATTACACACTGACCTGGTCGACGGTGCGTTATTTTGTAAGGTAATAATTACAAGTAGTAAATATATTAAATTACCTTTGATTTACTGCCATCCGTTAAGGAGTTCCATTATTCATCTCCGGAACTCCTTATCAAACTCTAATCTGGTCAACGGTGTAGTTATTTAGCAAAGTAACAACTACTAGGAGCAAATATTTTTAATCACGGTTGATTTACTAATATGTTTTAAGGAGCTCCGTCGGTCATATCCCAAAACTTATCATCGGACCCTGACCAGGTAAGTGGTGTAGTTATTTTGCAAAATAACCCGTAGCAAATTTCTTGAATCATATTTAATTTATTGCTATTCGTTAAGGAGTTCCATCGTTCATTTCCGGACCTCATCAACATATTCATATGGACCCACGCCTGTATCACCTTCTTTCAAATAAAAAAAAGTAAGCATCAAAATCGATCCACTAGATAAATATTTATTGCTGAACATACATAAAGAAAGATTCCGAAGAATTGAGAACCTTTTTTGAAGTCACTTAAAAAATAACTTTCCGGGAATTGGACACTTCCACAGCTATGGGAAAACATAGAATATACGCTGTGAGAAAACCTATAATTTTCTCTAAATTTCCCTCATTTTTTTTTAAAGCCAGATTTATAATTTAATTTCAGTCTAATTTTTATCATTATATAAATATAATGTAATATTACAGGTCCCTTTAATTTATCAATAAATGGAATTGCCGAAGATCTCAAAGATTGTATTTAAATTACGTTGAAAAAAATACTTTCCAGATAAAAGATTTGCTCATTTATATTTGTTATCCATCTTGATATGACGGAGAAAACTTGAGTATCGATTTAAAAAAATGTTACTATGCATTAGTTACATAATTTAATTTGACTTTTAAATAGTTCTAAGTATTGTACCTGCAGATAGTCCCATTCTAAAATCCATAATTTCATCTTAGCAGTCAAGGAAAATGGGTAGTCCATTGAATGCAAAACTCTCAAAAGTTGCCTTGATACTAACCATTCCAAATTTTAAGGATTTAAAACCTAATATTGAAACTAAGTTATGTATATATACTCTAAGGTTAAGATATTTAATTAACAGATTTCTTAAACAGTTTAACCTGTGAGGTTTATGAGGAGATGAATTTTTAAGGATTTTAAGTATTGCGAAGACCCAATTTTAAAATGTATATGAACCGCATGTGATTGTAAATATAAAATATAAATGTATAAAAATTAAAAATAAGAAAATAATTACACATTATTATAATGAGTTACTCACTTTATTATAACCATTATGGTTCAAAATAATACATTTATTTTATTGTACATATTACTGAAAAGATTCCCACTCACGCTGGGAAATTATGACATGTTGATATTAAAATAATGTTTACGTACAATCATACAAATTTGCGTATGTACATTACCCGTAAGTTTAATTAATTAATCATTTTGTCATAAAATAATATATCTGTTCAACACGCTAATTTTCCGATAAAAAGACAGTTTTTTTTTCATAATACACATACATATTCTAACATCTTACATAATCTTCTATACATAATTATTGTTCTCTCTGACAATTTAATGAGAAAAATCTTGAGAGGCCTCCTTGATTTTCTGTTCTAAAATAAATCAAAAAGTGATATTGAAATGTTTATTTTAATGTCACTTTTTGTTTAAATGTTAAAATAAACATTTCAATAAAAGCGTATAACTTTAATTATACCCTATCATATATGTATAATATTTATATTGTTTTCGACGTCTGTAAGACCATCTTAAAACTTATTGTAAGTTAGATACCAATATATTTTTATATTTGCTTTCACTTCCAACCCATTTTTTATTTTTCTTTTAATAAACATTACGTATTTTGTTACATTTGTTCCTTATTGCATATTCAGTATCAATATACGTGACGATGTCACATAATTACATCAAGCTATTGCATCTATACTAATTTGTTACGTTATGCTGGTTACGTCGTAACAATGTCTCACTTTCATAAAACAGAACAGAAAATTGCAGACTTGTAATATTATTACCAAATTATTATATATTCCGAAATCCGTCAATAAGTGAACAATTAGGTATTTATATTTTCAAACTAAATATAAACCTATATTTTAAATAATTACATCAAAACTATAGTTAAACTTTACCCAACATTTGATATTCACAAATCAAAATTCAGTGTATGTGTACATACAAACACACTCACACACACACACAAACGCTCGCGCGCGTGCACACACGTACATGCACACGCACACGCATATATATACACACACACAAAAGTGCGCGCCCGCACACGTACACGCACACACACACACACACAAATGCGCGCGCGCACACATACACGCACACACATACACACACACTCACACACAAACACGCGTACATGCACACGCGCATGCACACACACGCACGAGCACGCGCACACGCGCTCATACCCACGCACGCACGCACGCACGCAGGCACGCATGCACGTAAGTACGCAAGCACGCACGCACGCACACACGCATGCACATATACACATACATAGATATTTACTTATGTATATTAACCAGTCACGTTTGGTTACAAAATTGTTACAAACAAATGAAATAAATTATCGCGACCCGTATCATATTATTCACCAAGAATGACTATTAAATAGTTTAACTCGAATATTTTATCACTTAACATTTTTTTTCCTATTTTATTGATGGGTTGCCAACATATGGGTCTAGCCACTCACTTAGAGGTTTCGACTCAAACGTATGTGTTTCATAGTAACATATAAATATGTATATTACATTCAAATTTATTTTATGTCGTTAGGTATCGATGTATGAACCATGTTATCATTCATTGACAAAAAAGCTTATATTTTTAAGATTTCAAATTAAATAAAAAATTCACATTTGACTAACAATAGTGGTGCTTAATGTGGAAATTTAACTATCAATATAGCAAAATAATTATTTTTATTCTTGATTTCACTTATCAAATTTCGTTTTTTAATTTGTTTTCACTTCAATTCTTTATTGATGGAATTTTTTATCTTCTCTTTATTCAATCTTCTAGCATACAATTTATGATATATTTCCAATCCATAATTACCAAGTTACATGCAGTTTTTAGCCGGTATCTTTATTTAGCTGATATCTTTTTTTCTGTGCTAATAAATACACATACTTTAAAGAGATTTTTCTTTTTGTGATAATTATATTAAATACCAATTACCAAAATTTATAAACTCGCTTACGATATATTTCGTATTTAAAACTTTTAGGTGATTCTGTTTTCCATTTTGTAATATTTTTTTCAATATAAATTATTAAAAACCAATTGAAAATTACAATTAATATTTGAATATAATGCGACGTAAATGAAAAATAATTTTAAAAAATGAACGAGGAAAATTTTTATAAGTTTCGAGATTAATAACTTTGATACATATTTGAAAGATATCCTGAATTCACCTTTAAAATGAAGTAATAAAACACTACAAAACACTTGAAAAGAAAATTACTTTTAAATTATTTACTATCCTTTTAGACATTTTATAAAATTACCGGTCAATATCTTAGAATTCAGACTTACTAAGAAATGTGAAGAATAATAAGTTTATTGTCTGATTTAGATAGAATTTCCTAGCTTATTACTTTTTATAACTAGCCGGTTACTTTTAATATATCTCAGTTAAAAGTAGAAAGTTACTTAAGTAGAAAAATTATGTAACAATTATTAAGAAAAAATAAACTATATATGAATGAGCTTATGAAAAGCAACTTTTAACTTACATATTAATTTGTTCAATGAAATATTTTGTACATGATTAGATAAAATAATTTTCATTTCTTAATTATGACATAAAAGGTTATCGTGCGACTTATAAACTATTTATTACTTTGGTAGGTTCTTTACATTTGTTAATTAGTAAGTAAACATTAATTTATATATTAGTTTCAACTATTGATATTTTATTTATAAATGCGGGTTTCAGCAGACGTTTCATTTATTACAAATAACTCCACGTTGACTTAACATTATTAATAATTCTTAAAAATTTTAAATATTTATTTTAAAATATACCTACGTAACCTCTTTACTCGAGAGTGACATTATTAGGAAATTAATCATATGTTCTAAATGAAAATAAATAACAGCTACTTAATTTTAAGCACTGTTATTTTGATTGTAATATATGTTTTAATTCAATAAACAATCAATACTTTGAAATAAAATGTATTATTTTAATTTTATGCAAGCATTATTATGTAAAAAACGTATTTCTAAATAATGTTTAATTACATAAAATACGACCATAAGTACACTTTTCAATGTTGAAAAAAAATTATTTGCATACAAGCGCTTATCCACATGTGTACGCTTCCATTTGTGCATGTATGCACATATCGAGGAATTGATAAACCAAATAAGCATTTTCATGATTTGGCCATAATGTAAATTATCAGCCTGCCGATCTCAAGACTTTCTACAGTTACGCTCTGAAAAGCGTACTCAACTTACATATTCTGAAATAGGCCGCTATTTACTCACGGAAAAGTCTCCATTGTCCAAGCAGCAAAACTTTTGAACCAAAAATACCCTAATGCCAGACAATATCCTCAATATTTTACTTCTAAAGTTCCACTTCTACTAAACCCTAGTCCTTTTTCGCTATTCTTCCCTTTATAAACCACGTTTGTATTTGTATATAAAGTTTGCCACGTTTGTATTTGTAATCAAATTTTGCCAAAATAAATAAAATTATTCTTATATAATATTTAAACTACCACCGAAAAAAAATTTCCAGTTCATTTGAATGTTTCTCATTAACTTAACATAATGTTTAGAATGATGAAAGTGTTTAAAGAATAATTTAACTTTGAAGTAATTCAAACAAAACATATACATGCAATTTAGCTATGTCTTATTATCAATATATTTAATTTTATTTTCAACAAGAAAGTGTAGAAGAATAATCAATATTGTCTTAAAAATACATATTATTTACAAAAGAAATTAACATTATTTATGAAAATACATATTGCACTGATATATATATATATATATATATATATATATATATATACACATATATATAACAAACGTAAATAAATAAGCACATCATATAGGGTAATGCAAATGTTACAGACTTCCTTTACGAGGGTACACTCTGATTCATTTCGTTACATCAACTGCGTTTGTCAATTTATTCAATATTCAACAGTAAATATATACAACAATAGGACTCACAAATAATATTTCACACCAAATTAGTTAAAATCTGGTATTTTATTGCAGTCACAAAATGCCAGAAACTAGGTATCAATAGCCCAAAGTTTTTATAGCAGGATTTATTAACATAAATAATATTTAATTACGCATTCGTAAATTTATTGCAAATATCATGGTTATTGACAGAGATTAACCTTTAAAAAATGTTATCCCTCTAAATTGCTGACTAAATGTTCACGGGTTGTTATAATATGTACAGTTATAAGCGGTAAACTTTGCAAAATACAAGCATATTATTGTGCACGTATCTGTAATTATTTTATTCCGCAAGAGAGTTTGTATTTGCAGTTCAGCGGAGCAAATGGGAGAGAATAGCTAAAACGCTAATGGTATTTTTCGCATCGAGCTTCGAAGAATGCGATCGCGCTTATCGGTACGAATTTATATTCAAAAAAGCTACATGTGTATGTATAATATGTACAGTTATTACCTGTACAATAGAGGTGTAGGATTTTGCCCGTAGTCATTTTCATTCCGGAAAAACTATGCTCTTCCAGTTTAAAAAAGCGCGAAATTGCTAATGGTATTTTAACGTCGCTTTTCCAAGAATGCGATGGTGTTTACCGGTACAAATTTATGTGCAACAAAAGCGCGTACCTTTTGATATAGAATGTATTTTTACCCACGACCGAACGTAATGGTATATGCTTTAAGGTGAGTAGTTGTTTGTTTATTTGTGCGTGCAATCAAATATCCCATTTATCTCCAAAACCGTTTGACCGATTCAGAAACGGTTTTCTTTAAAATGTTTGTGATTAATTAACAATTGTTCTTACATAGTTGTTACGTTGATTATTTACCAGGGAGCGCTGCAATAAACATTTTGTTGCAAACGAATGTTTGCATTTATCTCCCAAACGTTTTGACCGATTTGGATTCGGTTTTCTGCAAAATATTTGGGAATAATCGGTGATAGTTTTTAGATACGTGTCATGGTGATAACTCATCCGGGCGTGCCGCAATAAACATTTTGTTGCAAACGAATATTCCCATTTATCTCCAAAACGGTTTGACTGATTTAAATACTAATATTCGCGCTTTCTTAAATACTAACAATTTGCATCTAAAGCGCTCTAATTCTTCTAATTCTATGCTGTCTAAGATCCATTTCCATTTCTAATGTCAGTAACATTGTAGCAGCACAGAAAGGCTATTTGCGCACCTGAGAGAATTGGTTGCGAACTGATAAAACTCAAAACTTTAGGTATGGGTTGGGCATGGCAGCCGCAACTAATTTTCTTGGGTTTGTAATTATATTAATAGGTTCTTACTTTCTTTTAGTCGGATTCAACAAAATATATAATCACTTTTCAATTACAACGACTACATACGTCGTAGTTTTTTTTTAAATTTTGCCCTTTTTTACTAGCGGTACATTATTACATATTCAGTTGACATTAAACTGATCTACTTATAACGTAAACAATTATTTTAAATTCTAACTTACTTACACGAAAGTCTTTATACGGTAATATGCATGTATACTTTTTATGGAACATGACTTTTCTTAATTAGTCTCCATATAAATAAACTGGAAATATTGGTTATGAAAATATTTCGATAATTTATTACATTACTATGACATTTTTTAAAAAAAAATTTTAAAATTTCCAATGTTTTATAATTTATGATTGATGTTTGAACTCATTTTCTCTTCGTTGTCTCTGTCCATTTCATGCCTCATGCAATTTTTTTTAATTCTTCCGTCTGAAGCACCTGACGTTGGTTGAAAGTGACCCAGATATCCGAACACTAGCTTCTGGTATGTCTCCTGCGTATTGGTACATTCACATCCACGTCCAACATGGTTTCCTGCATGTCACCCCTAGGCTGACCAGGAGGGACGTCTTCTGTTGCCTCGGATGATGTTAGCAAAGTTTCCACGGCTTCAGCAAAAACTTTACTTTTACTCGTCGATTGTTGCTTAGAAGAATCTGTAGCTAATTTACTCTAATTAATTAAACGTCAATTCATGAATATTATAAATTTACGAGTTTTAAATTTCAATACATTTTCGCATATCAATAGGAAGAAAATAAAATAAAAATGCAATTAAAAGGTTCCAAAAAAAAAAAATTTTGAAATTTGTAATTTAAAGGTGATTAAATTACTATCTACTTTCCCTTTTAACAGTATTAAATATAAATTTGTATAAAATTCACTTCAAAAAAGTGAATATATAAACTTTCGGTGCACCGTTATGAATTAATAAATTTTTAAAAAACACTACAAACAAAAGATTAATCGTACACTTACCAAAATTCACATTGTTTACCTCGATTGAATTGCTGGGTAGGATCGTTTGATAGGATTTCCACTATTAGTCCGGACGCTATTAAGGAAACGACGTAGCTAATCGCATCTCCACCACCGGTGGCCATCTGTTGCTGCCTTTCCCTTGCAAAATATCTTCACTGCTTGACTTTTTTATTAAGCCAAAATCGGCATAGTTGACTTCCTTTTGCCTAAACAAACAAATGAAGTACACGTTTCTTAGTACATAATTAAAAAAAAAAGAAAATACGTCCCTGCGAACAAATTCATTCTGTAATCATCAAACAAATTAATTCCAACTTCATCTCTGACGAGAGATTTAGTTTGTCATCACTAGCTGTACGGAGAAAAAGCGCTGATCTATTATATTTATATAAAATCATACATTCCCATGTTGACTGTTCCTAGCTTCTCTCCCTACTCAACTAAATTGAAATATTCAATTGAATATTCAAGCTAATATTGAAATATTCGACTAGGATCACGTATACCATTACCGAGATTATTCATACTATAACAATAATGCCTCTTTTCATAGCCCCATAATTCTAATATGCCGATTGCATAATAATATTGTTTCTTAACATCCGTCCTTGGATATTTTTGAATCTAAATTATTAAGATTTAAAAGGAAATACAAAATATATTATTTATGAATTAAAACCAGCTGTGATGGACTTATTTTTTTGTTCAGTATATAGAAAACAATGCAATTCAAACTTAATACCAAATTTAATAAATTATTAATACACTTATTTATATATTTAATAAGACAAATAACCCTTAAAAATGTATATATAAATATTCTAACCATTTTACACATACGTAATTAGAGTTGTACACAGCACACATAATTAGAGTTATAGTTAAGTTGTGTACTTTATATATTTTTTATTTCTTTTGTAACCCTTTGTAATTTCTTTTTATTATATTAATTTTACTTTTGTTAAACGCAATACTTTCAGCTAAAACAAACGACGCGCGGAATTCAGTACAATGCGGTGTTTTATGACACCCTAAAAACGTAATTTTTTTTATTTTAGAAAAATTATAAATTCAAGTTTCGAAACTGCTATCTAAAGCAGCGTGTATTTGAATTTATTAAGTAAATTTAAAAAATCTACTTTTTAAAAACTTAAGTATTGTTAGTAAATAATATTCAAACATACGTTTTAAGAAACAGAAAGCTTCCAATTAATTTACATAAAATAATTACAGCACCGTTATCTGCAGGAGTACATTTTTATTATTTTAAGTAACTTAATTTCATAAGAAATTTTAAATATACCCATTCGCACTTACATCGCCACTTGTCGGCAAACTAAATACTGCGTATTTATCCCAAATAAACATCAAAATTTTAAATAAGATTTATAATACGTAGTTAAAATAAGATTTATAATACGTAGTGTGCTCTGCATCTTTAAATCTTCACTTCCAAGATATTACAAACTTTTACCCCCCTCCAAATCATAACGTAGAATTGTCTACAAATTTAGAAATCCGTGAATATATCCTGTACATATCGGTTACAATAACAGGTGCCGCAAAATGTGTTGAAATTTCGTTTTGATGACTTAGTTAAAAATAATTTCTTAAAAACCTAATAGGCATATTAAATGTTAAACACTAACCCAGCGACAAAAAAAACGTTAAAATTTTTTACAGTGTTGTCTTTAAGAGACCAATTCCACTAGATAACACACTCATACAAAACTGTCAATATTTAAATTAAAACGAAATGAAATATTTCATGGGAGAGTTCAAATCAATTTCTTGGGGGCTTTCTATTTCGCTCATTAAAAGTGTCAGGGATACAAAAATTTCCTTGATATGCGTTTATTTCTTGGTTTTCTACGGTCAACAAATTTTATTAAATAAGTGAAATAGTTTTATATTTCTTGGTTACTTTGTCTTCTTTACGAATATAACAAGAAATTTGTGATAAATAAATGTGTAAGCAAAAATAACAAGAAATTTGTTCAAAACGTTCTGATTTGCCACCATCCTACAAAATTTCCTAGAATGGTGTTCTCAATATTTTTTTTATGTCTTTTATCCTAAATGTGTCTGCTTCCTCTCACAATCTTTTAACTGGAATAAGACCAAAATTATATAAAAACCTGTATATATATTCTATAATGTCAATAAGCGACTCTATCACACTTTTAGTGAGTTATTGAGTTTCCTTGATTTGTTTTAATTCCTCGCTACCCTAGATATCTAGACTTAAGTCTATAAGAAATTTAGCGTATCGTGACTCCTTCCTTGCATAAACTGGTTGTGAGTAAGATGAAACAGTCTTAATACCAATAAATTCTACGGCTTCTTTAGACCGCGCTTTTCAATTTAAGTGTATTCAGTTACCTTACCTTTCTTACATCATTGAGTGTATCAGACAATATTTGATATAAATTAGTATTTTGTTGAAATGAATTGTTATATATTTTTTATGCTACTCGATTTTACTATCTTTATGGTTTTGCACTATATCTGAATTTGTATGCATAAGCTTCTTTTGCAAACACCAGACACTAGATTAAAATGATAATGTGAAATTAAGGCGTTTTATATAAATAATCAAAATGGTTAATATTGCTAAAAAAATTATAAGTGATGAAGTTTTATTTATGCGGAACAAAACACAATTTTATTATTAAAAAACTTATTACTATGCAGATCTGAATAGGTTTTTTTGTGCAAATTTGGTATATCATATTGATTCTAATTTTTATTTAATATGTAGCTATTGACTGGATTCACAATAAACTAATTTTCTGAACTTCAAATTTGAAAATTACATATTGCCATAAATATAATATATACATTCTGAACGAATACTAAACGACGCCATACTTTCGTTCAATTTGAAAATAAAAAATTGGTATATATGGCAAACTAGTACGGAAAATCGTTACATGACTTGCTATTTCTTATTACATTAGTCGAAAGGTGTTACCGAGTAGAAGACGCTACATTCTCCCATGCGGGCATTTTTTCCCTTAACATGATTTTTCCCTTTTGTAATATAGTGAAAATTTAATGTCAAGGAAGATAAAATAAGAATAAATAAAGATGTAATATGTGCATAATAACAGTTACATGTAATAAATTTGTCTAATGTTTAATTAGTGGCTCCAAAAATGAAGTCCCGAAAAGTTTCTTTTTCCTTTACTTGCGAATCACAAACTTTTTAAATTCAAAATATTGGACCTATACACTATTCACATATGGTCATATTTAAAAAAAAAATTCATTATTTAAATAAAACCTATTGTCCTTAAATTTATTTACAATGTTCTTCTTAAAACTGTGTTATCTTAAACTGCGTTTAATATTATTGTTATAAAGTTTTATCGCTACATTTTTATTAAATTTTAATTTTTTTTACCTAACCACACCACACCTTTGTTTACTCATGACACCATTTCATTTCAAATATTTTTGGATAATTTATGACCTCAATGTAATTGAATGAATTTCCCAACATTAGAAGTAAAATACCTAACACGAGCTTCGTTGAATAAGATAAAAATTGATATCTTAAACATTAACTTTTAATAGAGCTTGAGAAAATTGTTTTTCCTTCTCCCCACTGTGAAATTTTTTTTTTCTATAGAAATAGAAAAAAACATGTCATTTGGTCTTTCCTCACTACCGCATTTTTCCGGACGCTTTCATAAGACTTATTCAGAATATGTTTCGTGAGGATATTACTCGCATTCAATTATTCAAAGCTTTCAAACTTTTCTTATACATTTGTTCATAATTTGCTTTATTTTCTTAGTACGTTCTCTTGGATAAGAATGTGTTTTGGAGTGGCAAATTAGTATAAACTAATGATCAAAGGTTGATTCTAATATAGTTTTAGGTGATGGAAATTATACCAAAATCGTATTAACGTTGACGTATTAATATTAGTAACAAGGCTTCTTATAAATTACGCAGTGAATAATATATGTTAGAAAAATGAACTTAATAAACATTAATAAAGAGACGAACGAAGCATCAGTAAAAGAAATATGTTTTTGAGCCTTGAATACAGGAGATCTTGTAGATATTAATATTTGCACTTATATAGCTTTAGTCGCGATCGTGTTTAATTTAATAATATTATGGGTCAATATACATTCGATTCCTCAAATTCTTCTAGAAGCCCATATGGTCTAAATACATATGGCATTATGTTTATATATTTAATTTTCTACTTTTTTTCTTTCCAATGGAGACAATTCGTTTTCTTCTTATTTTAATAAAATTAGAATCTAATGCAAGGCCTTATTGAATTTATAATAAAAATTATGAACCATTTCACATGTATATTTATTTAGATCAATAATTCATAGTATTTTCGTCTTACGTCTCATCTATCTTGATTTTATAATAAATGTTGAGTAGATAAAATTGGTTGGAATATTGAGTTGTTGAGATATTCCCTGATATGGAATCCGGACAAATAGCCAGCACAACTCCGGATATCCCCAAATAGAAGTAGTGAAACAGGAAGTGCAGTGACGGATTTACGGTTTACATACCCTTCAATATAGACTACGAGAAGTTCATAGGAAGGGACGATATTTTCATACAAAAAAAATGTTAATAGCTCATATGTAAATTTAGCGTTTACCGAATTACCTTTAGATTTATTATAAATTTCACCAAAATCAATCTACCAGTTTTAATTTTTACAAGCAAAATATATTTTAAATTTAGTTAAATATATTTTAAATATATTCAAATTATACTATGATGGTCTCATAAGCGTTGCCTTTTGTTTCTTTTGAGAACATGTGGACGTAAAAATCCAAAAGTAAAAATATTATCATAACGCTTGAAATAATTTATATTTTAATGTAATAAATTTAATTTTAATGCTATTAATATATTTGGTTTGTGTATTACCTATAAACATGTAAGCAGTGTTATATTTAATACACCGTATAAGTAACTAAGTACCAAAAGCCGTGAAAACTTAAGTTTTTTTATCCTTTTATGAAGAAATAAAATTCCGGCTTTCTACATAGGTATGTTCCCTTTTCAAATCTGAAATTTCCAAGACTTACTTTAATCAATTAAATACAACTTTATATATATTAGCCATACAGGCTCATAAAATATAAAAAAAAAATATGGGGGGGGGTGTAATAATTTTCGAATCGAAAATCTGAAATGGAAATTGAAAATCTTAATATATTAAAAATATTTTAGATATAGTGTTGAAATCCATGTAATGAAATAAAGAATGGGTAATAACTCTTCCGTGAAATAATACACCAACTTACTGACACAAAATCCACAAGGCGTGCTTGATATGATTTATTAGTTACTAAAAAATAACTTATTTTCACACTGACAGATATGTCTTAATTACATAGGTGACTTAATATTGTCAAAATTTAATTAATATCTGCACATCGGAGAGATAATAAAACCAATTGTTTACTAAAATTCTTGTTTTTAAAATTCTATGCACGAAATTCTCGACATATTCCTTATTTTCCCTGTTAGCCATGTTTCCTTTCAAAACTGGAGATAGTCTATTTATTATATTGTTTCGATTTTATTTATTTACAGAAAACTTTGCTTGTTAAAACTTATCTGCTCGAGTAATCAAAATAATTAATAATTATATATTGAGGACTGTGATGGTCACTAAAGTGTTCACGAATTTAGACACTGCGGAATATGTTCGTTCTTTATATGAGTTAACTTTTCGTTAAATAAGTATAATTTATCGGAAAAGTTATCAATCCTTACGAGGTTAAAACTATAAGGAACATATTAGTCCTTTTTAAGTTATATATGATGATGGGTCAAGTGGGGCCAGGCAATAAAGGACCTGTACACGCATCGATTTAATTTCCACATGTATTAGCCAATATTTAATAAGTTAGAAGTTATTTACTTTTAAGTGAATAACAAAACTCCGATTTTGCCTGAAAATTTGGATATTTTAGCTAAACTATTAGTCCCACAGCCATATTTTAAAAAGTCTTGTCAGTTGAAATATACATTTTTTTGAAACGTAATTATTTGGATAAAACGTTTTCTTTTTTAAGTCATATTCAAGTAAAAATTCTGCCCCGAAATTTATAATGCCCCAGCTAAAAATAAAAAGATAAAAACACTTTGCACCTATGTTAAAACCATCTCTATTTTACTATCAAATAATCATGAGAATCGGATGCGATTCGTTCTATTAATTGGTAATAAATAGCTTATGTAAAATGCAAAAAAACGTTATTGATTTAGACGTTAAATATCTTTCCACAATTATGATACGACATAGTATTATTTTAATAGAAAGAAAAAACATTTATTTAATAATAAAGAACATAACACTTTTCCCTTAAAGAATTGTGATAAATATTTCATTAGGACATACAACGCCACGGGCGCAAAGTGCTGAAATTTAACATGCTTAAGACGGAATTATTTAAGAATACAGACATAGATTGATCTAAATATTTGACTTACAAATGTTATAGGATCTTTTTTTTTGTAATAAAAATGAGTTAATTAACCGCTTTTCAAATATCACTTTATATTTTGAGGATTACTTCGTAAAACAAAAAGCTCTTCCCTTCATCCATTTGTCGTAGCCTCAGAATTTTCAACAGTTTCAGGCTGAGCATGTGCAGGAAATGTTGTAAGTAGTTGATTGGTGTAGAGGTCTCAATTAATGTAAATAAAATTTAATGTAACTCTCGATATAAGTGAATTGATTAATCATAATTGATTAATTTAAATGGCCGTCTCATATTCGTACGAAAAGTATTTCAAATTAAATTGACGTTCCATTAACAACCTTTAATTTTGAACCCTAATTTGCAACTTATTAATTTTCAAAATAATGTGCAAAAGGATCAGCACAGATGGCAGCGTCCTTCCTCTTATTTTTCCGCCACGAGTTTGAAAAAACTGAAAAAATTCTATATAGATATGTTATAATAATTTATTATAATTATAAATTAAAATTACTAAGGTTGCTTTGCATCATCAGTTTCAAGAGAACAACTACGGAACCCAACTTTATTCGTGCCGTCACCCATTTGGCCTATTCGTCGAATATTATTTTTAATTTTATTATCATATATTATGATACAAAATCCATGCCTGTAAGGGAACCCTGTAAACCGCGATTTGTACGCGTTGTCTTAACGAGTTTATGTGTAAAAATCTGCTAAATACGCCTGGAATTCAGGGTATAGTAGGCTATGTATAAAAGACATAAAAGTTTAAAGGGTATGAAATAATAGTATAAAACATTTGTATTAAAATATATACAAATAAAAATATATTTTTCACTTTGTAAGTAAACGAAGCGAACAAAAGCAAGGAGAACTGGAACAAACGTTATAGTTTCTTAGTAAATTTTAAATTCAGTTCTCCAATACAATTTAAAATTCGAGTTTCAGTACTTTCGAAAATAGCTAGAATACTGTTTTATTATGTGAAATGTGATACGGAAGTGGGTACAACGAATACGAACTAAGAAGTAAAAACCGATAATTAGACACAGAATAAAAATAATTGCTTAAAAAATTTAGATACATTTGTAAATTTGAATAATTTTTATTGAAATTTATTTTTATCTCCGGAAGAATTATTAGATGGAACACTCTTGGGAAATTATTAAATGGGAAGGTCTTGGAAATCAATAACTAAATTAAAATTAAAATTAAACGAACGAACGATCTGGTCATTTTCACAACTAAAATTAATCGTCTGAAATTAAGAATAAATATTAAACCAAATTTATTTGATAATCAAGTTAATATAATTTATTATTGGTTCATATAATTCATTATACATTTTGGAATACGTAGAAACTTGTTAATGATATGTGCATATATACGACTTTTGAAAATACTGGCTAATTTTAATTTCTAAAACTCATATTTATTTTAATTCATAATTTTTTTGTGCTTCCACTTTGAAAGGTACAACATGTCAAATCCTTTTTACCCCCGATTATATTTATTTAACTATTTTATTTATTATTTACATAAATAGAGTTATTACAAAAACATAATTGTTTTCCTAAATGATGTTATTTATACATTCTTCCATGTCTTATTTTATCAAATGTGTATCTAGGTTTAATTAGCGTATACAATTAGTCTACTTAATTCGACATTAGCACGTGGCATATCACAAATATTTTTTATAATATTTGGTCTCACAGCAGTAATTCTGTTCATTTGACAAAATACTTATTAAGGTCGCCAAAGATTTACGATTTTTTTTTAATTCAGAAGTTTCTCATTTTAAATAGATTTCATGTCTGGATTCAATCACAATGGATATTCCGAATAGGCTTTAGCTGCAGGCTTAATACATAAATACTTCTTACACATTGGGAAATTTTATATAAATACATACCACTGAAGTTTTTTGATAATATGTCTTGAATAACAGAGGCCACAATATCATATAAAACTATTTTGTACACATATTTTCCGGAATTTTTAGCGTAATTTGGATTTTAAAAGTATCCTTTTATATTCAGCTTAAATCGTCAAAATATTTTTGTCACTCTCGCAATTTTAGCTATATTACATAAATATTTTGATAATTTTTCTATTTTATTTAAAGATATGTCCCCTTTTGGTGCGGAAAGAGTTTTCTATTTTACACATTTTAAAATTTAAAATGTGAATTCCTGTTTGAAAAATGAACGAATAGTATTATATGAGGATCATTGCCAAGTCTTCACAGATAAGAAATTATCCAGTTGATTTTTCAATACGCAATTTAGAAATAATATTACGAGAATAAAACCAGAAGTATAGTAGTTATACTACTGAAAACTTATAAACCTCGTTCACATGAATAATGTTAACAAAGAATGACACATGCAATAAATTTGGAAGACATAACAAACATACACACAAGCATAGATATGAACGTTACATTTTCATTTTATCTCGTAAACGCTCGGAAATCCTAAATGGCGACACCGCACTAATGAAAATTTCAATAATATGGCCACAGTCTGTCATTACCGCGGTCGTATTATTGAAATATTAATTACGATATGTTTGTTTAAGTATCATACCTATGAACAAATTCTATTGGTTTTAAACATTAACGTTACGAGTGCGTACAGATTATGACAAATGGTGTATATGTTATAAAACGATAAATTTTTCGGCTTTGTATTTTTTACTTCGTGTCGACAACTGAATGCATATTTGGATAACAAAATCAAGAAACGAAACTATTAAACGTTGCTAACTTTTTAACACGTAAGATCCCACGGACATAAATAAGAAATGGTTTTTGCAAGATGAAAGCGTCGATTGGTATTTATAATTGTTAATGACAATGAATACAAAAACAAAGAAAAATTATTCTTTTTTTCCTATATAAACGTACAAAAGTGGTAACACATTCGACCAACAATAAACAGACACTGTAAACATTTAATATTTTGTTAATTTTATAATTTCCAACGATCTGTCTTTTATGCTTAAATTATCTGAAAACAAATTTATTAATACGTATTCAAAAGTAATTGCGAGTAACCATAAAAACATTTTATTAAAGTAAAAGTTTCGTAAACTTACGAAGTTGTCGTTAAATTTACAATCTAAATTTAATAATAACTACGGTACTAAGAAATTTTGTCAGCATCCAAACTTACACATACAATCTTAATGATTCCCTAGAGGGTGTAAATAAGCTGAAAACTTAGTTATTTTACTCGTATATTTGTGCAATGCAGATACATGACGTTAGACGTTTCATGTTACGTTGGAACCTTACTTAGACGTTACTATTAAATTAAATACAATCTAAATTTCATTTAATAGTGTTTCGAGTAGTAGCGTAATTAGTCACGAGCGGTCTATCATCATGATATATCCATCAGTATATCTGTTCATTAATCCTCTATTTATAGCACCATTATGCAAACTACAAATATTTTTACTAACATACCATAAAACGTCTAACGTCATATATACCTCTATAAGCCTGATAAAGATCAGGTGATTACGGGATTTATTTACTCTTTTTAGAAAACAGTGTATATAGTAACAATGTAAAAGGTACGATGATAGTAGAACATAAAGGCGAAATAAAGAGTGCGAAGGAAATTAGTCGAGATAGCTTGTATAAATAAGAAAGATAGAATAGAATAAAATGAAGAAAATATGAATTTATTAAGATCTTGTTAATTATGTCTATACCACCCAGTAACATTATCTGAACACTATCGGTGGTATTGCCCGTGAGATCACGTTGGAGTTGCGTATAAAATAATCGGAAAATCGCTGATGTTTTATAGTTAAAGAATGTTACACATATTTATATACATCTTTGAGGTTTCACGAAAACAGAGAGGCTTGATTACAAACTATTGAGATTTTCACGTTTTACTAAGATGTTTTCGATATCCCAAAAAATGTCGACGAGAGAAAGAATGTAAGTTACACGTGCGAACATCACAACGAAAAGTCATGAAAATGTATGAAGAAAATTTAAAATAAATAAAGCACAATAAATAACAGCATACCAGAGCTAAGATTATCTATCGAGAGAACGTAACGGAACGTTAAAAAGGTGTACAGATATATATATCTTTATGTCATTCCAGTGCCATAGGAAGGCAGAAAATTGTATTTGGTTAGCAAGTTTTATTTTTTCTTTACAAGTATTCCACAGACTTGTAAAAGAAGCTCGTAAGCCTAAAAGTTTTGGGAATTACAATCTTGTTACAGCAACCAAACCGCAATTAAGCTTAATTCAAGGTTCTTGACATTGATGTATACATTGAAATATCGTAATCTTTTGAGATAAGACAACATTTATTTGAAAATGTTGTAGTTTATACATCATATAAAACTTGTGATATATTTATGAACGAAAACACAACATATGCAAATGTCTTTATAAATTACGATTTTCTTGTTGAGACAAAGACTGAAATTATTTCAAATTTATAATTAAATTTTTCAAATTGCTTTTTTACATGGAAATTCATACCATTGAACTCAAGCTGATCCGGTTAACCATTTAGTTAAACAATTTTCCATCAAGTCACTCTGTCGTATTTCGCAACTTCGAATTATTAATCTGTGTGTAAAAATTAGATCACCAAACGTAAAAAAATATAATTCTACAAATAAAAATATCTCTTTGTTATTTTACCATTACCAGACAGTTGAACTTCGTAACATCTTATGCGATATCGACTTTGTTTAAAAAAATAATATACGCGACGGATCTAAATTTAGCTTTTATTATATTTGAATATTTAAATTAAAATATACATAGTGATCATTTTAAGTGACCGTATACAAATAATGAACTCGAATATAAGATACCTTCCCAGTAAAAATAACAATTTTGTTTTACACGCATTTATAAAATGTAATAATCTTCTCTGAATAATTTTCAGTCATTTTTTTTAATTTTTCAGAAAGGTTGTTCAAACTACATGCCCCTAATTATATTTCACAAGAGATATAACAGTGTATCTTGTCTCTCTTGTACTACTTCTAAATTTTGTGAAATTTACAATCAAAATTTAAATTTATTTTACATAAATTTTGTTAAATTTAATAACAAAAGAAAATTCTGACATTCATTCATGACATTCATTCATTCATTATCAAATTTCTTTTACAAGAGCACTTATAGAAGTTTAATGTAATAACTTTTTATGACTATACAATATGTCACTAAAATATACGATTAAATGAAAAACTAACCAAGTAGAGAAGTCTTTTTAAAAATAGTGACACAATTCTCTCAAGTCAAGTGACGTCACGTATCGTATCGATCATTTACCGTGTGGCCTATTCACACTGAGGGCGGGAAGGGACGGCGACAGAAATTTTACAACCAACACGCTCGCGATAACGTACTTAGCAGGACGTTGCTATGGGTATCTCTCGTACCATTCAATACATTACAAGACACTCAAACGCACGCCAAGACAGCTGTAATGGTCAGTTTCTTTACCAACACCACTTATAGAAGTTTTAATGTAATAACACAATTAAACGATGTTCTGCTCTGCACAATCACTAATCAAGTAGTGAAGTCTTTTTAAAAGTAGTAACAAGATTCTTTCGTGTCGATCATGTACCATATGGTTTATTCACAGCGGGCGGGAAGGGACGGCGAAAGAAATTTCACATCCAACCCGCTCACGATAACACACTTAAGAAGACGTTGCTATGAGTACCTCTCGTACCAATAAATTACAACTCCAAAATGCACCCGCGCCCCGTCTCTGTCCCGCCATGTGACGGAGCTATTAATTTAATGTATTTCATAATATATCATAAAATTAGTAAAGAATATAAACTTTAAATAATTTATCAAAAAAATAAAAATAAGTTCATATTGTTGAATGTTTTCGGAAGATCTAAGATGTTCCAGCATAGTGGTCATGAAAAGCAATACCTGCCTTAATATTTAATACCTTTAAAATTATTTAAATAATCCTAGAGCAAAGAAATGAATGAATAGAATTCTTGATCTTCTTTTATTTTAATTTTAAATTAAATACTGTTTGTTATGTATAGGTGTACGCCAAAAATATTTCCGTAATGCTTTTGAAACCACTATTGTAATTGTTACTCTTATTTAGTCTATACATCATTATTCAAATCAAATAAAATAATTAGTTTCAATATTAATTCAGTGTTTTATTATAAAACTTTTTAATAATTTAAATTGCCTTACAATCTTGGAAGCCCCACTGTGATGTTTCAGAATTCAGTTAGTTCAAGGACATACATTTTTCTCCGAAACGTTATCCATTTTAACTTTACAGCTTGTGCGCCACAGTATCTGGGAATGAATGGGTTTGCCTAGATGCTTACTGTCTCATTAAAATATTAATTACTTTGAGTTATTTTATGAAATGAAACTTCTCTTAAAATGTTTTGTGAAAACGTTAAAATATTGAAAGTTTTAATGTCTTGGAAATAAGTAATAAGTATGGTAATATTTTTAAACCAGATAGAATTTCATCTCATAATTACAAAATGTGAAATAAATGCATGTAATTTCTTCAATATCTAAATCAATAAAATAAAAATTATTACGAGAATAGATCGTTGCCAAAACGCTGAATCCATACAACACATATAAAAAAATTGTAGAGTTATATTGTATATTGAAAATATTACATATATATATATATACACACACACACACACACACACGCACGCACGCACGCACGCACGCACGCACACACAGACACGCACACACACACAGATACACACACACACACACACACACACACATACAGATACACACACACAGACACACACACACACACACACACACACACACACACGCACATACACACAGACACACACACACAGACACACACACACACACGCACAGACACACACGCACAGACACACACAGACACACACAGACACACACAGACACACAGACACGCACGCACAGACATGCATGCACAGACACGCACGCACAGACACACGCACGCACAGACACGCACGCACAGACACGCACGCACAGACACGCACGCACAGACACGCACGCACAAACACACACGCACAGACACGCACGCACAGACACGCACGCACGCACGCACGCACACGCACACGCACGCACACGCACACGCACACGCACGCACACACACACACACACATATTTAATGATAATAGAAGCATGAAACACTTTTTTCAGGATGTTTGTCTTTCTTTCTGTATGTTAATTTGAGCGGGTATCATGCAAAATCGACAGTACGGAGTTTAATGAAATTTGATATGGTAAGAATGGGTGAGCAGAAAATGTATATATTTTGCACAACCTCGTCCAATATACGCATATTGTGTTTAATAATGTGTCACTCAAATTACTTTGTGCCATTGTTATCAAAACCAACAATTACTTCATTTCTAATAGTTCTTTCTATCATTCCGTTAATCAAAGCATGAAAGATAACTTCAAACATATTTCGTCTTATACTCATATTTTAAATTGAAAGTATTATTATAACTAGTAAGTTAAAGTGTCTTGTTACAAGTATTTTGATAAACAGCTCAATTTAAAATACTCAAGTGATAATATATTAATGTTGGAAATTTAATTTTTTCTTTTCGCGTTTTTAAATGTGACAACCAATATTATAAAACAAATAAAAAGTAATGCACATTATGCAAAAACTTAATGAGAAAGTAAAAGATTTTTGTTGAAAAATAAAAATTAACTCCACCGAAGTGTACAATATAAATTTACATTTAATTTATAATGTGAGTAAAATCAATGATCAAAACAAGGCAATATTTTTGTAATTCCAAAACAGTTAGAATGAACCGATACATAGTGAGTAAATGCACAGCAAATACACAGCTCCGGGAAGCTGATTAAAACTTTAATTTTTTTAAACGAATTTGTGGCGAGAAATTTTTTTAACCCTTAAATTTAATACAATTTTAGTTTCACGTGATTTTAAGATTAGTGATATAATTCATTTTAAAAATGTATTTATATAATTACCGCTTACTTACCTAACCAATTATATAATTTTAAAAAACATAAGATAATAAATATTCGTATTAAGCTTCAATGTATTTTTAATAATCAACTCTCAATTAAATATTTCTTATGATATTTTTTTAGTTTACTATTAGTGATGTTAACCATATTTTAAATATGTAGCCGAATATACTTTATCAATAAACGGGTTATATAACGGCTTTATTTTCATTTTCGTAAAAATATACGTTTTTATCAGGTTAAAATGAAAGATCTGTCCCAAGAATAAAAATCCGGAATATTAAAATAACTTCTAGAATAATCCAATATATCCAAAATTGTCGAAACGATTACCGGAGTGGTATATAAGATGCTCCCACTACAAGCTGTTACCAGAGTGATGAATAAGAGTGTAATAACGGTAAATGAATATTAACTTTGAAGGATCACCTACTAGGACTGGCACAACGCCAATCACCAAAATTGACAACACGTTTGACAAAGATACCGTAATTTGAATAACAGCCTGTTCAAACGCTCTACTTCAGAACAACAACTTTACTTCATAACTATCTATCATTGTTGTTGACGTATTATGTTGCTCCTCGAAAATCAAATCAAAGGCAGCTACGTGGGAATTATATTCAGTGGTCTTTTTAACAAATTTTTTGCACATATCATTCGATTATTACTGGTTCTGCGGGAAAAGTACTTCGACAAATAAACAAGACGCAGAAAGTTTCCTTTTATCGCGGTCTCCATTCTTGTTGCAGGATATCATCAGCCTTCGTACTAGATGAACAAAGGCCTAGATTTGTCTAGTGATTGTATTGTTGTTTAAATATTATCATTACTGAGGTTACGAAATATAATTCAATTAGACACGTGTTTTATTATGTGTACGAACTCACACAAATGTGTCGAACGGACGTGTATGAATATTCACGACTGTTATGAATATAATGAAGATAATAGATGTTATCCATTTCAAAGGATACCATCTATGTTTATAAGAAGAGGAAAAATCACAAATGTGTACATAAAAATGGAAGTAGACATGCAGATTGTATGATGTAAGATGTAAAGAAGAAACTGATGTTATTTGTAAAATATATATAGGTTTTATATATTGAATACCAATTATATCAACGCCAGTATCTATGAAAGTTCTCTACTTCACAGCGCGATACTCTTCACAAAAAAATATATGATATGACAATAAAAAATATAACATAAATCTTTGTATTTAATCGAGTCCATCATCTTAACTAAAATTAACATAACTCAGCCATCTTCTCAATTTCATTTGATAAAAATGTATATGTACTATGGTATGAGCAGTCTTAACCGCCTATATAATGTGTGTTATAGTTTATAACTTGGATGTACACGGTATATATATGTCGCTATAAATTAGTAAATTATCTTTGAAATGATTTAAAAGTACTATTTATTATGTTACTCTTATATTTCCATAAATATTTTTGAAGATTGTTTAAATTTTAAATTATGCATTCATATTAGTGTTTACAATGGATATTATTAGAAATATCTATATAAAATTGTCTGACGAATCATAATCGAAAACAAACCGCTAAATGCAAGTTAAACTATCAAACCAAGGCTACTTTTGTCTGTCTATATTCGACTACTACATTATAGGGCGCCGTCCTATACTCTTTGGTCAATATAATAATAATTAATGTAAATAATTCAGAATGACTATAGTGATAATGATATAAAATGATAATTAATGGCTGGCATAATAAAAAAAAAGGAAGAATAAATAATTCCAATGGAACCGCATTAAATAACTAATGTAATATAAAGTATTATTTACAGAATATCTATAAATATTTCTCAGATTCTTTTAAAGAAAAAACTCTTATGAGACAAGTATCACCGTATTATATTTAATCACGTGAATGATTTGATTTGGCTTGTCAAGTTTATTTCTTAATTATAAATTTGGTCATAATGGGAAATTGAAAAAATATTTCCCTTTATAATATAATTAGATTCGGTGTCAGACAAAATTTGTTTAAGCCTTCATCAAACTATTAAGAAAATGCTGCTCTAAGATAGATAAATCATGGAAAATAACGAAATTCCTTCAAACTTTCGAACACATATTGTTCATAAAATAATAAATCTACATGTTATTGGGATCAATTTCGAAAAATCCAATCGTTTTTTAAATTCTGCCGAAGTCGAATTTAGAAGTGTTAACTAATAAAACTTTAATATAAGCAGTGAAATGGTACTATATCTAAATGAAATTAATATAAACAAATAGTAAAAGTGTAGAATTAGCCTGTTTGTACTTTGAGGGTATTTGCAAAGAAATATCGTAAGGGCACATAATAAAAATAATAGAAAAAAAAAATACCATTTTGGGAATATTCGTTTGTTTTTGTATTGGTTTGGACACGAATCTCCTATAAACTAATCGCTCAATTAAAAGATCTGTTTTCTTTTCATCATTATCGATTTATATGATCGAAATATATACAAATTGCAGATCGAAATATATACAATTTTTTTTAGAATGTTACGTTGTATTATAACAAAAACGACCATGAATTACGTTGTATTATAACAAAAACGACCAAGAATTACGTAGTAATAAAACAAATGTACTAGTGAAGGGTATCTATTTGCAGCATTATGTGGCGCTATGTGCATTTTACCGCACATATGATTTTTTTTGTACTTTTTAAAAAATCTTCACTCCAATTTATGTGAAATTACTATTGTTCAAAGACTATTCCATGAAATCACATGAAATTTGATGTGAAAATAGAGTAGTCATATAGCAAGTAGGCAATGAGCGATTTTTGAATTTATTCTTAATTTCTGCTATTATTTGTAAATTTATGTTGATTTTTCTCCGTTTTTAAGAAAAAAATTTGCATTAAAATCACTGAATAAAATTTGTAAACTTGTGACATCTTAAAATATAGAGTGGACAAAAATCATAGTGATATAACTATTGCAACATCTTTAGAAATTGAAATCATATCACTAAGTCACTAAACGTGAAATGTAGTCCATAAGCAAGGCCAAATTTTTAGGAATATAACTAATACTGTTGAACAGACGTAGTAAACGAATACGACTAAAAATAATTGCAGAATACCGTTGTTGTTAGTTCAAATTACTGCCAGCCTCAACCTCAACGTGTTCTAAAAAATATAAATATGTTCCGTCGTTCTCTTTCTGTTACGTGCACAATGTAGAAGCGCTCAGTCTAGCAGAGACATTTTACCTGGACACATTGTGTGTATATTAAGACTAATAAACATTGATTTGGGAATAATTTATATTAATCTGAGTTTAAATTAATGCTTTTTTAAAAGATACACATTTAGTTTTGCAACATTGCGATTATGGAATTAATTTAACATATAGTGACTTTATGATATGATATTAATTTCCGGTGATGTTGCTATGATTATATCACCACGGTCTTTTATCTAAACGATCACTATATCTTAAAGTTGTTTCCTAGATCATAAACAAATGTCTAGTTTTACAGATTTTTTCAAATTACTTTTTCTTTTTGAAAAGGGAAAAAATCGACATAAATTTTCAGACAATAGCAGAAGTTAAGAATAAACTCAAATATCACACATTATATTCTTGCTACCTAAATACTCTACTTTCATACCAAATTTCAAGGGATTTAGTGGAATAGTTTTCGAACCAATATGATTTATATCAATAGATGACACTACGTATATTTTAAATCACGCAAGGAATTTCTCCACCTGGATATATATATATGGATATATATTGACAAAATGGGCTATATCAAAAGCGAAATATAGGTAAACACATAAGGGCAGATACTATTTTCAGTCGTCTTCCGCACATAACATTTTTCGATGTTGTGTGTATTTGTTACAAGCTTACAGAATTTTCGTGATTTGCTTAAAATCTGGATATATGATCAAAATTTGAAATTTAATTACTTTAGTAAGTTGAGTGCTAGCTTGAGTAAATTTAAATTTTTAAGTACTTTATTTTCTATATAGATAATAATGTTGTAGAATCGGTGTGTGAAGATATTTGTGAAAAACATGTTGAGGGCAATTTAAAAAAAATTAATGAAACACAAAAATATTATTTTTTGGAATGTTTATATTTTTGTCTGTGAGCCTATTAATTTGTACCTGTATCGCACAAAAAAAAGTATTTTGATTTTGATGAAGTTTTACTGGTAGGTTTTGTTGGTTCTTGATGAACATATAAGTTGTATTATCGAAATCGACTGTTTAAAAAAATATATGACAACTTAACCTATCAATACAAAATTTACTTAAAAATATTTACTTTTAGATTCTTTATAATAGGTATTATTCTTAAATGTTACGTGTATTATTCTTAAAGTCACCTTTACAATATTTTCTAAAGATCCACACCCAAATTAAATCGCAAACGCAACTAGTCTATAATAAATATTTAAACTACTGAGATTTATTATAATAGTCTGGAGTATTTCATAAATCTGTTAGAAGGGAAAAATATTTTATTTGACCACAATATACCTAAAGTCACATCGATTGAAACATAATAAATTTTAAAAAAGAAAAACTTCTCTGTAATTGGAAATAATAGAACAGATTCTAGTTATTATATAGTATTTTTCTCTTTTGTGTTTATAAATGTATTCAGCGAGATGACAAGATTTTCGACATTAAGAAAAAATTTATTACGCACCATACTAGTAGAATCACAATGATTTATAACATTAAATCTTCTTTCGTGACAATGATTTATATCATTAAATTTTCTTTTCGGTTTTTTCACTGTGCATTGCAATCTTGACAAAAACGAGTATTTGCACGCCTCAAATATTGGAGGCATGAAAATACTGAAAAATAAGTAAATCGTTTCATGGTATACCCGTTACTTACATTATTGGACGAATTTAAGTAATTATGTTCACTACCGTGGAGAGTTGTAAAAAAACGTCAAATACTATTTTATTGTTTTTTCCTTTCTCATATAAAATAACTTTGGTTTCAGCGTTATACTAGTAGAAGGATAAGAAATTTCGTCAAATTTAATTAAATTTATTTTTTATATAGTCAAAGGAAAAATAATAATGTGATACAATCGAGGAGGCAAAAATATTGTGCTTTTAATTAAAAATTGACTTTTAATGGAAACCTAATTAGTTATTAACGAAATTTAATTTTATTTCAAGAATAATGCAGTGACGTCTTCCAATATAAAAAGGACTAGGTGGTTCAATTGGTTATACTAGGTTATTTAAGTATGTAGTTCAGATGGTGTAACTTTATCTAGGCCACGTATGAAAAAAACATTATTTAGCAAGATCAGGTCAATAAATGTACTAAAATGCAATATAAATGGTTCCTTATTTTTAAAAAGACATTTATCAAAATTAAATTGAACTTTATGGAGATAACATAGGTATGTTATGCATTTAAATAGCATATTTTCCTTTTTCCAAAAAGTACTGCAAAAAAATTATACGTAATGGTTGAAATATTTTAAAACTTTTTTTAACCATGTGTCATATGTGCATGTTTTTTTTAAGATGAGCACATTTTGAACTTAATCAAGAACTATGTATATAAAATGGAAAATGCTAAAATATGACCAAGATGGGTTAAAATGAAATATGTGGTAATAAGTTTGCTATAATGCGGATAAGTAATGTACACTAAAAGCAACATTCAAAATCATAAGACATTAGAAATACAGAACATTAAGTCAAAAAAAAAATGTGCGGTTACTAAAATGACCGTGTAATGCCCAATATTGTTACATTATTTAAACAATCATAACCTTATTTCTGGATTCGACTAAAACATAACAGAAAATATGCTGGGTGCTAGGATATCAAAAACTTTCCATCTTCCTTCGAGCATACTATATAAATTTATATTTGCGCACATATGTAAGTTGTTTTTTTAATAACAATTGCCGTCCTGTTTCAAGTACTAAAAATAAAAATACAAAGTTTACTTAAATACTATTCCATATTACTAATATTAAAATATACTTTTTATATTTATGTTATTGATGTATTTGTAAACCTAAAATAAAAAAAATATTTTGAACAAAAGCTTGAATATCTAAGGGCGAATTCTAAAGAAGCTACATTTCTAGCATGCAGATATACACTATGTATATGAAGGAAACTTTGTCTCTTCGTACACTTGTTCCATTAATCATGTGTAATCCGACAATGCTATTTTTTTCAACTAGTCGGGTGGTTTACAAAAATGTTAAAGTATAAATTTTATATGAAATTATAATTATGTTTAAATTAACACCCTATAACCTTCACACTAAGTATCAGTTTGGCAACATTTTGGAATAGGCGAACATTCCAAATGTTGCAGTGTCAAGTGTCAAATTGAAATATCACTTATCCATTTCAAAACATCTAGTTTTTTAAACACATGTACATAGTAATTAAAATACAAATAATTTCGTTTTAGAATGTATTCAGTATTTACACATACCTAAATTTTATATTCCGTTTCCGTATTAAATATCTTCCGCGTACTCATTGCAGGTTTGCAACCGACGACAATAATTTTGACTTAAATTATCTACGTTGTGCGTGTGGTATTCGAATTTTGCTTCCTTATAAAATGAGTTAGCACATTTTGTTCCATGTTTAACGATATTGTTGGAAAAGTTTCACCAGATATTAAAGAAATGGCGGGTTATCCTCTTGTATTGAATTGATCGTAACAAGATTTAGTTGTCGGATAAAGTTCGATGTATTAGGGCTATTATAGTGATATTTAGAATGCTAAAATCATATCCCACCACACTAAAAAACAACATAATATTCGTAATTTCACTTACTCGATATCACAAATAACAAATAATTTGACGGAATAAAATAGCCTTAAACCAATTAACTTAACAGTTGTCAAACTAAACTTTGAAAATTACGCAGCCAGAAGAAATGAGTCAGGGTTAAAATAATAAATAATAAATAATCCGTAAATATCGAATTCGAAATAAGCTATTAAAATTAATATTATTTTATTAATAAGAAGGGAATAATTATTTACACAAACGATAAATGAAAAAAATATCGTATTAATAGTCATTGCGACAAGTTTATTTTTATAATCGTTAATAATATTTTTATAACCTTTAATATTTGAGGGAATATTGGATGTTAAAGATTTTTAAATGGCAAGAATTTTGATTTACGAAATGTGAACAAAGCTGGCTTTGAAATTAATTTTGACATTCTTTTCTTTTTTTAATATTTTTATGTAAAACTACGCAAATGAAAGGGATAGTTAGATAAGTCAAATTCAATATCGATCGCTAAGAAGAATAATCAAGCAAAATTACCACATTTATTACGTTTATCGAAATATAAGACATAGGTTGAAGCATTTTCATATTAATGACTTACAATAATTTTTATATATCCAAAAAAAGTGGTATGATTAAAAAATTAGGTGTATTGCAATCTACTCATAACGTACTAGTGTAGATTAAAGTCCAAAAGTTTCCTAACTTTACATAGTGTATAGTTCGGTAACATTTTCAGCTAAAAAAAATGTATTATGAATACATTAAAGAATAGATTTTAATGAAAAACTTTAGTAATTCAATTAGGTACATACCTCTTGCTGTTGTTGCATAGTGTGCAATAAATACTCTATAAGTTTCCTATACGTCTTTAGAATGTATATATGCCGCTGTCGTCTTTGAACGGCGCGATCACAATTTATAAAACACTGGTCACTCTTCACATTATTAAACAATGTTTACTCATCAAAAATATCAGAATCTGATAAGAATAGCTGAGATTCATGTCAAAAATAAAAATTACATAGACTATAATGATTTTTTTTTTAAAAATTAAGCTTGACAAATGCTGCACCGCTCGTGTTGCACGCAGTATGTCTATGTACGCTTTTCTCCCTCTCACTTGCTTGCTCTTTTTTGTCTAGTGTAGTATAGGTGAGGCAAGAGATAAGTTAGCTTCCCACTGTTGCTGTTTTGTGTGGAAGTACCAATGTTACTCGTTATTTTCTTAGAAATATTACGTTTCCCCTCTTCAGTTATAAAGATTTTCTCATGGTTATAAACCTTGAGAATAAAAACCTTTCAAATAATTTTAATCGATGCTAGCTGGTCCTTTTAGTTTAATCAATGAATATTTTTCTTGAATTTTATGCCTAATTTATACAATATTATTGGATTTGAATTCTATTTGAATTGTCGACACTTCCAGATGTCGTCACAAAACAATATTATTAATTATGGTTCATATCATATTCATATAATTATCACAACTGCTTCTAAAAGTTGTACACATGTATTTAGACTTGAAAAGTATATTAATAACAAAACTCTTTGTACAAATTATAACGATATTCTTACTTCGAAATCAACATAAAGTAAAAATTTACAAAAAGATGTTGGTGTTCATTAGATACGTTGACTCAGTAAATAAATAGTGAAGATAAGTTGCGACAATTTGCAAAGACTAGACTTAATAGCTAACTGTACAATCTTCAATCAATGTAAAGCATGTGTATGGAACAACTGGTAAAATCTCCACTCAATAAAGTGGTTTTACCAACAAATAGTTTATTTCTTTGAATTGGATCCTTTTCTGAATCTTAAAAATTAATCTAAAATATAAAATACATTTTTGGACACATATGTATTTCATTTATCAAAATCAAATCTACTGAATTAATATAATGTTCTTTAGAACTATTTGGCGCAATATTTGCAACTAAATTCTCCAATACTGGAATTGGCAATTTGAATTTATTATGTAATATTCTACCAACAATCAATAGTGCTGCAGCAATACCACTAAAAGCAATTGCAATACAACCAAGGTTCAATGAACTTAATGTATGTTTGATAGCAAATATTTTACCGTAACTCGCATGTGCAGTTCAAACCTGTATCATTATATTGCACTTCACATTGCATTATGACACGATCAATTAAATTTATTTGTTCAACATTTGCACTTATATAAAACTGTTGAAACCTGTCTCCTACTATATCAACCACATTATCTGTTTGATTCACTTTCAATTCATTCGGAAGTTGTAGACCAAATGATTCACAATTTAAATTGTGAACAATGAAAATATCTTCAATTTCTAAAAGAGCACGATTGTATGCCGTATCAATGTCATAATTCCTTGCAATAACTTTACTGAAATATATTTTAATTTCTTTCTATAGTAATAATGTATCAGTTGAGATATTTGAAGCACATATTATTGCGAATAATTCTCTCATTTGTTTTAGTGATTGAAACTTTTTGGCTTCCTCCAAATACTGCTTCCATTCATTGTACTCGGAAGCTATACCTCTTTCATGGCACTCTTTTACTAAGTATATTATAAAGCAGGTTATTATACGTTCTAAGGACTTCAAAGCATTTTGGACAGTAAACATGTAATAACGAAATTCTTAAATGAAATATTTTTATATCCTTGGGAGATACTAATTGTATTTTCCATTTTTTTTTCTTTCATACCATATATAGTGAACAGGAATTTGACTATAAATATATTGATAAGGATTTGTATCTACATTGTTATGTAAAAAAAGCCCATAACTTAGAATTTTTAATGTCATTAACTGCATTTTGTTCTGGTTCTGTCTAAATATAACATTTCGTTTATTTGTCAAATGTATATCTAACCTGTAAATTGTATGAAACTGATAGTGCATTTCACATTCAGATGTACGTCGTGTAGCCTCGGTAGATCCTACATAAAGTCCACTTACAAAATTTCTAACTTCATCGATTGAAACGTATGTTTTGTATCATTAGCGTCATTCCATTTAATGCTTGTACTATCAAATCCCTTATAATGTATTCCACGCTTCTAATAGTAACAAAAACTTCAACCTTAACGTGACAGTTCATTTTGTAAGAAGATACGGATTATAAGGAACAACACATCTATTGTTAAGTGTTTCACCTGTAACATCTACGGTTCGACCATTATCATGTATCATGTAAAACAGATAAACAAAGTTCTTTGGGAAAATCTTTTGAACATTTTCCATCTCTCACACAAACCACATTTGGATTTAAGAAACCACGTGGACTATTAATAATTTTACGCTTTTTCACGTACTCATATAACATTGGATGAGTTTGTCTATTGGGAATTTTACAACAAAACAATCTTGTCAATATATTTAATTGTAACAATTCTGTCATTTTCGCACAACAAAAGTAAAATACCTACATATGGTTAACCGCGCTTTTAACATTCTATTGTATAAATGAGTACAAAAACCAAACATTTGTTTTGTAATTAGGCATCTCAATAATTCTTTTAATTTAGATTTGAAAACTCGAAGAAATATATCAAGCCTAAAATTTGAAGCATAACTATTATGAATGTAATTCACAAATTCAGGTCAATTAGGGTTACATGTCATCGTTATAAATAAACTTGGTTTACCATAATTCTGGACTATACACACAGCATCCATATAATTTTGATACACGTTACGTGGTGAACCAACAAATAAAGATGGAAGAACAATGCAACCTGCAACATTTGAAACATAATCATTTAAATTAGGATTCAAATTTAAATAATCAGTGAAATTTTTATATAATTCCAATCCAAAATTTGCTTGATTAAATGTAAACGTGAGCCCTCAATACGAACATACTGATCAACTATCCGCAGCAAAAACGATTTTTGATAATGATGCGAATAACTAAAATTATCTCTAACAGCAAGTCGATATATAACATATTGTATCATTGTAACTCGATTTCTGGATACAACCGCATTAGATGCTATGTAACTCGATTTCTGGATACAACCGCATTAGATATTACTTGCTATGTTATGATTTATGTTATTATGCCATCCAGTATCACTTTGAATCTAAAATATTACATACGTTATAATTAACTTTATTGAATGCAACAATATTTCTTTCAAAAGGTGGTTCTCAATTTGTGGTGCTAAAATAATCGCAACATCTGTTTGAATAACATCATTAAATCTTCTATCTAAATCTCTGTTAACTTTAGTAACCAAAAACACCTCCTTATAAATGTTAACAACTCTATTGCTAAATTAATGCATCGATTAAAAGATCGAGTAAATTGATTAAATCTATATAATTCTATTGTAATTTCCCGAATTAATTGAATATCACAACGCATACTTGCATCCCTCCATGGAATTTGTTTAAATTTTTGCTTCTGAACTAACCATTGCAAATGCTGAATTATAAGCCCGAATATTTTTACAAATGTTCTTTAATTTACGTCTCTCAAGAAAATGATTTAAATTCATACGATTAAACAAATTTTTAAAAAACTATATTCAGACAATGACAACAAAGAAACTTTCCCTTTATGTATAATATACATAATGTGAAAGAAAAAAGTTGAATCATTTTGTATTATTACAGACTGAAAAATGTTTAGCATTACAAAAACGATAATTATGACTAATAAAATTCTTTGGAACAATATTCCAAGCACGTTTATAATTAATATTTTATAAAAAAATGTCCAAATTATTGTCATTATATTCGTTATCATTTTGCCGATTAATCTGTGTTGTTGCTTTTACGCCCATTTGAATATTTATTGACATTATGCTCATTATTTATACATGTATTTGAATTATTGTTACTGTTATTGGGCAAAAATATTGATTTCTGTTTTGTTGACTTTCAGTTCAACCTAATGAGGATAATGACGCCGAGTCATATTCATTAAGCAAAACCAATTAACGTTCTCTTCCTGGAAAAATGAAAATAAAAATAAAAATTTTCATCTCTATTGAATAAATTAGAAACGCAAACTGGAACTTTGAATTCAATAGAGAATTCAAAATGATAATGCAAATCAACAAACTTACAAAACGTCGATTCGAAGCACAATAACACGTCACCGTCACAGCTTATTTTAATCTCGCTTTATATCATACAAGGTTTTCGCCCACGGCCCGAGGTTATAAATTCGACCCAAATGTATTTTATATTATTAAACAGTAAATAAATGCACAAAATTTTCAACTTATTTCTCAGAAACTACTAATCAGACTACAATTACTCTATTTCTATCGGCTTAAGTATCTTTTGATATAAGGAATAGGGAAATTTAAAAAAAATGGATTTTGTAATTTAAAATATAAAATAAAAATTCGGTTTCATTTTTATTCAATTACTACTTACTTGTATGTTACTAATTTACACAAATAAAACAGCAGAGAGGAAGTTAGAATTTATTACAGCACTTCCTTCTGTACTATATTGATGGTTGTGCTGTCTGGTGCTAAAATCATGTGAGAAGTAATCCTCTCCTAAGTCGATGCCTACCACATTTTGTAACGGTCCTTTAGATTTATTAATTGACGGTGTAAAACAGACTCTCAGTAGTCTTGTATTCGCTTGAATTCAAAAACATAATAATAGGGTATAAGCAATAGTAGCGGAATGAAAACTGACCCCCCCCCCTGTTCTCGAGTACAAACAGTGGGCACAACGGCACGTGAAAACTTACAATAGAAATATTTTTCCCGTATAAACTTAGCTACCAATTTTCATCCGATTAGATATTGAATATCGTAAAATTCTTAAATACTTGTTAAAATATTTGTATATTAATACTAAATTTCAAGTCAAATTTTCCCTAACTTTTCTTCCCATGCAAATGTAGCTACCCCATTTTACCCCCTTAGTTTATTGCTACTTGTTTGATGAACAGTATGCAGGTTTGGTAGCTTCGGTTTTTGCGTCACGTATCCATTGATTGTCTGAAAAAATCATGTTCAAGAAAAACTAATGCCAATTATCTTATTTTCTGATAGGTGTACGGCATAAAATAGAAACGCTATAATATTCAATGTTCTCGAAAAACTTGCTATGGAATATAAAATTGTAATAAGTCAGAAGTCCCTGGAAAAAAGTCATACTCAAATGGAGGGTGACTCTTGTTACAGCGCAATAGAATGCAGAATAAAAAAACTAGGAAATTAATTTACCCTCACAGTACGCGGCAATTTCTAAAGAAGCTAGACCTAAACAACCATTTCACGTGAAATTTTTAAATTATGATTTTTTTAAGATTACTCCATTCAGAAAGGATTTTTTTATGAATTAATTCGTCCTGATCTAGTTGTTAATGATCCTACGGTGACAGACTTAAGAGTTAGAAGAAAGAGAAGAATTACCTAGAAGATTAAAATCAAACCAAAAGGGACAGGGTCCAAGACCTGAGCTATATAAAAGTTACCTGAAAATAACTGAAGCTAAATGGAAACATTTACAAAAATTAAAGGTCGTCATCCCTTCTGACTGCCACGTCTTTTACGATACTCATTCAAATTTCATACTTATCCTTATATACTGATTATTTTCTAAGAACAATAATAATTATTATTTAAAGTTTAAGTAAAAGCTTACTTTCTATATTATTTTGTTGATTTTTTACTAATTCAAAGATGTTAGTTATGACTCTGAGCCGGAATACTTGAATAATAACATGTTGTGTGGACTGATTGCTTTGTAATCATTTAAAGTTGTTTCAGAATTTTATTGTTTTGTTCTCGATGTTATTTTTATGTGCGATGTGTGATTACACTACAAGATAAAAAACCAGCCAAAAATGTTTAAATACTATTTAATTAAAACTACTTCATAATTTAATAGTGTTTCTATACTTTGTCTAGCGTAAGTCCCTCGTATTGAATGTAACTCTAAACAGTTGGTTGATGCAAAACGAAACGTTTTATTTTAGTCTCCTGAAAAGTTGCGTATTTTGACGTCCGCAGTGTTAGAACTTAAGCGAAATATATATATATATATATATATATACATATATATATATACATATATATATATATATATATATATATATATATATATATATATATATATTCATAACTTGAAAACAGACACAGAATGCGGTAGGTTTAATTTCTGAATACAATAATGGCGAGCACGAATGAACGAATATTATGACTGACACTTTGTGCTACAATTGTGTTGCTAAATTATACATTCATCTATTGTGGAAATTTCCTTGATATCCTTTGTAGTATAACTGGTGGCAACTTGGCAATCAATAATGTGACTATATTTACATAGCATCTAGTCTGATATTTCTTCTAAAAACTTTATTATATTTATGAATATTATCTGGAAAATTGAAGTATGTTTATAAATGTAAAACTTTTAAGTGAGTTTAATTCGCACGTAAAGTGGCGGATATTTCTATTTAGTGTATATGATATTTAAGACTGACCTTATAATATTACACCTATTTAGACCTGTTGATTGCTGTTACTAGTCGTCACCTACGCGTGTAGTTTTAGTGTTTGGATATAAATTTATTTCAGCATTATTATGTCTTTTATATTCATAGATAACATATGACCGTAGGCAAACGACCTTTTGGTTTCGCAACTGTTATTTCTTCTGGTAGTTTTGTATATTCTCTCTAAACTATTTTGTATTAAATTGATAAAGGAAGAAAAGTAAAAATTTACATTCGATGAATTATGCTTAATAATTTGCACCAATCAGACTGGTTCTCAACTGTGAGGCAAATTTTATCAGGGGACATTAATTTCACTCTCATGAATATACAAAATTATAATGCATTCTATAAATAATTTTGAAATAAAAATAGCATTCAGAATAACACGTGTATTACCATTTGAGTTATACTTTGCTGACATGCATACCCATCTTATAGAGCACGTGGAATGTCACTGTGGACTGGTTATTATTTATTTATATCACTACAATAATTATTGAAGCATATTATTTTGTCTGAGAGCATAAGTTTCCATTCGAAGGATTTCACCCTTCCTGTTCTATATAAAAATTTACAGTATTATATATTTAAGGAATGATCAAAATGATTTCTTGATGGTGATATGACACTCAACAGGATTTGCTATATATATCTGTATTTTTTCGTATTACAAATTTTGAATATTATGTATGCCATTTTGCTTTTGTTGTAATGTCATATAACCTATATCACTGGAGATAATTTACCAATTACCACAGTACATTCATTATAAAAATCAAATAAGCTATTTCGTGGCTAAAGGGAAGAACAACTTACATAGTTATGTACATTAATTCTAAACATATAAAACTTTTTTTTATTCGTTGTCGTGTGAACAAAGAAAGCGTTTTCTTGTCAAACAGTAAGATAAATAGAGTCCAATAAAATGGTGAACCTAAGGTGCTATGTTTATTCTGAACATTTTTAAATAAATGTTGTGCCCAATTAACATAAATACAAAACTATTACTTTTCTGCTTCTATATCAAAGGAAATGATAAATTAATATTGTATTTCTTAAAACAATTTCATTTTATTTAAAGACGTTGTTTAAAACTCCATTTACGTAACTAAAATATTCCATATTACTTTTTATTCTTATATAATTAGGATATCTATCATCATTGAAAGTCCGCGTAATAATTTTGATTTCTCAAATTCAGAGTCGTAATGATGTTTGGTGATATCCGTTTTCTATACGTTTTCTAGTTCGAAAACACTTTCAATGTAAATTGGCAAAAAAATTAAAGAATGTAACCACTACTTTGGCGTTTCATAACAGTAATTAGCACGCTTTTAGCTACAGATATTTCCTTTACTGCAATTACACTAAACTTATTTAGTCAGCATTTTATAACTTACTTTCTTTTACAATCATTTCCTTTGCTAATTAGCTGCCATTATATGTAATGTTGTGTCGTTGTATTCATGTCTCTTGTACCTAATTATATTCATATTGGCATATCTTTCCTCTGTAATTGAAACAGAGTGGACTATAAAATATAGACCAATAGTTACGTTTATATAGGAAGTTAAATAACAAAAGTTAATTACGCTTGTATTCCTAAATGAGTGAACTTAACAAAGAACTATAATAATAAAAATAAATAAAGAAATGAAAATAATAAAAATAAACTATAAATATGAATTTTTAATAAGTGTAACAGATATTACTCGCGAAACAGTCGTCTTCAAATAAATATATCTTCTAAACAGTTCAATTTTATTAGCATAACCTTTTGTTTATAATATGAAGAATGCGAAATATTTTCTTATTTCCATTATTTAAATCAATATATATATATATATATATATATATATATATATATTATAACAACCAGGTTTTTTGCTTTTCTTTTTAACGTCAGTATATTGAAGACTACAGCAAAAGCCATACACATTTATACACAGACGTGGACGCACCTCAATTTCGGCGTATAATCAGATGTTAAATAAAAAAATCCCCAGTGTACATTTAATTTAATATCGATTATTTTAATTCCGCGTCACATTTAATATTGTTTTTTTTAACACTTACATTTAATTCACTTGCATGAGACTATTAGCTGTTAGAACAACTTGAACTATGTATTGAAACGATCCTCTTTTGTTATTTGATTCGTCTTCTCTAATATACAATTAATGCTGATTTAATTCGACCATACAGATTTTAAGAGAGCAGCCTTTTACTTTGCTCCCATCTCAAATTGACGCAACCTAGAGGTGAATAAAGAAAATGTAAACGGTATACCTGAGCCTGGCATACCTGCACGCATCGCATCCAAATTTCTAGTTACTACATTTACTTTATCCTTCCATTAAATTTACCATCACAATTTGTAAACAGTTTGTTTACCAATTGTGAACATGAAATTTATACTTGTTTGTGTTTATTAAAGAAAGAGTACCTAAAATGAGGAGAAATTTTATTCCTACAGTATTTATTTTTGCTTTTGCAAAATGTGTTCACGTTGGTTAAATTTCATTACAGTAGAATAGTTAAAATATTATAAGCTAATGCAGCATAGTTTTTGGAAACAAATTTCTGCTACATTAATTTATAAAACTATTAGCATAACCACAGTGGTGATAAGAGTTTATCAATTTGATGTAACCTAATTGCTAATTGTAACCTAATTGCATTCAGTTACTCCTGAGTAATTATAATCTACTCCAAAAATTTACAGACTAATAAAATAAGAGATAATATTGCAGAAAAAATAATATAAATCGAGTTATTTCCATATGGTATAATAGGAAGTGTCCATGATTCTTTTTGCGTAGATTTTAATGTGTGAAACTAATCTATGCATTTTAATGCAATTTTTGTGGTTTCAATTTATTATATATACGATATGCAATGCAATTATTGTATATTAAAATATATACATTTGAATAAACTGACAATAAATTGACATATTGATCATATACGCATCTTTAAATTTTTCGGCAAAACTTTGTCATAGTATAAGGAGTATACATATCTATTGTATACCGGCTGCTTATTATTATTATGACATAAATGAAAAAAAAGCGCTGGTAATAAATGAAAAATATTTCAAAAATTCGCTGGGTATCATCTCGAAATACATAAAATGTCCTTTGATTTCTCATATTTCCTCACCACAATCCCAACTAACTGCTCGTGTAGGGTCTCAGCTTTGGCAAAATTTGCTACGTTTTAATTAGGGTCGAATTTTTCATAGTGACAAACTCCTTGATGATAATCATTGTCTGATGGTCTGATAATAATCTCCGATTATCTGATAATCTTGAGGGTCTGATAATAATCCTTTATTAATTATTATCAGACCCTGTGCGCCACCAAACATTTATGCATATTTTATACAAAATGATCGTTCGTTTCTTGAATTTGCATCCATTCAAATTCTTGATTGATATCCTTGAGCTAGAGATAAAAAGTTCTATTATATATTTAGATTATATATTTACAGTTTAAATTTAATTAGATTATGACTAGAGTATAAATAAACGCGTTTACTAAAATCATTCCTTTTGAATATTCGTTAGTTTCATATAAAATTAAAAAGAACCCTTAACTGTTTTTTTCTGACCCTGAAAAATCGTCTTGTTTTCTCCTGAGTGGTCGTTATAACTTCATGTTTTCATCGCATGGGCAGATCCCTTTTCATAAAATCTCATAAACATAGCGTATGTTCAAGTTAGCATGTTTAATGTAGTCATTAGTTAATATCAATTTATCTCTTTAGCTCCTCGCCTTTGCTGCCAAGTGTCTTGCTTTTAAAATGGACGAGCATATAAATACATACTTTTCCATTTTTATCACATTTTAGTACCCCGATACTTTGATATTTTTTGCACATTTTACCTTTATAACCATACTTGCTTCGATGCATTTTAAATTAACTTTTCCGCAAGTTAAATGTCAAATAAGAATATTAACGATCATACCAACTTAACATATTTCACTATCTTAAAATCTTTAACTGATTGTTTTCTTCCTAATTTATATCTGTCAACTTTTGCCTTTGCCATTACTATAAAAACATAATTATGGTAATTATTTTTTAAGACATACTTTTATAATATGATATGTACGAAAATTGACTAAAAAAACGGCTGTAACTACCGTATTGAAAAAATTCTTTAAAAAAATTCTATTCTATGTAAAAAAAGTATTTGTTATAAATATCTCGAAAGAATAAGCAAAGGCCCTGCCCAGCCCAACTCAGTCCATTCCAGATTAACCAAGCCCAGCCCAGCTCATAATAATCGACAATAAATATTATCAATCTTATTTTTCTGTTATTAATTAAATTAATAATGAAATGATGATAATGAAAAAATAGTGTGTTAATCAAAAATACACACACACACACACACACACATATATATATATATATATATATTTTTTTTTTTCTTTTTTTTTTTTTTTTTCTGTGGAAATTTAAGAATTTTGATAACCAACAATTTGATTTTTTAAAATTATAAATACATAATTCATAAGAATTTATGCTTTTATTTGTGTAATAAGTAGTTAATGATAAAATATTAAGTAAAATAACTAGAAAAAAAGTTAAAAACTACTTCATCGCAAAAAAAATCATCAGGTAAAAAATTTCTAGAATTGATTTTTTTTATAATAAATAATCGTCACTATAGAGCTTTTTTCAGATATATCGTCTCTAATGTATATTCTTTATATGGTATCAAAAAGTGTCAAAAAATCCTGATATTAAACCGCATTTTTACCAAAAAGTTTATTTAGATATACCACTCTCCTCACATTTTCCTTTCGGTTCACTAATACAATATATAAGCTTTTTTTGATCTGCGAGATTAATGTAAAATACCTTTTAATAACCAAAGAGTTAGCTATATATACAAACATTACCTCGTTCTTACTTGCGTAATCCGGTATGTTTTCTACAAAAAAAACGTAGCCGGCAAAAGACGAAAATCGTTCTTTAAATAAATGTACGAAGGAAATTTCTTTTTTCAGAAGCTTTTATGAAAATAGTTTCATAAATATATACCAACAGTAACCATACATTATTTAAACAGTATAATATAATTTTTCTGCAAAGAAACTGTCAACAATCTGTTTGTAGCGCAAATGTAATTGAGCGATGTTGCTTATTTATATAACAATATCGTTTAAATCGCTGACATGTAGCTAGCTTTTACGACTAGTTAAGTATAATTTTCATATATCAGTTATAGATTTAGCACGTAGCTTTGAAATCTTGTTAAATAATAGTACTAATTTGGAGTTTCTCTGGTATTCTAATTGGTAATCAGTTTGGCCTTAATGATGTCACCCTATTTTTCATATGTGGGTCTATTATACATCAATCTTTGACAATTTATTGAACTTTCATGAAACTTTTACAAGAATTATTAAAATCCATATGGACGTACGTTTATCTTGCTGATTATATATGATTCTACTTCGGGTTTGCCTAATATATAAGAAAAGTCATAAAAAAATAATATGCGTGGATATATCCCAACGCATGGCACCTTCGATGATAAGGATCTCATCGATCGCACCCACTTGCCTACTTCCCAGCGACTCGTTGCCCTCGTTTAAGTAGTTCAACTCCCACAAAAAATGTTTGTTAATTTTCAGGTTATCCAAATTCATATTACGTCATCTGACCTGTCAATTATCTTATTTATCCCAATTTTTTCGCTCTTTGGAGCAGTGGTTTTTAAAGTAATTTAGTTTTAGTTAGAATCGCTATCAAAAATTGTGCAATTAACATTACAAGAATAGTAGTTACTTCACCATACTTTTAATTTTATTTAAAAACCCGTCGAGCGATTCTCTGAGAAAAACTAAGTCAATGTAAAATTATGTTATATTAACGTTTTGTAAAAAAAAAATTATCGTTTGGTTTTGGTGCAAACCGCTATAAAAAAATTTTGTACTATCAACGTTACATATATTAATATATATAATAGTTATTATATATATTAATATATGTAACGTTGATAGTACAAAATATTATATAACATAATATAATAGTTATTTCACTACAGTTTTCAGTTTAAAAAATTAGGCCAATATAAAATGATTTTATATTAATAAGTCGAAAAAAATTACTTATTGTTTAATTTTTGTAAAAATTTCTCTGACAAACTGTACCATTAATGATACAGGAATAGTAGTAATTTCACCACACCTAATTTCTTTTTTAAAAACGCGCCGAGCGATTTGTCTAAAAAGTTAACACATGCAAAATAATATTCAATTAAAATTTTGAAAAGAAGATTTTCTTTGCTAAGTCCTGGTAAAAATTACTATCAAAAATTGTATCATTAATTTAACAGCGAAAGTAGTCATTCCGCCATAATCCATTTTATTTAAAAAACGCAAACATTTCTTATATTAACAGATGGGAACAAAACAATATTCAATAAACATTTTTATATACGATATATATACGACAACTATCTTAGCCAGTGATCTACTGGTCGTCCGTGAAAGCACCGGAAGCAGTTCGTCACGTAAATCTTTTAAATAGGAGGCACGCGAGTGAAATAAACGTGAGTAGCGGGCGGTGGGGCGGATGGGCAGTCCATTGTCGCTATGCTCTCTTTTGTGTTACGTCAAACTTCTTTGAAATGAATATTTTCAGTCAGTTTTTGGAAACTAGGATTTCTAAAAGCATTATTCCTGACTAGCTTCGCCCACTATTTCGTTTGATTGTGGATATTCTGAAAATAAAATTAAGTTATATTTAAAGTTATGCACGCATTAGCAATTATTATAATAATAATGAAGTAAACTTTTTTAAGTAACAACACTTAGTATTAAAACGTCAAATTACTTTTTTTACTAATTAATTGCAATAAACTTTACATGTTACACCAGATCCAAATAAATTCACCAGTAAAAACTTCATCGAAATTTATTTAAATGCTCTTGTGTAATGCGGGACAAAAAACGAGCTAATGGAAGAAAAGACAAAAGCTCCAGAAAAAGTATTTTATGTAATATTACTTTTTATATCCCTCTAAATAATTTTTAGTAATTTTAGGATAGGATTCTCTGGATAGATTTGGGAAATTCCTTTAATAAACGACTCAATTGGGGCTCGTATCAAAAACATGTCAAATGACATCGAAGACAAGTTATTGTACACAGGATAAAATATAATTTCTATTTTGTGCTTCAATTTTAATAATTGACAGAGTTTGCATAATTTTCTTAACTAGTTAGTTTGTTAGATTTCTGGATAAAAATAAAACATTTAAAGAGGCGTTATTGTTTTTTTTAAAGTTCAAACATCATTGTTATAACATGTTTTTGAGGAACACGGAATTATGTATGAACTCTCGCTATATTCGGTTATTGCTCCTATCGTACAACTTTAATGAATAAAAAGAAAATCACCCGCAATAATGACGCGCTATGCCATCATCATTCATCTTCACACTATGTCATCATAATGGCCGACAAAGGGATCCCAGACTACTTTGCTAATACGATAAAAACAGCTGTAAAAGTTGTCAACTTTATCAAAAACCATATACTCAATACGCGCCTTTTTAAAGATTCCGGGAACGAAACGCTGCATTGTCCCATTAAAATTGGTTGACTTTAGAAACGAAAGAAGTACATTTGCTCCAATCTAATGAAAAAAGGACTTCTATACCGTCAATTAAGTTTATGTTTTTTTCTATTAAAGTTAACATCATAGATAAATATATATCAACATTTCTCACATTCTTTCACATTTGATACAATGCAATAAAATTATCATTCGACTATAACCATTAGTCATATTAATTTTATTTAAGAAATGACTCGTCATTATCTCTGTTTTAATTAAATTATTTGCGTCGATCGCGCTCCATATTTTATAACGCAGGGGTGAAATATTCCGCTTATGCAAATACTTATGGCTTAATAATTATGGGAAATATTTGAAATGTCACCGTTACTCATGCAATTAAATAATGACTGGTCCCGATATGATGTGGCATTACAAAATTTATTAAAGCGATATATTATCATTATAATTACATGAATAATTTTTGTTTACATTAGTCATTTGAATAATTTTAGTGAATTTATTGAAGTTACATTAAATGTTTTGCTTTTAATTTTCCTAATATCGACGACACGTTCGGAGTCCGTTTAATTGCGAGTATCTGCTATCTGGGTTTGCAGAGTGGGAGGCGTTAGAAAAACTGCCGTTTAAGTTAATAATATTGGAAAGTACTTGCAAGTAAATTAAATGCTCTTCTCAACGTAGTTATTTTATAATGCACAAAATACACTCAAGTATTTGGGAACAAGACTTGTTTATTAACCTATTACAGTCTATAAGTTATTTACATGGTATTCCTGCAGGTAAAGTTTCTAAATAACTGATAGAAAAAATATGTAAATATGAGTAACTAAATATCATCATTATTAGGACAAAAAATATCAGACAATTTAAAACAAGTAAGTGGATAAAAGGGAAAATGAAAACTAGAAAGAAAACTAAGAGGTTTACAGCTTAATAAAATCAAGGACACAATGTGAGTTAACTTCTGAAAAAGAAAAGAAGAATATAATTTATTATGCTAGAATTTATTATATTCTCTTTACATATCAATTAAGTACAATTCTGAAGTTATATTGCAACCTTTTCTTATCTCTTTTTCTGCACATATTTTGGATAACTCCATGATGGCGTACAATTCGATTTATAGTAAAATATTTTGATAGTGCCACAAATTATGCAAAATATTCTATGACGATAAATTTTATGAAAAATGAATTAAAAATTCAATTGTAAGATAATTATTATGGTCTTATATCTGGTGTATGTAAGCCGTAATCATTACCCATTCAATCCCATGCCCTTTTCTCTAATTCTCTTCTACTAAGGAGGCACGTGCATAAGTACCTCCTTTTAGAAGGGTGCTTAGCTGATAACTCTTAGATACTTAAATTACTTTGAATTATTCCAAATGTTATAGTGGGTTTAATTTTATGCGGATATTATTTTACTCTAAGAGAAAATAGAACTAATATTTTCTAGTAAAATACTATAGCATTTTCGTAAAATAGGAATTTTACTTTCTAGCAGTCTTTAAAAAAATATTTTCAGCTGAAACTGTGTGCATATACGCAAGACGGAAAACCGTTTAGAACATTCTCCTTCTTTTCATACGTTACCAGAATACATATTTTAACTCAACTTAAATTTATCTCTAAGGCTAATATGGCGTAGTTTTCAAGATATATTATTATATATACTATTTTTCATAACTGCACTCGGTTAATTATTTTTCTAAAAAAGATTAAGTGTTTTTTTTTCATAGGTGTGGTATTTACCGTATTATTTTATTTTCATTTAGAAACTTCATATACGAAGTACCTACCTATTTGTATATTTATAAGTAATGTGTACCTCTAAAAGGTCCTATGCACATGATGTCTAATACATTAGAAATGTTTCAGGTAAAAACAATTATACCCATTAACTCTCATCAAAATACACCTGTGAAACTTTTTAAAACTATTTGATATCAAATTAAATCGAATTGGTATCCAATTCAAAATAACATTCTAAGGAAGTTACTTACAATATTTCTAATTAAAATAAGAAATGAAATGACAAATATATATTAACAAATTTATAAGGGAAAATAAGTATCTATAATGTAAATATAGCTAATGTAACATCACATCTGTGCAAGTTCAGGTTGCTCATCCATCGATTCCGGTAACAGCTTTGGATGTTTCCGAAATAAATCACATCTCTTCCGCGTATTATGCAATTCCTAATGCTCGAGGGTTATGGTGTGCTTAAAATCAGATATCGTTGTCAATAAAAAATATTTGGTAATACGTAAATGTAAACTATACACACACAGGTGTAAAAAAGAACATATCTGTTATTCACATGTGTCGTTCTCTACATTAACGAATGCAAAATTTGAAGGATCACATAAAAATACTTATCATGCAGAAAACTATTTTCTTTTATAATACCTAAAGGATTAAAATGAAAATAAAACTCAAGGCTACGACGTACAACATGTATATTATCATTATTATTATTACTTAGTTTGCTACTGCGTCTGAATTTAGTAAATCGTTAAAGATGAAAAATTTTATGAAAATAGGATTAATGTGTTTGTAAATATGTTTATAGATATCGATTTTTATAATATCTTGAGTAATTTTTAAAAAAATTATAATTTTTTATAAATACTGTTCAAAGTTGTAGTAATAAACATTTGCACGCCAGTATAATAGTCGATTTGTGAACCCTCGGCAAAGTCGTTTTACGATACGTAAACAAGAAATTGAACGCCCTTGGTATACGATTGTCAATTTCATCTTTATAATCGCATTCAGTCTCGAAGACAATATCTTTTATGTAAATCTAAAGATAAAATTTTATGACGTTAAATCTTAAGATCCAATAAACCATACCCGTTGTCTTTATCCACACAATCCAAATGGAATGATACCCAGTAAGTCATCAAGTCAGTCCCTTAAAGACTGCATTACACTTTTAATGATCTTGGTGTTGGAGAGCTGACAACGGTCCGACAAAATTTGAGGATGGAAAAACGAAGCAGCAATTAAAACTCAGCCTAATAGCAATTTTATTTCCCACACGGCAAAATCATATGAAAATACTTTCATGAATTTTACCATAGAAACAACCTCAACAGGCAAATAAAAACCATATTTTCTCTTGTCTTTATTTGTGACAGAATGTATGTCTCCTTCTAAACAGAGAAATAAATTATATTTGCGAATAATAAGCGTCACGTATAAACAAATGTCCGATATAATCATATATCAATATCTAAAAACGAAATTACATACGAGACGAGAGGTGATAATTGTTTATTTCTACCAACTTACATATAACTTATTAAAAATATTAACATTGAGGGAATATAAAAATGAGTGCATAACATATTGACGTCAAATTACGATGCATTAAACATATTATTTCTCTGCAAATTGCCGGCATTTTGAGAATGATATTTTAACGACTCAGTTAAATCAATTTGTGGCAAAGCGAAAATGGATTTTGTATAAGGCACCATAAAATATTTAATACAATATTTGTCAATCTTAATTTATTTGTGCCGTATTTGATAATATGTTGAACGCTGTTAGTATGAAGTTTATTTGATTTGGTAACGTTTTTTGTTTTTATCACGTGATGATTATCATATTTTCACTATTAGATTTGAATAAAAAAAAAGTGTTTTTAAATCAGATTTGTAATATTAATTGAGGTGTTTAGGAAGAGAAACTTTGAAGTCGTGGTTTAAATTAACGAGTTCATGTTTGTGCGGTGGCTGCTTTTAAAAATCGCTCACCAGTGCAAAGGGCGACGAACTCTAGTAACATCATAAGTGAAAAAGCCAAAAAAATCCCCAATACCTATAAGATATATGTGCATCATGCCACCCATTTAACTAACAGACTTATTGATTATGGAAGTTAACACCTCACTAACCTTTGGTTTTGTCATTATCAGCGGCTTCTCATGACGTATTTTGCAGTAGCAAATTTTCAGAATAGTTTTTTCGCGAGTTGCTTTTTGAAATAAATGTCCAAAGAAAAGCAACTTTTATGATGTTTTACCATATTTCATATTTTTATTTAACATATCATTTGTGTTTTTATGTGTATCATTTTATATACTCTATTACTTTACAAGTATCACTTTATCTGTTTACTTTATAGTTGACATTACTTATATATTTCACCATTCAAATACACCCTTATTTTTAGTGCATTATTCACAGTTATTTCTATTCTATATAATATTTTTCGTATAAAATTCACATATTAACACTTATCTTATAAATAACAATAGAAGCACCATAATGAAGACTCTAAATTCTGATAATCAATATTATTATAAAAGTTGACGTTATAATATTTGCATCAAACTAATTATAACTGCTCTCTGAATATAATACTTTTTAAAAATTACCCCGGAAGTGTCACAGAATTTGGCTGCTACTGAGCTCAGCCAAAATACCAAATAATGTTTTATGTAAATAACCGGCAGTCTTGTCTGAATATTCCCGCTCGACAGTTATAACAATAATCTTTAAATCATTTCGTTTTATAATTTGAATCATTTTGTACTATTATTCATTATTATTTATGATCTTTTGCAAATAGTTAGATATGAATCAGAATTGGATCACCATATTCCATTAGTATTTTTACAAAAAATACGACAGAGAAGAAAAGAGCGGCTCGTATAGCGCAGTGGTGTCAACGAACTGAATGAGCATCCTTAATTTATAATTATTTCTTTATATTATAGTAAAACATTTGATATGTATAATTAAAAAGAGTATTATTATCAGTAATAATTACAACGTCAATTTTAACAATATAAACATAAATGAAAGCAGATTTTTATTTTCTATTCAATGAATGATCCTTGAGTTTTAAAATTTTTTAATATTCCTCAATTTCTTGTTAACACTAAATCCTAAATAATCATTTTTAATTTTGATTAAAACATGATATCAATAAAATAACATCTTAAATCTACTTAGATGAATAATGAAAATTAAATCAAAATATAATTTTCATACGCTTATTTTGGAAAATAAATATTATTCAAGTATGGAATATAGTGGACCCATTTATTCATATATTTTTTTATATTTCCATAATTTTCTTTAACTTAATTTTCTTAAATTATTTCCATAATTTTCCTTAACTTAATTTTCTTAAATTATTTCCATAATTTTCTTCAACTATTTGATACAATAAAATCAAACGGTATTAATTAAACAGTTTTGCGCGACGCGTTACAATAATGATGGTTCTTCGGTTATTTCCACTCGCTCGCTTGAGTTTCAACATTTTCAGTCACAGTCATTTCCTAGTAATATTCATGAAATCTCAAAAGTGATATGAAGTGTTTAATGTCTTTTCGGTTTTTTATTTATTTATGATATCCAGTTAATTCAGTTTATTAGTATATGATATGAGTGAAATATGTTTTCTTAAATAAATGTGATTGTTTTTTTTCCGTCGAAATGGTAGTTTGGACAGTATATTTTTATAAATGGTTGAGAATTTTAATAATATTCTTCAACATTTTCTATTCAGTTTGATGCACAGTTTAATTTATAGGAATAATAGACACGTTCTTTGATACATCTATATAACAATAACCCATTAAAGACATTACAGTATTTAATTTGGCTTTCACATCATAAATTTACACGGAGTTCATACAAAGTGTGAAATTTAATGATTTTTTACTACATAAAAGCTAGTAATTAAACGCAATAAGTCTCGTATAGATACATTATATATAGAAATATAGTAGATAATTGTTTAACACTGGTTTTAGAATAGTCAATAACATCAGTGTCATTATTTTTTTTTGCTTTTTTAGGATTTGTCATCGCAATGACAAAACATAGAGCTCTCCATTCATTAAGCATGGAGTTAAAAAATATTTCGCTCGCAGACGCCATCGAGAGGTTTTCAAAAAAACTATAAGTAATGTAAAATTAATTTTTCTTACGATGTTTCCTTTGTGAAATGAGTCTCTACATTATCTAACTTGTATCAAAAAGAAAACACGGTTACGGCATTGGGTCACCCCTATAACAGATAATAGTTTTGATTAATTAATAGATTAATTAGACAATCAAGTGATTTTTTACGCCAGTAAAATGTGTAATACGTAAGGTATAAAAACTATGCAAAAGAATATCAATACATATAAAACTTTAATATAAACACTATATATCCATAATTTTTTAAAGTTTTACAGGCACGGAATCTTCACAAATATGTTTCGTATTTAACCGGTTTATTTTCTCTTGAGTATTTTTTAAGAGTTTTATGTATTTTTAGTGCTTCTAATAAATGGGCATATTATTGACAGCTACTTTTATTTCATTCCATTATATTTATGTCTATATCAAACCGGGTTAAAAGATATTTGTAAATTTTTATTTGAATACATTTCTCTTAAGCGAATTTCACTCATTTAAATATAAGACAACTCTCGACTTGTGGATCAATATTCTAAAGTCACTGAAAATTACTATTGTTTTGGTTATGTTTTCTATAAAGGTTTTTGGTTTTAATAGTCTGCACCATATCACGACATATTTGTTAATGACATGTATGAAAATCATATAAATTTTACATATATATATTAAAGATTAAATATTTCTTGCAAGTTTTTAGTTAAACAAATTTGAATACCGACAATAGGAATATTTTCCATAATGGACGAATTCTTATTCCACAACAATAACCTAAGTTTTCTGAAAAAAGCCATAAAAAAGCGTTACAGTAGATTCCACTATGATTTTTATTCACTGAGCCCAATACTCTTGATACGAATTATTAATTCAATTCATGAATGTTATAAATCAAAAGTTCGTCAGCTATTTAATATATGTCACTTTTTTCCGATATGTGTTCATTGAATTTTTAAAATTATCCTTTTCTGAATGCATTTGTTTCGTTAAAGTTACGAGTTATTTTTCAAGTTTGATTATTAGATGATATTGTGAAGTGTAGACAACCAATCATAGTTACAATACGTTATTCAAGTCTTTATGTATGTAATAGCCACATTCATATGATTTAATTTGCTTACGGATTTGTTTTGCTTACTTTAAACATGGTAAACTTTAATTGAGATTTATTTTGCTTAATTTGAAAATGGAATTATTTCATTAATAAAGATACTTTGTGTTTCACAAATATCATTAAAATAACATGGACTTTTGTACCTGAGTTAAATTAGTAATTAGAACAAAAAATTGGTCTCGATTATTTGAGCTTTTATTGGAGATCGCAACATTATGCGAGTGGCCACGCTCATATAATATTGCGAAATCAATTTATCCTTCAAGCTAGGCACAACGCTCTCAAAACTAACTTGGTGGTTTTACATGAAGCTAGGTGTGCTACGACGCATAGATGTTACATAATTGGCATCCACGGCATGTCGTTATCGTAAACGTCTACGGCTCGCGTTATCGCATAGTTTTATTTCCCTGTTAAGTCCTAAGGTCGTTTTACCCCGCTACTGTGCGCAATTGTAAACACTAACATCCATTAATTTTTCCTAATTTTCTTTTGTATAGTTATAAAAAGAAGTGGTGCTATTAATAAGTAGGCTATTTACGAAAAAATTTCACATTTTCTACTTTTATTGAAATGGAAGATATAAGTTGATTAATTTCCATGTTAATATCTTGTAATAAGTTTTAAAAAATTGTGATTATTATTGAAGAAAATACGTCTGTTTTAATCCCCTCATTGAGCATTATCGTTGACTGAGGTGACGTGCTCATAGCTAGTTATAGATTGTAAATATTTCTGAATAACTCTATATAAATACTAAGATAAATAATTGAAAAGGGAGATACAGGCGAAAATAACATGTTAAAGTGCTTTTCGTAATTTAGCATTCGGTTCATTTATTCTCAAGGGCGTGAGTCTTGAAGATTGATTGACGTAAATGAACGAAATCTAAACGTAAAGAATGGAACATATTTAAAAAGTTCTTAGAAAAGCCACCGTGCGCTGCCAGTATTGAAGCTCTTCCTAAAACATTTCGGATTTTATACAGCAAATAAGAAATGCAAGAAGCATAAAAATGTTTTGTCTTCCTCTATTATAAAAATAATTACGTGTAATGTTCTAAGGGGTAAAATTTTATATACGGGTTGCAAAATTTAAATGGTGAATTTCTTTTTGCTTTTTGGGGTTTGGTACCTCAAAACCATAAACAGAACCCTTATAAGATCATTTGTGTCTGTCACGGGCGTTTTTTCTCAGTAACCGTTTATTGTTGAAAATTGAAATTAGAATATGGCAATTTTAATCGACACATGAAGCATTAGCCAACATATTTCACCCTCTCTCATTTACGATACTAATAACTGTAAACAGCTAATATTTGTAAATAGTTTAATAGAAATACCGTATGCCCTTAAGTGTTTTAAATAACTTAATACGTGTGGAGACCTCTTAGTGCGTGGTCAACTAGTATTTCACAGCTTTTATTTATTAAAAAGAGTAGGGAATACTTTGCGGGCGTGGTAAACTCTTTCATTTACACCAGTTTTAATAACTTTTTATTCGTTTAAAAATGTATAATGAAACAATGAATTATATTAAATGTATATTAATTGAATTGGTTAACTGTCGATAGATTCCTAACACTCATGGTATCCCCGTGCATTGTCATTTCATTTTGACAAATATTTATTTAAGAAATTGACTTTAACCAAAATTTCACTAATAATTTAAATAAAATTACTAATGACTAGATACGAGCTAACGTGGTATAACAAAATTAACCAATGGCGTTCTATTAATTATAATGTATTTTAAAATGGTTTTGAAATCGAGACAAGTAGTTCACATTAAATACCTTAGTTGGTAACTAGATAATTTTTTAAATTATTTTATTTTGAATATCAGGAAATTTAAGAAACGTAATTGATACATAATGAAGAGGAAAAGTTATTATTAAACTCTTCCTTTCCTTTATATACTTTTTTTATTATATATATCTATATATTTTTTTAAATTATTTTACTTTGAATATCAGGAAATTTAAGAAACGTAATTGATACATAATGAAGAGGAAAAGTTTTTTATTAAACTCTTCCTCTCCTTTATATACCAGCATGACTCAATGTTGAGTTTCATTCCGTTTGTGAACTACCTACTGATAGGAAAAGTTAAGTCTAGAATACCAGTCTATAGTACCATAAAAATGTGTGGTACCAATCCAAGACTTTAAATTAAATTATCAAAAAACTGGAACTTGTCAAAAAATTGTCGATAAGTCATGTAAAATAATTACTCTTGATTAAAGCACACTAGCTAATATCTCGCATATCTATCGTAATATATTAAATATAACAATATTCTATATGTAATAAAGAAAATGAAGTGAAATAAATAGGTACTTTTTAGAGTTTTACTAATTATAACTGTTACACAAAAGCATAAGAAATTTCAAAGCAATTGAAAACAAAATATTATTATATATGCATAAAAAGTATAAAAATATTATACGATTTGTCAAATGTATTATACATTTGACAAATCTTATAACGTTTGATAAAACTTAATTAGTATTTAACTGTGTTTAATTTTTTATATCATTTGTATATCATTTTTCAGTTCCCATTTAGGAAAAAATAACATGTCAAGAGCAAGTAGGACACGCACTAAAAGTGTTCCGTGTATATTCATACATTTATAAGCATTTAAGCGTACCATTATTAGTATTACCATGAAAATATTTACAAATAATGATTTTTAACAATTTAAATATATTGCCTACCATATAATTCATTGGTATCAAAAGATGGTGCCTATTTAAAAAAACTATTGGATCCTGGATAATCGTTGCAGTTTCCCTATAATCTTCTAGTCAGATTTTAGCAACCGAGTTTTTACAATTTTTGGCTAAGTAGTTTTGGAAACAAAGTATGCTCTAATTTTGCATATTTTTTTGAATATCTTTTGAAATATTTAATTTAAAATGATGGTATTTTTTTACTATTTTTCATATCAAGCCCTTTCAAATGATAACCCACACGAAACATGAAATTAGAAAAAAATTTAAGACTGTAATTTTTATGTAAATATTTTTGAAAAGTTGGTTTTTGCAGAATATGTTAAGTTATATTACTACCACAAATTGCTTCTTTCAATGAAGCATGGTTCCTAGGGGAAATAGGTTATATCTCAATATTTTTAGATAATATCAACTTGGATACTTTCGAAAATAAAGGCGGGGGAAGGGTGGATTTATTTTTCTGGATACTTTTCAGTATAACCCTTAAGATGAAATTATGAAAAAAATATTTTTGATATATTTTGAATAAGGGTTTATTCAAATGAAACTCCACTTTACACATGAAATAAAAAAAATGTAGAATACTTCATTTGCCCTCTCTCTCCTTCTCCATTTCCAAATTAATATTTTAGAGTTTTAGTTATTGAGATAGACGCGGGTTGACATATTTTATTACTATGCTAATTCAAATTACTATGTCAAGGAGTCGGTGACAAAAACGGTTAAGACCAATGGGCTTTGACGGATGTATGAACGACACGTGAGTGATCCAATGGATTTATTTTTAGAGTCCAGAACCCTAAAAATATCGAAAAACTGCCATGGACTGCTTGTAATTATCACATGTGTGTAAAATGTTTTTATATTTAAACCGAAATCTTTATTTATAAATCAAAATAATTTCACAAATTTTTAAAAATTCTTCATTAAATTCATGACTTTTTTTAATGGAGTATGTTGAGTTATACTATACTGCATATTTTTTTTTAAATTCTTCAGTAAGATCTCACAGACAGGTCTTAAGGTAGTATCATCAAAGTATGTTAATTCAAAAATGCAAAATACATCTTGATAAATAGCTATGTATCGTATTGTGAAACAATAGCTAAAATTTGAAAATGACTTATAAGTTTCCCATACTAGATAAAGCAAACTCGCAATGTTGCGTAATCAAATAGCAATAAAGTATTATTGCATTCTGAACCGATTTAAAAATTATGTTATATAACTCACTATTTTATATAATTAATTACAATATATGTCGAGGATCTCTTTCACAAATGTCTATAAAATTATAATGAATGAAGTTTTATATCGTCTTCAACCAATATTCACTAATGGAACTTTTGCGTATTTGCTTTATTTTTAGATATAGGATTTTAGAATATTTTACGTTCAACTTCTTTTTATCCGTCGTAAGTAAATATGTACATTGGTAATTTTTTATTATTCTTAAGTACGTTTCTCTGTTTATCAACTTGTTTAATCAGAATCATAATGATACATTCAGTTATTAAAGGAATACATTTTGTTTTTTTTTAATAAAAATAGGATAAGGCAATTTACTTAACATAGTATTTAAAGCTTGGGATTTTATACATAGGTTGATGCATAAATACATGCGAATTAAAGTTAACTTATTTTTCCAAGCTTTTGAATATTAATTTCATGAAAACTATATAAAGTGATATCAAACATTTTCTAAAATTTTTTGGCTGCCAACTATGCGATATCTATAAATGAGACATTTCTTACTATCGCAAGGATGAAAAAGTCATCATAACGGAATCTAAAAGTTTTACAGTATAACAGTTGTAAGTGTATAGTAAAATTAATGTTTATCTGTGCGGTTATAGCATATGTAACATAAGCTAAACAGTCAGTATTTTTTTGAATTTTATTGAGCAATTTATATTTTACTATGTTAATACTGCTACGGTTTATATTAAACATTTTAACTCAATATCAAACAGCGTACATATGATCAATATGGAATAGTTTTGTATTCTTTCAGGTATTGTAAAAAAAAAAAATATATATATATATATATATATATATATAGAAAATACAAAAACAAAAAGAATTAAAACTAAATGTGAAATTACTTATATTTATTGAAAATATCTGGGTGATTCTTCATTTATTTACTAAAGGTGATCTCGAAAAAATAACGACTGTACTTTTGATGCCCTTGAGCAGAAAAAGGAAATACGAAAAACAGTAATCACTGTTATCAGCCCTCTGTCGTAAACAATAATGATTGTAGAGGAAGATGCAAGATTTATATATAATAAATATATTACTGGTATTATATTTATTATATATAAATATTTAATTTAGAAATAACATTTAATTTTTTTATTTTTTTCCTTCAGCACATTTTTTATTACTTACAGAGTAATGTTTTGTATTTGCTTTGTCATCTATATTAATACATCAGATTGTAGATGAAATAATAACATGTGTGCGTGACAAGAATATATTACCTATATTTCTTGTAATTTACGAAAACAAACTTTCTCATACACCTGACAGAGAAAGTACTCTTGATTAAAAATTCATCTTATCATCTTTACCCCGCGTAGGGTCTTCATTATTATGCATTTGCTTGTACACAAACTCGAAAGTTGTTTAATGATACTTAAATTACTTTCACGACACATTTATAAACAAGGGGGAAATCCGTATTGGACAGAAATTCGACGGTAACTGTATACCTTCAAGGCCAAGTAAAGGTATTAACAACATCCATCACAAAGTTAAGAAATCATTTTTATTTGACTAAATTAAAATATGATTAAACGTGTGCATATTTTAATTAATTCTAACCTCACAGTGCCCATTGAACGAAGTAGCATTTAAATAGAAGAAATTCTTTTTCATTTTTAAATGTTTGTTTAAACAAAAAATACAAAACGCTGAATATTTAGGAAGTTGTCTCCAAATCTTCGGGTTCTTGTTACACAACAATTTCTTTTTTATTCATTGTTGTTGAAATTTTATCAAATTCCTATAAGATTCTAATAAGATCATAAATATGTTTTGTGAAATTAATAAATGTATTATCACAGTATTGTTCCAAGGAAATAATAACTTTCACTACAGTGTATTATTTCATAAAAAATATACAATATTTTTTGAAGAAGAAAAATGTTTCTTGGAATAAATTCAGCCATGTTTGGAGTAGTTATTTAGATGGAGTTTTACATGAAATATCTTAAGCGGGCCAGGCATATCAGAATAATATATTAAATTATCTCCTTGTACTAAATACGACGGGAACTTTTTTTATTTATTCCAATATAAATAAAAGCTGGTTGTAGAATCCAGCACGAAATTTTTCTTTCAACCTTGAAGCGAGTAATTGCGCGCCACCTTTCGTGAGATTGAAATTTATTTTTCAATAATTTAAACCACTTTATAAAAACAGTTGAAGTTTTTCGTTGTACTTGACATACTCATCGTCAAAAATTGAATTATCTATTGCAGCCTCTTGAGATTTGATTAGATACTTATGATTCATGAACATGGCATAATTCTTGAACATTGTAATCTGGATGCATATACAGAAGAAACACAGAATACACATTAGGATACGTTATCTCTGTTTTATTTTTAGCATTAAAACCTTATATGTTGGAACAGCGGAAGCAACAATCCTTGGCACGATTTTGTGGTTCCAATCAAAACGTCGAAATTTGAAAACTAAAAGAATATTTTTCTTCTTCCAACCCTTTTGAAAGTTCACATGTACGCGTTGAATACACGTTATAAGCCACTCATTTTTGATATTGGTTTTTGGACTAAATTTAAAATGGATTTAAAATAGCTTCTTACTGACTTTTTTATTACCCAACTTTCACATTTACGGCCATAGTTATCTGGAAACATAACACATATCTCTAAGTCATTAGTAAGATTTTCCTTTTAACGTTCAAAACACAGAAATCATTTGGCACTCTCGATTTACGTATATTTGTAACATCACTATAATATCCATAAACAACAACTAGTTAGGATAGATGAATATTTGAATATCAACACTATTATTAAGACATATTTCTAAAAGATAAATTGAAAGCTCCAGTAGCACTAAGAAAACGGAAGAAAACTTACGGCCTAGAAAACTTACGTGAAAGTTTTTTTTTAATTTTTATCTTCAGAATTAGTTCCTAATCCGTTCCTAGTTCCGAAATTTTTATCTTATTTTGTAAAGAAAAAAACCATCGCAAATCTTAAAAACACCTTCAAAGAGAATGTAAGTGTTACAATACAACTTTAGTTATTTTTATTATCAACAAGATTTTAATAAAATATTTCCCTGCCATTAATTTAAAAGCAAATATATAGATATTAAAGTTTTTTTATATTCACAAAAGACGAAAATCTATTGGGCTCAGAAGAAAATAGGTTATATGTATGCATATATTATATATATAAGAGGAAAATAACTGTAGCCTATGACAAGGGATACCATGTTATAAATAAAATATTAGGTATATTTTGTATATCGAACACCAAATACAATGGTGTCAGTATTAATAAAGGTACTTTACTTGACGATTCACATGACCTCAATATGGATATCTTTTCGTTCCCGTTCACATCGGGTCACGTTTAGCGCCGTAACTGAAAGTAACAAATAACATTCCTTTTCCTTATCGGGCCCAGGAAAAAAAACTTTCTAGCGAATCAGTAAAATGATTTTCGTGCTACAATTTGTAAGCTGATTTTATTGACAATACGTTAGAGTATTTTTTTTTTAAATAAATGTCGAAAATAGAACAAATATAAATTGTTAGGTGTTTTAAAATACAAATTCACTAACATTATAGAAAAAAACTCTTATATAGGACATCTTTTTCATAAATGTTAATAAAAATACAAAAAAACCGTTACAACCATTTTCGTTGATAAACAACATATATGGTAAACGATGTGACTGCAATCTAAAAATACTTTATTGTTTATTTATATATATCATAGTTGATTTCGTTTTGTTCTCGTAAACAATTTTAATTCGTAGTACTAATAATACACATACCAACAATAGTCTGCAAAATATGTAAAAGTGAATGAGTGAATAGAGTAAAGCGAGAGAAGATTTTTATCGTTTGAAATACAGGGAGGTGTCCAAATAACTAATCCTTTAAACAATACATTTAGCAAAACTAAAGTCCGTCTCTGTCATTACGCTAATGACAATTTTGTAACGCTTCTTGCACGGGTGGAGGAGTTTCATCAAGTTCTATTAAACGAATTGTGTCGCTGAACGTCATTTTGTTTCAGACCAAAACGATAGAATTGTATGAAAATCTATTCATCCTCTCAAGTCAGATGCTGTAAATTGCTACTACGATGTCGTATTTTCCTTGATCGAAAATTACAATCAAGTTATCAGTGGCTGGCGGTGGATCAATAATATGGGAGGGGTCACTATCTATGGTCACAATGATGATTAAACTATATAAGCTTATTCCATGTAAAACTCTCGATGTCAAGTTTTAAACTCGTTGCACGATGGCAAGAAAAATAACATAATAAAACCATTATATCAGTTTTTGAAGTTCATTTCGCTCGTTAATTTGTGTGCGGAAATGGACACTAAAAAACGGTAATTGGCGTAGTTTTTTCTATTACTGACAGACGCCGTTATAATCGACATTTTAAGTACATTTGCGTCTTAAATTAAAAACTGTGTTGTTAGATAAATGCATTAATATAATATCAAATAAAAACAACCATTACAAATTTCTTTGTGAAACATCTCTTGTAAAAACAGATAGCCAATAGTTAAATTCGTTGTTATTCGATATGTTTCAATAGCGTTTAGTACTAAACAACCGGATTCATTTTCTGTTATCCATTTAAATTGCAATATTGTCATTCGAATATTGTGTTTACCAAATGATGCCAGATTAACAGCATTTCATTTATCATAACATAAATTAATAAGTAACTTATTTAATTAATATATTTTATTTTCTTGTTTAGATGTTTGAGATCAATAACTATATATCAGAACTAAACTAAATTAAACAAGGAATACAAGAAAGCTTAACTTCGTTGCAACCAAACACACAGGAATTTTTATTAACATTTTAAAACGATGCGTCAAACTCATAATTAACTGAACAATTTGCACTATATATAAAACCGATGGCGGAAGCCATTTTTTAATGAGATGTGCTAGGGACTCTATCCAATAGCGGCGTACAAATCACGAATTTAGCTGTTTATAAATGATACTACTTTTTAAATATTTTGTATAGAAAACCTGGAACAATATTTACATAGCCTGCTAAAATATGGAGAATAACGAACGTAAATATCTAGAAGTACTCTTCGTCGTGATATTTGTTATTGTTTACAACATTTGACTTCGTTTTTAATACCCATACATGGTCAGTTTAATTTTATCGGATTGACTTTAAACTTCAAATTAAAAAAAAATTATAAAATTTGTCGTTGGCTGAATGAAACAATGTCGGTGAATGAAACAATGGTCGTTTCTTTTTATATTTACATCAGAGGGCACTGTCCCAGAGCCCTTCAGAAGAGACTGCCACTGCAAGTGATTAAGCGTTAAAATGATTACAATATTTCACACATTGTTAGATTCGGTTAACCTTCATACAAAGATGAGTAAGGCAACAGATAATTCTTTACCTGCTTATTTTCAACATAGTAAATATTAGCATAAGTACATTAAATTTCATTTTTACGCCAACTATACTTAATGATACATATATTTATAATAATACATATATTTCTATTGAAGCGACGTGGAGAAAATGAAATGCAAGATAAGTTTTTTATTAGAAATGGGATTATTCTACATTATACATTTGAACCGTAACAAATCATATGTTTTTATTACGGACAAAAAGTCATTTTTTTATTATTATTTAGAATATAGAAAATCACCAAATTTGTTGAACGTTTTTCTACCAAGATTATTATTTTTTTTATTCTTGAAATATTTTGTAAATTTAATATTAATCATTATATTCCCATTAGAAATAACTTTCTTTTATTAAAAGAAATTACTTCAATTCTTTTCCTTTTAACCTTTTATTCCTACACAATCTAACGGAATATTTGATATCACAGGCCCCTATCTACCTGTTTTGTAATAATGCGTGACATATTGTTCATGTCATCGCAGCTGCGATATTATCAGAAGCCGTTCTGCTCCAGTCGAAGTACTCGTATTTTCTCACCGGACCTTTTGATGTAATTGAGAATAATATTACTGAGCAATTTACTTGAGGTTTACAACAGAGTAATTTCTCCTCAGTAATTTACAAAATTTCTTCGGAAAAATGTTTTCTCTAAAAAAAATTCCTTTAAAATATAAAACCAGTACATTATATAGTGACTAGTTTCTCTGAAAAATTTTTATGTTTGTATAAAAAAACATCTTTGCCAAACCATTCCAATGATCGATATAGCATATCAAAACGTATTCAACAATGTATATCATAAACTTATATTTAACCTTTCGACTTTCATTCATACCTTTTATCGTTGTAGTGAATGTTAAATACTTCTTATTTTTTTTTATATTACGTCAAATTTAGTTTTATGTTCTTTTGTGTTTTCGTATTTAAGTTATTTATGTATATTTTTATGTATGGTAGTATCTGAAACTTCAATTTTTCATTATCTTCTCATACTATTCTATAATTTTGTATATATAACATTCCTTCTTTAACGATGCATTTATTTGTTAACCAAAAAGAAATATGAACACGTAAATATAATGTTTAAAAATAATAATTAACAGTGAAAATGTCGACTGAATTCAAAAAGAATCTATAGAGTGACTCAAACCTATCGTAGAAATTCCTGCAACTATTATCCTGGAATTCTGTAATTTATGGTCTAAAAGTGTACACCGCAAATATTTACACTTCAGGTATCTGCAGGTAAACGTATAAGGACAGATGTCGCTATGCACAATCAAATTTTTCTGGATCATATTGGCTATTTAAATCTGATTAAATTTTAAACGAAAATATTTGTATTTTGTTACAACCTCATAAATTTTTTAAATTTTTTTCACTATTTACTTCTCGTAAATTATTGTTATTTCCGACTTATAAAAACACCATTATTTAAGAAATTAATAGAACTTAGTACTAGATTGTAAGACATACACACCTTTATGTCTCACAATCTTGTACCAAGCCCCGCTTCCGCGAACTGATAATAAAACCAAAAGGAGTCCAACATGTTTTCTCACCAAATTTCATGGAAACTAGTAATTATATCGTAATAATTAATTAAGTATTGGCCACAATTACTTAAGATACGATTTATTCTCGAGACAACGGTATTAATAGTATGACATAAAGTCAAGTTTACAGAGCAATACATCAGCTATAATTAAATGTAAACTGTGTTGTTTTTTCGGGGGAAATGAAAATATTATGTACTGTATAATTATCACAAACTTGAAATCATGTGAATAGAATTCATTAATGAACATATTACGTTTTACAAATATTATAAAAATTGTTGAGTAAACACCAGTGAATGCGTATATTTTCTAATATTATAGACAATTTGAAAGTAGATAGGATTAAAATTTTAAGACTTTTCAACTTGCATTAAGTACTACTCGCAAATGCCGGATATTTTTATAGAATGATAAAACTGAGACACCTGGGATATCGAGCTATAATATTTTAAATATTATTTATCTTGTATGCATTGCTTGAATATATTTTTGTGCCAGCTTCTGTCCGCAACTTTGTTTGCATGGACTTCAGTAATGTACAACAGCAAGTGTGTGTCAATCCATGATATAATGTATCTCTGATCATACTCCGTTCACGTTCAATAATAACATCTTGATAGAGTTAAAATTGATTTTGCAGAATTTTCTTCTGAGACAGTACTACGTAATCGAGTAGGACGGAAATAATCATGATACAAGATTGTTGCTATAATTCAGATTATAATCTATTTGTATGCCTAATTTTGAGTAGAAACCTTCAGATGTTACAGAGTTATGGAATAAAAAATTCCGCTATCCAAATTTCAGTATTTATAATATTAATTTTATATTTTGCAATAAGAATATACACATATTTTTATAACATAATTATCTATATTACTGGCAGAAATCTCAAAGTTTAAAATTAAACGGAAGCTGTAATGCTAATGGTTGCAGCTAAGCCGCAAATTTTCTAACTTTTCCTGTTATTTTGTAGATTATATTTTTTTGGTATTGTCTTGAAATATGTGTTTTAAAACAATACCGAAATCAAATATAAAACTGCTTACTATAATATTCCTACTGATTTTAAATTACTTGTAAATGGTAGATTAAGTATAACATTATCACTAAAATGATTTTATTAAAATTTATAAATTTTTTTATTGTGCAAAAACATTTTTATCAAGTATTTAATATTTTACTATTCCCCCAAAATATTTGGAGCACAAATTTATTAACCACACAAATATAATTAATTTGTTTGAAGGAAAGAGGGGAATCTAACAAATATCAAATTCAATAAGGAAAATTGATCCAAATACATTTTAAGAAGCTCGCGACATTCGTAATTACTAAGAAACCAGCGTGTAGCATATTTATTTCATTTACTTTTAAATAGGCAGAAACTTCGAACACTAAGTACGCAGATGCTGGCTTATTCCACAAGAAAAATTTTCACAGTCAGTTATAATGCGACAAGTGCGAAATATTGGTGCATATGGTAATGAATTTGGCAGGTGGTAATGATTGAGAACAAAAAAATATATATACTTTTACATATGTATGTATCAGAAGTGCAAATGTAATTAATATGAAGAATAATAAAACAATACAAGCGAAATGTAAGAAATAGAAAAGGGATGGGAAGGTAATAATATGTGAGGTGTAAAAGAATTGTAAATTCGTATTTTACTTGCGATTTTAGACGATTATCAAACATATAACTGAGGGTGCACTTCACATAGTTATTGATGTTGATTCGATAATTTATGATGCGGTAAATAATTTTCTGCAGAATTCAGTTTCCAACTTAGACTCCAACTCCCTCACATGACAAAATTCTAATTGTCTTTATTAATATATAAATCAATTACCAGGCATTCATATTCTTTTGGTACAATTTGATACCAAACCGTAGAATATTTCATTTCATCACTTCAAAATTACCGGGGTCGAAAATACTATGTCTTACGGTTTTTACGTCACAAGCCTGCATATGCATTGCTGATATTAAAATTTAGTTACGGCACTTTAAATAAAGTTAATTGTGGAAATTTGAAAGACATGAGTCAACTCGATAAACATATTTTTCAATGGTAAAAATATACTTATCTATTCGTTCTGGAAAATTTGAAATTTCTTCTCACAAATTTTTTGGGAAGGATTTCCTTACGTATTGTTTATATTATACCATTTCAATTATATTAAAATTTTTTTTTACTTAGACTCGAAGAGAAACTTCCATTATTTATAGTCTTAATAGAAACTACGGTACGGAGTTTTAGCAAATTGATATCAATATCGTCAATGGAACGTCCGGTACGGGTACGGATTTTTAGCAAATTTATATCAGTATCTTCGAACGAAATGGACATAATTTGAGTTTAATTTGTTGAAAAAACCATTTCTTTCATGAAATAATTTAAAGTGAATTTTTAACTTCAATTAATTTGACCAAAACTTAAAATTTTTTGAATGTTGACACATATTTCTACATTTTCTTGTTAATGGTTTTCTTTATTTACAATTGAAATTTAAATTGCTCTCCTCATTGTCGCAACATTGATTGACTTCGTAAATATGATATGCTGAATGATTCTTCAGGTTTAATTTCTGTTTCTTTTTGCTTTTCATTTTTAGCGTTAACTTCATTCATAATGTTTATAATATAATCTCTTATTCAACGAATAAAAAACTTTGTTTTCTCTTTAGGGACTGTTATGCCTGTTTCCCATTTAATACCTTTTTACTACCTTTATTCCATCTCTATTATTATATTTATTCTATGCCACCTAGATTTATTATTATTGCCGTATCTTAAATTATATCTTAAAAAAGTCACGCGCAATCTATTGAATTCGTTTACCAGGAAACATATCTGGAATATCTGACGTACATGCAACATGGGCTATATTTAAATTTAAATTATTTCTTCCTTGACTACGACTCATACCGTCATTTAGTTACATAGAGATTCAAAAATATTCTAATAAGAAATTTCTGTAAACCTATAAAATTCTCACTGTCATTTAGTCATTTATTTAGTGATTAAAAAATGTTCTAAGAAAAAATTTCTGTAAATTTATGAAATTTGGCGTGGCTGTGCCGCTGAATAAAGAGGATGAAATGAACTACGAACCAAACTAATTGTATTCTGTGTAAGATTTTGGAGAAAGGATATAATTACAGGTTTTCAGAAATGTTCGTAAAATTTCAGTAATCGTTTTATTTTTGTTATGAACGCGCGCGTATTATTAGATAGGTTTTTAGGGGTTTCAAAAGGGTAACTTTGTTTTGTGGAATAATTACAATTCTAATTTTATGTGTTCCAATTCACATTTTAAAGGTTTCTAATGACAATTGCTACGCGTTAAAGTAATTTTCGCAAGGGTAAACTGAAATTAGTTAAGACTTGTCACGATATACTGCAGTTCATTTCGAACTTTCATTATATAGATCAATAATAATTTCAGGTCTCATACACATATGCACACATGCAAGCATACACTCTCAAGCAAAGTGTTCTTTTTATTACTTCATGTAATTTTGGATTTTAATTCTAGCTTCCTATGTAACGGTATTTTGAGATGGGTATGATATCAAAATGGCAAGTATTTTAGCACCAAATCGTGGAAAAAACAAAAGTACAAAATTATTCTTTGCTTAAATTATATTTTGCAATGTCATCGATTTCACATGCCAATGTAAAAAAAAATTAACCCCGTTTTATATTATATTTTAAGAATTTGGCGCACGGAGAGATCCCGATGGATTTAAAACCTTCAATTTAATTTTTAATAAAATATTCTACCACCCTTTTTCTGAAGATCAATATTTGTTCAATTTAAATTATACTATAATTAATGATATGCAATTTACGCGTAAACTTTTATATTAATTCTATCTGTAGTAAATTATCACCTAATCATATTTGATTAAATAAATACATTTTTTTTTGGTTTCACTGAATTTCTTTTTTCTGAAAATAGTTTAATATTTCCTTTCCTTTAAAAACGCGTTGATTTACCTTCTTCGTTACAACTTGAATTTTCATGGTTTTTAACACACGTCACAACTAGAATTTTCATGGATTCATTTCACGAATCTTTCTGTTCTTCTTGGTTAAACAGCTTGTCAAACTCTGAAAATTACAATTATTTAATATATAATATATTGCACGTTCATATATATTTTAATACGTGTACTATATCTCGGAATCTAACTTCAATAATTGACAATATGTCACATTATATTGACAACGAAATTTAAAATACTGGATGAAATCTTTATATTGTTGGATTTGTCTTTTTCAACAGATTACTATACCTTAATTTTTAATCTCACATTACATTTTTCATATTAATAGTATAACTATAAATTGAAAAAAACATGTTTAGCGAAATACACGCTATTTCATATGTTCATTAATCAATAATTGTTTTATTAAATTTTATGAATATTGCATACTTTTTACCTGTCGTACGGATTCGGTTTTCTTAACATTCTTCTTCATGTTTATGTTTTAAAATTAAAAATTTCCGGCAACTCTCGAAATATATACATTATTATTTATAGCTAGTACTTACATATTATTCATGTACTTACAGCTCTTACACAGAAAACACGCTTAATTTTTTTAGCAATTTTTGGTGGGAGATGATTGAAAATAACTCCAAAACTTATAATGGTACGCTGCGAACGTACACGCATGCACTATCACATGTGCACGATAAACAAACTGCCGACCTAGTAACATATGAATCGTTAGTAGTAATACATAACAAAGTATAGGTCGGGTTCAATTATCGATAATTGAATCGATAATGAATAATAGTAAATGCTGGAAGTATTTATTATCTGTGTATACTATCTGTAATCTATTATATTTTCAGCGAATAAATATCACCTGCGTTATTTTAAGCTGAATTTGTATTGATTTTGTTTTATATTCAAATTATAAACAATGTAGATTATGACAATTTTGTTTGTTTTGATAATAAGTTCGGTAATAAAGAAAATTAAATAAGATTATTTTCGTACAAAACAACCGCACATAGTAGATAGGAGGACTTGAAGAAACCGCGTCTTTTTGTAATTTTTCTAATGCCTTTTCTCTTTTGGAACCTCAACGAACCTCAAGAATCCTTATTCACCCCCGTGATACAAATACGTTAAAACCGGTTAAGAAAAAGAGCGAGGGAAATAAATAAATATATAGTGTATTTGATGGAGAATGTTAAAGCGAGTTGTTGGAACATTATACCAGTATATAGTTCCTTAATGCTAGTGAATATTAACTATTAATTAAGAACCATCATTTTCCAGCAATCAAATGCTGTGTAAGCCAGAATAAATCCACTTATTTCCAGAATGAGCAAAGTTAATGAGAACTCAAAATTATTTCAGGTTATAGCAGAAATCATTGCGTTATTCAGATTGATATATCGTCTGAAACGATGACTATTAAAACGTGTAATAATCTATGGATTAACTAAACTTTCTATCGCAGGTTTGTACCTGTTACCGTAAAATTTCATAAAATGATTAATTATTTTAATCTTAATTTTTAAACAAGTTTACCGGTTTAAGTAACTTTAATTTCATAGTACACTTGTTAACTTCATATAAATTATGTTGCTTACCAAATTTATGATACATGCAATTGTCAACCAGAAATAATGAAAGAAATTCTTTACACTATTAAATTTGTTAAAGTTGATGCAAAACATTTTGTATAGCATACTAGATACACTTTTGCCTAGATACACTAGTACTTTACTTGTTGTTTCGCATACCGCGTTTAGTGAAACACTAAAGTCTTGACACTTTGATACATTCGAGCAATAGATTTAATGTACACTATGCACCATATGTTTACACGTTTTAGTGCTAATATTTTATTACGGTCTAAAATCCACCAAGTTTCATTCTCACGTAATTTCACTATTTCTTGAGTTAAAAAGTAGTTTATGTGTGCTAAATGTTAGAATATTAAGTTTTATAATATTTTTTTGGTGCAACTGAGTTATAAACATAGAAATACAATGAGTAATAAACATCGAAATAAATACAAGCCTGTGTATTAGTGATTTCTTGCTTAGTTTCGGAGCAAGTTAGTAACAAATGGATCAATTTCGCGATCATAATATGTGTAACCATACTTAATTTTATAAATATTAGTAACCATATTAACTGTTTCAATACCAAGTCAATATTGGAGTGGTGCAAATGCACGAGTATTATGTAAAAAAAGGAAGGACGTGTATAATTAAAAAAATAATATAGCTATCACGTCGGATATACTTGTCACGAACTTTTAGGGAAATTATTTTAATTGAAGTTACACATTTACAGGTACAACGTATTCAAATAATTTTTCAAATACTATTATATCTCATAATCCTTGTAACAAGGTTCTGCCGTTTATTATATCAAAAATCATTATTCAATGAAGTTAAGAAAATTACTTTTCAATGGATTATTTAATTTCAATTATTATTATATAGCCAAAAAAATATATGAATAAAATCAATTGTAAAAAGGAACAGCCATAGCTGATTGCAAGTTTATCCAAAACAGTCGAGAACATTAAAAAGCCTAAACATTGAAGTGTTAAGTCGTTTATAGTTTAGTTACTTTGAATTACTGTGAGATATATTTGTTAAACCTACTAATTACTTATAACACGACGAGGAGAATTCCATATATACAAAGATACAGGCAAATTTCAACATTTAAGAACATATATAGTTTTTTGAAACATAAATATTAATATTATTTTTCACCACGTAGATTAATATTATTTTTCACCAAATAAGTATGTTGCCTTGTAAATATTTAATATATCTGAAACTTATAAGACTACCGTTGATTCAAATTAATATCTCTTTCTTTTTTTGGTAAACTTGGTTCCTTTTCGAAGTAAAACTTCTTTCCGCACGCTTGACTTGGGGAGTAAGCTGGTGAATGCGTGACGAAAGCGTTACGAAAAGTGTGATCGGGCGAGGCGAACGGAAGTTGAGAGGGAGATATAAGTTAGTGAAGACAGAAAGAGAGAGAGTTACGTTTCGTATATTACTGTAGGGACAAGAGAGAGAGGTGCGAGCACACAATTTCTTTCTCTCTTTTTCTCATAGCCAGTTATGTTTCGTATATCTAAGACGCAGTGCAAGCCTATTGTCTGTATCACACTGTAGGGGCAAGAGAGAGCAGTGCGCGCGCACATTTTCTTTCTCTCTTCCTCTCATAGCCAGTTCATGAAATATATATATATATATATATATATATATATATATATATATATATATATATATATGCGAGTTTGCTAGCGTTACGAGAACGGTGATTTTTTTATTATTTTGTAATTTCATTTCGTTCTTGAGCAATTTTATGAATTATTATTTTGTTCAATACATTAAATATTCTACGTTTAAAGTGAATAAAATTTTAAATTAATTTTAATGTTCATATTTTGTGAATTTGAAATTTTACTTCAGTCGTGTGGTCTAAAGCACACTCGTTTTTTTCATACAAGTCTGTACTCAAAGAGGTTATGATTTAGAATATAATTGAATATGCAAGATAAGAATCGTTTCGTTACAATGATAACTTATGTCCTAAGTCAATATAAAGTAACTTCCATGTTTTTACTGCATTAAATCTGGCCGCTTAATATATTTATATTCGCGGTACAGAATGTCGGTCACATGTACCGACTTACAAAACGAACAGTTAAACTTAACGATAGATACTACAGGAAATTCCTTTTATGAATTCCACATCTATCTATATGATTTGCTCGTATGACTGTTTATAAAATTTAATTCACTTGTTATCTTGATATTAGAAATCACAATTTCAATTTGCAGAAAAAATATTTTGTGAAAGTACCTGGTTTTCCTTGCCTTTTCGAAATAGAGCCTAAAAATATTATTTATTAGAAGAAATGAAAATATTAAAACGAATGGCCAAACTTCAATTTAGTGCAATTTTTTTAATAAAAAGACTTCATTTTCATGGAAATCTTGCACTCCATGTACTTAAATAGCTTTTAAATATTTCAGAATGTATGTTAATACACCATAATCTGTAAATGCCAGTCGTTAATATATGATATATCAATCTACCTAAATATATTTATATTATATATATATATATATATATATATATATATGTATATATATATGTGTGTGTATGTGTATGAACCTATGCACGCCTAGTAAATATTTTAAGATTTCTACTAGGTCTCATGTGGCATTTAATATAGAAAGCGACTGAGGAAGGGATAAATTTTAGAAAATGTATTTTCGATAGCTGATTCCCAGAAGATATATTAAATCAGATATCCGAGGAGAGGAGACTTATTTATATTTAAACAAATTGACAAAGGAGCTAAACAATTGTATGTACTTCACATAATGCTATGCTGCTCTCTTGTTGTGAGAAAAGATTGTGACCAAAACAAATCAATTGTTATTGGATATAAAACAACTTACGTATAATACTTAGGATTGTGATTATTATTTTCATTCATTTTTTTCATTTACAGCGTTTTTTCCCTACACATTTCGATAACCCTAGACAACTTCGTGCTTTCAGCTGTCGTAATAGTGTATGTATTTCATGTTAGATAATAAATAACAAAATTGTTTCTTCTGAAGTAAATTGTGAATACTAAATATATAAATGAAATACTATCGCATATCACATTTAATACATTAAAATGTATAAAAAGCGACGTATGTACTCGTAAATATTCGTATGTAAAAATTAGTTTCAAAATAGAAAGAACAGTTCGTCTTTAAAAGGTAAGATTTGTTGTAATAATCATAAGTTAAATATACACTCTGACAAAAACCAAAGAATTATAATGATTGTATTTAAACAATCAGAATTCATCGTAGAATTAAAATACGCGAGATGTCAATCTTTCTCAAGCAAAGCAAGCAAGCTCTTTATTTTTAAAATAAGCTTCGTATTTCTTAATGTTTTTGGTCCTTCCTTATAGCACAGTTAAATATGAATGAAGAAAATATACTGTAAAACACAATTTAAATTATGTCGAAAAATAATAATCATAATTATGTAATCTTGTTGGTATATTACTATTTCTATAAAAGAACAGTTTGAAAAACAAACTAAGCTAAAAAATATTAAACAAAAAACGACATGAATAGGAATAAGTTTAACTAAGGACATGTAAGGGTATCCAAAGGAAATTGAAACATTTCAGAATGACATACACTTGTTTAAAAAATTATTTATTAACGTTGTAGGTTTTACTTAAGACCAAATTACTAGAAAGAGAAGAGACAAGTAACACGTATATTGACGAACGGCTTATAATTAAATCAATACTCATTTTAAACGCTTCATCCATAACTCAAGCAATTTAAATTTTATGTACTTAATAATAAATTTTGTGTACCTAATATTTTATGTACCTTAAAATTGTATGTACTTTTTTTGTACCTAATAATAAATAAATCAATTGTTTACATGTATGAAAAGGATAAATCTAGGATTAGACATGAAAACATATAAATTTTGTGACAAAATGTCGCCTGAAAGGAAATGTTTGTCAAACAAAAGTGATTCGAAATAAATCTAGAATCGTAGTTATATAGATAACGAAGTTATACCAGTGTGTGTCTTGTGAGAGGTGAGAGAAGGATTTGGTTTTGATTCAATACTACATGATGTTGGTAAATTCATATATTGATCTATTTCACACTTCGTTGTAATTGAGTCCTTAAAAGCAATGCGTATCCAAGCAATATATTTTAACAATAAGTCGTTATTCATTACATAAGAAAATAAAGAGGAGACGATAATTTATACACCAAATTCCAAGGTTTATTTGTTAATTTAATACGTTTCACGAGAAATGATGTTGAAGTCCAAAATTTGGTTCATCCTTGTCTTTATTTTCATCTATCACAATTTATGTAGGTTATTTTTTTTGATGCTTACATTGCGAATATTTTCGAAATTATTACATAATTTCCCCCTATTTTTTACACTTCCTAATCGCTGGCTCCTTGTATATACGATGAAGACTTTTATGTCTAATCACAGTCTTTTTCACAAAAAATGACAAAGATTTTTAGAAATAAATCACCAAATCGTTCAAAGTTTTACATGACTAAGAAAATGACTTTACAACGGCGAGGAATAAATATCTACGAAGAGCTAAATAAAAAAATTATTTCCAAATTGATAAAACATCCAAACTGTTTTCATTTAAAAACTACGAAAATATAATCGAACCCTTTTGATGTTATTATATTGTGAATTTAATCAATAGAAACCAGAAAATGTTCATTCCACATAAATCCCAATTAGATATTTGGAGATTATTCCGCTTGAAATATGACAAGATTATTCATGCCTTTAATTATTTATACCAGATTCGAAACAGCCAATCAGAGATAATTAGTAATTTTATTGTAATATAATTGTCTAGTTGTTTGAAGCTGTTTTCTTCGGTTCCAATGCGGATCTTCTATATATTTATTTAATAAATTCGACACTATTATTCGTTATTCCAAGTATTCTACAAACACATCTTTTAAGTTATTATCACAATCTTCATAAAGTACCACCATTTTCCGTGCTTTTAAATGGTTAGACCATTTCCAAAATCGATGATAAATTCTTTACATCTCATTTATTTGATTGACTATTCATACTTTTCAATTTCACTGATAAAGGTAAAGAGCACGAACACGAGCTGATCTGCTGTAAATTTTAATATTTTCGGTCAATTAACATTACAAAAGTTGTATTGTCTCGAGGAATAGAGATAAAACGTAAATAAGGTAAAACGTATTTTTAAAAAATTTTCAACAAAATTAGGATATGTGTTATTCGTATGGCAAAGATAATACAACTTTTATCAACGTACTTTTAATTCATAAACAAAAATGCAAATAAGAATTAGGTAATGGAGCGTATTTTTGTATTTCGAATAGAAGTTGATCACAGCTTTTATTGCAATTTTCCCGAAAAATACTAGACGTTTTTAGAGCTTCTGAAATGTTAATAATTCCAGTTCGTTTTATATACAGAATTATTTGCCTCACAACGATCTATACCTTCTTAGACTTTACACTCTCCTCAGAGTGGCTGTGGTCATCGTCTTAAGTATATCTCTGTGTTTAATGAAAATGAATGAGTCTTTGGGAATTATTTAGCCGGTGTTAGGAGCAACTCGTAATGGAAAAAGTTCTTTCTAATTATTTGTGTGGGGCAATAATGATTACCTTCTAATATTTAAATATCCATCTTTCTATAAATATCACATTGGAATAAGTTTTAGTGGATTTGGACATTTCAATATTAATGAATAATTAATATACGTAAGATAAAAATATACCGACTTGTAATTCCGAACAAAATTCGGCATAAAGTTTTTTTATTACTGGACAGAGAAAAATTATTTTTGGGATACTGAGTATTGATTTAATTTTTAATTGGAGCCGAAATTTCTGAAGATGAGACACAGATTTGTTAAAATTTAATGTCGACTTCACCATCTTAATATTCAAAAAGGTTTACTATTACTGTAGACTATGAGATTACTGGGTAAGTTTTCCCTATCTTTAATTCACTATACCTAGCACAGCCACTCGAAGCATAAAGGATGTCATCTGGTGCAATACGTAGTTTAATCTCGTAATAGTAAATTTTAGTAATATTATTTCTCCATAATTTCAGCTAGCACTTTTGGAGACGGGAAGGCTTTACATAATATTCTAAAAAATTATTTTGGAATCCTATGTGGATTCAAAGAACTTCAGGGTTTTTCAATTGAAATTCTACACAAACATGAAATTTTAAAAAATAGTTTTCGATTACTTCATTTGCCACAAGTCTCCCCACCCCCCTAAAATTACTGTGGATATATATTTTTAGTGTTACTATTGAAACATATGGGAATTAATATGCCTAATTTTTACAACATATTTCAAGTTTCTACGTTACGCGGATGCGGAAAAAATCGCCTCGGGGCTTTTTAGTAATAACCGTAGAATTTTACTTTACACAATATCCTTAGAAATTATTTTAACATAATGTATAATTACTCGTTCAAATGATATTTCAGAAAATATTTGAAATTAAAAAAAAACTAATATTTCATCTATACGCTCTCAACTTTCCATATAAATTTTGAGAATTAACTATTAAAATATAAGCGGATAAAGCCGGCTTTATTCTATGCTGAATTAAAAGTTTCTACATCGAGCAATTTCTAAAAATAATACTTACGACATGCAGATGGACACATGAATGATCTTACAAGAGTTCCGTTTCTTTTTTTTTCATTTGGTGTATGAAAAATGCATTCGGAATTTATAAATTATAGAGAGTTATAGAAAGATGTAATATATGCCACTTTTATAGAAAAAAACGTTACACTACTAAGAAGATGATTTTGATGTGAATATATTATTCAATATCATGAGCAATATTATTTTAAATATAATTTGTTACTCCTATGAAGTGAGATAAGTGAATGTAATGTAACTTCAACAGTACATGTTGAGAAGTCTGTCGCAAGGTTTGATCTAAATATTTATGTCCCACTTTACAGGGATGTAGATACCTACTATCAACTGCTCCAGGTAGCTTGCGCGATGTGCTATCGTAATTAGTTAAAGGAGCAACGCACTGATTTGTGGTGATGCTTATTAGTAGATACATTTGAGTTAAAATGTAATTTCGTAATAAAATGGGTTTTGCCTGTAATAACAGGTCAAAAGAAATTTGAGCAAATTCACTTGTCACTTGTGTTGATAAGTCTTCAATCAAATTAATAATCATAGTTATATTTGAATCAATATTATTCTAGTCTTTATAATTTAAAATAATTTTGTGGATTTCCTTGAAACCCAATACTGAGACTTTTAAACATATTAAATAAATGTAAATTTAAGTACCAAATTCAAAAATTACCAAAATTATATTTATTGTTATTGTGTTTTAATTTATAGTTTTTTGTTGTTGTTGAACGTGTCATTTTTTTCATTTTGCTATTTTTATATGACTAATTTGTTTGTGGTACAAGTAATATGATTTTAATAAATACTGTTATAGTATCCATAACAAATACTGAATTAGAATCCAGTGTCTTTTTTAATTACATTTATGTTAAAATTATTATTGGAAAGATCGGTCATTTATAACAATACCTTTATTATAAAAGTCATTTTGTGGTAGGAACTGTTGTTATAATTTCACTTTCCTTTATTTTATTTTGATAAAGATGTTGGTATCGTATTTTAAGTTAAATATGTACTTACATTTAATCGATTTTAAATTGGTTTACCTTAATTAATATTTGTATATTTTGAAACTCCATAAAGAATTTTTTTTTCAATATTACCTGTTTTTTTCAACAGTATCCCAGATCATCGAAAGTAATTTTTTTTATTTAAAAATACTTCTTAGTTTAAGCAAAGATCGCATCCTTTGCATTCTAACGTAATTATTTCGTAAATGTAATTTGAATTCTAACGTTAACTTTTTACATTTTGCAAATAACCTTAAAATTGCTTCCCCAAAAACAAAGCTTGACCATTACACCATTTTAGATCTTGGATATCACTTTGAATTCAAAAAATAATGGGGTTATTGTGAGAGTCAATGCTATTTTCCTATTGATAAAAATATAATCCAGTTTTGTATTATAGTATGATATTTACCAAAATATTAATATCACAAATAGAGTATTTTCACCATAAAACTGTCATAAAGCCTCGAGCCGCAAATAATATTAAACTCCATGCGGTTCTATTTATTTACATACGGTTTGTACATTTCATATCAAGGTGGGATTACCTGTGATTATGGAATAATAATGCGTACTGATATGAATATTACAAGAACATAACTCTCTGATTATGACGTGGAGATCAACGGCTTATTATCGTTATCGTATTAAATTCGTTATTAAATTTTCTTTTTTTCAACATTGAAAAAATATATGGATAACAATAATGGAGCAAGGTACGCACGCACGCAATAAAGTTATTAATTATCTGGCGCCAAAACTATCTCTACTTACTTTTGATGCGTTGTCTATATTTTATATAAAACAATCGACGTCAGCGACAAATTACCTTCGCTTTATTTCTGTTGGAGATGACGTAATCACGCAGAAGTAATCGCGTGGAGATGACGTAATCACGCAGAAGTAATCGCGTTCGTAATTTAGACCGAGATAATGAACATAATAATAATTTTCTACGCCCGCTTTTATTATCCGAGTATCATCCTTATTTTTCTTTACAAACAATGAATACAAATTAAGTGATTAATTTTATATTTTCAGCTTGTGGAACGTTAAATTATGTGACGATGAAGTGACAGATAATATAGATAGACCGCTACTTAAAGAATGCAAATTACGAGAATATCGAAGAATATAAAAAATCAAATGGATAGTTTCTTAAGTTATAATAGGCCAATTTGCTATTAAATTTGATCTTAATCCAAATAAGAAAGATCATCAGGAAAAAGAAAATCAGGGTGGCAAATTGTAGAAAATTTTTTTTTAGAAAATTGTCAAATTTGTAGAAGTTCTTGAGAATGTCGGTTTATTCGGGTATATACATAAAAGGGATGAAGAACTATAAGAGAGAAATTTTGAGTGACCAAGGAACTTAGTACAACAAGACAATTTGTCAGATTAAGAAAGACACGATGGAATTAGGGTTGTTCTAAAGAGGTATAGGTTTTATAAAGGTGATGGATTTTATTAAAAAGCAGTAAATATCAAGAAAATATTTTTAATAATTTTTGGAAAATTTCATGTCAATCTATAAACTTTTTTTAAGTAGTTTAAGAACAAATAAACGAATGAATTCAGTTATCCATGTTCTTAGATTGGAAGTTATTCTAATGAAATGTTCATATTTTAATTAACGCAAGTAATACCAGCAATGTATTTAAAATTACTTTGAAATCACTCCTCTATTTATAATTTTTAATAGCCCCTATTCAGTAGTCGCATCATATGAATTATGTAAGCATATTAAGTGCGGTAAAAATGTTAGTTACCCTAGTAATCCAATCTTCTGTTCAAAAGGCGTTAGAACGTAGTCGGACGTAGTTAGGAGAAATTGTGGTAACAGACAATTTTTTTAGAGGTAGATTAGAATTTAGTGATTCAAATTATTTATCCTAAAATACTACGATTTCTGCTATAATCTCTCATTTATTTTTACTCTGTTACGTATGCTTCACAGCCTCTGCAAATTAACGATTTGGGACGACGAAGTCTATTATAATTAAAATCTTAATCACTTTAACTTTTATATTTTAAGAAACAAAACTTCCTTTAAAAATGTTTTTTTGAAAAGGTTTGACTTTTTTTGAAAAGGTTTGAGTTCTAAATAATTGTCATTAGTATATAGTAATATTTTTGGAAGGGATTTAATATTTTCTCGTTTATATAAACGTAAAACAAAAAATATATTTATGTAATCATTTATCTCAAAAAAAGATTATTTTACGAGTAAATTTTAGATTATAAACAAAAGCCATACAAGAATAGTCAGTAAAATATTAAAATAATACAGAAAAAATGAAGGTCAGATCTTACCAAAACCTCATTGAAATTGAGAATATTTTGTTTAGTTTTTTTCAAACCACTTCAAGCATTTTTATTACAACCCAAAATGGAGCATTGTACCTTATCTTATCAGTCTTTTGGTCAATGGATTCTTTGTAAAGGGATCTATGAATATTTAAAATTTTATTACATTTTTGCATATATATATTTAAAATTAATTTTGCACTTTTAAAGTACGACATTATGTTTACTTGATTCTATCGATATTATAAAAATAAGAAATAATCCTCAAATATCTATTCCGACGCAGAAAGCAAAATATCAAGGTTTTTTTTAAATTAATAATGAATTCATCCAAACTGAACAAAATAAATTGATATTTAATTTATTATGTGAATATACTTAATAATTAAAACGACATAAAATTTTCGAACTTTTGCTTATGCATAAATATTCAAATAAAGTTTGAATTTTCTGGAACATATTTGGAGAAGATAACTCACCCCTCGAGTAAGGGCTACAAGTCTTTAACCGAAACGGTTACCAGCATTTCCTTTTGAGTTTATAATAAAAAACGTAATAAGTTTGATTTCATTTTACGTTAGTTTCAAATAATTATATGTTTTCATTTTTAATAATATGGTACTCATGTTGCATGGCCAACATGATTTCACAAAGTAAACGGTAGGTGCAACGTGGTCACAAGTATGTATGAATGTATGGGTGTAACACAAACATACATATACGTAAACCTACATGTATATATGTACACACACACAAATATATATATATATATATATGTATATATATATATATACACAAATATTTTGTTTTATAATTTACTGTTTTTCTAACTTATTTTTTTTTATTTAAGGATGCAATTTTTAACGCTTCACACCTCGAATTTGTATCAATTTAGACCATAACTATTGTGATGTTGTAAATGTTAAATAGTAAAATAATTTCATCAATAAATTTATGGTTGTGGCGTGAAAAATTTAATAGAATCAATTTCAGTCACAGACCATTACGTTAAACAAATATAAAATGGAATATGAAAGCAAATATAATATCTAAAATGAAAGAGATATTTATGTTATGTATAAAAGGCATATACAACATATTTTAAACATTTCTTAAATCAAAAAATATATAAATATACTCTACAGTAAACATGTCTAACGTAGTTTGCTATAATTTTACAGTTTGTGACATGGATGTTTTCCATCTATTTCGTTATGAAAAAATAATGATAATTGAATATTATTATGTTTCAAAACTGCTAGAAATTCCATCCATCCAGAAATTCATCCAGACAGCCTTACTTTTACCGTAAATATTCTAGAAAGTGAAACAAATTAGTCGGTCACAAACGCATGCATCAACTGAACGTGGAGTCACCAACTCATTCTCTATTACCCGTCACCCGATCCGCGAATCAGTTTTACATGGATATATATATATATATATATATATATATATATATATATATATATATATATATATATATATATATATTTATATATATATATATATATATATATATATATATATATATATATATATATATATATATATTCCACTAATATTCAAAGCATTCCCATAGTTGCTCTTACTCTTATATATCCATGTAAAACGGATTGATGGGTCTATTGCGAAGCACTTCGTAAGCGCGCGTCAAACTCCGGCGGAATCGTATTGAACCACTCACTTGGGTACTTAGGGTAGCTTAAATACAATATTTATCCATGCTCTCAAAATTTAGTTTCCATAAAAATAAAAAAAGTAAGTGACTTTTTATTCATTGAGCGATACAATTTGTTATTTGGCTGCCAGTTTTTTTTCTTTAAACATTTTATCCATAACTACGAAAATGCATATGTTAATTGTTTATTTTATTCATGTCATTGGTTCCTTTTAAAATTAGAAATATTCATTATTACAGTCTATGATAATAAAGAATCGTACTAATTTTTGCCTCAAATGATTATAAGTTTAATTGACTATGAATTAACTAAATATACAATACACATTTAAACTTCTTTTATTTGTTGTAATAATGATATTGCAAACTGTGCATAAATCTATAATAATACAAAAATATAGTTTTGAACGAGAATGTACATAAAGTTTATACTTTGTTAATGTACCATACTTGTTTTTGTGTAATAGAAAATAGCACCAAAGTTGGTTGTTATACAGATAAATAACCATGTAAACAGCAGCATAAGTATAACAGCGGTTATAAGGCACTTGAGTGGCAAGTTCGCACATAGTTGTTTATTAAGTTATTCAGCGAAATGAGAAGATTATTGATAATGAGAAAAAAATTATAATTAACCACACTAGTAGAATGAAACTACTCTCCTTTTAGCAGTGATATATTTTGCTCAGCGAAAGTTGTTGTGATTTTTCGTGTTTGCTCTGTCAAATAGAATTCATGCATCGCCTTTAGGCACATAAGAGTATTTGCACGCCTCAAGTATTTATTCTGAAAAAGACGAAAATCTTTTTATGGTACTTTCGTTAGTTGTAATATTGAGAATATTTGATTCAGTCATTGTGTTCACTAGAACTAATGGGGGCGAAAAACTTTGTTTCCTAATTTATGTATTTTTTCCTTCCACATTTAAAATATGAAAATTAACAGTTCATTGTCGAGAATTCTATCTTGCTATGATGAATTATTTTTAGAGAGTGGCCAAACGCTCTAATAATGTTATATAAATTATAACACCATTATAAATTTTATCGATGAAATCGTACACAATACACATTTATACCGTAAAATAAACTGTTTCATCGTATACAAATTCAACTTAACATACAGGTACTTACAAATCTTGTCAGTCAATTTATCTCCTTAAATAAAAAGGATTCTAAATAACATAAACATTTTAAAATATATATACACATTATATTTATCCTGCAAAATATACTTATACGACACAACTTTTTTATGTATTAGCATCATTATTTCAAGGTTGACGTAAGACGAAAATATATTGTTGACATAAGACGAAATAATGGACTAAAATGCGCGGGAACCATTATGTGGGTATATTTACATAGTAAATAAATAATGTTCTCAAGGCAGATCAAATGCGACAAATTCAGAGTGATAAAGTATATTTTCGTCGTCGTCAAGTTTATTATTTTATTTATAAATATAACTATTCTCTATATTACAAAACTTTAACCATAATCTGTAATTATGTTCCTATAATTAAGGGATATTTCCCTGAAAGCACATGTGTGTCCCGAAAGAAATGAAACATATATTTTTTTTATTTATACGTAAATAACTTACCTTCGAAATACTTAAAAGCAAAAGAAACGAGTAATTTGCTACTGAATACAAATATTAGAGATGTATCCGTAAAATTAGAGTTGGTTAAAAGCAGGAAAAAGCATTAAATCAAAAATAAACAAAAACAATAAGGCATTGCAATTGATACGAGTTTAGACCCTGAAAAATAGTGGAAACACATTTGCACAAATCTAATACGGATAAAAAAATCGATTTCCCTATTCTAAGCCGTATATAGTTTTATTACATTACTTTTGCATATTTATTTAAAAAAATATATTTTTTTACACAAGATTCAAACGTTAAATTTTAGAAAATGAGATTTTATTATGTATTTTTTGTAATTTTCCCCTATATCGAAATATTACTTTACAATTATTTACATTGTTCAATCGAATTACTATTTTTTCTTATAGGTACACTGAAATATCATCAAGGCGTAAAGAGGGCTTTACAAACAGAAAATGTTCGCAAACGTATGGAGTAAATTTAAATCAAAATTTATTTATTTAAGTTAGAGGATGTTCAGAATGTCCTTTCAGTCGAGTAATATTGCAAAAATCATGGAAATATTTGTTATTTTGTCCAGAATCGTTTGTGTGATTTTTTAATCACTTTCTCTTCAATTATTTTAATTAAACAAAGTTAGAAACATGGATACATGTTGAGAATCTGCCGCAAGATTTGATCTAACTGAAAACGGCTGGTTGTGAATTGTAATAATTCAAAATTAAAATATTTTATTTTTATTTTTTTTATATAATTACTGCATGAGAATAATTTATTTAGATATAAATTAAATTTGTTAAACTAATAGTAGCTGAATGGATTAGAAAGAAATTATTAGTAAATAATTTAGTGGTTAGATTTTTTATAAGAAATTATTATTCAGAGAAGAAATATATGTGTCTGGTATATTAATAAAATTGAAATTTTTTAAAATAATTTGTTGTTATGAATTAATCAAGAAAAAAATATATAATTATTTAACTTCTATTAGGATGACGTTGGTCTTTTGGTGTTTAGCAATATATCTGTATTTGAATATTTCAATGTCCATGAGCCATACTTAATCAACACATATAATAAAACTGCATTATTGAGCTGTATGTTTTTACGTTGAAGATATTCCAGAAAAAAACAATTTAGTCACGCAACAAAAGTAACAGAAAGCAAAAATATTCGCATTTTATTTGTTTGTTTTGTCTAGGTTACAATCATATTTCATTGGAAAATATCAGGAAAAATGTATTTATAGGAATAGGTTCAGCCAATCAGAATATATGCGAATTTAACATTTTAAACAGGCATAGTAAATACCCAATCGGAGGTTTCAATGTAAATTATCCTTATTAAAAACAGTTTACTTTTATAATTATTATATATTTCAATGTAAATTATGCTTATTAAAAACAGTTTACTTTTATAATTATTATATATTTCAATGTAAATTATGCTTATTAAAAACAGTTTACTTTTATAATTATTATATATTTCAATGTAAATTATGCTTATTAAAAACAGTTTACTTTTATAATTATTATATATTATTTGATATTTCAGAAAAAAACAATTTAGTCACGCAATAAAAGTAACAGAAAGCAAAAATATTCGCATTTTATTTGTTTGTTTTGTCTAGGTTACAAACATATTTCATTGGAAAATATCAGGAAAAATGTATTTATAGGAATAAGTTCAGCCAATCAGAATATATGGGAATTTAACATTTTAAACAGGCATAGTAATTACACAATCAGAGGTTTCAATGTAAAATATGCTTATTAAAAACAGTTTACTTTTATAATTATTATAGTAGATAGTGTTCTATGCGTTAATATTAAATTAAATTTATGCATTAACTTGTGCAATCTTAAAGTTAAATTAATCTAAAGGTCCAGGTATATATATATATATATATATATATATATATATATATATATATATATATATATAAACATATACATACATATATTAATATATATACACACACACATATATATATATATATATGTATATACATATATATGTATGTGTGTGTGTGTGTATCTCGTTTAAATGAAAACAATGTTACTTCTTTAATATTTAGATTAGACATTAATTTTAATATAAAACTATAACATAACAGGAGTAATTCTTCACGCAAAAAGAATTAAAGTTTTACTTCGTAATAAAGTAAATGTGATATATTTAAAGAAATTCAAATATTTTGTACTATAAGATTAGTTATAAATAAGTTTGTCAAATACACCGAGTAGAACTCGGACATCTAGGCACATAAAACATTTAAGAGAACATAACATTTGAACTAAAATCTTTAAAAATATTAATATTAATTCTTGTATTGACAAAGCACATCTTTGACATATTTCCAAGCATATATTTAACATCATGACGAATTTTTCAAGAACAATAAGACTTACGATCATTGTAATAAATCCCAGTAAACTTTAAGTAAACTACCGGTAATGGTCTTCATAATTTTGTCTTTACCCGTTTTAGAGGTGAGGTAGAAGAGATTAAGAGAATATTTTTTGTATCCATATTCGAAAATATCTCTTGGATTACTTCATATAAAATTCTAAAAATAATTAAGGAACCAAATTTGCACTTTCAATTGTTACACCACGTAGCTTACGAAACTCAAAAAAACAATTACTTTATTTCCCTTGTCTAAAATATATTTATAAATATTTTCGTGGTAATTTTTAAACATATGCATTTAGTCTTAAGATTTTCGTCAATCGCTTCCTCCGGACATGTATCAAATGGCAAGATGTGGTCTTCGTTAAACAGCCATGGGATAAATAAGGAGAGGAGTCTGTTGGAGATATCTTGCTAAAACGTCCCTTTAAGCGGGTAAGATATATTCTTCGGAGGAAGCATAACAAATACGCCAAAAGGAGCCTCAAATAAGGATACCGTAGCAAATGCAGACTCTGAATAACCTGTAGACGCAGCTTGATGCATTAGGCCAAAGAAGCAAGGATGGACTGGAGGAAAGTGAAAAATCTTTCCTAAAATCGAATGCTATGAAGGAGCGTTATGGATGTCATAAGCTCCGATTTGGTATAAAAGGCTTGATTTAACCACATATACTACATAATTTTCTAAAGAGATGAAGAATGGCATGAACATAAGAAAGCACAAAGAAGGATTTACTTTGAAACTTATAAACGATCACATATTTATGAGATTTATGTTTAATTAAGATTGAAGAGACCGCTAGTTTCTAACGCGTAAAACCTATCTAGACAGGTAACCTCGTATAAAAAACTGTAGGGTTTTAGTGACTAATGAAATATGTTGAAATTAAAACAAAAAATATTCTAACACCTACTTATAACTGATAATTATGAAATTGTCGAAAGAAACTAATTAACGGTAATCCGGATACTAAAATAAATTTTTACATCGGCATAGTATCTCATTTGTACGTATTTAATATCGTGAATATTCCATTCATATATTGCTAAAAATACATATACTTAATGGTTGCCGGAATGGATAGTTGGAGACACCATGGGAAAAATCGAGCGAAGCGTGTTATAAACGCTGTTGTACATTGACGCGAATAAAAGTATATGCATGCATATAATGTCACATGCAAAAATGGAAATATTATTTTTAATATTTAAGATGTATTATAAATTCGAACTACTCCAAGTGTTTAATTTGTTTTAGATAAAAAAATACGTAGCAAAAACTTGATAAGTTTACATAAACCGTAATAATTTATGAGGTCTAATTATAAAATACACTTGTAATTGTAAATTATACATAAAATAGCGAGGTCTATTATTTATATTTCTTTATCCGTATTTACTAAAAAATCGAAGTGTTAATATTTTAAATTTTAAAATAGTTGTTTGAAAAATAATTTGGGAAATAATTTATTGACTAATTTATCAAAGAATATGATAACATACAGAACATCAAAGAAAAACCTATTGGCAATATTTTTTTTTGTAAAAATTCTTTACTTTTCATGAAATTAGGCCATGTATTAAGAAAAATAATTCGAATGCCATAAGGATAAATTGTAATGGAAACCATCGAGAATAATCAATCCCAAAATAACAGGAGAAATTAAAACATACGATATTTAACACTTTAACACACACCTCCTGCAAAAGTAAAAAAATCAAAAATCAATTCTATTAAAAAATCGGCGACAACGATCAAAAAATTTTAGAGGATAGAAATATAAATTGCTGAGTTAGGTCTTACCTTTTAATCGACAATATGGTCACAAGTATTCCGATATATTCAATTATTTTAATTAAATTAAGTTAGAAACGTGGATACATGTTGAGAAATCTACCGCAAGATTTGATTGTACTAAAAACGGCTGGTTGAAAATTGTAATCATTCAAAATGATAATATTTTACTTTTATTTTTTTTTGTAATTACTGCATGAGAATAATTTATTTAAATATCAATTAAATTTGTTAAACTTAATTTCATCGCCACCTGTGTGAGGAATAACACTTGCGACTTGACATTTTGTCAAATGATTAATAGTTCCAATGTTTTTTTTTTCTGTATGGCTTTCTAATGTTTAAGTGCCAACAACATTGCATTGAATTTATTGAAATATGGAATGATTTTTGTAAGGTATAGAACATTCTCGATGGAATTTCTGTTGCATTCCTTTTTTAAATAATAAAATTGTCCTTTGTTTTTAAACGCTCTTTTAGCAAAATTTTCCTTTCAGTCTTTTCGAAACCTTCTACAAGTATACATAGTTACTCATTTTTATGTTGCTTTCGAGTTCTCAATAGGCATGGATAATAACTATATATCCTAGCCGCAAAGTCATTTTTAAATATTAAAGTGTGAGGATCTTTAATGTATATCCAGCAGTATAGTCCTGTGATCAGTTAATTTTAAACTATTGAAGTGCGAGGATTTTTAATTAAATGTCCTAGCAGTAAGTTCTGTGAGCAGTTACTTTAAACTCGCAAAAGGCTAGGGTAATTATTGTATACCGTAGCTGCAAAATATCAGTTTATTTGAATTCTTAGAGTGCGTAAACAATTTTTGTTTGTCGTAAAACAGTAAAGAATCAAGATTCATTATTTCATTAAAACTTTATTTAATTGTTAAAATATTAATTTAAATTTGAATATTAATTATTATTTACAAAAGATTAATTAGTTAAAATATTTTTGCTTTATAATCCTTTTAATTTGATAATATAATTCACTATTCCATTACGATATTCTGTCAGATTTGAAATTTTTTGAATTTTTATTTTTCTTATGGCGTTATTCTATTCACACACGATTCGTCATAACAACGGTTAAAAAAATGTTCACAGCGTCACGTCATAACTGGTTAATGGAGTATCGCAAAGATTCGTTGCATTGCGTTAAACGCCCTCTAACCGAGACCATCACTGCGTAGAGGTAATTTCACGAGAAGTGTAGAGGGCGTTTTAGATTAATAATATTAAGTGATACTTATTAGTATGCATATTTAAGTTAAATTGCAATTTCGTAACAAGAAGTACGTGGTGTATTTCGACATATGTATATTGTAAGGTAAATTTATATTTAGATTACATTTGTTTTATTAGGTTACCTTAATTAACATTTGTATATTATGAAAGGAATATTATGTCAAATATTATGCTATGTGTATTTTAATTTCAGAAGTCTCAGGTAGAGAAGAGATTTTAAACGTAGTGTAAATTTATGAAAAGTTCTAGCATAGAATTATGAAATGCAATTTTTTTTAGTTTAAAACACTTGGAACATTAATTAGAGATGACATCCTTTTATGCTTGGTAAAAATTATGAATGGTAGATTTGAAAACTGAGGCTAAGTTAAACTTATTTGTGCATTTATTTTTCAGTGTTATAGATTAGTTTGAATTTTAACGCTACCTTTTTATATTTAGATAAATTTCGCAAAATTGTTCCACAAAAAATAAAACAGTTAAACAGAGAGAGTTAAAAAATGAAACAGGGCATTACACCTTTTTAGATTTGAATTGGATTTCCAATCCGCATAATAAAAGGATAATTGTGAGAGTATATGCTATTTTTCTGTTTTTAAATAGTTAGTCTAGTTTCGTTTTGCAGTATGCCACTTAAACAAATGTTTTAAAAAAACTACCTTCAGCATTATTAGAGGAATTACTCCAGTGAAAATAGATTGTAAAGAAAAAACTAAGAAATATACACATCATGTTAGACGTTTTATTTTCTTCAAAAACCTTATGCAGCATAGCACTAAGTATTTGTGAACAAAAAAAAATATTTTTGTAATAGAATAATACATTAAATAATGTAAAGAAGAAGAAATATACTACTCAATATCGAAAAAAATTAAAATAAAATGAATATTTTATTAAGTTGTAATAGTACAGTAACTATATTTCTATACAATTAGATCGTATTTCCAAATTAGAACTATGAAACTGAAATAGCTATGTATGTCAAAATGTCGTATATTCGCTAATATTGAAAACGGGAAGGGGCTGAAAAAAATCTAAAAGAGGAATAATGACTGTATGAGGAAAGTAATAGAAGGCAATTTGTCATATTAAGAAAAACTCTATATAATTAGATGTAGTTCTAAAAAGATTTAGATTTTGTAAAAGTGAGGGTTGGTACTAAAAACCAATAAATATCTAATAAATATTTTAAATAATTTTCGGAAAATTTCAAATCGATCTATAAAGTTTGTTAAGTAGTTCAAGAACGAGCAAAAATGACTTCACTTGTCTATTTTCTTTGATTTGAAGTCTTTTAAATTAATTATCCGTATAGCCAACATGAAATTGACGCAAGTAACACCAGAAATGTATTTAAAACCATTTGGAATAAGTCAAATTTATTGTGTAAGAATATTAAGTGAGGAAAACTGTTTCGTTTCCGTATTAATTCAATCTTCTATTCAAACGACGTTCGTATTTAATTTGTAATTATATCTAATTGTGGGAAATTGTGGTAAAAGATATAAATTTTTAGATTTACTAAAATATATTGGTTCAAATTATTCTACAATCCTACAATCTCCATTGGAATCTATTTGATTTTAAATCATTTAAATTCCTATTCAAACATTTATTTTTATACAGTTGCGCCTGCTTCACAACTTCTGTAAAGAAATGATTTGTATCGACGGATCTTATCTAATAAATAAAAACTTTAGAAGAGTTACTCTAAAGAAGGAAATTTAGGTAAAGCTTTTTTGAAAAGATTCAAGTAATGAAAGTTCGAATTTTTGCGAAATAATCGTCATTAGTATGCAGTAACCTATTCAAAACAGATTGAATTTTATCTCGTTTGTGTGAATATAAAACAAATATATACGTACACACACACACACACACACAAACACACATATATATATATATATATATATATATATATATATATACACATACATAATCAAGATTAGCGATTCACAAAATTGAAGAATTATATTTTATCGAATGGGTAGTACTTGTAATTTCTATTTTTTGCTTAAGGGACTCATTGTGACGGAATATGAGAATTTATGATTACTTCCATTTTTATTAGATTGTCATGATATACACTTTTAAAGTGCATTATACATTTTGAAATTGCGACATTATGTTTATTTGGTTCTACCGACGCTATAAAAAATAAGGAATAATGCACAAAAAATACATACTGTCATTTAATTCAATTAAAGTATACAAAACAAATTGATATTTAATGCACTATGCTAATGTACCCAATGATCTAAGAGGCATAATATTTTTGAAGCTTTGTTTGCGCATAAATATTCAAATAATTGAATTTGAATTGTCCGGTACGTAGGCGGAAAAGAAAACGCAGCTTAAAAAATAAAAAATAGCTAATTGTATATATATTATAATTTGTTTAACAAAAACGATTGCGAAAGTTTCCTTTTGACTTTAAAGTAAACGTAATAAATTTTATTTGATCCTACGTGACGTGGAAATAGTCATACTTCTTAATTTTTGACAATATAGTAACCGTGTTTTACTATATGATTTCACAAAATATATGCTTGATATAACGCGGTCATATATATATATATATATATATATATATATATATATATATATATATATATATATATATACACACACAAATTAGTTATAATTGTATTTTAGTATTAATTGAAATTAATTTTCAGTTTTTTTATTCTAATGTACTGTTACTGATGTTAATTTGTTACACTTTTCAAATACACAATTGAATATAATTGTGAAATAAATCGGTGACAGTAGCGTTATTTTATTTTCGTAATTTAATTCGTGTATCATCACATATATAACGGTATAATAAATTTTCCAAGTAAACGTAAGAAAAAGTCATGAATAATTTTTTTTTATTTAAGGATACATGAATTTTCACAAACCAACACAATACATATTTCGATATTGTAAATGTTTAATACGTATGGTCATTTCCTTTATAAATTGATAGTGGTTGCGTGAAAAAAATAATAGTTGTGGAGTGAAAGAATAAATTCAGTCACGAAAAACTATACACTTTGTTAAAAAAATATGAAATGGATTACACCTAATGAAAGTAAACATAATATCCAGTATGAAGGAGATATTTATGCTATATATAAAACTCAGTATATACTTTTATAGTTATACTATACTTTTAGTAGTAAAAACCAAATACGTCCACGTCAACATAAAAGATAGCACTTCATTTCACAATACAATACCCTTCATATGATCTTAATGTTGAATCTTGGTATGCATTCGGGTCACCTCCACTCTCATAACTGAAAGTAATATATTTTAACCCTTTCTTAAATTGGTTGGAAAATACATAAATATACTCTGCAGCGCTGAGTATTAATTGTATATATATATGTATATATATGTATGTATATATATGTATATATATGTATATATATATATATATATATATATATATATATATATATATATATATATATATATATATATATATATGGGTTCCTTCTAAAATTAGAAATATTTACTAATATAAACTTAATAGAGAAACTTGCTAATTTTTGCCTTAAATAATGATAACTCTGACTTTAATTTACCTAAATGTAAAATGAACATTAAAACTTCCTTGATTTATTGCAGTAGTATCAAAATTTTACAACTATATATAAATTTTCTTAATTATATATTTTTTTCTTTCCACATTTAAAATATGAAGATTAACTTTTCGTCGTAGAGTTTTACATTGATGAATATTTTTAAGAGCGTAGCCAAAAACCAAACTTATATCATTCATAAGAGCAGACTATATTTTATCCGTAAAATCGTACACAAAACATATTTATTCCGTAAAATGAACTGTTTCATCGTATATAAAGTCAATTTAAAATACAGATACAACCAGATCTTGCCACTTAATTCGTCATCTTAAATAAAGAAGATGCTAATTAACAAATATTTTTATTTGCGAAAAATATTCTATATTTTTATTCTGTACTAGCATTATCAATTTCAAGACCACAAAGAACGAAAATGTATAATGGACCAAAATGCGCGTGACCCATTATGCGGGTATTAAATGGTGTTCTTAAGAGAGATCATATGCGTCAAATTCACAGTGACAAATTATATTCATAGTAATAATTCATATTCGTCGTGGTCAAAATTATTGTATTGTATTTATAATTAGAACTATTCTCTCTTATATGAACATTTAGCCGTTATCGGTATTTATGTTTCTAATGATTAAGTAATATTTTCTTAACGGTTCTTCACTACGTTTAATTAAATTATTACTTTTTCTTATCGGCAAACTGAAATACAGTTAAGCTCTCAATTATGTTAAATACCGAGAGAGAGTATTTTCCGCAATATTTACCAAATTGAAATCAAAACTTGCCTGTTTAAACTAGAGGATGATAAATTTCCTTTATGTTGAAGAATTTCTATTTAACGGAGTGTTGAAATAATCTCGGAATTAATCTCACTTCTAGGGTGTTACACTCAATGTAACCGGTATTTATGTTTCTAATGATTAAGTAATATTTTCTTTACGGTTCTTCACTACGTTTAATGAAATTATTACTTTTTCTTATCGGCAAACTGAAATACAGTTAAGCTCTCAATTGTGTTAAATACCGAGAGAGAGTATTTTCCGTAATATTTACCAAATTGAAATCAAAACTTGCCTGTTTAAACTAGAGGATGATAAATTTCCTTCATGTTCAAGAATTTCTATTTAACGGAGTGTTGAAATAATCTCGGAATTAATCTCACTTCTAGGGTGTTACACTGAATTCTAGAGTGACTATCAGTTTGTCACATGCACTTCTAGAGTGAGTGTTTTCATAATTCAAAACTGGTAACTTTGTTGCTTTCATAATTTTTGTCTACCCGTTTCGAAAATGGGGTGGAAGAGATGGAGTGAATATTTTTTATAGGCGTTTTCAAAAATATCTCTTGGATTACTTCACATAAACGTCTGAAAATCAGTTTGGAAACTGAAATTGCTCTTTCAATTGTTGTACTGTGCAATACACGAAACATATGACAATTTGATAATTTTATTATATTTCTTTATAAATATTTGTAAATGGTAATCTTTTACGCAGGCTAAAGAGGCCAAAGCAAATGCAACAGCTGAAGCTGAAGCAACTTGCTGAATGAGGCCAAAAAAGCAAGGATGGACTGAGGAAAAGTAAAAAATTAGGCACAAACTCGTAAGTTTTGGAAGTTATACATGAATATATAAGAATGGACTGAGGAAAGTACAAAAGATATATAGAAATATAACAATGCATACTACCTGATTTTTTTAAGAGACGAAATATGACTTGAAGGTAAGAAGGTTCAAATAAGGATTTACTTTAAAACGTGTAAATGATCACATCTTTATGAGATATATATTTATTTATACTTGAAGGAACCAATAGTTTTCAATGCCTAAATACTAACAAGACAGATGCTTTCGTATACAAAACTATTAGCTCATGCAATATGTTTTGAGTGAAGCAAGGGCAATTCTTAAACATACTTATAATTGATGGTTATGACATAGTCGAACGAACCTGATTAAAGATAATCCTTTTTCTATAATAAATTTATAAATCGACATAATACCTCATGATCATCTGTTTAATGTTATAAATATTCCGTTCAGATATTACTGAAAATATAATTATAATGGTTGTCGAAATGGATAGTTTGAAACACCGTGGGAGGAATCAAACGAAGTGTACTGTACACTGTTGTACATTGACGTGAATAAAAATACGTGTATAAATAAAATGTCGCTTGAAAATTGCTATTATTTTTAATATTGGCTACGTATTGTAAGTTCTTTACTTTGATATATTTGAACATCAAAATACGTAGTTAGAACGTGATACATTTAGACAAACTATAATTATAATCAATGAGGCATAATTATTAGATTGAGTTGTTATTATATATATGCATAATAACGAAGTTTAATATTTATAATTATTTATTAATATGTTTTAAAAATCATTTAATAAAAGTTTAAAATTTTTTATTTCTTTCCGAAATAATATGTTCTTAATTATTTCTTTATAACGCTATAAAGAACATTAAAAAAGAACGTAATAGCAATATTCTTTTGCAAGTTAGGCTACGTATTCCATAACTACCATAAACTTGACGTGTAATGTAAACCATCAACCATAATCGGTTCGACAATGATCGAAGAAACTAAAACATAAGATATTTAACACTTTTACTCACACCTTCTGGAATAGTCGGTTCTACAAAAATATCACGGCGAACCTTTCTGATTCTCGCCGATCCGAACATTATGAGTGAAAACGTGCTAACGGAGAAAAGAATGAAATATACGACTGAACACTCATTCACGGGGATGGGTTTAGTCGGCGGTAAAGCTTTTAGACGATAGAAATATAAAAGTATGAGTTGGGTCGATGGAAAGTCGGTCACCGTTTCACTACATGCATTAGTGGGTCGTCTGCTTTGCGTATAAAAGTGTTATAAAATCGTTTAACCTTTTAATTTGTTATTCCCATATGCCCATCTTTATATACATTGTCAATTTGTAATACATCGTGTGTGTGAATAAAATAACACTAATATTCAAGTTTGAGCAGATATCTAACCAAAGAAGTTTTGAAAATGTTTTTCATTCGTACTGACTCATGTCTCTGATTATTAACAGTGATAATACAAAAGTAATAGCGCGATCTTGACGAATCTACGAATTCATGTTTTAATGAAATTATTCCAACGTTCTAATTAGCATCATCTAAATCTATATATAATAAAATCCCACAAGTTTAATACAATATATTTTTATGACAATTAAACCGATATATTTATTTGGGTACCACTAACCCGGTTAAAAATGATTCGTAGAAAAAAATTCCGCATATTTTTATTTCTAATAATAACTAAACGACAATTTTTTTCAAGATGTATTATTGCATTTCTGCATTTAGGGATTTTACAGATTTAAAATTTTAAATGGTGTAGGTGGTGGAAAGTAATGTATAAATGTCTTATTTCAATTCGCCAAATATGTCTCACTTTAATTTCTTAAATAAATTGGAACTATTTTATTCTAGAATACATTTTTGTTTCAAATACATTCCAATTCAGAATTTATATATGATCACAATTTAAGTGCAACTATTAAAGTAAATACTCGTTTAGTAAGCGTTTGCTCAAGTATAGGCGTTTGAGTATGTTTTCTCTGAATAAGAAAAAAATACCCTTAATTTAGATGAGGGTAACTCAAAACATTATAAAAAATGGACGAATATAAACGTGAGTTAATTTGTACTGTTGCTTATATACGAATCGATCCCTTTGCGCGATCTCTCGGTTATTGTATTGATTACAGCGGCTTCGGTATCAGGATCGTAAGAATTTCAAATATGAAGACTAAGTTTCGTCTGCTTCAGAACCCATCAAACCGATACATTGATTTTAAAAATTTGGTCGTATATCAGAATAAATTAAGAATATTTAGACAAATAAAATGTTTTAAAACTAATCACCCAAACATTTTATTTATATTTATCATATTGAGGCAAAGACAATTAAATATATTCTGGAATAAAATTAAAGTAATCACATACCCGCAGTCTAATTAATTAATTAAAATGATAAAATCCATTGTTTCTTTTATTATATATAAATTAGATTTTTCACCATTTATTGATTTAATTAAGTTTTGCAATTAGTAATTATTACTATATTTTTGCAAATTTCATCTGAGATTTACTCGAATAGCGTTTATATATATATATATATATATATATATATATATATATATATTTATATATATAAATATGTATATATATTATATATATACATATATATATATATATATATATATATATATATATATATATATATATATATATATATATATATATATATACACATGTATAACATATATATAGCATGCAATGAAACCATGAAATGGGTATCCCAAAACCAGCGTTTACCAAAAATAGAGATTTTCTTAAGTGAAACCGTACCTAACCGTCTACCCTTAAGGGATAAAGACAAAATGATTTTGTATCTTGTGTATTTATATTATACGGGTACATCCTGTTGCAAAAATCAAATCGTTGCAATTCTTTAAACAGTTATCATGTACATCTGCAACATACGACTTAATGATAATTAGGGAAAAAAACTGTTTTTAAAAGCATGAAATTTTCTTAACCAATATTTACGAGAACACATTTTACCTTCTATATGTATTAATGTGGTAACTGTAACAATTTGTGTGGATATACGTATCAATGTGGTAAATGTAACATTTTACCTTCTATACGTATCAATGAGGTAAATGTAACATTTTGTGTGGATATACAATATATAATTTACGTACTTTTCTTAACGATTTATATTTATAATTTCACTTTAAAGCAGGATAATTTCATGACTTATAAAATTATATCATAGAGAGTTTTACAAGTGAAATCATTTTCAAAAATGAAAATAAATATTATAAAATATCTTGGAAAATTGGTCATCAAAAAGATGTTCGTGCATGTTGAATATGTATAAGTGATACTACTCGATTACCATATAAACCACATCAATTATGAAAGTGTATTGTAATACATCTCAGTTGTTTTCACCTTCATGTGACCATTAAATTATTAAACCAGTTGAAATTGACTACAAGCGTATATTAATCAATGCGTAATTTGGTAGTAAGCCGGGTTTAATTTTTACTAGAAACTTCTTGATTAGAACGCAACATATAGAGACAGATAAGAGGCTTATCTTCAAAGGTTTCTAACACAAAGCTACGCAATTTGCCTTTAACTTGGATAAAATCAGTCAATAAATTAAGCGAATAAGTTTTTTGATTAACACAAATAGATAGATTAGGATAAAATTATTGAAATGTGTCTATATTTTAGTCATTCGTTGACATATGTTAATAGATTGTTACTCAATTACCCATTTGTTATATCATTAGAATACGGCAGAACCCGCGAATACGGTAGCTTGCACATCGACAAACTTACATCTGTCATTGGTTTTATATTCGTAAATAATTCTATCTACTCATATTTATAATGCTAACAGCACATACTATATAAATCATTGTTGTCTTTTTAGTTCAATGAACTTTTTGGGTATACACTTCTTTTTAAAAAATTAAAAGCTTTTTTTGCAGTTTGTATCACATATCCGATAGGTTTAACGACCTGAACAACAGTTTAAAATAATCGGCCAATAATTTGATGAATGGCATGAGTTGAAGTTCACTGAACTGCTGACTTCTACAAATATTGATACAAAACTGTTTATAATCGTTAATGGAAGATTATTTACGCAGAGATGTAGAGATCTAGAGTTCATAGCCAATACCCACCCTCCACACACACCACATAGGTATTACTTCTAATACTATGCTTGAAGCTTCTAAAATATTATAAATTTATAAATAGATCTGAGTTAAATTCAGAATTCGCCAAATAAATGGTACACAACTTTTATGGTGGACATGCTTTTTGGTAAGTTAAACAGTTTATTTCGAAGATATTAAAATTCTTTTGAATTTGATTTAAAAGGAAGTGTGATACTAAGAATGTATGTTGCGTAGGGAATCAAGGACAGTTGACGGCGATAAATGATGAGTTCTTGCATTTATTTATTTCATTGTAAGCAGCTTAAGCGGTTAATTTCTAATATTCTAAAAAAAAATTAAATTTTATTTAAATAGAAGTGGATTGCTAAATATATTCTGTAGTGAAATATGTGGGTAAAAGCTTGAACATTTGCTCTTTTTGTATGATATTAAGATGCATGTTTGATTTTAAAGTAGCTCTATATTTGATCATTCAAAGATTTAACCAAATATTTTCATAATTTGATATATTCCAAAGAAGATTACAAATTTATTTTATATAATTAACAATAGCTTGCAATAAATGAGTTAGGAAAAAAAAGAAATAAAACTAATCTTGCATTCTCTTGCTTGTAAAGAAATCACGGTCTATTTTTAAAAATGGCTAAAATATAAAAAGAAGATACTGGCTGTTATTTTTAAAATGTAACTAACATTGCATATTTTTCAATACTTAGATTGTCAACCGTGGATTTTATGCCGAATAGAACAAGAGAACGTAGTGTCTATCTTATAAAGTGTAATTTAGGCATTAGTCCAAAATATTGTTAAATTTTATGCATGCCAGAACAACAAAATGATAATTAATTCACAAAAATTTCGGTAACCGTTGTAGCTAATTTACTGCTATATATTATTTATTTAAAATATTTTAACGAACTTGTAAATATTATTGAAAATAGAAAAAAATTGTTTAGAAGTGTTCAGAAAAATTTACACCGGGTCAAAAAGATTTCCATTATAGATGTTACTAAAGATTGTGCAAAGTGCAATTTCATTAAAAGAGTAAAAATTGGTGATAATTAAATTTAAATGTTTATAATTGATTTTCTATTAAAAATGTTTGTTCCTCTTTAGTATTTTGATATTTACGTATATTTGTATATATTATGTCAATATATATATACATATATATATATATATATATATATATATATATATATATATATATTTATATATATAAACTCTTTTGCAAAAAAAACTGGCACTTATAGGAATAAACCATATCAGAGTTATTTTATTATTATTTGATGTATTTTATATGGCGATATGATGAGAATATTGTTATTTATTATTGAGATATCAATTTTACCTGCTTTAGTCATTAAAAATACGAATAAGTAAAAAAAAACGATGTAAAGTCCACAGACGAGAGTATTTCATACTGGTGCATTAAAAATGGCTAAAGTTTATTTTTTAATATTTTTTATTAACTTAACATAAAATTTGAAAATTTAGTAATGAGTATGGCCTCCTCTAGCTAAAATCAATGCGCTTAATCTGCTAGGCATGCTTTCGACGACGTTTTTATCATTTCCAGAGGAATACGTTCCCATTCAGCTACGATCACATTTTAAGGGCCTGAATGTTTTCTCGAGCTGGTTTTACGACTTTGACGCATCGTTTGAGATTATCCTGTATGTGTTCTATCGGATTGAGGTCGGGACTTCTAGCTGGCCACTCTAACCGACGAATTCCGGCCTCTGCATATACGCATCAACGTCTCTAGAGCGGTGGGCGCGAGCGTTGTCGTCCATAAAAATAGACTCGCCTCCAACTGCTGTTAATGCGGGTTGGGCATAAGGAATAAGAACCTCTGGTATATACCTTTGCGCATTAAGTGTACCATTTCCAATCAAAAATAACTCGGTACGGTCATATAAGTTAATACCAGCCCAAAACATTACGAAGCCTCCACGGTAAGGAGTGATTTCCTCAAAGCGCACTTCTAAGAAGCGTTCTTCAGGTCTTCGTAAGACTCGCCGACGTCGATCCTCGCCACTAATCGATATACGAATATTATTTTATAGGAGATTAAAACACTATTCCAGCGTTGTTGAGTCCATGACGAAAAATTTAGAGCGAATCTCAATCTGGCAATTCGATGCTCCCGGAGCAATGTATGGCCCTGAGCTAGGCGATAGCTACGTATATTGACGGCCTGAAGTCTCCTTCTGACTGTCCATAGGCTTACTCGTGTAGCTCTGTCGTCCTTGAGGTTTGGTTTGAGATCCACGCACGTAACTTGTCGATTTCGCAACGCTTGACTGACTATGAAGCGGTCGTCGCGTGGCTCAGTGGCCGTTTCTACTGACGGAGACCGTTTCTTGGTATCGTTTCCAGGTCCTTTGTATGGTGGAATTTTACTAGCTCTTATCGTTTTTTCAACCATACTGAGAAAAGTAAACAGAAGTGAACTAATGCAGCAAACAGCAGAAATTTAATTAAAATTTATTCGTTAAAATAATAAACGTAACAAATGAAAAAGAACTTAATAAGCTCTGGATTTAATTTACCGCCAAAAATACGTATTTGTCATTGAAAGAGAACTTTCATTCAAAAAGAATAAATTTCAAATTTAGGAAGTTCGTTTTTATGTCCCAGAATACACAAAAGAGTATGTATATATATATATATATATATATATATTTATATATATATATATATACATATATATATATATATATATATATATATGTATATATTTATATATATATATATATATATATATATATATATATATATATATATATATATATATATATATATATATATTTATATATATGTCAATATAAATGTCAATTCTATGGAGTAATAATTTACAAAAATCTCCTCTCCTAAAATATATATTTCTTCAAGCAATTGAACAAATATTCACTATTTGCCTACCAAAAGAATTTTGAATAAAAGTTAAAAATTTTGAATTCGTCCATTAAGCCCCCTGGCTTTCTCATAAGCAATACGGGTTTAATTAGAATTCGTCTCGTTGCTCTGTTATATTCGACATCAGTTTCACTCAACATTTATTTTTGAAGAAATGTATTGATTATTAGTTATATTTCATTTAATTTATATTCACATAACGGAAAAAAAGAACAATCAAATTTATAGCCTTTGCTTTTTTTTTTAATTTAAAGTCCCAATGGTATAATAAAATTGGTCCAGTAGTTTAGCCTTTATTATGAAACACATTTACAGAGAGGAATCATTAATGTATATGACCCTGATTCCATACCTCTTTTTATCGTTTTGCCGTAACCAAATAATTAATAGTACTTTAAAAGTAATTCATTCGACGTTTGAATATATAATTCAACAACCTTTTAAAAATGAAAAACATACAGAGATAATAAACTATGAAGAAAGTCCACAATTAAATGAAACTACGTGATGTAGTATTATTTCTACTTTCTTTAAGTTCTTTACCACGACCTAGGTTTCGTTGTATTACAACATCTTCAGGTGGGCTATTAGCATATTAGCATTTATATTCAATATGGAGAAAGTATCAATAATATTCTATATGCAAATCTAACTGGACACTAAAATGTAAGAAGAGAAGAAGGGCAATAAAAAGTCGTGCAAAGAGGGTCATAATATCAGCACTTAAATAATATGATATCCACTTGAGCATGAGACATGCCACTATAATAATTTGTGCTACTCTTACTATCGTCACTTTTTCCACATTTTTTAATAAATTATCACGGTAAATAGTAAAAAGAAATCGAATAAAAAAGCAAAAGTCTAACCAAATTTAAAATATTCACTTAGGAGTAAATTGAAAAATTTGTATTAAAATTTTCACGATTTTTTTAAATAATGTGTGTTCTGTTTCATCATAACTAAAAAATTTACATGAAATTAAATTCTTTTTTAGTGCATATTGACGGCTTCCTTAATATTACGTAAGAAAAAAATAAACGTATTGTATTCGTCTAAACAAATCAAAATTATAATTTTGATTTGAATAAATTATAAAAAAACACTAATTATTTATAAGAACTTCAAATTAAAAAGTCTGCGTGTTCGTGTATGTGCGTGCGTACAAATGTGTGTGCATGAGTGTAAGTGCATACGTTCGTTCGTGTATGTGCATGTGTTCTTGCATGATAGTCTCACGTTCTAGTGCCTAAGCTTTTGAATTCATTAGGCAGTAACTCTCCATATTGTTTGTATTTATAAAACAAATAATATAGTATAATTCATTATATCAGTAGATATTTCTTTAAAATCTCTCTTACACAAAATCAAAGCTTGCATTCGTGCGGTGAGAGCGGCGGAGGGCGGATGTTTCATGGCGCTGGAATGATTATTTATTCCACGTATTTTATTAACTATATTTTTTATCTAACTGATTTATAATTTTATACAATTCAAATAAATTAAGCATCACTCATATGCACGTTCCGAATCAGTTAAATAATGAAAAGAATTATTAACAAAATCACGGAGTACAAATCTTTTAATTTTGTGGCGTAACTTACTAGTGGAATATTTTTATCAACTTTCATTACTAAAAAAACATATTTCTATTTTTGCAAAAATATGAGAAGTAGGCGTATAAGTATAAAATTTTATAAGGAAATTATCCATTCACTCATTGTTACTGTTGAAGTGATAAAATTATGAAACTAATAAATTTAAATATACTTATTTAAGCATTTAAATAATGTGGAAGACAAATAGCCAATTTTTTGCAATTATATTATTTTTCAATGAAATTTACAAATATCTTAATATTGGAAGAAGATAGTTTTGTTTACATTTCGCTGTTAAAAAGATACCATCTTGGAAATGTAACATTGGATAAACAACATAAAATTCGCTTTTGAAATAATCGATAAATTTAGATAAATTAATGTAACGAAATGACAAAGAAACCTTATAGACAATTTTTTTTTTAATTATAAATGATAGCATGTCTATATATATATATATATCAGTTTACAAACCAGACATCAATGTACAAACCAGTGATGAAAATGTTGCTTATTTATGAGATAGTTAAAAATATATCACACCTAAGGAATATATCCCTGAGATGTGGTATAAAAATGGATCGATGCCCTTGAGATGTGGTGCTGGAGAAGAATGTTCGGTATATCGTGGACGGAATTCCGAACCAATGAGTTCATTCTTCGAGAGCTGGGCACCAAACAAAGACTATCAAGCACAGCACAAGCTCGTATTCTAACTTTCTTCGGACATAAAATACGGCGCGCATGCCTAATAGGGCAAAGTAGAAAGCATCAGACCACGCGAAAGATTACCAATGAGGTGGACAGAACAAATAAAGAAGACCTTCAACGGATCACTGCACGAATGTTCAAGGAAAACGAGAGTTCGCGAAGAGTGGCGTCGCATTTCGAAACAGGCCACTAATGGTCGACGTAATGACCACGACCACTCTGCAAAAAGTGTAACGACAAAAAAGAAGAAGAAGCAATATTCAAGATGACGCTCAATTAAACCATATTTTCAGGTGGAAAATATTCAAGTATCCATTCATAATGTAGCATTTTACACAAATATTGACAAATTATTTTTTGTGTAGCAGTTTCATTAGCATAGTAAACGGAATACGGTTTTATTCAGAATTTCATTCAATGAAAAGACTAAATGTAGAAAAAAAATTAATACAGAGAAACTTAGGAATGAAGAGAAAAGCAATACATAATAAGGATGATTAAATGGTTTTTAAAGGATCTTGTATAATTTGTGTTTTTTGGCTGATATCTGGAACGGTAATTATTATTTCGAAAACAAATACTCTACAGTAGGCGATTAACAAACGTAAATTAAATTTAAAGTTTAAATTAAAATTGCCGACAACGTAAAAGTGAATAGGACACTGCGGCAGCTATTTATTACCACGCTTATATTACTTATATTAACTCACTTTTATGTATGCATGAATTTAACGGAAATTTTTAATTAAATTCTTATCCACTTCTAGAGGTCACAATTGTTTAAAATTTTGCACACGGAACAAAAAGCAATGTTAACACAATCATTTAAAGAAATTAAATTATAGAAAAAGAATGCCTAAAATAGTCTTGTTTTAGTCTTAAAGAAACACGTAATAATTTTATTTGAATACTAACAAAAGTTAAGACATGGTTTGAAAAAACTAAAAGAACATGTTTACTTAGCAGTATGAATTAAAAATACTCTTTTAATATAATTATTTTGGTCAAGAGCAAAACAATGTCTTACAACTCTGTATAATTAATTTTTTGAATAAGCTTAAAATAAGAATAAAGTGATTGAAAACAAAATTAACTTCAATGTAAAAAAAGCGTGTGGTCCTTAATACTATTTGTCATAAATTCACCCCACACTTCTTTATGTTTTTTTTTAAATAATAGTTTTATTAGAACTTAAACTTAGTGATGTCATAGGCCAACTTCCGCAGATTAGTATAAAATTCTTAAAAGATAGATTAGATTAGGTAAATATTATAACCGCTATTTAACAGAAAAAATGACAAAATGCGCGTTTTGAAAAAAAATAGTTCAATGTGGAATTTTAGCAACTAAATGTTAAGTGGGGTAGCCGTACGTAACTTTCATGTTAATTAATGAGCACGGATTATCAATTTACTTAATTAGCAACAGTATCTTGGCATGCGTTATAGTTACTACATTGCACCAACTCATAAAATAGTTATTACTCAGATGGAGCGAGTGGGATAGAAAATAAGTCAGAAACAAGGAGAGATATAAATGTAGATTAATTAGGTGAATCTATGGAAAACACGTAAATCTCACGTGGACTGTTCCCACGTCTATGTCTCAACGCGTAGTTTCAAATTTATTGGGTTCGATTTTAGTTTGAACGAATTACCTGAACTAATGTAGATAAGGATTAAAATATCTATGAACAGCTTCTAACAACGTAATATATATCTTTGCAATCTCACCAAAACCCTTGCATCATTATTTATAGACAAGTATTTTCATGCATATACAGTAAAATTACTGTTAGAAAAGCAATTTATGCTAATTAATTATGATTAATTAAGGATAAAAACAAAGAAATAAAAATAAATATTAAAGCAAACGCTTCCACTTCTATGGAAAAATTATCCCTAATGTCTAAAATGATTACATTTTATGATTTATTTACTTTTCGACTTTACTCAAACAAATTATACTTTTATATATAGGAAATTATTAAATAGTTTAGTTTATTAAATATTCTATTCCAAAAATTGAATTTTATTTTTGAGAACGTAAGAAAAAAATAAACCTATTGTATTCGCCTAAACAAATCAAAATTATAATTTTGATTTGAATAAATTCTAAAACACTAATTATTTATAAGAACTTCAAATTAAAAAGTCTGCGTGTTCGTGTATGTGCGTGCGTACAAATGTGCGTGCATGAGTGTAAGTGCATACGTTCGTTCGTGTATGTGCATGTGTTTCTGCATGACAGTCTCACGTTCAAGTGCCTAAGCTTTTGAATTAATTAGGCAGTAACTCTCCATATTGTTTCCATTTATAAAACAAATAATATAGTGTAATTCATTATATCAGTAGATATTTCTTTAAAATCTCTCTTACAACAAAATCAAAGCTTATTGCTAGCATTCTTGCGGTGAGAGCGGTGGTGGGCGGATGTTTCATGGCGCTGGAATGATTATTTATTCCACGTATTTTATTAACTATATTTTTTATCTAACTGATTTATAATTTTATACAATTCAAATAAATTAAGCATCACTCATATGCACGTTTCGAATCAGTTAAATAATGAAAAGGATTGTTAACAAAATCACGGAGTACAAGCCAGTCATATTTAAATAAAATAATATGAAGATTACTTACCTTTATCTGTAATTGTAATATTGTATGTTATAATTTGCTGTATAAAAGTTTTATTAACATTTCTTATGTCATTTCGAGAAAAGTTCTAAAAAAATTTACATTTTGAACTTGCCGTGTCTACGACTTTGTTCACACGAAACTCGGATCAACAAAAGTTATCAGAATTCTTTCTTCTATCATATGTTGCTCTTGGGTATAAAATATTAGCATACCAAGTTTCATCAATATCCGTAGTAGGTTTCGTGTAATTATATTAACATGCAGCAAACAAATTAACCTACAAACAGAAAGAAAGACAAAAATTGTAAAAACAGTTTTCCCGGCTTCTATTATCATTTATAAAACTTATAAAAATCTATCACTCTTTGAAAATATTTTCCATGTACAAGATTCAATCTATCCCAATTTTATATAAATTTATATAGATGATACTTAATGCTTTCAAAAGTGTTAGTTATTTTCCGATTTAATTTTCCCAACAAATGATATTAAATTGAAATAAACCACCAACTGAAACTTCAAGGTCAAATGAATTTGATATAGTTTAAATATGACACACGGGACTCGCTGACAATAGCGAGCCAACATTACAATTTATCTCACGAAAGTGAGAGCGTATTAACATATATATATTCCAACTTTGTGTGATATTATGTAATAGTATGTACTACCAACTGCAAGTGGCATTACATTTAACGCGTTGACAAATGAAACATATATTTTAATAAATAGGTAATTTAAGGATGTTCTCAGGAAAATATTTAGTGAAATTATATATTTATGACATTTGAAATGTTAAGTTAATATCTAATTATTAATTAATTATATTACCACTTATACCAATGACTTAAAAAATTATAAATATGAAGAAAAGCCGACAACAGTTCGGTGAATTAACGTAGAGAAAGTTCATTAAATTTTTTTCATTAATGATTTTTGAAAAATTTAAACTCTATTGAGCTATACGTGAAGTTATAAAAATTATAATCTCCAGGGTTTAAATAATTTTAAATTATAGGCATTATGAAAACAAAAGTAAATTCCACTTACCCACTTAACCCTTCGAAATATTTTCATTAAAGTTGTCAAATACATAGCACCATTCTAATAAAAAAATTTTAGCAGTTATTATTTCTAGCAGTCTATAAATATTGTTTGTAGACTGGTAGAAAAAATAACAAGGGAGATATCAATGGTAACTGATAATCCAAAGTCTAAACGATTAATAGCATCGGACTTCAGCTGACAGCAAATCTGCATCTGTTTGTATCTACTTAACTACAAAATATTGTTTAAAACTATTTAGATTCATAATAAAATGTATATAGATTCATTTAAAATAAAAATCGTTCTTCGATCTTACATCCTTCTTTCGTAATTTTTATAATTGATATGTTAAACCATAAGTAATTCAAGGAACTGAACCTGAGTAAAACATTAATCTCGTATTAATAATGAGAAATAAGGGACACAAACGGAGAAAATTTTGTCATTTAAAGCTGTTATACCTAAGAAAGTAAAAAAAGAAAAAATGAAATATTTAAAAAATGTTGAGAGTTTTGTTAAATACCTAATTTCATTTTGAAATACAATTTGTCGTTGATTAAATTGATCAGCTCTACTTGTGGTGGAAAAATCATTCAATATTTACGAAACAACTTGTATATTAGAGCCTTATATGTCAAACATTTATAGATATATCATTAAACGTATCCATAAACATGAAAATATATTAGCTTTCTTGAAATATCAAGAACATTTTCTATTAAAGCTATTGATAATTGTATTAATAAATTGGTGTACATAACAACGAATAGACGAAAAATTAATAAATGGTCATCATAATCGAACTCTCATTATTAATGTTCCTTATGACATTTGAAACATTTTTACACCCTCTCATTTTGTAAGAAATAAGGGGATGTGAATGGAAAAATTTAAAAGAAAGTTGGTAAATTATTTTATTATTTTGGTTATCACATTTCTTTTCAATATTACGTAAAAATCTAACGTGATGTTACTTTCTAAGTTGTATAGTTTTCTATAAAAAGACGCATAACATAGATTTAGAGAATACCTGCACCGTTAGAAGTAAATCATTCTAACAGAATGTGCCTTCAGACCGGAAATAAGTTATAAAAATTCTGCATACTCATAAACTAAAAGATTTAGAATCTCGGATTAAAATCTATAATTAAGTTGTATAAAACTGTATAAAAAATTGTTTAAATACCAGCTAAAAGTGATATGTTAACTAAAATAAATAAAGCTCACCTTTTCCCAAACAATGAATGGATCAATGTAGTTAAAGAACTTTTGTTCAAATATTATATCCTTTCGAACTACAAAAATTTTAAGTTTTATCAATAACTTTAGTCTGAATGAGCAAAACTTTATTAAAAACAGCATTTATCAGTTTTAAAATAAGGCTACAATGTATATTAAATTAAATTTTAACTTATATACAGCAAATAAACTTAGAAATCCAATTTAGAGATCTAAACTTATTTGCTGTATACGAGTTAAAATTTAATATAACATAGTAGCCATATTGTGTTTAAACCAACAGGTGCTCTTTTTAACGACGTTTTGTTCATTCAAACTATAATTATTTATAAAAATTGTAAGTACGTTTGATATACGCGTGTTAAAATATTTACGAACTCACTTTGTTTACACCGGTAACAATACCGTATTTTATTTGTGTTTTTATAATAACTTTACATAAATGTTTTGGCTTGCATTATCCTTTGTCTTTGTCCTGAAGAGTCTGTGTACGAAAATTACTTCTCGCATGTTTCTCATTCCTTTACTTTTTCTGAGATTTCGAAGCATATCATGTGTTACTCATAAATCTTTGTAATTTACAAAATTCTTTTGCAATTCCGTGCACACAACTACTCAATTTGAAATGAACGTTAGTTTTTTGAAAGATACTTTTAAATATTTTTTCAACTAGCAAGTTATTATTAGCCTTATACTTGATTTCGAAATTTGTATCCAAATATTTATTCATATTTTTGACCATATATTCCTCTCTTTCTGGTCTTCAATATTCTCTGTTTGTGTAACTCGCACGAAATTTGTGTTGAAAATGAGCAAAAACTCGAATAACGATGCCACATATGCTGAAAATGCTAGACGCTTATTGTTAAAATGTAATATGGTAATAGTCTTGATAGACTTGAAGAGTTAACTTCGACCATAGTTATACGACGTATTGTCGACCCCCAAATCCGTTCATCTGCTACGAACACAAAATTGAAGCAGAAAGATCTTGCAGATTAATGGTCTATTTATGTTAAATCAAAATCCGATAGTTATAATTCGCTATGTCTGGAACCTGTGCTTTCGTCTGTTAATTATAGAAGTAGACAGACGAATAATGTGAATACGTCCGGTAAACTTGCGTCTGTTGAAAATTCTGTAAAATGCTATGCATGTGATCAGATGGGCCATAAACAAATATTTTGCACATAAAAACAAAAAATATTGATATTAATTTTAGAAATGACGCGAATGAAATAATTTTATTATACTATATCTAAAAAATACGCCATAGTGCTGATCGATGTTTTATTAAGCAACGCTTCGAATTATGAAACGAACGCGAGGTTAATTTTTTTTGTGAAAGTACTAATAAAACAAGTGATGTAATTACAGCGGTCATACAAGGTATTACTGTTGATCTTTTAATTGATAGTGGATCTTGTATTTCATCTGAATTAATCCGATATATTAGTTGCAATAACAAACCCTCGTATCCCTTACTAAAAGCGATCAGCAGTCAGGAAATTGAATCAATGTATTTTGTAACAATAGTCGTTGAGTTCCGAGAACTATCGTTAGAAATTGATTTATTCGTCGTGCCGCCTAGTTGTATAAACAATCCTGTGATAATTGGTACATACGTTTTGAACCAGGGTGGTGTCACGTACATGCGTACAAAAAATTAACAATACTCGACACGTACTGTAAACAACGTCGGATATACACAGTTTGTATTGACTTCATAAATACTCCACTAATAGGCAATGACCGAACTGAACTGGCGTCGATCGTAAATGAGTTTTCGAACTTTTTATTACTGACATAGCAACGTCCACCGTTAACACAAAGTACATGTAAATTCGGCTCGGTAGTAATACGTTAATTTATTATTGACCATATCGTCTTTCCTTTGATAAGAAGTTACGTGTTCGTGATATCATTAGCAATTTATTACGTAAATCGCAGTCAGATTACGCCAACCCGATACTCCTAGAAAAAAAAGGACAATACGGATATAATGTGCGTCAATTACAAATCACTCAACGCGGTTACTGTGAAGGATCCTTATCCATTACGATTAATTGAGGATCATATAGCTGTTTTATCTCAGTGAAAGCTTAACTAGTGAGCCAGTGCTTGCAATTTTTTATGCAAAACTTCCAACTGAGCTATGCTAGCTGATGCTAGCTGCATAGGTTACGGCGCTGCCCTTATGCAAGAACATGAAAATAAATGCAAGAGAGTAGTAGCCTACTTTAGCAAAATTAATCAGGGAGCAGAATGTCGCTATATCTCTTACGAAAATGAAGCTTTGGCAGTAGTCAAAGCGCTACAACATTTTAAACATTATGTATTTGGAGTGGCATTCAAAATCGTAACAGATGGCAACGCACTTACAATGACTAATCGTAAAAAGGATTTATTACCCAGAGTAGCGCGCTGGTGGATCCATTTATAAGATTTTAACTACACCGTTGTAAATAAGAAAGTTGCCCTTATAGCTCATGCAAACTATTTAAGTAGAAATCTAGTCTCTGTGAATCACATTCGCAAACCTCAAAATTGGGCTCAAATAGGTCCATCGGCAAATGAAGAAACGCAAGCGTAAATGGACAAGCTTAACAATGGTCATTTGGATGACTTCCGGTATATAACATAAAAATTACTTGTTGTACTATAAATATAACCCTGATGGTGATGAAACAAGATTACTCTGATTTATACCAAAAGAACATCTATTGAATTTATTATGCATTTTTCACGATGAGCATATGGATATCGATATGGAAATAACTACAAATTTTATATTACACCATTTTTCGTTTCCAAGCCTACATCAATTTGTAAAAAATTATATAGACCATTGTTTAGTATGTATCTCGTGTAAAAAGACTCCGAAGGCACCGCAACATCCAATAGAATCCTAGACTAAGCCAAATATACCTTTTTCTGTAATCCACGTTGATACGCTCGGCCAACTCCCTCAGTCGAATGGCTAAAAGTTCATTTTAGTAAACGTCGATGCATTTTCTAAATTCTTTTTATAACAAGCACTGTATAGACAGGACGTAGATGAAGTGGATCGTTCTTTATTTGGTACTCCGAAGTTGATAATTCAAGATCGAGGACGTATGTTTGAAAACGCAGGTTTCCAAGAATGGATTTATGAGCTTGGTGGCCAAAGGCATTTCATTACACCTTGTTTGCATCATGAAAACGATAAAGCTGAACGATATTGAAGAGCTGTCCTGAATTTACTTTGAGTCGAAATAAATAACAATAAGGCCAAATGGTTTGAGGTTTTGTGGAAGATATAACTAGTATTTGACATAACCAAACATAAAACAACCCAAGCGTCACCACTCCAACTTCTCATTGGGGTCGACGCAGCGAGACTATTAATAAAATCACTGATACGTGACGTGGCACTGGAAGAGTCACGAACCTATCACAATGCTCGCATGGCGTTCACAACGCAGAGTGTCTAAACTGTTGAAGACGAATCAAGAAGAACAAGGCACTTTTGTAAATAAAGGGCGTAAGACATCCCGAAAAATTAATATTAATGATCATGTATTTGTTATAAAAAGTTTACAGATGGCTGGTAAATTGGACCCTGGCACGCGAGGACCTTACTGCTTAGAGAAGGTACCACACCCGAATATTATGAACTTCTTGTATCCTATGGCAAGCGTACTCAGGCCGCTGCTGAAAATATGAGTCCATGCCAAGGCGAGTAGATTCCTAACACCCGTTCTGTATTTTTGCAAACTTTGGGTCTTTGTCATGAGAGTATGATAACTGTGTATAATGTGACATACAAACATTGGGGCTCTGTGACGAGGGCAAGCAAATTGTGAGGCTTTACCCTGTTCAACAAGACACCGTGTGATATGCAAATTTTGGGCTTCTATCACAAAGGTATGTTACCTGTGTATAGTGTGATATGCAAACTTTGGGCTTCTATCACGAGGGTAAGTAAACTATAAGCCTCCATCCTGTTTTTTTAGAATACCGTATGACAAGCAAATTTTGGGCCTCTGCCACAGGGGTACCCTTAATGTATTAATTGTGACAGGCAAACTTTTGAGCACGAGGGAAAGCGAACTATGGGCCTCTGTCCTATTTATCAGTATACCACGTGACATGCAAACTTTGGTCCTATGTCACGAATATATGCGGTGTTTTGTGCGACATTGAAACTATGGGCCTCTATCATGAGGGTGACCAAACTGTATATCTTGTTGTAGAAGTTCCAATGTATATTACGATTTCTCAACTTACAGCTGACGAAACTGCTGAAGCGGAAAGGGGATCCTCCAAAGGTAATCCTACAAAACACTTCTGCAAAGAAAACCGAGAATGAGTTGCAGCCCACTTCTACCATGATAGTCGAGAACGAGATGCAGTCAGGAGAGGCCGTGTTAGATGGGACCACTACTTAAGATGAGACCTGCCTGAGCCGTCACCTAAATATAATCTAGCAGCGGGCGAATGGCTACAACCGTTTCATTCACTATTGGGTTACTACCGAAGGGACCAGCCGTGTTATATTTGACTAATTATTATTCCCTGAATTTTATTTTATTAAAACTTTAATTTTATCATTATTCGAGTTGCTTGAATAAAGATATATATATATATATATATATATATATATATATATATATATATATATATACATATATATATATATATATATATATATATAAATATATATATGTATATATATATACATATATATATATATATATATATATATATATATATATATATATATATATGTGTGTGTGTGTGTGTGTGTGTATTTATGACAGTTTATAGACAGAGTCTTAATCGTCGTTTGAACTTATTTGAAGATGAATCACTTTCACTTAAATAGTCGTCATCATCTTCATATAATCCTTTGATGAATTCGTCTAAACAATTTTCAATAAATTTACCTCTCCCCCAATTCAACGATAGTAACAGTTCTATCTATAGACGAGACAGTAAGTATTAACTCTGATTTTATTATTTTTAATGAACTTTTAAATACATCCGTGTAATATGCTTGTCTATATAAAGCATTAGGCATAATAAAATTAGATTTTTCCTACATTCTATTTTGCATTTTTCAGAAATGATTGGTTATGTATCTATTTTATATATTTTTTTTTAATGAGTGATTATATTATATTACATTGTTTGGAAATTAATATTGTCTTTTCTAAGTTAAAAACCATTGAAATCGTCATAACTTCTTTTATATCAAAAAATTAACAAAATACATTTTCTCAATAATAAACAAAGTATGTGAATATATGTGAATACAATTTATCATCATAGAATCGTGTAAATTATTTATTCTTTCATACGAAGATTTCAAAATAAAAAATTTAACCAAAACATAATTTAGAACGTTTAAACCAAGTGATCGACTTGCAGATGAGCCGACACAAAAGGTTCTGCACAACTCAAAACGTGTTATGGCTAATTCAATACAAAACGGGCGATTGATGCTCCAGTTCTCCAGTTCTTTAATTCATTAGACAAGTCACAGACAGTAGCTACGTTTTTTGTCCTGTTACTACTTACTTGTACTAATTTCGGGTTTTACAATAAATAATATTTTATATTTCCAAAGTAGGGGTCATGAAGGTAAACATTACTAAGTCTTACTTACATATGGTTATTTGGTTATTTTTTATAAATAAACCTAAGAAAAAATGATAGTACTAAATTAAATTATAACTTATTTATAATACAAGACGAATATTTAAAAAAGAAAAAAAAATCAAAAAAGTAAAAGTGTGAATAATGAATTAATCCAAATTTAATTTAACATCATCAACAAAAAATAGGATGCGATTGGAAAGATTTTAAGAAAAGGTACAGGTAAAAAAGAATGATGCGTTTAAGGAACATTTATTGATTGTTTATAAAAGTTATACAATTTAAACTAATGGTCCCCAATATTTTTTTCACGTCCACTTATACGACGTGTAGGTCGTCGATCAGTCGCGTACCGCTAAACTATTAGTTACTTCTTGGAATTGGAAAGCAATAAAAATATCAATTTTATATTTACGATATTCTAAGTTCAAAATTCAGTAAGACAGCGTGTTTGAAAAGAATGGAAAAATGTCCGGTTCACAAGTATTTAATTTTATGCGTAAATTTAATTTAAGTATATGATGAAATATACATTTTTAGTATTATTCAGTACAAAATCTTGATTCGCAAAAATATCCATTGGGGAGTGGAAGGAAAAAAAAGTGCTTTTCTAGATAGCGACATGCAAATGAACTTTAAGTAAAAATTTAGTGAATTTCATTTTAGCATTATCACCGGAGAATAGTTTTAATTAATATTATTTTTCCTTGTTATTTAATATTACAGACTATATCTATTACGAAACAGTTTCTTATCCATAAATTAATTTTTTGTAGTTACAACGTTTTCTAAATTAGGAAAAGAGTGCATATTTTAATTGGAAGCGTCATTATCCACCAAACTACGCAAAACTGTTTTACTCTATAACTTTGTAAATTGAAACGTGGATAATTGTAGCGAATGAAAGTCTGATACATATACTAGCATTTTGACCGATGGAACATTTATCATTCGATCGCGCGTTTTAAAATCATTAACCATTTGAAGCACCTTCACTTTCGAGTGGAACTTGAATAAGTTGCTTAGCAATTGTCTTTAATGAGCCACCGCACCTTTGTATATAGCAACAACTGAATGTACTCATTGCCTATTCATATTTTAGAAAATAGTTTCAAAAATAATCAAGAATTTATATTTAGATAAATTCTTTAGAATAGTTCTCTTTCTTAGAAGAGGTCTTTTCTTAGAAATTCTTTAGAAGAGGTCTTCTTAATTCTTTAGAAGAGGTCTTTTTTCTAAGAGTTTGTCAAATCATGAGCTAGAATTATAGCTCATGATTTGACACTATTGACTACCTTAACGATTTCCCGGAGAGCACTTTTAAATTAATAAAAACTATCTACTTTACTATAAAAGTTTCTGTGTGAACACAACCTAACCTAGAATTTCTGTCAAATTGCTCGGCGCTATGGATGTCCAAATCGTCCAAAGTTCTAGCTATCAACAATGAACGAAGCGATCAAAGTGTGGAATGGATGGAGGTGCAGTCTGCGCCACAGATGACATACTATGTAAGTAGCCAACTTCATGGTACTGTGCAAGCGAGATAAAGCGATCCTCGTAGGGTAGATAGTGCCGAGAGAGGGCGATAACTTGACAGGTAATTTTTTACAAATACAAGCAGGTGAATCAGATAACAAAAGGTATGTTTCGGTGAACCCATCGTGATTATAGTCCATGTTATCGACGCATACATTTGTATCCGTGCTGAATATATACATTTCCAATGGCGCTTCCGATAGTGACCCGTTTAAACCGTTTAATTTCTTAGGTTTCACACCAAATAATGCGGTCGATGCACGTGTTTACATGTGGATGCCAACATAGTATTCTGTGTAATTTACTTGGAGGTTTCGTCTTGATAAATGGTGTATATTGTATCACTGATAATAACAAAAAAAATGGCTACACGTTACTTTATTTTTCTAAAAAATTTGCCTGTTATCAATAACAATTAAATGTGGAGATTGCGATGAATTTAAAAAAATACTGCATTTATAGAGATTATTATTTTAATTTTATAGACATCAATACAAACGTAGATACTATAAAAGTGAAACCTGTTAATTACGCGTGGAACTCACACTTCACGAGTTGAATTCATATTTAGCCATATAACAAATTATTAAGTGGGCCTAATAAATCTATTGAACTATTCGGAAATATTCATTTTATTTTTTACCATATTTCGTATTACTTAATACATCATTAACGAGAGTAAACATGTAGACAATTTCTCTAAAAGTCTATCGAGCATGAGTAGGATTTGCACTACAAAGGTTTCGTACATTTTAGGTGCTTATAAGTATTTATCGATACGTAGTATTTCTAATTAAATTATTGAAAAATAATAACTTTTCACAAATTAAATGTATTGCACATTATACCTTTCACAGGTGTAATAATGAACTAATTATAAAACTTTGATACAGTTACAGTCCACATAAGTGATATTTTGAATTATAACTATTTATGTGAAGAATAAAGGCAGGTTTTTTGCACGAAAATCTTCTCTATTCTTCTTTCGAGAATGTACTCAAAGCTTTCATAAGGTTTCGTCTATACATAGGAAAGAATCAAAATATCTACAAATTTATTCTGAAAATAGTAAGATTTTTTTAGTTAACGCAATTTATTTTGTGGCTAAGCGTTCATGAAATTTCGATACTGCAGGTATAGAAAAAAACCAGAACGTTTATAGATTCACTTTGAACGGAATCACTTAGTTTCATCATCTCTCGACTCAAAAAGCTTGATATAAATGTATATGTTAATTAAATTGTGTTCAGTGAACTTTTGTATTTATTAAGATTTAATTGGTTTTCGGTGTTTATACATTTTTTTAGAGAATAGCAAAGAAATATTCATTTTCTATGTGGTATCACTGTAACTGAAAAGTGTTCACAAAAAGACAATACTAAGGAATTGATAATAACCCGCCATGTTCATTGGATCCAAATCCGCTCGATTTTTTTCCCCTAAACAATATGTGAAGAGAAAATTTTTGCAGCCTTGAAGCAATTGGATCGAAGACGCATAGACAAAAATAATGTTCATAAAGAATAATTTTAATCTACACCAGCTTACACCCGCAGTTAATTAATGCTTTTCTTTCTAAAATTAAATGTGTAATGCGGAAAGCGAGACCGACATTTACGGCGTTTACTTATCATTAATATGAACATATATACCTTTACACGAACAAGTTTGCATACATAAATAAACAAACATGAACATGCATATATATATATATATGTACACACACACATATATATATATATATATATATATATACATATATATATATATACGAAGATATAAATTACATTCACTCTTTTGGCTTCACTGTAGTCAGTGCTTCATGTCTTTAATAAACCTGTACATACTTATTTATCTACGTACCTACAATAGCTGCTTCACACCTTTTTATATATCGTTGCATACTTACCTATAAATTTACTTGGTACTTTCCTGTTCACGATTCATACGAGTCCAAACTCCTTAATTTTACTGCTCATTAATTAATATTTCCTGTCACTATCTACTTCATCACTAGACCCTGATTTTGAGAAGCGCAGATTTATGTGCCTCAATAAATTTTTTGAGACTTTATTGTTAGATTATAATTAGACAAAAATTATGCAAACTCGATCACGGTACCTGAGCTGTTCATCATTGAGGTATTATATATTGTCTCTTCAATTTCTATGATCTAATTTTAACAACTCTTATGCGAAGCATACCTTATTTTTAAAGGCACAGCGAGATCAAATAAAATTAAGGATCAATCAAATACGTTTATAAATACCGGATATATGATGTAATGTGTATACAAATATATAATTGAACTGACAACTTGATTATGTATGTATATATATATATATATATATATATATATATATATATATATATACAAATTGTTGACTAGAAGTGGATATGTGCATATTAAAGGTACGTGCCTGATTTGATGTATTTGCTAAAATAAATCGGATAATAAAAAAATAAGTACATTTATGGAGAAATTATTCCAACATAATGCAAATAAAGAAACTTAAAGTACAGATTGTTCGGAGATTTAAAATAATATATAAAGAGATATAGATGCATTAGCAGAAACAAAAAGCTTTCTGTGTGTTACAAAAAGTAATTTCTAAACAGTACGTAAATTTGCTTTTAGTGAAAGCAACCACTTCTTAAAAGTTACATCAACATCTCCAACGATTTATTTAAAATAAATATTAAAAATTTATTCGACAATTTCTAGATCTGTTGAAATAAATTATTACCTCGCTTCTCGGGAATGAGAAAGTTTGAGTTCAATAAAGATTCACAATATGATCTGCGACACAAGTCTTTGTGACAATAAACACTAATGAGAGGGTCTCGATCCGAAATGTTGTTCAATGGAAAACTGAAACAAAGGGATTCTTAAAGTATCGTATGTTGCTAAGAAGATATTTGTATGGAAACGATAGAGATATGTTATGATCTTTATGTGTGCTTAAAGCAGTGTAATATATGCGTAATCAATTTTAATAATTAAAACTCCCTTTATTTCCTTTATAATTTGCAAATATTTTAAATAAAGCGATTGACCGAGTACCTGTTTAGCTGACGTTACAGGGATTCTGTATATACATAATTTATAGCAACATACACTTTGATAATATAATTAAATTTAAATATTTTGTTTTCAGAACAAGTAATTACATATTGTATATAAAATATGGGTTAATTTTATTGGAATGTATTACTTTTTCCTTTCTGGAATTAGCTTTCACAGATCATAAATATTAATTTACCTACGAAGAATCGTAACCAATTACAAGATTGGAACTGTTTATTTTATGAAGCATCTACCATGTTTTATCTAACTTCCAAGCTGATCACAATTAAATGTAGCTTAAATACATGGAATAATAAGACAGTTTATTCGCTCTCTTGCAATTACTTTTTATTTACCTTCAGAACTTTTTTCCAAAAAGAAACGCACATACTCCGACTTCAATATTACTCTTTCAGATTATCAAACGTTCGGAAATTTTATAGTAGATTGAAGAAAGAAAATAGCTTTGAAAATAACCATCTCTACAAACTACTTGACATCCATAGCAAGTTTGTTTTCTTCGTAGATTATTATCAAGTTATATATAAGTATTATTGTATGTCAAGTTATATTTTATCAAGGTATATGTCAAGGTATATTTATATGTCAAGTTATATTTTATCTTAGATATGTGTAAGGGATACGTGTATATTTTAGATTTATAACAAATGGAAATGGATATCATATTAGAAAAGGATTCCCAATATTATTTAAATTTGCTGCAACCTTATTGCCAAGACTTATAACCGATTTGGTAATAATTCCTCATAATTAATTGTGAACGTTAATGCCCATGATGTTCGTAATCAGTAAAAATTAATTGACAAATTACGATTCATTAAAAATGTTTGGTAAGAAGAACAAGGTTAAATAAATCGAAGCTAATCGTATATAGCGAAGTAAGAAATATGTATATGGCGTTTTTTTAATTAATTAATGGTAGGCTATTCAGACTCATCATTTCATTTTACTGTCCCTTTATTTGAAAGATATATTCTGTAAACCACATAAATTAGCTTATAAATTAACGGGGATTTTAATTGTAAGGGGAACGAAAATGGGAAGGCGGAGGGGAATTGGAGGGGGAAGGGCAGGGTAAGAGAAAGGGCAGGAGCAATGGCAAGGGTAAGGTTATGAAGAAGGGGTGAGACGGGAGCATAGAGAAAGGGAAGGGGGAAGGGAGGGGAAGAGAGGTTGAATTGAGGGGAAAAGAAAGGAGAAGGAGAAGTGGAAGGGGCGGGGAAAGGAGAGGACAAAGGGGAGGGCGAAGGCAAAGGCGAAGGCGAATGCAAAGGCAAACGCGAACACGAAGCCGAACGGCGGAGACGGGGAAGACGGGGAAGGGGAAAAGATCTATTACAATACTAAATCTAATTTCAGGAAAAAAAAAAAAGAAATTGATATATATATATATATATATATATATATATATATATATATATATATATATATATATTAAGAATTGAAAATCTGAAATTTAAAGAGAATTAAAAGAGTGATTTAATACATAATACGCCTATATTTAATTACTTTTACAGAGTACACGAGTATGTAAGTAAGTAAGTAAGATACGTCCAGACCGAACCGAGTCCTTTCCCGAAGTGAAACGCGTCGCAATCCCCCGCTTTACGCCGCTCACCATCGCTCGCATTGAAGTTGGCTTCGGGAGAAGCGAGGACCGCATCACTTTTCTTAGCTCAACTCCAACACGGCCTCTCCTGACAGGAGAACGTCCTCGTTCTCGTGTGATGGGTCGATGGTCGGCTCCTCCTCAGTCAGTTGTCCAGTCAATGTGGACTCGAAATCTTCTTGATCTAGAGTTTTCAAAGAAAATAATTCTTATAACATTACTGTCAAAACTGTAGTGCAATGTGAGGTCTGTTCACTTACACGAGGTCTGCTCATGTAAATAATAGCGAGGTCTGCACGTAAATAATGGTTTGTGAGGTCTGCTCACAAAAGGCAATCTGCGAGGTCTGCTCGCAAAGATCAACCCGTGAGGTCTGCTCACAAAATGTAATATGCGAGGTCTGCTCGTAAAAGTAAAGCTGTGAGGTCTGCTCACAAAGGCAATCTGCGAGGCCTGGTCGCAAAGATCAACCCGTGAGGTCTGCTCACAAAATGTAATATGCGAGATCTGCTCACAAAAGTCAAGCTGTGAGGTCTCCTCAAAAACACAATCTGCGAGGTCTGCTCGCAAATATCAAGCTGTGAGGTCTGCTCACAAAAGTAATGTGCGAGGTCTGCTCGCAAAATTCAAGCTGTGAGGTCTGCTCACAAAGACAATCTGCGAGGTCTGCTCGCAAATTTCAAGCTGTGAGGTCTGCTCACAAAAGCAATATGCGAGGTCTGCTCGCAAAAGTCAAGCTGTGAGGTTTGCTCACAAAGACAATCTGCGAGGTCTGCTCGCAAATTTCAAGCTGTGAGGTCTGCTCACAAAAGCAATATGCGAGGTCTGCTCGCAAAAGTCAAGCTGTGAGGTTTGCTCACAAAAGGCAATCTGCGAGGTCTGCTCGCAAATATCAAGCTGTGAGGTCTGCTCACAAAAGTAATATGCGAGGTCTGCTCGCAAAAGTCAAGTTGAAAGGTCTGCTCACAAAATTAATGTGCGAGGTCTGCTCGCAAAATTCAAGCTGTGAGGTCTGCTCACAAAATGCAATCTGCGAGGTCTGCTCGCGAATATCAAGCTGTGAGGTCTGCCCAAAAAAGTAACATAGCTGCTAAAATAGGCCACAACGCGCTTGTGACCCGACTCGTGTATTTGAAATAAAAGTGCTCCATAACAAATCGCGCTAGCATCCGTATGGATTCCAATACTACAATACTGGGTCATAAATGGCAAGAACTGGCTCGTTAATTAAGTGCTCTATCACATCTATTCTAGCAGCTTCCTGTTCGGTGCCCCAATAAAAACGAGCACCTTTCTTCATGAGACTTACAATACACGCTATCTTTGATGCAAAACCGGCGATATACTTTCTAAAATACCAGCTAGGCCTAAGAACTAACGCACCTGCTTGACGTTTTTATGAACAGGAGCTTCAACAAGAGCTTTAACTTTATATACGCTCGGCCGTACCTGACAAAAAAGTATATTTTTTTAAATTTAATGAAAAGCCAGCTTTAGTTAAAATTTTGAGTACTTCACGTAACATTTTGAAACTCTCATCAACAAAATTACTTAAAATAAGCACATCATCAATGTAAACCAAGACCTTACCAGAATTAATGAGATCACGAAGAGTATTCGAGAAAATGCCCTGGTACACTATAGGAGCGTTAGCCAGCCCATATGGCATCTTCAAGTATTCATAGTGGCCTTCCAGTGTAACGAAAGCCGTCCGCGGGATTGACTCTTTTCATTAGAATCTGGTGAAATCCGGTTGCCATGTCAGGGCTAGTGAAAAATTTATAATGTCCTAAACGGTCTATATGATCATATATAAGTGGCAAGGGAAAACGATCTCTAATTGTGATTTCATTAAGCTTTCGGAAATCCACGCACATACGATCCGTACCGTATTTCTTCTTAACAAGAAGAATTGGGCTTGAAAATTCTTACTCTTATTTTTGTATAATCCCCTTATCCAGTAAATCCCTAACGATCTTACGAACGCGTAACGTCTCAGGTTGTGAAAGACGATAAGGTCTGTAGTCAACGGGTGCATCGCTGTTGAGTTTGATGGACATACTTCCGGTTTTCGCAGTCGTAATTGTTGTCCCCGTAATAAAATATTTAAAATATTTACTAATGATGGCCAATAATTTATTTAAATTATCGCTGCCAAGTCTCGCATTTATCGGAATATGCCTATCAGACTCAACTTTTAAAATCCTAGCGATCTTCTCAACCCTACGAGTAACACAATGTCGTTCTCGAGTTCATATATATGTGACGTGTGTTAAGTACGTCGGTCCCTACTATGATCAGGGCTCTCATATACTTTGCCTCAATCACAAAACAAATCAACTTCAAACGTGATATCGTCAAACTCTATTGGCAAGATCACATAATGTGTAGACTCTACCTCCTGACTTCCAATACCCTTCAAGATGCGAAACGCCGGTTTCCGGGGGCAATAGAAATGTTTCACTAAAGAAGACAAAACAAGAGTTATGGTCGACCCGCTATCAATCAATACGTCTACCGGTATACCCTGTATGACAGCAACTACGATATCGGTTTCACGAATACTTTTCTTTTCACAGCAGAAATTAACGTTATTTTTGTTTCGAGATTCGGATTTTATTTCAGCAAAACAGGTTTCTATCTTATGACCAGGTTTCTTACAAAAGGAACACGTTTCCGCTTTAACTTGATCAATTGTAATACGAGTATCAGATTTCCGTGTAAAAAAAATGAAAAGGATTTATTTTATGTCTTCTATGGCAATTAGCAAGTACGTGTCCTGAGAGTCCATACGAAAAACATTTGTTACCATCAAAGCGCCGTTTCCTACCAAAATCGGTACGTTTCACTTTCGAAATGTCACATCGTATACGAGACACAACTTTGCGTTAGTTACAGTTGCTCGGATTTGTGAATCGGTAATTCCCCGAATAACTATTGCGGAAATTAATTCGTCACTCAAATGTTCGAGCATCACCCTTCAAACAATTACCATAAACCGCATAAACACTAACCGAACCCGGCGCATGTAATGTAAACATGCAGCGCGGTGCCTCACCCACTTCAAATTTCAACCACCGCGAACGAATAACTGTAAAACTACAGCGCAATGCACTGATTCACATTTATGTATTTCAATCACGTATTTTAGAACTTTCACACAAATCACAATAAAAACTTATACGAAATAAATATTAACGAACTAAATTAAAATCCTTAAAGCTTTTAAAACTCAAAATCTAATACCAAATTAAAAAAAAAACGTATAAAATTAAATGATTAAAACATTTCAAATTGAAAATAAAATTTCATATAACTCTAAACGTAATCAGGCCGTGAACTTTCGCGTCCTATCCCACTTCTGATGTAAGAATTGAAAATCGGAAATTTGAAAAGAATTAAAAGAGTGATTTAATACATAATACGCCTATATTTAATTACTTTTACAGAGTACACGAGTATGTAAGTAAGTAAGTAAGATACGTCCAGTCCTAACCGAGTCCTTTCCCGAAGTGAAACGCGTCGCAATCCCCCGCTTTACGCCGCTCGCCATCGCTCGCATTGAAGTTGGCTTCGGGAGAAGCGAGGACCGCAGCACTTTTCTTAGCTCAACTCCAACAATATATATATATATATATATATATATATATATATATATATATATATACATATATATATATATATATATATACATATATATATGTGTGTATATATATATATATATATATATATATATATATATATGTATATATATATATATATATAATCTTTTGCAAAAAAAGGAATAAACCATATCACATCACAAACGAATGTTTTCATATTGGTACATTAAAAATGGCTAAAGTTTATTTTTGAATATTTTTTTATTAATTTAACATAAAATTTGAAAATGTAGTAACGAGTATGGCCTCCTCTGGCTAAAATTTCTAGACATGCTTTCAATGTCAGTTTTTATCATTTGAGGAATACGTTCCCATTCAGCGACGATCACATTTTTAAGGGCCTGAATGTTTTCTGGAACTGGATATGTGTTCTATCGGATTAAGGTTGAGGCTTCTAGCTGACCAGTCTAAGAGACGAATTACAGCCTCCTGCATATACGCATCAACGTCTCTAGAGCGGTGGGCGCGAGGGTTGTCGTCCATAAAACTCGCCTCCAACTGCTGTTAATGCGGATTGGGCATGAGGAATAAGAACATCTGTTATGTACCTTTGCGTATTAAGTGTGCCATTTTCAATAAAAACTAACTCGGTACGGTCATCTGAGTTAATACCAGCCCAAAACATTACGCAGCCTCCACAGTAAGGGGTGATTTCCTCAAAGCACACTCTGCGAAGCGTTCTCCAGATCTTCGTAAGACTTGCCGACGTCGATCCTCACCACTAATCGATATGCGAGTTTCATCGGAGAATAAAACAATATTCCAGTCTAGTTGAGTCCATGACGAACAATTTTGACCGAATCTCAATCTGACAACTCGATGCTCACGGAGCAATGTAAGGCCCCGAGCTGGGCAATAGCTAAGTATCTTGACGATCTGAAGTCTCCTTCTGACTGTCCATAGGCTTACTCGTGTACCTCTGACATCCTCGAGGTTCTGTTTGAGATCCACGTACGTAATTTGACGATTTCGTTGCGCTTGATTGACTATGAAGCGGTCGCCCCGTGGCTCAGTGCACCGTTTTCTTCCAGAACCGGGCCTTATACTGACGGAGCCCGTTTCTTGGTATCGTTTCCAGGTTCTTTGGATGGTGGAGACACATAAAGTTGGCTGCAGCCTTCTTCAAGCAGCACAATAATTTTACTAGCTCTTATCGTTTTTTCAACCATGCTGAGAACAGCAAACAGAAGTGAACTAATGCAGCAAATAGCAGAAGTTTAATTAAAATTTATTCGTTAAAATAAAAAAGGTAACAAATGAAAAAGAACTTAAGAGTTGGATTTCATTTACCGCCAAAAAATATGTTTTTGTCAGTGAAAGAGAATTTTCATTCAAAAATAAATTTCAAATTTTGAACATTCGTTTTTATGAGCCATAATACACTATGCCTGCCAGTAACAATTACAATTAATACATCTAAATAAATAATATTTTGTAAATAATATGACAAAATCAAACCCGCCCGCTTTTTATGCAAAAAGTATATATACATATATATATATATATATATATATAAATATATATATATATATATATATATATATATACATATATATGTGTGTATATATATATATATATATATATAAATATATATATATATATATATTTATATATATTAACTTTAACCCGCAACGTCGCTTCCGTGAAAACGGGAAAAATTATATCCTAATATTTCATTTACAATATTTTCGCAATGTTCTTGCGAAAATATTGGATGTTGTAATTGAAAATGTCAAAATATCAATGGTTTAAGGTGCAGAAGTTTACTTTCATATTTATGTTAGATACTCCGTCGTAAATTTATTTTCACGTTTATATTTTCTCAATTACTATCCTTTGCCTTTTGTTAGTTAACCCCCTGTATCATTACCGAAACTATTTTCAAATTCAAAATGATTCCTTGAAAAATTATAATGATATTACTATATATACACTTACTATGTAGATGTACTTATATCCATGATCTTATCCATAACAACGTAATTTTTCCATTACCGAAAAAATAACGTTTCAGGATAAAACCTTCTCCACCCAATTTTATAATAATGGCTATGTGTATGTAATTTACGGAATACAAACTAATACAGATGAAATATGAAAAAAACTGTATGACTTCATTTCAAATGGAATTGGACTAGACGCAGTACATCGGATTTTGTTATGATTGTACTGAATTATGACCAAAAAATATGGAATTGCTGCCACCAAAATAGAACCAATATAGAGCCAAAATAGAACCATTTAGAAAATTTTATTCGCAGTTATTTCAGTGTTCATACAGAAGCTTTCATGGGAAAATAAATGCCGCTTCTTAATAATTTAAAAGTGCTCTCCAGGAAATCTTAAAAGTAGACAATTGTCCACAATTAAATGAAACTACGTGATGTAGTATTATTTCTACTATCTTTAATTTCTTTACCACGACCTAGGTTTCGTTGTATTACAACATCTTCAGGTGGGATATTAGCAAAGATTGCTGATCTTTGCTAATATCCCACCTGAAGATGTTGTAATACAACGAAACCTAGGTCGTGGTAAAGAAATTAAAGATAGTAGAAATAATACTACATCACGTAGTTTCATTTAATTGTGAATAATGAATTTCTACAAAATTAACGCCAAATATATTCAATAGTAGACAATTGTGTTAAATTGTGGGCTAAAATCATAGGCAATGACAAGATAAACGCTCGATTATTTTTGAAAGTATTTTCTAAAATATGAGTAGGCATTGACTACATTCAGTTGCTACTACATAAAGAGGTGCGATGCCTTTTTAAATAAAATTACTAAGCGACTTATTTAAGCTCCACGTGAAGGTGCTTCTAATGGCTAATAATTTTAAAACGCACGATCGAATGGTAAACGTGCTGTGGATCAAAATGCTGCAAAACTTTCACTCTCTACAATTATCTACGTTTAAATTTACAAAGTAATAGAGTAAATCAGTTTTATGTAGTTTATTTTGTAATAAAGGCATTTGTAAGAAATACCAAATGATGTATAATGACGTTTCCAATTAAAATATGCACTCTTTTCCTAATTTGGAAAACGTTGTAAATACAGAAAATTAATGTATGGATAAGAAACTGTTTTTTTTGAAATGAAATTCACTAAATTTTGGTTTAAAATTGCAAGTCAATATCTCTATCTAGAGAAGTATTTTTTTCATTCCACTCCCCAATGGATATTTTCGCGAAACTAGATTTTATACTGAATGACACCAAAAATATATATTTCATTATTTACTTAACCTTATATCAAATTTGGGTATAAAATTAAATACATGTGCACCGAGCATTTCTTTCACACACGTAATGTCGTTTTCCTTACTGAATTTTGAACTTAGAATGTTGTAAGCTTAAATATAAAATTGGTATTTTTATTGTTTTCCAATTCTAAAAGTAACTAAATAGTTCAGTGGTAAGCGACTGATCTGTATGTCATATAAATGGACGTGAAAAAAAATATTGGTGACCACTGGTTTCAATTGTATAACTTTTATAAATAAACAATCGATGTTCCTGAAACGCGTAGTTATTTTTTAACTGTACCTTTTCTTAAATCTTTCCAATCGCATCCTATTTTTTGTTGAAGTTATTAAATTCAATTCCGATTAATTCATTATTCACACTTTTACTTGTTTGTATTTTTTTAATTTTTTTACATATTCGTCTTGTATTATAAATAAGTTATAATCTAATTTAGCACTATCATTCTACCTTATGGTTTATTTCTAAGAAATAAGTATATGTAAGAACGACTTAGTAATGTTTGTCATCATGACCCCTATCTTGGAAATATGAAATAATATTTATTGTAAAACCCGAAATTAGTACAAGTAGTAACACAACAAAAAACGTAGCTAATATCTATGACTCGTCTCACGAGCCAAAGAACTGAGGAACTGGAGTATCGATCACTCTCTTTTTTACTGAATTAGCCATAACATATCTTGAGTTGTGCAAAACCATTTTTGTCGATTCGTCTGCAAGTCGATAATTTGATTTAATCGTTCGAAATATTGTTTTGGTTTAATTATTTTGAAGTCTTCGTATGAAGAATAATTTACGCGATTCTATGTTGATAGATTGCACTCACAGAACGGATTGTACTTTGTTTATTACTGGGAAAATGTGTTGTGTTAAATTGTTGACGTAAAATAAGTTATGACAATTTCAATGGTTTCTAACTTAGGAGAGAAAATATCATAATAAGTATAATCATTTTTATAAAACCCAAAATAAAGTGTAGAAAAAATTCTGCTTTTAGTATGCAAAATGCTTTTTATTCTGCAGCATATTACATGGGTTATTTACAAACTCATTAAAAATAATGAAATCAGAGTCAAAACTAATTGGCTGCGGTATACTTTAATTGCCAAGAAAAAAAATGAAAAAAACCGGAATATATGAACGAAAATCTGGATGGTTTCCACCAAATTTTCGTTAACACATGATTTTATTAACAACTTTTACGAGGACAAAACAAATTTTTCGTAAGTAGAAAAAACTGCTGACAGACTTGCAAAAAAAATGGTTTTGCTTGGGTTATACGCACGTTGAATAAACTACATAATGTAGATAGCATAATATGTGGTTTAAGTGGCAAAAATGTCAAACTAAACGTAAAGTTTTAATAAAAAGACCATATATAACTTTTGACGAAGGATTTTAAATAACGCCAATTTCGTCTTCCAAGTTAGATCAACTTCAGGTAATTACCACGGTCAAATGTATAGTTCGAATTTTGTTCGTTAGATAAAAAGAAACTTATGTCCAATTTTCCAAAAGAAAGTATAATTATAGTGTTCAATATATCATACCTTTTTATACAAATTTACAGATGATCCGCCATGATTAATGAGGAATAGTGTACCCATTCAATGAAAATATGAGAAAAGTTGAATTATTGCCTTGGGAGAAAAATTTAAACTGGAATACAAAAAAACTAAATTGATGAATTAGTTTCACGTTATTACTGTCGTTGCACACATTACCACTTTTTATGTGTGAATTGAATTCAATAGAACTTGTTCGGGTAAAGTGAAAACATACTAATCTTTTCACTACGCGCAAGAAACATAATAGTGATTTATTACTACAAAATTTGTGTGGTATCGTAGAAAATTCCATTAGTAAAGTCACGTCTATAGACAGAACCGTTAGCGTCATTATGTTGAAAAGTTAGGAGAACAGTATTCGGAGATATATATATATATATATATATATTGAAAATTGTTAAGATATATCATAGGATTACATGAAGATAATGACGACAATTTAAGTGAAAATCATTCATCTACAAATCAGTTCAGACGATGATTAAGACCATGTCTATAAACTTTTATAAATACACACACACCCTTATATATAAATATATATATATATATATATATATATATATATATATATATGTATATATATATATATATATATATATATATATTATAAGAAATCAACTCGTATAATAATAAAATTAAAGTCATAATAAAACGAAATTGGGGGAACAATAATCAGTCAATCGGTCAGCAAATCAGCCATAGTTTGCTTGCCCTCTTGACAGAGGCCCAAAGTTTGCACATCATACTAAACAGGTAATATTCTTTTGTGATAGAGGCCCAAAGTTCGCATGTCAAACGGTATCCTGTTCAACAGGGTAAAGACTCACAGTTCACTTACCCTCGTGACAGAGGTTCAAAGTTTGCATGTCACATTGTCCACAGTTAACATACTCTCATGGCAGAGACCCAAATTTCGCATGTCAGTATGTTTGCATCTAAACTAACTAATACTAACTTTCATAAAAATGCAACGCAGGTGTTAGGAGTCCACTCACCTCGCCATGGAATCACAGTTCTGTAATTATCTACTCCGAAGTACCAAATAAAGAAAAAATGTCAGTGAAAGCACGCTTCACTTCATCTGCGTATACAATGCTTGTAATAAACAGTATTTAGAAAATGGATCGCAGTCTCAGTATCTCTCTTATTCGACTCAAGGAGTTGCCCTAACATATCAAGTGGATTACAGAGAAATGTATATCTGGCATAGTCTAGGATTCTGTTGGTTGTTGCGGTGCCTTCGGAATCTTTTAAACGAGACACATACTAAACAATGGGCTGTATACTTTTTTACAAATTTATGTAGGCTTGGAAACCAAAAATGGTGTAATATCAAATTTACAATTTTTTTTTCAATACCGTTTTGCCCATGCTCATCTTGAAAAAATGCGTAATAAGCTCAATCGATGTTCTTTTGATATAAAAAAGAGTAATCTCGTTGCCTCACCATTAGAGTTATATGTAAACAACATGTCATTTTTTATTATATACCGGATGACGTCCTTTTTACGGGCAGTCATTTTAAGTGCGTTGCAATCTGTTACGATTTTGAATGCCACTCCTAATAGACAGTGCCTAAAATGTTGTGGCGCTTTGACTATTGCCAAAGCTTCGATTTCGTGAGAGAAGTGATAGCGATATTCTGCTCCCTGAGTAGTTTTGCTAAAGTAGGCCACCACTCTCTTGCATTTATTTGCATATTCCTGCATAGGGACAGTGCCGTAACCTCGCCGCAGCCGACATCAGTTGGAAGTTTTTGATCTATTATTATATATTTGCATACTAGTTAAGTATTTAATGAGGTGTTTTCGAGGATTTTCTTGCTCAAGACTTTATACAAAGGACACATTCCGTATCAGTCGTGGAATGGAGGTTGTTTTAGTTGCAGAACTAAAAATGTATTGGCTGAAGAAGTCTGTTAAGTCAAAAAATTGATGCACTTTTACATTGAATGGTATAGGCGACTTAAACAACGTCTGCCTTGACATGATCCTGACTAATAGTTTGTTCCAGGTACAGTTGTAGGTTTCTTCGGTTGTCAAAAATGTGCACTTAAACAAATTTATTCAAAAATCAGAATTTGTGTCTGTAAAATTTGACATTATTGCCCCATACCCTCTGACATAGTCTTCGATCGTATTAAAACATCATCGATATAAACCAGTACGGTCTCTTCTTTGATAAATTTATTCCGGGTGTACTTACAATCCGTTGATAAACTACACGGGCATTAGCAAGACCGTAAGGCATTTTTAAATACTCATAGTGATCTTGGGGTGTTACAAAAGCCGTCAGATGAGTAGAATCGCTTTCCATCGAAATTTGTTGAAAGTGAATCGCCATATCATGGATTGAGAAGTACTTAATTTAACCTAAATGATCTATATGATCCTCAATTAATGGCAATGGATAACGATCCTTCACAGTAACCGCATTGGCTGATCTATAATCGATGTACATTTTATCCGTACCGTCCTTCTTTTTTACTAGGCGTATCGGGCGTAATAAAAAAGTTCGAAAACTCATTTACAATCGAGGCCAGTTCGGTTCAGTCACTGCCTATTAGTGGAGTTTATTAAGTCACTACAAACTGTGTTGTGTATATCCCACGTTGTTTACAGTACTGGTCAAATGTTATTAATTTTTTGTACGCATGTACGTGACACCACCACGGTTCAAAACGTATGTACCAATTATCACGGGATTGTTTATACAACTAGGCGGCACGATGAATAAATCAAATTCTAACGATAGTTCTCGGAACTCAATGACAATAGTGTTACAAAATACATTGATTCAATTTCCTGACTGCCGATCTCTTTTAGTAAGCGATACGAGGGTAAGATTGCAAATAATATACTGGCGTAAGTCGGATGAAATAAGAGATGTAGAAGATCCGCTATAAATCTAAACATCAACAGGAAAATCTTGTATGACCACTGGAATTACATTAATTGTTTTATTAGTACTTTCACGATAGAAATTAACCTCTCATTTCTTTTGTAATTCGGAACGTTGCTTGATAAAACATCGATTATTACTGTACCCTATTTGTTACATATAGTACAGTAAAATAATTTCATTCGCGTAATTTCTGGAATTAATGTCAATGTTTTTAATTTTTTTATAAAAAATATTTGTTTATGGCCCTCCTCACCACACGTAGCATTTTACAGAATTTTCAACAGGCGCTCATTTACGGGACGTATTCACATTATTCGTTTGTCTACTTCTGTTATTTAGAGACGAAGGCACAGGATCCAGATATGGCTAATTATAACTACCGGATTTTGATTTAACGTAAATAGACAAATAATCTGCAAGCTCTTTCGGCTTCAATTTTGCATTAGTGGCAAATGCGCGAATTTGGGGGTCGATAATACCTCGTATAACTGTGGCCGAAGTTAATACCTCATCGAGTCCCTTTACTACATTAAATTTTAACAATGAGCGCCTAGCATATTCAGCATATGTGGCAAAGTTAGTAAATTTTTTGCTCATGACATCAATTAATATATTAGCGACATCGGTTTTTCGTGGGCAGAGAGATTTAAATTCTCGTTTAAAATTTGGCCAAGTGTGGTAGCCCGTAACCCACTGTCCTGACAACCAGAAACAAAAAGCATCGAAGACCAATCCCACTTCTGATATAAGAAGTCAAATAACGCGAATAGTAATCAAATTAAAGTTATAATGAAATTAAATTACGGAAACAATCGTCAGTCAAATATAAGACGACCGAACGCTTCCGGAGTAACCCAATTGTGAATGAAACGGCTGTAGCCACCCACCCGCTGCAAGGTAGTGGTAGTGGTTTCAGGTGTTGGTCCTATCTAACAATATATATATATATATATATATATATATATATATATATGTACACACACACATGTATATATATATATATATATATATATATATATATATATATATATATATATATATATATAAGCACCATGTAGCATAATTTAATAGTCTTACAAGAAAACTGCAATTTTTTTATCACTTGTTCAAATTCCATTTAAAATTGAATATAGTTCGCTTATTTAAACGTGAAGAGAATTAAACTTTTTGAAGTAAAACTTCTTTACGCACGCCTGACTTGAGCAGTAAGCTGGTGAATGCGTGACGGGAGCGTTACGAAAAGTGTGATCGGGCGAGGCGAACGGAAGTTGAGAGAGAGATATGTCATGAAGTCACAAAGTGTCAGGAAGTGTCACGAAATATCACGAAGTCACGAAGTGTCACGAAGTGCAACGAAGTCATGAAGTGTCACGAAGTCACGAAGTGTTACGAAGTCAGGAAGTCACGAAGTGTCACATGTCACAACATGTCACAATCTGTCACAACCTGTCACAAGATGTCACAACATGTCACAACCTGTCACAAAATGTCACAACCTGTCACAACATGTCACGAAAACCAAAATATTAAAATGATGTACCAATTTTCTTTTAAATTTTTCAGTTCACGTCCTCTTATTTCTTATAAAATGAGAAGGTGTAAATGGATGAATCCAAAATGTATGTATTTAAAATATGAAATAACAAAATATGTGACATATGTCAAAAACTTTCTTCAAAAAATTATAAAACGGAGTTAGTATCTCATACATGATATTATAAAGCAATACAAGAATAAAAATTGGAAAGATGTATGATATTATTTATTTGGAAAATCATGGGTAACATTAATCATACGAGTTCAATTAACCATTTATCAATTTTTCATCTATTCGTTCTTATAAACAATAAACAATACTTTTACTACAAAATTTTGTTGATATTTCAAGAAAGTTAATATATTTCGTGTTTATGGATATGTTTAATGATATATCTACAAATGTTTGACATATACATGACATACTATATTATACATGTACAAGACATTTCCACTACAAGTAGAGCTAATCATTTCAATCTAGGATAAACTGTATTTCATAATGAAATATTGTATTTAGTAAAAGTCTCATCATTTTTGAATTATTTTATATATATAATAGCTTTAAATGACGAAATTTTCTCTGTTTATTTTTTCATGTTTCTAATTTCTTGTTTCATTAAATTTGTGTGTAACACGAGAGTAATATTTTACTCAGGTGCAGTTGACCAGTAATGTTTTACTCAGATGTAGTTCCTTAAATTACTTATGGTATAATATACCAATTACAATAATTACGAAAGAAGGATGTAAGATCGAATAATTATATTTATTTTAAATGAATCTAAATAGATCCTTCCTCACTGCAAATAAACAATATTTTTTAGTTAAGTAGATACAGATGTGAGAAAATAGGCTGTCAGCTAAAGTACGATGACACTATATTAATCGTTTAGATTTTGGTTCATTAGTTACCATTGGTATCTTGGTTGTTATTTTTTCTAGCATTATATAAACAATGTTTATAGACTGCTAGAAAAAATAACTTCCAGAAAAATAAAGGCTTTAAATGTTATTATAATAACACTTTGTATTTGACAACTTTAATGAAAATATTTCGAAAGATTAAGTGGGTAGGTGGAAATTACTTTCGTTTTCAGCCATGCCTATAATTTAAAATTATTTAAACCCCGGTATTGTAATTTTTATAACTTCATGTATAACTCAATCTGGTTTAAATTTTTAAAAAATCATATATAAATTACGAAGATTGCTGAATAATATAACCAAGAAATGCCATAGTTTTTTTTACTTTTGTCCGAAAAAAATTTAATGAATTTTCTCTGCGTTAATTCACCGAAGGGTCATCTTCTTTTCTTGATATTTGTAATTTTTTAAGTCATTGATATAAGTGTTAATATAATTACCTAATAATTAGGTATTAACTTAACATTTCAATGTCATAAATATATAATTTCACTCATTATTTATTAATATATACATTAAAATATATGTATAATTTGTCAACGCGTTAAATGTAATTCCACTTACAGTTGGTAGTATATACTATCACATAATATCACACAAAGTTTAAATGTGTATATATTAATTCGCTCTCACTTTCGTGAGACAAATTGTAATGTTGGCTCGCTAGGAGCTCTCAGGGAGTCCTATGGGTCACATTTAAGCTATATCAATTTCATTTGACCTTGAAGTTTCCATTTGGAACAACCCTGTCATAAATTCTGCAGTTGATGGTTTACTTCAAATTTAATATCATTTGTTGGAAAAATTAAATAGAAAAGTATCTAACACCTTTGAAAGCATTAAGTATAATTTCTATAAATTTATATAAAATTGGGACAGATTGAATTCTGTACATAGAAAATATTTTCAAAGGGTGATAGATTTAGTTTAAAGAATGATAATAGAAAGCAGAAAAACTGTTTTTAGAATTTTTTCTGTCTTTCTGTCTGTATGTTAATTTGTTCGCTGCATGTTAATATGATCACGCGAAACCTACTAGGGGTATTGATGAAATTTGGTATGGTAATATTTTATACCCTAGAGCAATATATGATAGAAGACAAAATTCTGATAACTTTTGTTATTCCGAATTTCGTGTGAACAAAGTCGTAGACACGGCAAGTTTAATTTTTTTTAGAACTTTTCTCGAAATGACAAAAGAAATGTTAGTAAAACTATTACACAACAAATTATAAATATAATATTAATAAGCACAGATAAAGATATATAGTCTTCATACAATTTTAGTTAAACATGACTGACTTATACTTCGTGATTTTGTTAGTAACCCTTTCCATCATTTAACTGATTAGAAATGTGCATATGAGTGATGTTTAATTTATACGAATTGCATAAATTTCTAAATCAGTTAGTTAAATAAAAAATCTAGTAATTTCCAAAATAAAATATGTAGAATAAATAATCATTCCAGCGCCATGAAACATCCGCCCTCCATCGATCTCTCCGCACGAATTCACGTAATATGCTTTGATTTTGCGTAAGAGAAATTCTAATGAAATGTTTGCTGATATAATGAATTATGCTGTTTTATAAATATTAACAATATGCCTGCCTAATAAATTCAATAACTTAGGCGCTAGACCATGAGACTGTCATGCAAAAACACATGTGCGTACATGCACTTGCGTCAGCATGCATGTACGCACGCATGCACGCATGTACGAACTTATGCACACAAGTATGTACGCACGCACATACACGAACACACATACTTTTTAATTCCAAATTCTTATGAATTGTTAGTATTTTAGAATTTTTCAAATCAAAACTTTAATTCTGATATGTTTAGGCGAATACAATAGGTTTATTCTTTTCTTACGTCGCTCAAAAATAAAATTCCATTTTTGGAACAGAATATTTTCGTATCTTTAACCTAATACTAAACTACTTAACTTAACCATAATTATTGAGAAAGAGATTTTAAAAGTATAATTTGTTTGAGTAAAGTCGAAATATAAATAAATTATAAAATGTAATAATTTTAGACACTAGGGATAGTTTTTTTCCTAAGAAGTGAAAGCATTTGCTTTAATATTTATTTTTAAATCCTTGTTTTTCGATTTGACATAGAACGTTAATTTATGTTTAGCTCAGAATATGCTGTCGCTACATAACTTTAAAAGTTGTGCAGTACTATAAATTATACCGTAATTACTTAATTAATCGTAATTAACTAGAATAAATTGCTCTGACAGTAATTTTATAGTATATTCATGAAAATACTTATCAATAAATAATGATGCAGAGGTTTTGGTTAGATTGCGTAGATATATGTTACGTTGTTAGAAGCTCTTCAGACATATTTGTGCTCCTTATCTATTTTAGTTGAGGCAATCCGTTCAAACTACAACCGAACCCAATAAATTTGAAACTACACGTTGAAAAATAGACCTAGAAACAATTCATGTGAGATTTACGTGTTTTCCATAGATTCATCTAACTGATCTTTATTTATATCTCTCCTTGTTTCTGACTTATTTTCTGTTCGTCACACTCGATCTGACTAATATCTATTTTATAAGTTTTGCTGCAATATAGTTTATATTAAGTAAATTGAAAATCCGTCCTATTAATAAACACGAAAGTTACATACATCTATCCTACCTAACATTTAGTTATTAAAATTTCACGTTGTACTAATTTCTTTTTGTTGTATAAATATTCCATTTTTTAACCTCAAATTTTATTTTCCTCACCAAAATTAGGCACACCAGAATGTAAAATACAAAAAAAATTCGATAATGTTAAACTATTCTCAGTTTAAATAAATTTAAAGTAAATTTCAAAATCGTGCTCAATTTTTGACACAAATTTTGTCGTTTTGTCTATTAAATATTGGTTTCATTCTTTATCTATTTTTAATAAAAAGTATATTGATGTTCATAATTTCAGTATTTACATCCAGAATTTTGTCTTATTATAGTACATAGATCAATGAAAACATATTTGATAATCAAAGTGTTCGTGAGTTCCTACCATATAAATTTTTATAAACTGGAGTTAAATTATTTTTGTTCAGAATTTAATTAAACCACAGATTCATATAAACACTTATCTCTAAACAGAAGTTTAACGGAAGTTTAATGGTTTTAAGTCCTTGTTTAACCTGACTATTTATATACGGAAATGTTTGTTTAATTATAAATTTAAATACGGATAGTTTTTTAGAGAAAGGATGTGCTAAAATTCAATTACGGCAAATTATAGTATATATATTTTAGCTAGATATATTTTTAAATTTTCTGTGTATATAACTTTAGGTCATCAAAAGCCACATATTACTTTTATTTTAATAAATTTCAATATTTTTGCGGTGGCCGAAAAATCCCTATAATCGTAGGTACCTAAATAGTCGTAGATATAAAAAAAAATTAACAATTGTAAGAATCAGATACATAAGAAACTAGGGATGAACTCTCCATTTTGTCTCAGCTCGATTGACGCTAAAAAGCTACTATATGTGGAGTGCGTTTGCTTACAAAAATTATAATTTATATTAAATTTTAAATTAAATTTAAATTTTCTACATGAAAAATATGAACGTATTCCTACTCCATAGATTGTTACCTCCATGAAAAACTACATTTTATATATTTGGGTTAATATCTAATGATATTCATTACAGCTCCTTTTAAAACCTAGAAGCTATTTTTAATAACGTCGTCGGCTCTTTAGTAATAATATCGTCGTGATATTGAGAAATATTACCTGTATTTAAGATTAAAACAATGAAGATGCCCACACATCATTTCAAACTTCAGTGTAACCGAGCTGGAATGATTATAATCTGCCTACTTTTGTAAGGAAATATAGTTTTCTTCCCTTTGAACAAATACACAAAAACATCCGTTTTCATCCCTTTGAACAAATACATGTAACAAATACACAAAAAACATTTCGTCTCTCACTCATGCATGAGTAATCTAGACTTTTGTGAGAAACAGCGGCAAGTTTCACTATACGTAGATATAATTCAGTTATCGCGTGAAATTTTACGGCAGATGCTATATTAATTTCATTCGGTTATTCATGAAACTTTTTTACGACCACCAAGGACGGTTACTCGTTAAAACGACCATATCTACTCACAACTCGTTTATCTTTTAATAAATTTTAATCATTTGTCCAATAGTATTTTTAATTATGAATAATCAATTTCCCATTTTTTTAAATATGATTTTTTTATAATTGTTAAATTATTATTTTGGTCACTGCGATTATTGTGATTAAGTGAGATTTTTGGACACAAAAAAAATATTGTAATTACTTTAAATAACAAATGCGTTACTTTCGATTATTCTTTTTTAACTTTCTTTTCCATTAAATAGACATTGGTTTTAAATATTTATTACACAGGTAATATCATATACACGATTTGTTTTAAATCCAAATGAAGTAACAAAAACATTATATTTGAAATTATGCGGCTCCACAAAATTCTGAAACTAATGTGCGGAAATTGGCCCCTAACATCACTAGATTTCAAAGAGAAAAGAGAATAGAGAAAAGTATATATTTTAAAAAAAACCTAAAAAAGTGTGGAGTGAATTTATGGAAACTAATATCAAGCACACCATGCTTTTTATAAATTAAATATAACTTTGTTTTCAGTCACTTTATTCTTACTTTAAGCTTATTCAAAAATTAAGTGAGTTGAAGATAGATATTCTTTCGCTCTTGATCAAAATCCTTATATTTTAAGATAATTTATTTATTTTTTAATTCATATTGCTAAGTCAATATGTTTTTTTAATTTTTTTAAAGTGTATTTTAACTTTTGTTATTATTCAAATAATAGTTTTAGATATTCTTTCGCTCTTGATCAAAATCCTTATATTTTATGATTATTTTATTTATTTTTTAATTCATATTGCTAAGTCAATATGTTTTTTTAAGTTTTTTAAAGTGTATTTTAACTTTTGTTATTATTCAAACAATAGTTTTAGATATTCTTTCGCTCTTGATCAAAATCCTTATATTTTAAGATTATTTTATTTATTTTTTAATTCATATTGCTAAGTCAATATGTTTTTTTAATTTTTTTAAAGTGTATTTTAACTTTTGTTATTATTCAAATAATAGTTTTAGATATTCTTTCGCTCTTCATCAAAATCCTTATATTTTAAGATTATTTTATTTATTTTTTAATTCATATTGCTAAGTGAATGTTTATTTAATTTTTTTAAAGTGTATTTTAACTTTTGTTATTATTCAAATAATAGTTTTACATGTATAATTTTTGTTTTAAGACAAAAAGTGGGTTATTTTAGGCATTCTTTTTAGATAATTTCATTTCTTTAAATTATTATATTGACATCGCTTCTTGTCTCGTGCGCAAAATTTTAAATAATCCTGACCTATAGAAATGAATGAGAATTTAATTGGAAAATTCCGTTACATTCATGCAATAAATATCTGCCGCAGTGTCCTATTTACTTTTACGTTGTCGGCAATTTTAATTTAAACTATAAATTTAATTTCCAGATATCAGTCAAAAAACACATATTATACAAGATCTTTTAAAAACCATTTATCATCCTTCTTGTGCATAGCTTTTCTTTTCGTTCCTAAGCTTCTCCGTATTTATTTGTTTTCTACATTTAGTCTTTGAGTCTTTTTATTAAATGAAATCCTGAATAAAACCGTATTCCGTTTACTATGCGAATGAAACCGCAACACAAAATTAATTAGTTAATATTTATGTCATATACAAAACCGTAGGATTTTAGTGACTAATGCAATATTTTGAAATTAAAGCAAAGGATATCCTAAAATTAAAGCAAAGGATATTCTAAAACCTACTTATAATTGATTATTATTAAATTGTCGAAAGAAGCTAATTAACGATAATCTGGATACTAAAATAAATTCTTACATCGGCATAATACCTCATTTTTACGTATTTAATATCACAAATATTCCATTCAGATAAAATACATATACTTATAATGGTTACTGAAATTGATAGTTTTGAGTATCGTAGTTTGAGTAAGGGTAACGTGCAACGGAAACCATCAAGAATAATGAATCCGATAATAATGGGAAAAATTAAAACAAAAGATAATTAACACTTTAACGCATACCTCCTGCAAAAGTCGGTTATGCAAAAAAAGCTAAAATCGGTTCTATATAATAATCGGCGGCAACGCATTTAGATGATAGAAATATAAATTCCTGAGTTGGGTCTAACCTTTTAATTGGTAATTTGGTTACACTTATTCTGATATATTTAATTATTCCTAGTTCAAACGTAGTGTAAATTTATAAAAATTTCTAGAGTAGATTTATAAAATGCAATTTGTTTAATTATATAATTTAATTGTATAATAAACAAATCGAAATGTTATTTTGTTCATGATGATATCCTTTTATGCTTATAGTGAAAATTATGAATGGTAGATGTGAAAACGGAGGCTATGTTAATCTTATTCATATATTTGTTTTCAGTTTTACAGATTAGTTGGAATTTTAACGTTAACTTTTTATATTTAGATAAAATTCGCAAAATTGTTCCACCAAAAAGAATCGATTTTAGCATTTCAACTTTTTAAATTTGGATATCACTTCCAATTGGAAGAATAAAATGATAAATTTGAGGGTATATGCTAGTTTCGTATTTTTAAATAGTCTAGTTTAATTTTGCAGTATGCTATTTAAAAAAAAAAAAACTACACTCAGAATGACGACAGGAATAACCCGCCTGAAAATAGATTATATATATATATATATATATATATATACATATATATATATATATGTATGTATATATATATATATATATATATATATATATATATATATATATACAAGTCACGTTGGATATTTAATTTTCTTAAAAAACCTTATGTGGTATGCCACATAAGGCACTGAATATTTGTAAACAAAAAAATGCTTTACCTAATAGAATGATACGTTAAATAATGTGACGAAGAAGAGATATACTTCTGAATATCGAAGAAAATTAAAATGAAATGGATATTTTATTAAGTTACGATAGTCCAGTAACTATATTTCTATCCAATTAGTACGTAGACAAATAAAGTAATTTTTTCTTAAGTTTCATAAACTACGTGGTGTAATAATTGGAAGCGCAATTTTATTTCCGATTTAACAATTGAAAGTGCAATTTGAAAGTGAAATTTTATGAGAAGTAATCCAAGAGATATTTTCGAATACGAATACAAAAAATATTCATTTAATCTCCTCTGCCTCACCTCCAAAACGGCTAAAGACAAAATTATGAAAAAAAGAGAATTACCGGTAGTTTACCTAAAATTTACTGGGATTTATGGCAATTATCATAAGTCTTATTGTTTTTGAAAAATTCCTTATGATGTTAAATGTATGCTTGGAAATATGTCAAAGATTTGTATGGCATTCTCATGGCGAAAATTAATATCAATATTTTTAAAGATCTTAGTAATAATATTACGTTCTGTTAAATGTTTTATGTGCCTAAGGGCGTACGGAACCCTAAATGTCCGAGTTCTGCTCGGAGTATTTGACAAACTTATTTATAACGAGCTTTGCTCGTGACTTCGTTCGCACGGGGACTTTTAGAAATTTAACTTTAAGATTAATGCACTAGTTAATGCATAGAATTAATTTAATATTAATGCATAGAATACTATCGAATAATTATAAAAGTAAACTTTTTTTTAATAAGTACATTTTACATTGAAACATCCGACTGTGTAATTACTATGCGTAATGCAATGAATTTTTTAAAATTTTAATTCGCATATATTCTGATTGGCTGAACCTTTCCCGATGAAATAACTTTTTCTCGATATTTTCCTACGAAATATATTCGTAACCTAGAAAGAGACAAACAAACAAACCAAATGCGAATATTTATGTTTTCTGTTACTTTTATTGCGTGACTCAAAATTATTCGTTCGTAAATATCTTCAATGTACAAACATACAGGTCAATACAGCAGTTTTATTATATGTGTTGATTAAGTATGTCTCATGGATATTTAAATATTCAAATACATATATATTGCTAAACACCAAAAGACCAACGTTATCCTAATAGAAGTTAAATAAATCATCATTAATTTTTTTACATTTCATAACAACAAATCATTATATGTAAGTTTGATTTTTTTAATATAATACACACACACGCACACACATTTCTTCTCTCAATAATAATTTCTTAGAAGAATTCTAATCACTAAAATATTTACAAAAATGATACTAATGATTATTTTCTCATCTACTCACTTAATAGTCTCTAGAAGTGAACGCGATAAAAATTACACTAACGGTTCTTGACAGCATAACTGAAATATTTCCATGATTATTGCAATATTACTCGATTGAAGGGACATTCTTAACATCTTCTAAATTAAATAGATAAATTTTGATTTAAATTTACTACATACATTTGCAAACATTTTCTGTTTGTAAACCCCTCTTTACGCCTTAATGATATTTAAGTTTACCAATAAGAAACAATAGTAATTCGGTTGAACATTGTAATTAATTGTAAAGTAATATTTAAACACATAATAAAATCTCATTTTCTAGAATTTAAGCGAATCTTGCATAAAAAAATAAAAATCGAATAGGTATACAACATTAATTTAATAAAAAAATGTAAGGCTTAGAATAGAGAAACTAATTGTTTATCCGCATTAGATTTGTACAAATGTGTTTCTAAATTTTTAGGTGTGGAGGTTCTAAACTCGTATCGATTGTGAGGCGTTTTTTTGGTTTTTAATTCAATGCTCTTCACCACTTTTTACCAACTCTAATTTTACGGATACATCTCTAATATTTGTATTCGTTAGCAAATTACTCATTCCTTATGCTTTTAAGTATTTAAAAGTTAAGTTATTTTAGTATAAATAAAATAAAATGTATGTTACACTTCTTCGGGACATACACGTGCTTTCGGGGAAATATCCCTTTATTATTAGAAACATAAAAAACAGTTTATGGTTAAAGTTTTATAATAGGGAGAATAGTTATATTTATACATAAAACACAACGTCTCGACCCCGATGAAAATATAATTTATCACTGTGAATGTATCCCATTTGATCTCTCTTGAGAATATTATTTATTTACTAGGTAAATATACACACATAATGGCTCCAGTTAATTTTAGTCTATTATATATTTTCGTCCTATATCAATTTTGAAGTAATGATGCCAATACCAAAGACAGTCATATCATATAAGTTTTTATTTTAAAATTATTATATTAATTAGAATCCTTTTTATTTAAGGAGATAAATTGAATGACAAGATTTTTAAGCATCTATATTTTAAATTGAATTTGTTTACGATGAAGCAGTTTATTTTACGGAATAAATGTGTATTATGTATGATTTCACCGGTATAATATAGTATGCTGTTATAATGTACATAACATTATTTTAGTGTTTTACCACGCTCTTAAAAGAATTCATCGTAGCAAGATAAATGTCTCGACAATGAACTGTTAATTTTCATATTTTAAATGTGGAAGGAAAAATATGTAAATGAGGAATTAAAGTTTTTCGCTCCCCTTCGTTGTAGTGACCATAATTACTTAATCAAATTTTCTCAATATTACAACTCACAAAAGTACCACGAAAAGATTATCGTCTTTTTCCCAATAAATACACGAGGCGTGTAAATATTCTTATATGTCAAAATTGCAATGCGTGACTTCAATTCTGCCCTTCCTTCCTTCTAACTGTCACAAAGTAAAATATATTACGAGAAATCAAAACGAGAGCAGTTTCATTCTACTAGTATGGTAAATAATAATTTTTTTTCTCAATATCAATAATCTTCTCATCTCGCTGAATAACTCAATAAACACAAAAATATAACTATATGCGAACTTGCCACTCAATCTGCTTTATAACCATTGTTATACTTATGTTATTTATATGGTTATTTATCGATATAACAACCAACTTTGGTGCTATTTTTTATTACTCGAAAACTGGTATGGTACACTAACAAAGTATAAAATTTATCTAGATTTTGGTTCAAAACCGTACTTTTGTATTCTAACAGAGTTATGTACAGTTTGAAATACTTGTAATTATTACAATAAACCAAGTGAGTTTAAATGTGTATTGTATATTTATTTAATTTATAGTCAATTAAACTTATAATCATTTAAGGCAAAAATTATTACGATTCTCTATTACCATAGTCTGTAATAATAAATATTTCTAATTTTAGAAGTAACCATCTACAGGGATAAAATAAACAATTGGTATATGTATTTTTGTAGTTACGGATAAAGTGTTTAAAGGAGAAAACTGGATGTGGAATAACAAATTGCATCGCTCAATGAACAGAAAGTTACTTACTTTTATTATTTTTATGGAAACCAAATTTTGAAAGCATAAATAAATATTATATATAAAGTACCCTAAGTGCATTAATTTTATTTCGTCAAAAATTTTTTCCGTGTGAGTGGTTCAATACGATTTCGTCGGATTTTGACTCGCGCTTTCGAAGTGCTTCGTAATAGACCCGTCAATCAGTTTCACATGGATATATATGTCGAACTAATATTCAACGCATTCTTCATCTTCAGCTGATGGAGAATGCGTTGAGTATTAGTTGAACATATACATCCATGTAAAACTGATTGATGGATCGGATGATGGGTAATGGAAAATGCGTTGGTGACTCCACGTTCAATTGATGGAGAATGTGGTGATTTTGGACCAGTTTGTCTGACTTTCTAAAATATTTATGGTAAAAGTGAGGCTGTCTATGTAAAGAGAATTTCCAATAGTTTTAAGCACAATAATATTCAATTATTATTTTTCATAGCAATATGTGTGGAAGGTATCCAGGTCACACACCTTAGGCATATTCACCCTAGAGTGTGTTTATATATTATCAAACTATTTTAAGAAATGTTTGAAATATGTTACTTTTAGTTATGACAATGAAGATGACCCAAATCAGCACTAAGACTGAAGATTATGATTATGTAAAAGCTATCGCACTGTGAAATTTAGTACTTTCATCGATGTTGACGTGGGTGTATTTGGTTTTCAATACTAAACGGTATGTGCATGTTACGTTAAATATAAATATCTCCTTCATACTAGATATTATGTTTACTTTCCTATTGTATTTTCCATTTTATAATTTTTTAACGCAGTGGAGTTTTCTGTGACTGAAATTAATTCTATAATTTTTTCATGACACAAATATTAATTTGTTGATAAAATGATTACATTTATTCAACCATTTCAAACATCACAATATTTATGGTATAGATTTACGCAAATTCAAGGTATGAAGCGTTAAAAATATATCTTGCATTTTTGAATGAAACAAAATTATTCATAATTTTTCGGTATACCATCTCCGAAAATTTATAACTTTATGTATGTAAATTTATACACCTATATGTATGTTTGTACTAGTACCCCCATACATTCATACATGCTTATGACTGCGTCACACCAATTGCCTATTTTATGAAATCCGTGTAACACGGTTACGATATTATTCCAAATTAAAAAGTGTGATTATTTAAAGCTGACCTAGAATCAAATCAAATTTATTACGTTTGTTTTAATCTCAAAAGGGAATGTTCGCAACCGTTTCGGTTAAAGAAATTATACTTGTAGCCGTTTACTCGAGGGGTGCGGTTTCTTCTCCGACTATGTACCGGACAATACAAACTTTATTTGAATATTTATGCGTAAGAAAAATTTTAAAAATATTATGTCGTTTTAATCATTCGGTATATTCGCATAATAAATTAAACATAAATTTATTTTGTTCAATTTAGCTGAATTTATTGTTAATTAAAAAAGAAACTTGACATTTTGCCTTCTGCGTTAATAAAGATATTTGTGCATTATTTTTTATTTTTATAATATTGATAGAACCAAGTAAATAAAACGTCGTACTTTAAAAGTGCATAATGCATTTTAAAGTGTATGTGTAAAAATCTAATAAAATTTGAAATAATCATAGATTTCTTTACACAGAGTCCGTTAACCAAAAGGTGGATAAGATACGGTATAAGGCTCCATTTTGGAGAGTAATAAAAATGCTTGAAATGGTTTGCATAAACTAATTGGAATATTTGCAATTTCAATGAGGTTTGGTAAGACCTGACCTCAATTATTTTTATATTTTACTAACTATTCGATCCATACTTACGTATTTTTGTATGGTTTTTGTTTATAATTTACAATTAAAATGATCTTTGTTTTGATATCTAATATTATTTCTATAATTTTCTCCTGTAAATTTTAATTACATTGATTTAAAGTGAAATTATTACGTAAATACATATTTTCGTATTGCATATATTTGGCGTTAATTTTGTAGAAATTCATTATTCACAATTAAATGAAACTACGTGATGTAGTATTATTTCTTTCTTTCATTTCTTTACCACGACCTAGGTTTCGTTGTATTACAACATCTTCAGGTGGGATATTAGCAAAGATTCTCTATTATTGGCAAAGACATCTTTGCTAATATCGCTTTATAAGATATCTTTGCTAATATTTTCGTTTCATATTTATATATATATATATATATATATATATATATATATATATATATATATATATATATGATAAAATATTCAATGCTTTTCGAAAATATTACTCTAAACTTATGATATTATTTCCCAAAAATGGAACAGTAGGCGCGCAAACCTTTTCCATAAGACGCTTTTAAACGAAGTATTCTTAGTAAGTAAGTAGCTCAAAGTTATCAAGATTTTAATAAAATAGAACCCGTCGGCCCAAATCATTAATTTACAGAGGCCGTGAAGCGGATGTAATACTGTAAAAATAAATAACGGGAGATGATAGCAAAAATCGTAGGATTGTCAGATAAATAACTTGAATCAATAAATTCTAATAAATTTAAAAAAAAATTATATCTCTTACCACAATTTCTCGCTATGGTTAGACAAATTTAATACGGACGTATTTTAATACACTTAATATATATATATATATATATATATATATATATATATATATATATATATATATATATATATATGTATATATAACGGTTGCCAGCATTCTCTTTTGAGATTAAAAGAAATGTAATAAATTTGATTTCATTCTAGGTCAGGCTTATATATGTATGTACATATATATATATATATATATATATATATATATATACTCAATTCATTTGACGCAACCACTGAATAAGAACTATTAAAAATAATGAATAGAGGATTTAATTAAATATTGTCAATATTAATATTTCATTAAAATAAATTTAAATAAAAAAAGATGGACAAGTAATTTCATTCAATTGCTTGTTTTTAAACTACTTAAAAAACTTTATAGATTGACATGAAATTTTCCGAAAATTATTTAAAATATTTACTAGGTATTTATTGCTTTGGAAAAAAGCTCTAAACTTTACAAAACCTATACCTTTTTGGAACTACCCTAATACTATCGTGTAGTTCTTAATCTGACACATTGTCTTGTTCTACTATCTTCCTTGGTCACTCAATATTTCTACATTAGACTAGATATGAAGGGATGAAGAAATATTGAGTGACCAAGGAAGATAGTAGAACAAGACAATGTGTCAGATTAAGAACTATACGATAGAATTAGGGTAGTTCCAAAAAAGTATAGGTTTTGTAAAGTTTAGAGCTTTTTTCCAAAGCAATAAATACCTAGTAAATATTTTAAATAATTTTCGGAAAATTTCATTATCATATCACTTTGTATTCTATATTAGTATTCAGAAAATACCTAACCAAATTATTGACAACGAAATCGCGATTTCAAATTATGTAAGTTTATTTATCACTCGTTTATTTTGGTATCCATCACGTAAATTAAAAAAGAAAACAGAACCCTTCGAAGAACACTAGTCTGTCCGTCTATAAGGGTACCAAAGCCTTTTTTCTCAGAAACGGCTTCAGAAATTAATATCTGATAATGAGGCCTATGGCAGACCACCAACAATCCGCAGACCACCAAATAAAAGCTGTTCGCTAGGAACAGCTTTAATTGTCTACCTACATTTGTACCTTACATATGTAGGTTTGAGAGTAGCGTGAAAGTAAAGAATATTTACTAATAGTATTTATGCGTCTCGATTGTTGCTGGCAATCGCAGCGATCGAGCGGGACGACGCTATAAGACAGCTGTTTCTCAATAGCCTCTATCGGATGAGTGTCAAGATAGCGCGACCGGGTACCTAATAACTTTGTAGTGGCGCGCGTATCCTCAAACTACCTAAACGTAACCATGTAATTATGTAAATAAATATTTGACTCCATACATATAACTGTGTGATTGTGATTTGATAACAATAATATTAAGATAGAATTTCAAGAAAAGGTATTTAGATGATTTAAAAATTAAATAAAAATTTTATGAAAAATATATTTTGTTTATTTACAATTATATATTATATAAATATTTTCTCCTTAAAAAGTTGGGTCTAAAGATTTTATTATTATGTCGTAGAACTTTGAATATTCTAAATCTAACAAATTGTTGTTTTTTAAATATTCATAAAGAAAATAATGAAAAAATAAATGATGTATCATTTATTTTGGTAAATCTCTCATTACCAACATGATAAAAATCACCTAAAATGGTTTTCACAGATGTTATTTATTTTAAATATACGTATTATTTCAAATCTTCTGTACACTTTTTACTCTCATGTACCTATTGTTAAGAAATTCATAATTATACACGTAACATTTCAACAACTTCATTTATGAATGAAGCGTTTAAAATGAGTATTTATTTAATTACAGGCCGTTCATCAATGTACGCGTAACTTGTCTCATTTTTCTTTCTAGTAATTTGGTCTTAAATAAAACCTACAACGTTATTTAATAAATAACATTTTTAAATAAGTGTGTTATTCTGAAACGATTCAATATTTTCTTCGGTTACCCTTATGCGTCTTTAGTTCACCTTTATTCCTATTCATGTCGCTTTTTGTTTAATATTCTTTAGCTTAGTTTGTTTTTTAAGTTGTTCTTACATAGAAATAGTAATATATCAACAAGATTTTGTAATTATGATTATTATTTTTCAACATAATTTAAAATACTGATTTACAACGGCATATATTAATCACTAATTATATATTTAACGGTGCTATAAAAAGACGAATTAGACCGGAAGGACCCATAATATTAAGGAAACCAGTTTCTTTCATCGATAATCACCAAAGGATAAAGACAAAAAAGATATTATATGTATTTTCATTTTACGGTGAATTCTTATTGTTTAAATTCTTTGGCTTTTGTTATAGTAACTTGTGGTTTATTACAACAAAACCTACCTTCTAAAGAATGAAATGTTCTTTCTGGCTTGAAACAATTTTTTACATACGACTATTTGTGACATACTACACATATTACATAATGTGATAGGTTATACAATTTGCTTTATGTATTTAGTATTCGCTATTCACAAGTTACTTCAGAAGAAACAATTTTATTATTTAGCATCTAACATGAAATACATTCACTATTACAACTGTAAGCACGGAGGTGTCTAGGGTTATCGAAATTTGGAGGGAAGAAATGCACCACCTCTTCCAGAAGGGATTAATAAAATGAATGAAAATAATAATCGCAATCCCAAATATTATATGTAAGTTGTATTATATACAATAGTGGCATTAATAATTAATAAATCAATTGTTTTGGTCACAATCTTTTCTCCGCTTTCCGCTCTCAACAACAGAGCGGCACATCGTTCTGTGAAGTACATACAAGTATAATTGTTTGGCTCCCTTCTTACCTTGTTTAGATAGACATAGGTCTCGCCCCATCGGACATCTGATTTAATATAACTTCTTCAAAGTTATATTAAATCACAAAATTTATTCCTTCCTCAGTCGCTTTCTTCATTCCTCAATATACGACTTAACTCTTCAATGTTTACGCTTTTTAATATTCTGAATAACTGGTAGTCAATTATGGCCGTTCCTTTCTACAGTTGAGATTATTTAGACACATTTGTCTGTATAATAACAATTGAAATTAAATAAAGCATTAAAAATTAATTTTCTTAACTTCATCGAAAAATGATTTTCGGTATAATAAACGACCGAACCTTGTTTCAAGTATTATGACAAATAATAGTGTTTGAAAAATTAATTTAAAACGTTGTACCTGTAAATATGAACATTATTGATTTCAATTAAAAGAATATTATTTTACACACGTCCATTTGCCAATATTAATTTGGTATTAAAACAGTTATATGGTTATTAATATGCATAAAATTAAGTACGGTTACTCATATTATGAACGCGAAAATATTTCCATATGTTACTGATTTGCTCCGAAACTAAGTAAGATATCGCTAATACACAGGCTGTTTCATACGCATCTGTTTGCATACGCATATGTTATATTTAGATGTTTAATACTCAGTAGCACTAAAAAGGCTGAATAGACTTTTATAAAACTTGTAATTCTCATATTTCTTTTTTCGATTCGAACGAAACTTGGCGGTTTTCACAATGTAATAAAAAATTAGTACTAAAACGTGTAAATGTAAAGTGCATAGTGTACATTAAATCTATTGCTCGAATGAATCAAAGTATCAAGACTTGAGTATTCCTCTAAACGTGGTATGCGAAACCACAAGTAATAGCTAGTATATCTAAGCAGAAGTATAGATATTACGCCATACAGAATATTTTGTCCCAACTGTAACAAATTTAATGGTATGAAGAGTTTGTTTCCTTGTTTCTGGTTGAAAATTATATGTATCATAAAATTCGTTAACAAAATAATATACATGAAGTTTACAAGTGCACTATGAAATTAAATTTAGTTGAACCTGTAAACTTGTTTAAAAAATTAGTCATTTGAAGAACTTTTACGGTAACAGGTACCAACCTGCAGTAGAAAGTTTAGTTGATCCATAGATTGTTACACGTTTTAATAGTTATTGTGTCTGACTATATGTCAATCTTAATTACGCAATGATTTCTGTTGTAACCTGAAATAATTTTGAGATCTCATTCAGTTTGCTCATTCTGCATATAACGGGGCTCATTCTGGCTTACATAGCATTTAGATGCTGAAAAATTATGGGTCTCAATTTATAAGTAATGTTCGCTAGCATTAAGGAAACATATACTGGTGTAATTTTGCAATGACTCGCTTTTAACATTCTCCATTAGAAACAACAAACATTTGGTTATTTCCCTCTATCTTTTTGTCAATAGGTTTTAACATATTTGCATCACAGAAGTGAATAAGGATTCGTCTTGATATGTGTTTTTATACATATAATTACATGTTTTAGGAACTGCTTTAAATGTCTACCAGAAAATTTTAGGTTTCCAAACGAGAAAAGACACTATGTGCGGTTGTTTTGTACTAGAGTCATCTTATATAATTTTCTTTATTATCGAACTTGTCATCAAAAGAAACAAAATTGTCATAATCTAAATTGTTTATAATTTAAATGTAAAACAAATTCAATATAAGTTTAATTTAAAATAACGGCAGGTGATATTTATTCGATGAAAATATAATAGTATAGATTACAGATAGTAGGAAATACTACCGATAATTGACCCGATCTATACTTCGGAATGTGTTATTACTAACCTTTCATAGGTTACTGGGCCGGCAGTTGGTTTATCGTGCATATGTATGTATATATTCACAGCGTATAGTGCATGTGTATATTCACAGCGTACTATTATAAGTTTTGGAGTTATTTTCAATCATCTCCTACCAAAAAATTAAAGTGTATTTTCTGTGTGTCAAAAGTATTTTCAATGGAACCCAATTTTAAGAAACGTAGGCACACGATTAATTTTTCAGGGAAAAAGAATTCAAATGTAAGGATATTGAATTCCCTAGCTATGAATAATTATGTGTATATTTCGAGAGTTGCAGGAAATGTTTAATTTAAAAGAAAAAAAATGTTAAGAAAAACGAATCTGTACGACAGATTTTCATAAAATTTAATGATATATTTATAAATTAATGAACATATGAAATAGTATGCATTTAGATAATTTTTTTTTTAAATTTATAGCTTTATTAGTAATATGAATAATGTAATGCGAGATTAAAAATTAAGGTATAGTAATCTGTTGAAAAAAGATGAATACATCAGCATAGAATTTCATCCAGTATTTTAAATTTCGTTGTCATATTTTCAATAACTGAAGTTAGATTCCGAAGTATAGTACACGTATTAAAAAATAAATGAATGTGTAATACATTAAATATAAAATAATTATAATTTTCAGATTTTTACAAGCAGTTTAACTAAGAAGAACAGGAGGATAACCATGAAAATTCAAGTTGTGATGAAAAAGGTAAATCAATGAGTTTTTGTAAAAAATGTTAAACCATTTTAAGAAAAAAGAAAATCAGTGAAACCAGAAATTGTTTACTTATTTAATAAAATATGATTAAGTAATAATTTACTGCACATAAAATTATATGCGTAAATTGCACATCATTATGGTATAATTTAAACTTAACAAATATTAATCTTTAGAAATTAGTGGTGGAATATTTTCTCAAAAATTAAATTAAAGGTTTTAATTCCTGTTTTAGATCGTGATCTCTCCGTGCGCCCAATTCTTAAAACACAATATAAAACGGAATTAAATTTTTTTTAGGTAGGCATATGAAATAGGCGTCATTGCAAAATATACTTTGAACAAAGAATATTTTTGAACTTTTGTTTTTTCCACGATTTGATGTTAAAAAACTTTCCATTCATATATCATACCCATCTCAAAATACCATTATATAGAAAGCTACAATTAGAATTAAAAATTTCTCATAGTTTTATTTAAACACGAATTAGTAAAAAAACACGCGTATGGGAATATATGCTTGCATATGTGTGTGTGAAATAAAATAATTATTGATCTATATAATGAAAACTCGAAGTGAACTTTTAGTTCACCATTGCAAAAAGTGCTTTAATGCGTAGCAATTATCATTAGAATACTTTAAAATGTTAACTGAAACACAAAATTAGAACTGCAATTATTCCACAAAACAAAATTACTCTTTTGAAATCCCCAAAAACCTATCCAATAATATTCTTCTCGACGAGGTGCACAAAAATAAAGTTAAATCGCGTGCGTGCATGGTAAAATAAAACGATTACTGCAATTTAAAAATAAAACGATTACCGCAATTTACGAACATTTTAAAAATAAAACGATTACTGCAATTTACGAACATTTTAAAAATAAAACGATTACTGCAATTTACGAACATTTTAAAAATAAAACGATTACTGCAATTTACGAACATTTTAAAAATAAAACGATTACTGGAATTTACGAACATGATAAAAATAAAACGATTACTGCAATTTTACGAACATTTCTGAAAACCTGTAAATATATTCTTCCTCAAATATCTTACATAGTATACAATTAGTTTGGTTCGTAGTTCATTTCATCCCTTTTATTCAGGGGTATAGCCACATCAAATTTCGTAAGTTTACTTAAGTTTTTTCTTAGAACATTTTTGAATCACTAAATAACGGTGAAAATTTTATAGCTTTACGGAAATTACTCCTTTGAATATTTTTGAATCTCTAACTGAGTAAATAATTGACGGTTTGAGTCGTAGTCAAGGAAGGAATAATTTAAATTTAAATATAGCCCGTGTTGCATGTACGTCAGATATTCCAGATATTTTCCTGGATAAAGGTATTCAATAGAATGCTGCGTAAATCTAGTTGGCATAGAATAAATATAATAATAGATGTGGAATAAAGATAGTAAAAAGGTATTCAATAAGAAACAGACATAACAGAAGCCAACAAAATGAAGAGAAATTGTGAAATGGATAGGAGGTAAAAGAGGTTCAAAAAGGGAAAACATAAAATTTTGTGTTCGTTGAATAAGAGAGTGTATTATAAAAATGATTAATCAAGTTATTGCTGAAAATGATAAGAAATAGAAATTAAGCCTGAAGAATAATTCCACATATCATGTTTACGAAATCAATCAATGTTGCGAGGGTTAATATTTTTAGGTTAGGAGGGTTAGGATTTATGACCATGAAGAAAGAAATTTCAATTTCAATTGTAAATAAGAAAGCAATTAAGAGAGAAAATGTGGAAATATATGTTAATGTCCAAAATATTTTCGACTAAAATTTACTTGACCAAATGTCACGTAAACTCAAGTCGGAAATCCACATTAAATTATTTAATGAAAAAAATTGGCTTTTTCAACAAATTAAACGCAAACTGTATCCTTTTCCCAACGATATTGACGTCAATTTGCTAAAAATCCGTACCGTATTTTCAATTAAGACCATAAAGAATGGAAGTTTCTTTTCGAGTCTAATTTCAAAAATATTGAATATAATTGAAATGAAGTAAAATGAAATAATACAAGCGACGAAATAATACAAGGGAGCGGGAAGTTAATAATGTTTCAAAATTATTTTGCAATCGTCAACCTGTAATACAATAGTTTATTATAAGGGTAAATATATAATTATTATAAGGGTAAATATTTTTATCGCACTCATCGTACAGCTCCCAAAGAAATTGTGACAAGAAATATAACATTTTCCAGAACGAATAGATAAGTATATGTTTATCGTTGAAAAATATGTTTATCTAATCGACTCATGTCTTTCAAATTTCCACAATTACCTTTACATAAAGTGCCGTAACTAAATTGTAAAATCAGCAATGCAAATACAGGCTTGTGACGTGAAAACCATAAGACATAGTATATTCGACCACCGGTAATTTTGAGGTGACGAAATGAAATATTCTACGGTTTGGAATCAAATTATACCAAGAGAATATGAAGACCGGGTAATTTATGAACTAATAATGACACTTAGAATTTTGGCATGTGAGGGAATATGCCGTGCTAACACTTTAATTCAACAAAATGTGTAATATTAGTTCGGGAGTTTATTAGTCCAATATTATAAGAAGTATAATAAGTACTACTGGAAAATTCTAAATGTTGTCTCTTTAATTTATCGTCAAAATGCACAATATGTTGGTAATAAATAAGATATTTGCGATTGGTAAAATTATTATATTCTATCATTTTATTATCATGAACTGAATAATACAGTCCCACCTTCATTTCTCCTATCCAAATTCAAACAATTTTCAGTTAATTTTATTATTTATATTTTTAATTTTTCAGTTCATTTTCAGTTAAAGTGACGAGACCCTCATAATCTTTTCGTTTGAAATTGTTTTGTGCAGAAGGTTATTTACCGTATCAAAAATTATCCAATAAATATGTAAATCAACGATCAATAAATATGTAAAGTGCACCATCAGTTCGAAAACCATCTAAAATCGCAAATAAAATGCGAATTTACAATTTTTTTATACCTCACATATTATTACTTTCCCACCCCTTTTATATTCCTTACATGTCGCTTGTATTATTTTATAAATCTTCATATTAATTACATTCGCAACTTTGACACATACGTATGAAAATTATCTGAATTTTTTTGTTCTCAATCATTACAATCTACCAAATTCATTACTGTATCCACTAATATTTAGCACTTGTCGCATTATAACTGACTGTGAATTTGAAACATACTTAAATTCCCCTGTTTTATTCAAAAAATTAAATAAACAAAACACTTTCAGTTTTGATGGCCAATATTTCATTGACTGTCGTAAGAAGCATAGATATTGATTGAATTTTTGATTTATTTCGATTTATGTATTCGAAATCTCCCATTTACAAGTAATTAAAAATGAGAATGAATATTAAAGCAAATCAGTTTTATATTTATTCTCGGTATTGTTTTAAAAGGCATATTTCAAATTGATACCAAAAAAATAATTAAAAACATAAAAACAGATGATAAAATTCAAAATATAATCTACAAAATAACAGGTAAAGTTAGAAAATTGGCAGTTTAGCTGTAAGCATTAGCATTACAGCTAGTATTTATTTGTAAAACTTTGAGATTTCTGCCAGTAATATACGTATTGCGCACATTCTTGTTACAAAATATAAATCCTAAGTAATATAAATACGTAAGTTTAGGTAACGGGTGCATGGTTTTAATTCCATAACTCTGTAATATCTGAAGGGTTCTAATCAAAATTAGGCATGCGAATAGATTGTAATCTGAATTATAACATCATCTTTTATAATGGTTATTACGTTCCTACTCGATTGCGTAGTATTACCCGTGAAGAAAATTCTGCAAATACAATTTTAACTGTATTATGATGTTACTATTGAACGTGAACGGATTACGATCAGAGATTAATTACGTCCTGGATTGATAGACTTGTTATTATACATTAATAAAGTTTACGTGAACAAATTTATGGACTGAAGCTAGCACACAAATGTATTCAAGCAATGCATACAGGATAAATAATGTTAAATACATTGTAGCTCGAAATCGCAACTGTCTACCTTTTATTATTTTATAAAAATATCCGCCAGGTGCGAATAGCACTCCATGCAAGTTGAAAAGACTTAAAATTTTTATCATACCCACTTTCAAATTATCCACAATATTAAAAAATAGACGCGTTCACTGCTGTAAACTCAATAATTATTATAATGTTTGTAAAATGTAATATGTTCATTATTGAATTTTATTTACGTAATTTCAAGTTTGTGATAATTACACAATACTTCAATTTAATGCATTACCTTCCCGGAAGAAACAACAGACTACACATTTAACTATAGCTGACGTATTGCTCTGAACTTGACTTTCTGAACTTTGACTTTCTGAACTTTGACTTTCTGATCTTTTGCACTGAACTTTGACTCTCGAGCATAAATAGTATCTTAAGTAATTGTGGAAAATGTTAAATTAATTATTACGATATAATTAGTAGATTCTTTGAAATTTGGGGAGTGACTAGAATGCTTTTCCATGTTGCACTCCTTTCGGTTTATTATCAGTTTGGGGAAGCGGGATTTAGTACTGGATTGTGAGACATGCTGGTATGTACCTTTTTACAATTTATGTACAAATTTCTATTAATTTCTTACCCTAATAATATGTGCAATGAAAATAATTATGATTTCATAAGCCGGAAATAACAATAATTTACGAGCTAGTGAAAAAAGATAAAAAAAAAACTTATTAGATAAAGTAAATTTCTTTTCAGTAAATTTTCCATCATTCGAAACGCTTGATTATTTTTTAGACATTATTTTAAGGGTTGGTCATTTTGGTTGAGAAATAAATGCGCTGTCAAAAAAGGAATTTTATATGCAAACTTATAGAATAGAATGAGAAAATAATGAAAAATTTAAGTTTCAGGTAATACCATAAAAACATAGATATAAATAATTAATTAAGAAAAAATATTTAAAACAAAACAACATAAAAATAAATTTGACATGCTCTAAAAAAAATCAAAAAGTACTCAATATTCACTACAAAGATAAAAGTTATGAATTAAAGTCGAAAGGTTAAAGATAAAAAACAAAGATGTTTTCTATCAAATCTATGCAAAAACAAAAAATTGTAGAAACACTAGTCATTATATAATGTACAGAATTTATATTTTATAGGAAATTTTTGAAAGGTTCGAAAATGTGGTGTTATTTTGTATTTTATAGGAAAATAACTAGAAACGATAATTCTCAATGGAAGAAAATATGAAGAAACAAGATATGAAAAAGATGTATGCAAATCTGGATCTATAGGTGAAGTGAAGTGCGAGAGGCGCGAAAAGTAGCAAACAGAAGAGCTAACTGACAGGGCCAAGTAAGCTGTAGGGGTAAGGCAATGTGCAAGACTTTTACGAAATAAATTTAGGACCGAAGTGCTGTCAAAGAAGGACAGAATTTAGAGGCGTGCGGTGCGAGGCAAAGGCGGAAAATTTATGTCAGAAGAACCTAAACGGATAGCACTGAGATATATAATTTCTTTTAGATCTTAAAGTGTATGGTACACCAAGTTGATGAAGATATGTCGATGTAATGAATAACGGTCATTTTATTAATTACGTAGAACCGACAGTTTCAGAAGCCAAGTTGGCTCTAAAGTAAACTATATGTGGGAAATTCCTAGGGCTAGCCAACATCCCATAAAAAGTCTTTTAGGCTGGCTTTAACGTATCAGCTCGCTCCTAGCATACTCCTTTTCACGAAATGTGGATAGAGTAGATTCCCGTAGAATAGAATCAAAGGCTTATTATTAAATTTCAAGTAAATTGTTCAGTAGAATTATTCTCAATCGCATCAAAAGGTTCGGGAAAAAAACTTAACTGGAGCAGAACGGCTCCTGATAATATCGCAGCTGCATTGACATGAAAAATATGCTATGCATTATTACAAAGTAGGTAGATAGGGTAGCCTGTGATATCAAATATTCGCGAATTGAAATAAATAGTGTAGAATAGGTTAAAAGGAAAAGAAATAAAGTACGAGGGAGCAAAACACGCTAGATCAAATTTTAATTGAATTATGTTCATATATTTTTTTCATTTTTGAAATTTAGGGTACGTACGATTTTACTCTTTTTCAGTAAAGTTGTATAGGGAAAATCCTCGTCTGCTAGAACTGTACGTCACACTTTTACGTAGACTATGAGATTTAAAAAGAATACATTGTTGTCGCTCGGATACTTTTTCAGCAGTAATGACCCTTGTATTATATTGCACTTAATACAAGGGCGTATTAAATATTTAGACAAAGGAGCACCGCTGATAGTTGATGAACTTGTCAGCACTAAAGAAGAATTAGAAAACACCAAACGTAATTTGTTTGATTACGATGATTATGAATATGAAAGACAGTAAAAACTTGTTTCTGAAATGTAAACGTATTAATTAAATATTATATCAGTAAGTAATAATTATGAAACTTTCACTTTATCCTTTTATTTCTATAAAAATAATTTTTCACTAAAAATTTGTAATTTGACAATTTCTTGTATGCAGTTTCAACAGAGAGCCCAAAAATTTACAACAGAAAGCCCAAAAATTTGTTTGTTCCATTTTTTTTACTAAAAAATGAAGGTTTTTGTATATATTACAAAAATAAAAAAAAGAGTTCATAGACTGTTACCCAATTTCCTCACATTACATTTTTCACAAGCAAGGACAGGTAAAGATTTTCTAGAATACGGTCATTTAATTAAAGAAAATTGATTATTTATTCATGGCTTAATATTTAATATCGATAAAAATTTAATGGATTTTGTGCTACTTCCATAAAAATGATTTAATCGCTGTGGAACAGTTCACTAAGTACTACCAGTATACCCGGTATTTCTCACTTCCCTACTAGTATACCTCGTATTCAACTCTTCCCTGCTGACTTCCGGCAGGGAAGATGATATTTGAGGGCACAATCGTCTATTCGTACCATATATTTAATTATTATTTCCTAATAAGAGTAAGGATTAAAAAACATAATAATAAAATCATTTAAAAATCCTTCCGACAAACTTTGTTTCACCATGACACTTTTGTTTCTACTATCTTTGACCGTCAATTCCTACAGAAATGATTTAAATTCAGGATATATGTATATAGGCTCTCATATAAAGAGCTATGAGTGGAATTTGATTAGACAAATAACACATAGGTTATCCGTTGACTTTGAGAAGAAATTTGATCCCGTTGAAAGTATCGTACTATGACACAAAAAATGGGGTTGATTAAGACGCAGAGAGTAGGGTTGAATACAAACTCCATCAAGACCATGGAAATACACTGCTTTCAAACAATTGAGAATATTTTGAGCACAACCTGCCATCAATTTAAGAATTGTATACGTCGAAGCTTCAACATCAGATGGCCATTATAAAGGAACTATAGCTTTGACCTAGTCTTGCAAAAGAAATTGCGAAAAAAAGTGAAGCCGAGACATTTCTTAAAAAACTATTACTAGAGAGTAAAGGTTTTTGGTCTGATACGAGAGATACATCAGAAAACGGTCAAAATCTGGATATCTTCAGTAATTCAATAATTTATTGTTATAATAAGAACTTTATTTAGGGACGGTATTATTATTGATTAGAAATTAAAAAAATCAGAGATGAAAAAAATTAACATTCATATTTTTATTATTTTACAAACTCCTTTCATTTTTCCTACAATATATTAATAAAAAAAATAGTAGAAACTTAACATAAAATCATGGCATACGATATTCTAATTGATCCAGTTGTCCCTACTTTTTAATTTCAAACTTGTTTTTCTGATCCGGTGTTGAAAGAAAATAATAATAATACTGCCAATCATTTAAAACAGATGAGTACGAGCAAATTCTATAAAGCCGTCAAATATTCAGAAGTCGACAACTACATTAGTTACTGAGAAAAACAGCTGCGACCTAAGGTTTCATACCGAAATCGGCGACGTATGTTCGAATGAACTGATTCTTTGAATATATGTATAGACATTTCTACCTAAAACATTCCCTTATATTGTAAAATGAATTTAATTCTGTTACATGGACTATGATCTTGTACAGTTTAAACAGGTACTTCATAAATTGCATTATTCGGCCGTTATCATTGTTAAATATTTGATTACCGAAAGATAATTATAAACAACGTTATTTGAATATATAAAAAGAAAGTTTGCAGAGTCGATGAAACTATTTCTAATGGGAATATAATGATTAAAATTAAATTTATAAAATATTTTAAGATTAAAAAAATTAATTTTGGTAGAAAAATATTTAACAAATTTGGTAGGGTGCGTGTCGCTAATCTTAATTTCTTGCACTTAAAATATGATTTTATATATTCTAAACAATAATAAAAAATGATTTGTTGTCCATAATAAAAACATATGTTTAAAAGTAACATGTACTCACGAGGTCAATCCCACTTCTAATAAAAACTTATCTTGCTATTCATTTTCTCCACGTCGCTTCAATAGAAATATATGTGTTATTCAGTATATTCAATATATGTGTATATGGCATAAAAATGAAACTTCATGTACTTCATGTACGCTGATACTTACTATATTGAAAATACGCCGGCAAAGAATTAACTGTTACCTTAATCCTATATATATATATATATATATATATGTGTGAAGATTAACCGAATCTAACATTGTGTAAAATATTATAATCATTTCAATGCTTAATCTCTTAATTATAACTTTCGATCGCGGAAATTCTACAACACCGTAGTAGCAATTTACAGCATTGGACTTGAAAGGATAAATAGATTTTCATACATACTTATCGTTTTCGCCTGAAACAAAATAAGGTTCACCGACACAATTCATTTAATAGAACTTGAAACTCCACTATCCGTGCAAGCAGCGTTAGAAAATTGCCATTAGCGTAATGGCAGAAACGCGCTTTAGTTTTGCTAAATTTATTGTTTAAAGTATTGGTTTTATTGTACACCTTCACTAATTTCAAACGACATAAACCTTCCCTCGCTCTATTCTCTTCCCACATGACCTGTTCACTTTTACATATTTTGCAGAATATTGTCAGTGTGTATACAAACTAAATAACAGTGTGTATACTAACTAACTATAAAATAAAAAATAAACAATAAAGTATTTTTAGATTGCAGTCACATCGTTTACCATATATGTCGTTTATCAGCGGAAATGGTTGTAAGGGTTTTTGTATTTTTAATAACATATATGAAAAAGGTGTCCTATGTAAGAGTTTTTTTCTAAAATATTAGTAAATTTGTTTATTAAAATACCTGCAATTTTATATTTATTCTATTTTCGACGTTTATATTTACAACAAAAATACACTAACGTGTTGTCAACAAAATCAGCTTACAAAATATGGCACGAAAATCATCTTACTGTTTCGCAAGAAAGTACTTTTTCCTGGGTCGGATAAGGAAAATGAAAGTTATACGTTACTTTCAGTTACGACGCTAAACGTGACCCGATGTGAACGGGAACTAAAAGATATCCATATTGAGGTCATGTGAAGGGTATCGTCAAGTAAAGTGCCTTTATTAATACTGACACAATTGTGTTTGGTTTTCGATACATAAAATATACCTAATATTTTACATATAAAATGGAAATCCCCTTTCACAGGTTATAGGCTATAGTTACTTTCCTTATATAAATATATTTTTTTTTTTTTTAAATTTTTTTTTTATTAAAATCTTTATCATTTTTCATGCTTGATTCTCGATTGCTTATTTTGGTCCCATAGTTATTTTTTTTCCCAATAATATCAATAAAATCTAGAACATGTCAACATGAAGTAAAAGTTAAAGGAATAAGAACAAGAAGAAAGAAAAAAAAATTCTTAAATAGTTCAATTTCTCAAATATCGAAGGCTTATTACAACAGCTTATTTTTTTAATTTTGATGTAAACAGAAAATTTTATAAAATGTTATTCATATAATTAAAGTTGTATGTTGCATAACATTTTCATTCTGTATGAAGGTGTTTTTAAGGTTTGTGATGGTTTTTTTCCTTTACAAAAAAAATTAAAATTTTGATAGACATTAGGAAATAATTCGTGAGATAACAATTTTTAAACAACTATCGCTTAAGTTTTCTAAGAAAAATAATTTTTGCTGATTTCTTAGTACTATTCTCTTTTAGAAGAATGTCTTAGGATTAGTGTTGATATTCAAATATACATCTATCTTAACTAGTTGTTTATGGATATTATAGTTATATTATAAAGATAAGTAAATGATTTCTGTGATTTTTAAAAGTTAAAGGAAAATCTTACTAATGACTCAGAGGAAATATTTTAAGTTTCCAGATTAATCGGACTGTAAATGTAAAAATTATGTAATAAAAAAGACGGTGAGAAGCTATTTTCAAATTTATTTTAAATTTATTTCAATAACCAAGATCAAAAATGGATGTCTTATAACGCTTGCGGACACGTGAACTTTCAAAATGGTCGGAAGGAGAAAAATATTCTTCTAGTTTTCTAATTCCAACATTTTGGTTGGAACCACAAAATCACGCCGAGGATTTTTGCTTTTGCTTTTCCGACATATAAGGATCGAATGCTAAAAATAAAAAAGATAATGTCGTCTAAAGTGTATTCTGTATTTCTTCTGTCTATGTATCAAAATTCTAATGTTCAAGAATTATGCCATATTGATAAATAATAATTATTTAACCAAATCTCAAGGGTGTGCAATAGATAATTAAATTTTTAACGATGAGTATGTCAAGTAAAACGTAAAATTCACTGTCTTTATGAAGATAATTAAATGATTAGACAAATGTGGCGCGCAATTAGTCGCCTCGAGGTTGCAAGAAAAAAACCGTGCTAGATTCTAAAACCAGCTTTTATTGATTTTAGAAAAAATAAAACAGTTTCAGCCGTGTATTATCGTAATGTACCTGGCCTGCTCAAGATGTTTCATGTAAAATTCCGTTTAAATAACTTATTCAAACCATGGCTTGAATTATTTCAAGAAACATTTTATAACATTTTTCTTCTTCGAAAAATAGTGTTAGTATTTTTATGAAATACTCGTAGTACACTGTAGAGAAAGTTATTATTTCCGTAGAACAATACTCTGATAACACAGTTAATAGTTTCACAAAAAATATTTAGGTTGTTTATATAAATTAATTTATATTAAAAATAATTATTAGTGGTAAAATAAGTAATATTTATCTTCCTGAAAATAATTTCGAATTATTTTCATTATTTAAATTACTTTTAGAGAAAAATCGGTGAACATTTTTTTATTCGTCACAAAGGTATTGAACGTTACAGTCATTCTCATAATTTGCTCATTTTAAAAGAGTGAAATCATTTTACTATTACCTTAAATTTAACACCGTAACAAGATTATTCAGGTAAAGAGTACCTTCTCTAGTCGTTGGTTTATTTTAACGAGTATTACACTGACCCGAATCTTTAACTTTAATCAATCATATATATAACTTTTTTTATTACGTTAAGATCGGGGAATCTCTCTCTGACTGATTTACCACCGACTAAATTATTTTTTTATTCATATAAAAAATAGGTAGACAAAACATAAAAGTTGCCTGAATACTATTCTCTCAATCAAGTTTGAAATAAAAATGTATTGCCATTAAATAGTAGGTTAACTGAAATTATTACTTAATGGTAAGACTATTTATTCGTATTCTTTCTTTCAAGCTTTAAAAGGAAACGCTTAAGTGGCATCGCTAAATATTTTTTATTGAATATATTTGGCGTTAATTTTGTAGAAATTCATTATTCACAAAAAAATATATTATGTGTTTTTTTTTACTTTAGTAACAAGTAGAAGTAACAAAAGTTATTTTGTTAAAACTAGTTATGGCAATAATGTAATCAGTTCAACCATTAACCTGTAAGGATATTAGTTCCTAATATTCTGAGTATCACTCTCTAATAGGAAAGTCAATGGGTCTCATAACCTAAATATTGTATAGTTCCATACATAATATAATATATAATATGTTCAAGCAGGTCACTTGAGGTATATAATTTACCATCAAAGTAACTGGAAGTAAAGCTGAATGCTTGAATTATCACCAATAGTAAATTATGTAAATGTTTTTGAAATCACGTTAGAAAATTTAAATAGATTAATTTAATTTTTCTACTTTTTACAAATAATATGGCATATCTAAACGCATCTTTAATAAGCTGCATCTCAAGTAATTTGCCCATTTCAATATTAATAACCACAATTAGAAAAATCATTATTCTAAAAAACGTTATTCTAACTGATATCCAAGTCTCCACGTGGGATTGGTATTTTTATTCAAGGCAAGTAATAGGTTTTTTTTCATTCTCGAAAGAAAGCACTATTATTTTCTTCATAGAAGTAACGATTACATTTATTCAAGTCCCCCACGGGGCAATTTATCTTTTACTTAAAATTCTAAATGTATTTTGCCTTATTTTTATTTCTTCCAAGAATATCATCCATTTTATACTGAATTACGAAATTATCTATATTTCGTGACTTCGAGTCTATATAAGATTATATTAGTTATCGAGTTCAGTCAGGATTCTTAAAATTTGTTGATGCTTAATAATTCCTTTATATATTTTTTCTACGAACTCAGGTTTTCATTTAAACCATATATTAATTTGATAAAATTTCAACAACAATGAAGAACGAGAACCCGAAGGTTAGAAGATAATTTCCATTATATTCAGTGTCTTGTTTAAACAGTCATTTAAAAATGAAAAAGAATTTCTTATATTTAAATACTTCTTCGTACTGTGGGCACTGTGAGGTTAGAATTAATTAAAACAGGCACGCGTTTAACCATATTTTAATTTAATCAAATAATCAAAAATGATTTCTTAACTTTGTTATAGATGTTGTTAATACCTTTACTTGGCATTGAAGGTAGCTACACAGTTACTGTCGAATTTCTGTTCACTACGGATTTCCCCCTTGTTTATAAATGTATCGTGAAAGTAATTTAAGTATCATTAAACAACTTTCGAGTTTGTGTACAAGCAAATGCATAATGATGAAGACCTTATGATGATAAGATGAATTTTTAATCGAGAGTACTTTCTCTGTCAGGTGTATGAGAAAGTTTGTTTTCATAAATTACAAGAAATATAGGCAAAAATCTTCTTATCAGGCACGCTTGTTATTATTTCATTTACAATCTGATGTATTTATATTGATGACAAAGCAAATACAAAATATTATGGCAGTAATAAAAAATGTGCCATAGGAAAGAAACAAAAATAGAAATATTAAATTAGAATACAAGTACAAAAACATTTTTATTCGGAAATTTTTTTGTACTTGTATTTTCCATATATACATATATATATATATATATATATATATATATATATATATATATATATATATTTACTCACCTGAAAAAATACAAAATTATTCCACATTGACCATATATATGCTGTTTAATATTAAATTAAAATGTTTAATCTAAGCCGTAGCAGTATGATATAAACTCTTCAATAAAATTCAAAAAATTACTGACCCTGTTCAGCTTATTTGACATATGCTATAACCGCATATAATTTTACTGTACTTCTATTTTTTAGATGCCGTTATGACGACTTTTCCATCCTTGCAATGATATAAAAATGTCTCATTTATAGATATTGTATAGTTGGCAGTAAACATTTCAGAATATGTTTTATATCATTTTATATAGTATTCATGAAATCAATATTCAAAAGCTTGGAAAAATAAGTTAACTTTAATCCACATGTATTTATGCATTAAATTATATATAAAATACCAAGCCACAGATACTACATTAAGTAAACTGCTTTATCCTATTTTTCTCAAAGAAAAATGCACCTCTACAATAACTTTGAGTGCATCGCTATGATTCTGATTAAACAAGTTGCTAAAAAGGGAAACGTACTTAAGATTGATAACAAATTGCGAATGTATAAATATTTACTTACGACGGATAAAAAAAGTCGTACGTAAAATATTCTAAAATCCTTTATCTAAAGATAAAGCAAATATGCAAAAAGTTAATATACTTAATTGGATATCCTAAATAACCTGTGTTCACCTTTCAAATAATAATATGAAGAAATCAGTACGAAATGAAATAAGACCCCCAAATTCAAGGTAAAGTTATTATTAATGACAAAAAGCTGTTCTTTTTTATATTTCAGGTTCCAAGATTCAGTCAAGTAATAGCGAGATTTATGTATATTTTATATGTTGGCCACAATTTTATTTTTATGCATAATTTTGTGTTATCCTTAATCGTAATAATTAAATATATATACAAATTAATTTTACATTTTTAACACAACTTTACAACATATTCCTGTGTTTAAATTACAAGTTCTCTCCTATTGAATGTAATTTGTTTCACCCGTAATAAAAAAATAAATAACTTTTATTTCTATACTACTTTTGTATTGCGAAAGTAATGTTACTTTTGGATTTTTATTTTCAAACGTAACTAAACTTTTACACCAGAACGGAATATTCATAATATTTGACATAGTTTTATTCTAAATCCAAATGTTCGATGGTGCATAATTGTTATATTTTAATACATAATTCAAGTTAGAAATTTAAGAAGAATTTAAGTTTAAACTTAAGTTTGCCGTGAATGGTTTTTGCATTTGTATAAATAGGTAATTATGACGTCTTTAAACATCAATATCCAAGAGAAAATTCACCTTCACTTGGCGGAAGTAGACAAAATAAATTTGTAAACATAAAAATTCCTTGTTATGAGATACATTCAATGAAGAAAGAGTCACATATTTTGAATAAATAATGATATCTAACGTGTGCTTTATTTTCTTACCTAAATTTTACTTCTCTGACCATAAATAATGTACATATATTAATAATTTTTAAATAAATAACCTTTAAGTTTAATTTCGTTGGAATAAAAATGTGATCAGAACTCGGAGAGAAACATCAGTGAATTTTCCATCTAGTTTTCAACTTCATTCCAAACTCCAACATGTATTTTAGTACTCTACAACTACTACTACTGCTATCCTAAACTTCATGTCCCATTTAGTTGGCCTTCGTTCTCCTTCTCTTTCGTGGTTATGTATTTTGTTGGCGTCAAGTAAGGCTTCTCTCAAGTCTTTTTCGACCATCGTCAGTAGTGGAGAGTGGCTTTCCATGTCCTCGTTATATCATTGCCAAATTTAAGCCACCATTCGCCACGAAGTGGTTCACACCATCGTATGTATTTTTCTTTTATATTGTCTATTATCGGGGAAACGTCAAAGCTTCACCTTACATATTAATTTCTAAAGTTATTTGGGGAAGTATCTCTGACTAACTAAAATAACAAGCGCATTTTTTTGTATGTTTTAGTGACGTGTCATTTGTTGGTTAGCCAATATTCTAGGCCATACAAAACTACAGGTTTCACAGCTGTTTTGCACATTTTTTATTTGACCTTAAGTAGTATTTTCTTTTCACACGTCATACCCAGGAATTGTCTGTCTATTTGAGCCAGCCTATTATATTTCTAAAAGTAACTTCGTAACGTTCTACATAATTCCTATGGAGATGTTGAGGTTATCTGGATTTGTGATGCCATTGCAAACGTATAATACATGTTCTGTTTTCCTTTTGTAGTTTTTGGAACATTTTCCTCAATTACCCCTTTATAGAATTTAGAGTTTGGTTAAAGGCCATCTATATTATAGGAAATAAAAATAATATCATCAGAGTATGAAATGTTCCGGGCCAATGACTTTATCAATAGTTATTCGGATGGTCCATGGTAGTACTAAACACCGTCCACTCCAAATTTCAGTTTAAAAGTTTCCTTGAATTTGGAGGAGTTCGGAGCAAAATAGTGATGAATTTATATATGTAAGAAGACTAATACACGTTTACTTAACAATTAAGGCTAATATAATATTCGATTATTGCTACAGATACTGAAATTGAGCGAATAATAATCAGTTTTACTTCCCTTGATTTCTGCAATCTAATTCCTTACATTTGCTTTCTAATTCCTTACAAATATTTTGAAAATATATAAGTAACATTGTTATCAACTTTAATATGGAGCACTAAAAATGAATAATACAAAAATAAAAATATGACCATATGCCATATCCCAAAGAGTTCAACAAACCGAATTAATTTTCCAAATTCAAATAGTTATTCATTAAGAAATTGATGGAATAGAAAATAAGAATATCCGCGCCCATTGACAAATAAGCGATCTATAGAGCGAGTAGAGTCATTCCCCTCCTATTTTTACTCCCACATACCAAATTGTTTGAAGTTTAAATATTGTTTTACTCAGTTTAAATAATTTAACGGTTCGAGCCATTTTTCTCACAGACCACTTGACGTAGCAATTTGAATTAGCATAGTAATAAAATATGTCAACCGGCATCTATCTGAAAAACTAAAACTCAAAGTGGAGTTTCATTCGAATAAGGGTCTCAAAAATATTTTTTTCATAATTTCATCTTAAAAGTAATACTGAAAAATATCCAAAAAACAAACCCCCGTCTTTATTTTCAAAAGTATCCAAGTTGATGTTATCAAAAAATTTTGTATTTAGAAGCCCATGCACAGACTGTAGCAAAACTATGGATCCTGGATTCATAATTTTTGAAATATTCATTTATGTCTATGGAAGAAATAATAGTCACAAAATTCATGTTTGACTGGATAGTATTTTAGTAGTATTCATTTCTTAGGAACCATGCTACGTTGAAACATGAAATTTGGTGTAGTAATACAACTTAAGAATCCTCACGTATTCTGTATAAACCTACTTTTCAAAATATTTGCATAAAAATTACAAACGGGCAAGTAAGTCTTAAATTTTTTTCCTAATTTCATGTATCGTGTGGGCTCTCATTTGAAAGAGCTTGTTATGAAAAACAAAAACAAAAATTTATTTTAAAAATACTCCAAAAATATGCAAAATTAGAGCCCGCGCTCTGTTTTATTTCTAAAGCTATTGAGCTAAAAATTGTATAAAACGCGGTTGTTAAAATCTGACTACAAGATTATAGGGAAACTGCAACGATTATCCAATATCTAATAATTTCTGAAATAGGCACCATATTTTGATAACTGTGAAAGATATGGTGGGCAGTATATTTAAGTTGTTAAAAATCAAAATTTTTAAATATTTTCATGTTAATACTACTTACACTTATGCTTATAAATGTATGAATATTGTAATGCATGTCCTACTCGTGCTGGACATCCTATTTTTTTATAAATGGGGATTAAATTACGGTAAACAAATTATATAAAAAATGAAATACAGTTAAATGCTAAATAAGTCAACATCAATTAACACAGTTAAATACTAATACAATTAACACAGTTAAATACTAAATATCAAATGTCATACGATTTGTCAAACGTATAAAACATTATTATGCTTTATATTGCATATGTAATAACATTTTCTTTTACAAATGTTTTTAAATTCCTTATGCTTTTATGTAACAATTATAGTTAGTAAATCTTTAAGCAGTCCTTCCTTATTTCACTCAATTTTCTTTATACATTTAGAATATTGTTATATTTAATATATTACGATAGTTATGTGAGACATAATCTAGTGTGCTATAATCAAGAGTAACTATTTTACATTACTATAGCGTTTTCGAATAGTAAAATGATAATTTAATTTAAAGTCTTGGATTGGTATCATATATTTTTATGGTATTATAGATAGTTATCCTCGACTTACCTTTTCCTATCAGTAGGCACTTCATGAATATAATGAAACTCAACATTGAGTGTTGATGGTATATAAAGAAGAGGAAGAGTTAAATATAAACTTTTCCTCTTCGTTATGTATCAATTACGTTTATTAAATTTCCTGATATTAATTCTAAAATAATTTAAAAAATTACCTAGTTCCCAATTGAGGTATTTAATGTGAACAACTCATAACAATTTAATAACCATTTTAAAATAAATTATAATTAATAGAACCCTCTCTTAAAATTATTATATGGGTTTATTTTATTATACGACGTTAGCTCATATTTTATCAATATATTACGCTTTTTCTACGGGGAGAAAAATAAATTTGAATTAAATTAATAGCAAAATTTGGCCAATGAACTAATTTTTAAATAAATATTTGTCAAAACGAAGTGACAATGCACGTGGAAGCCATGAGTGTTATGAATCTATCAGCTGTTTACCAATTTATTTAACAAACATTTAGTAATTAATAGTTGCTTTATGCATTTTATATGAATTAAAAATTTACCAAAACCTTTGAAAATGGGAAAGTTTACCACGCCCTCAAATTGTTCCCTACCCTTTTTAATAAATAAAACCTGTGAAATATGAGTAGACCACATACTAAGAAGTCTCCACACATATTAAGACACTTAAAAACATTTAAGGGCATACAGTATTTCTATTAAACTATTTACAAACATTAGTTGTTTGCGGTCATGAGTATCGGGAATAAGAGAGGGGGAAATAATTTTGCTAATATTATATGTGTCGATTAAAATCGCCTTATTAAATTTTAAATTTCAAATTTCAATATTAAGTGGTTTCTGGGAAAAACGCCCATGATAGACGGACACACAAGTAATTTTTAAGGGTCCTGTTTTTGGTTTTAAGGTACCAAACCCCAAAAAGTAAAAAGAAATTCACCATTTAAATTTTGCAACTTATATATTATATATTTAAACGTCCCTCAATACATATAGGTTTCTCTAAAACATTACACGAGATTATTTTTATAATAGAAGAATGTAGAACATTTTTATGCTTCTTGCGTTTCTTATTTGCTGTAAAAAATCCGAAATATTTTCGGAAGAGCTTCAATACTGGCAGCGCACGGTGGCTTTACTAAGAATTTTTTAAATATGTTCCATTCTTTACGTTTAGATTTCGTTCATTTACATCAATCAATCTTTAAGACTCACGCCCTTGAGAATAAATGAAACGAACTCTAAATTACGCAAAGCACTTTAACATGTTATTTTCAGCTGTGTCTCCCTTTTAAATTATTTATCTTAGTATTTATAAAAACAGTTATACAGAAATATTTACAATGAGCATGTCACTTCAATCAATGATAATGCTTAATGAGAGAATTACAATATACGGATTTTCTTCCAAAAATAATAATAATTTTTTTAAACTTGTTGCAAGCAAATAAAAGTTCAACTTATCGACATCAATTTTTTGTTCTATTTATTAATTAAACCCACTTACAAAAGTTCATGTTATTTTAATGAAATTTATGAAAAAGAATTTACCTTTATAAATAAAATATAATATTCCAATGATATTTTATTTATGAAGGTACTTTTTCAAATTAAGGCAATCAATCTCATTTAAGTTTACCATTCTCAAAGTAAGCAAAATCAATCTCTATGCAAATTAAATCAAATTAACGTGGTCATTACTTAAATAAAGGCTTGAATAACGTATTGTAAATATAATTGGTTGTCTACACTTTACAGTATCACCTAATAATCAAACTTGAAAAATAACTCGTAAATTTAACGAATCTGAAACAAATGCATTGCGAAAAGTATATCGAAAACAATTAAAAGAAAACAAATCGGAAATGAGTGACGTTTATTAAATAGCTGACGAACTTGTGATTTATAACATTTATAAATTGAATAAATAATTATAGAAAATTAATAACTCTTATCAAGAGTATTGGGCATAAGTTCGAGTCCATGGTCATTCATTAATATCAACTATTTATCGAATTTATATTTTATCGCCAGGTTTTCTTTCCTTTTTAATCTCTTGTCTTATGAATTTAAGGATGTTTTGCAATATTTAATACAGAAAACAATTCTTCTCGTTTTTAAAATAAAATATTTTTAATTTTCTTTTTTATATTTCAATTTCGGTCATAAATTCTAGCCACGTAGACGTCGCCATTTTGAATTTGTAGATCATAATCAAAATTAATAATAATGGATGAGAAAAATCCTCTGTAATCTTCCAATATACATGTTAAATTATTTTGTCATGCGTATCATGTATATATCCCAAATTTCAAGTTGATCGATGATGGAAAGTAAGAATGAATAGATTATTAAATTCATATCCGGATATAGTTGCACACAGGCAAGTGAAACGTGAGATACAAGCGTGGAAAAAAATTAATCTCTATAAGGGAAATGGAAAAGAAAGGTTCAGTGGCGGAAGGAAATAAATAACATAACACGTTAACTGTAAAAAGATTACAAAATGAAAATTGGGCGGTGTTGTAGTCTGACATTATAATAATTTGAAATGAAAGAGAAAGATAGCTGATTTATATAAATTTTTTCAGGAAAACAAATAATATTGATGTTACGTTAGTTCTTTATTTCACTTTATCGTCAACTAAAGTCAAAACAAGTTTTAAGATTTTGAAATTTTGATTAACGGTTGATAAATGTCTCTGTTCAGATTGATACTAGAATAATAATAATAACATAGAAGTATACAATGAAAAGAATGGTAGGTCCACTACAAACAACTTAAAGTAACTGATAATGTTAGGATTTAAATTATTAGCGTATCACTGCCTATAGTCCTTAGGATAATCAATACTCTCTCGCTTGATATTTGCGTAAAAGAGAAAACGTCAAAACTGAAATAAAACCTTTTGTTTATTATAATAGGCATAACTTTTTGCTATATTTAAAATAATAGGCATAACTTTTTGCTATATTTAAAATAGTTTGTGGAAATTATAAAATTAAAAAAGCATAAAATATTTTCGAAATAAAATTAAAGACGTTTAAATTAATTGTTCTTCATTCGTGCCCAAGAGAAAATGAATAATGTCGTTTTGATTTTTTTATTTATTATTTCTATATTGTTAACAAAGTCGAGGTGGAATTCATCGATCGCTTATGTATTTACTAAGAAACTCTTTAGTTTTAAAAGTAGGAAAAGTTTATAATAAAATACTATTTAATCAAACCAGTCACTTTCGAAGAGTGCCCCACTAATTAATCTTACCTCAAAATGTTATTAACAGCATATTTGAATGACAATTTAAAAAACGCAATCGATTGAATTTTTTACATAAAATTTAAACATTTTAGATATTCGCATATTTTTTTCTTAAAAAGATAAATATTTACATTTTCTTTAAAGATAAATATTTACCGTAAACATTAAAATACAATTAATTAATAGTTTTTTACTAAAGTTTTGATATGGCATAAAAAGTTATTATGCATTTTTTAAAATCAGATAAAATAAAAATCGATTATTAATATGGAATGCGGAACATCCTTAAAAAATATTAAAAAGATTTTTCACAGTTAAAAAAAAATAAATTTATTCGTACGCTTATAGTATGTTACATTTTAATATTAAATTTTAACCAACAGATAAATGGAAATTCATTTTGACATCATTGTATTTAAAAGAGGTATCAAATTGTCAAATTGACAATTGGCGCTATTTGCATAGGTGGACATTTAATATTTCTTGTAAAATTTCAACTTTATTTGTTTTATAAATTAAACGACTTATATAAAATGGAAAAAATGTTTGAGCTACACATTATTAATTGTACCGCATGGTTGGAATAGCATACTCAAACATAATCACACACTATTTATACATGCATATACCTACATGTGTGCATTATCTCGACTTATATTAAGTCTATTTATGTATGCATATATATATATATATATATATATATATATATATACATATATATATACATATATATGTGTGTGTGTGTGTATGCAAACGAAACGTAATAGGGACTTGACTAATTGGTAGCATCTATAGCTACGTGTAAAACGGCTTAAGTAAGCAGGGGCTCAAATTCCAAATTTATATGAACTAGAATACTTCTTATACCTCTTTGTTGCTACTTTCCTTGTTTATTTATCTAAAGGTGGCCTAAATGAAAAAAATGACACAATATTTTTCTAGAATTTCAGCAAATTTATCTATCAGAAATATTTAGCAAAAATGTCCAACTCTTTAGAGTTATCTTCAGGACAGTAAACCCGCTACCAACGCTAAGTATTCAATGAATAAAAATCATAGTGGAATCTACTGTAACGCTTTTTTTATTGACTTTTTTCAGAAAATCTTAGGTTATTGTTTTGGGATAAGACTTTGTCCATTATGAAAATATTCCTATTCTCTTCATCATTTTGCTCCGTATTCAAATCACTTTAACTAAAAACTAGCAAAAAAATGTAATTTTTTATAAATACGTGTAAAATTTATATAATTTTCATACATATGTGATAAACAAATATGCCATGAAGTGGTGCAGCACGATACCGTTAATAAAACTAGGTTTAAACAACACAAAGACTATTTAAACCAAAACGAAAACATAACCAAAAAATTAATAATTCTCAGTGACTTTAGAATTTTGATCCACAAGTCGAGCGTTGTCTTATATTTAAATGAGTGAAATGCGCTTAATTAAGAGTATGTTATAATGTATTCTTTCACAAAATATGTAAATGAAAATTTACAAATATCTTTTAACTCGGTTTAATATAGATATAAATATGATGAAATGAAACAAAAGTAGCTGTTAATAACATGACAATCACTGAAGTCATTAGAACACGTTTATTTATTATATTCTTATCGTAGATAAATGCGCCAAAAAAATTATCATAAATAAATGCGCCTAAAGCCAAATTATCATAAATAAATCCGCCTAAAGCCAAATATGGAGTTAATTTTTAAGTCTGGGCAATACAGTTTCAATTTTGTAAATTTTGGTAAAATAGTTCTACGTTAGACAATCTTTCTAAAAGACCATTTATTAGAAGCACTGAAAATATACAAAACTTTAAAAAAAACTGCTCAAGGGAAAATAAACCTGTTAAGTACGAGACATATTTGCGAAGATTCCGTACCTATTTGAGTACCTGTAATACTTTAAATAATTAGGGATAGATAGTGTTTATATTAAAGTATTATATGTATTGAATATATTTGGCGTTAATTTTGTAGAAATTCATTATTCACAATTAAATGAAACAACGTGATGTAGTATTATTTCTACTATCTTTAATTTTTTTACTACGACCTAGGTTTCGTTGTATTACACCATCTTCAGGTGGGATATTAGCAAAGATTAACTCTTAGGAACATCCAACAGCATTTATATGTTTCAAATACAATAGCAGAAGCCAGGTTTGTGCTGGTTTTTCGACTGGTTATGTTATTGAGTTTATTGCAGGGGTGCGGTGTAAGTTTTATTATATTTCCGAGAGTTATACGATATACCAGTATTTTGGTGAGGGTAATAAATTCAATTGTTTTTATTATGTGAGGTTATACAATGCAAATGTTCCGGTGTATGTAATAAAATTAAATGGAAGTTATTATCAGTGATATATTTACACAAAAGCAAAGGTATCTGAATTAATTCTACATTATTTATTAATTCTACATATCTCCGGTTTTATTTATTCATATCTTTATTTATTTATTTCTTTCAATTAATTTTTTTTTATTTTATTATATATACTTATATTTATATGTGTATTTGGGCTGAAACAATTTGAAGAGTATTGTAGTATCAATGTTGTCTAATCATATTATGTCTAGAAGATATTAAGCATGGGTGATGATATTATATTTAGTTGTTCATTTAATGTATTATTCTTGGTGTCTTTTTTATGTCTGTTTATTTCTAATGTTTTTAGAATATTAAGTTTATTACCTTTTGTATTTATTTATAATATATAGGGGGCATAATCAGTATGGGGGTGATGGTTATTTTCAATGAGATGTTTAGCAAAGTGAGATGCGTCTGGTTTATTATTTCGCCAGCTGGCAATGTGTTCTTTATATCTTGTATTAAAATCTCTTCCTGTTTGACCTATGTATACACTATTACAGTCGTTACATTTAAGTTTGTAGACACCACTCTTTTTATGTTTTTCTTTATTATTAATAAGGGTTTTAACCAAGTAATTTAAAGTACTATAAGCACATGTTGTATACATTACATATGTATGGGATAGATTTATAATAAATATTATTATTATTTGGCATGACCGGGTATATTTCTTGTATTAATATTTTTCTTAATTTATTATGGTACAATTTTGTGACAATCGATGGGTCATAGTTATTATTTACTGTGATTTGTTTTATAGTTTTTATTTCTTTACGTAAATTAGGTTTTTCTAGAGGGATGGTTAAAGCTCTGTGAATCATGGAATGGAAGGCTGCTAATTTATGGGACCAAGGGTGTTGAGATTGACCATTAAGTATGGAGTCTGTAATGAGAGTCAGTCGTGCCAAATAATAATAATATTTACTATAAATCTTTCCCATACATAGGTAATGTATCACTCAAAATTAGGAAAACTCTTATTAATAATAAAGAAAAAATAGATAAACATAAAAAGAGTGGTGTATATAAACTTAAATGTAGCGACTGTAATAGTGTATACATAGATCAAACAGGAAGATATTTTAATACAAGATATAAAGAACACATTGCCAGCTAGTGAAATAATAAACCAGACACATCTCACTTTGCTAAACATCTCAGTGAAAATAACCACCACCCCCCATACTGATAATGCCCCCTATATATTACAAATAAATACAAAAGGTAATAAACTTAATATCCTAGAAACATTAAAAATATACAGACATAAAAAAGACACCAAGGTTAATATATTAAATGAACAACTAAGTATAATATCATCGCCCATACTTAATATCTTCTATACATAATATAATTAGACAATATTGATACTACAGTACTCTTCAAATTGTTTCAGCCCAAATATATATATAAATATAAGTATATATAATAAAATTTAAAAAAATAATTAAAAGGAATAAATAAATAAAGATACGAATAAAGAAAACCGGAGATATGTAGAATTAATGGTATTACCTTGTCTTTATTTTTAGATACCCTTGCTTTTGTTTAAATATATTACCGATAATAACTTCTATTTTATTACATACACCGGAACATTTGCATTGTATAACCTCACATAATAAGCACAATTGAATTAATTTCTTGCCCTTACTAAAATACTGGTATATCGTACAACTTTTGGAAATATAATAAAACCTACACCCCCTGCGCCCCTGCAATAAACTCACTAACATAAGCAGTAGAAAAACCCGCACAAACCTGGCTTCCGCTATTGTGTTTGAAACATATAAATGCTGTTGGATGTTCCTAAGAGTTAATCTTTGCTAATATCCCACCTGAAGATGTTGTAATACAACGAAACCTAGGTCGCGGTAAAGAAATTAAAGGTAGTAGAAATAATACTACATCATGTAGTTTCGTTTAATTATGAATTATATGTATTGGTATTATTTTGTATTCTTCATATACATTGCGTATTACGTATTTAACAGGCTTAAAAATCACTTGTTTGCCTATATCCCATTAATTTATTAATTAATCAAAACTATTTTCTGTTATAGGGGTATCTCAATGCCGCTAAATTTAGATACTGTGGAAACACATTCCCGCGAAGGAAACATCGTAAGGAAAATTAATTTAAAATTACTTGCAGTTTTTTTCAAGACCTCTTCTATAACACACCTCTTGATGACATCTATGAAAAAAATATGTTTAATCCCAAACGCTTGATGAATTGGGATGATGAATTCTAAAAAAGCTAACAAATATAGTAATACTAATGTTATTAACTATTCTAAAACCGGTGTTAAACAATTACCTACCAGAGAGCATTGTGCCTAACTTGAAGGTAAATTGATGTCTGAATGAACGTGATATTAAAGAACTATACGAGACTTATTGCATTTAATTACTAGTTTTTGTGTATAAAAAATCTTTCAATTTCACACTTAGCAAAAACTGTTTGTAATTTTTTTATTGTGAAAGCCAAACCATGTCCTTAATAGGTTATTGCTGTATAGGTGTATCAAAAAAAGTGTCTATTATTCCTATAAAGTTAAAGTTCTCAACCGTTTCTAAAAAAAATATTGTCCAAGCGGCATTTTCAACGGCAAAAACAAACAATTTATTTCAGGGAAACACGTTTCAAATATACTCATCAACTGAATTACCTGGATATCATAAATAAATAAAAAACCGAAAAGACATTAAACAATTCATAACACTTTTTAGTTTTCATGAATATTGCTAGGAAATTAGCTGTGTGAGACTGAAAATATTGAAATTCAAGCGAGCGAGTGAAAATAGCCGAAGAATAGAATCCATCATTATTCTAACGCGTGGCGCAAAGGTGATTAATTAATACGAGTACTGTTTGGTTTTATTGTATCTATTAGTTAAAGAAAATTAATTAGTAAAATGGATCCACTGTATTCAGGATTTGAAGAATGTTTGTTTTGCAAAATAAGGATACAAAATTAAATTTTGATTCACTTTTCATTATTCACCAAAGTTGAGTTAAAATTTTATTTTATTTAAATCATATTTTGGCCAAAATAAATGATGACTGAATGATTTTTTTTATTTATTGAATGATACTTGGGTTTCTGAGTAAAAAGTATTATATTCAGAGAGCAGTCATAATTAGTTTGATGCAAATATTATATAGTCCACTTTTATAATAACATTGATTAAATTATCAGAAGTTAGTGTCCTCATTATGGTATTTCCACTAAGTGTTATTTTTGTGATACGAATATGTGAATGTATGCAAAAAATAATATACAATAGAAATTACTGTGAATAATGCAATAGAAATAAGAATGTATTTGAATGATGAAAGATGTAGGTAATGTCAACAATATAATGATACTTGTGAAGTAAATATATAAAGTGATACACATGAAGAACTCAAATAATATGTGAAATAAGATTATGAAATATGGTAAAAGATCACGTGAACATTTATTGCAAAAAGCAACCCACAAAGAAATATTCTGAAAATTTACTGCTGCAAAATATGTCAAGCCGCTGATACTGATAAAATCAAAGGTTGATGAAGCGTTAACTTCCGTAGTCAATAAGTATGTAATATTTAAATTAAATGGGTGGCATGATGTATAGATATCTCGGGGGTTTTTCTGGACTTTTGACTTATGATGTTAACAGAATTCGTCGCCGTTTACACTAGTGAGAGATCTTTTAAAATCAGCCATCCTACAAACATGAACCCGTTAATTTAAATCACAACTTCGAAGTTTCTCTTTCTAAAGACTTCGATTAATAATACAAATCTGACTTAAAAACACTTTTTTATATATTCCAATCCAATAGTAAAAACGTTATCAAAACAAGTAAACTTGATACTGACAGTGGACAAAATGTTATTATCACGGCACGAATAAGTTAAGATTGACAACTGTTATATTAAATATTTTATGGTTCTTTATACAAAATCTGTTTTCGCTTTGCCGCAAATGATTTAACTGAGTCATTTTCAAAATGTAATTCTCATAATACCGGTAAAGTGCATAGAAATAACATATTTATTGTGTCGTAATTTGACATCAATATATTATGCACTCACGTTTATATCTCCTGAATGTTAATATTTTTTAGTGAGTTATATGTAAGTTGACATAAATGAACAATTATCGCCTGTCTTCTTGTACATTACTTCGTTTTTAGATATTGAAATATGATTATATCCAACATTTATTTACAAGGAACGCTTAATTTTTGCGAATATTAGTTAATATAGTATATATAATAGCAGTTTAAAAGGTGATATCCATTCTGTAATAAATAAAAACTAGAGAAAATATAGTTTTTAATTGCCTGTCGAGCTTGTTTCTATGATAAAATTCATGGAAGTATTTTCATGTGATTTTTCCGTGTGGTGAATGCAATTGCTATGAAGAGGCTGCTTCGCTTTTCTATTCTTAACTTATTTCTAACCGATTTCAGTCCTTCAACACCAAGATCATTATAGGGGCAACGCAATCTATAAGGGATGGGCTTGATGGCTTACTGGGTAGCATTCCGCTTAATCAATTGAGTGTCATGTTTTTTTTTCAACATAATGGAACACCAATCTTCGGCTGCCGTAGGTAAAGTACCGAAGAAGAATTTAATACTTGTTGGATTAGTCGATATAGAAAACGTGTGTGCTTTACTGGATCTTAAGACTAAATGTCATAAAATGTTATCTTTAGTTTTACATAAAAGATATTGTCATCGAGACTGAGTGCGATAATGAAGATGAAATGGACAATCGGATAACAAGGTGTTAAATTTCTTGCATACATATCATAAAAAGACTTTTCCGAGGATTTGCAAATCGACCATTATTCTAGCGCAGAAATGTTTATTATTACAAATTTGAATAGTATTTATAAAAAATTATAATTTTTTAAAATTTATTTAAGATATTTTGAATATCAACATCTAAAAATATATTGATCCTATTTTTATACAATTTTCATCTAAGCTCCGATTCACATGTCGTCATTCCCTTCTTTGAATATTTTGTGAATTTACATTATTTGTTCATTAATAGTTACTTTTTATTTTTAACGATTTAACGTTTAATTAAAATAAGAGGCAGTAGTAAATAACAGAACTGTTGTACCACTGTAACCTTGAATTTGATGTTCAATTTAATCCTTTTGGGTATTATAAAAGAAATGCTTTAAAAAAATTGTTTTCTGCATGACAAGTATTTTCACGTGATCCTTCAAATATTTAATTCCTTAATGTAGAGAACGACTTATGTGAATAACAGACATGTTTTTTTACACCTGCGTGTGTATAGCTTAAATTTATGTATTAATGTACATTTTTATTGACAACGATATCTGATTTTAATCACATCATAACTCTCGAGCATTAGGAACTGCATAATATGCCGAAGCGGCTTGATTTATTTTGGAAACATCCAAAGCTGTTACAGAAATCGATGGATGAACAACCTAAACGGGCACAGACGTGGAGCTACATTATTATATTTACATTGTACATACTTATTTTCCATTATGATTTTCTTAGTATGTATTTGTCATTTCATTTGTTATTTTAATTAAAAATATTGTATGTAATTTCTTTGGAATACCTCTGTTATTTTGTATCCAATTATATTTAATTTGATTTCACATAGTTTTGAAAAGTTTCACAGAGAGTTACAGTAGCATACATTTTTTTTACCTGAAAAAATTGTATTGTATTAGACATCATATGCATATGACCTTTTATAGGTAGATATTATTTATAAATATATAAATAGGTATGTTCTTCATACATTAAGTTTTTGAATGAAAATGAAACAATACGGCAAATACCACATCTACGAAAAAAACACCTAATATTTTTGTTTTTAGAAAAATAGTTAACCGAGTGCAGTTATGGGGTAAACAAGTATTCAGTTAAATTGCAATTTAAAATATCTTGAATACCATACCACATTAACATTATAAACACGTTTAAGTTATAGATGCATAATAGATAAATATGCCGAAGACTGTTTCGAAAATATTATCTTCGAGAACAAGAAAACATATATTCTGCTAACATATGAAAATGAGGAGAATATTCTATACGGCTATCCCTCTTGCGTTTATGCACAGGTTCGGCTGAAACCATTTTTTTAAGTCTGCTAAAAAGTAAAATTTTTCTTTTACCAACATGCTATCATATTTTAGTAAGATGGTAGTTCCATTTTCTCTTACAGTACAATAATATCCATATAAAATTAAAAGTACTAAAACATTTGGAACCATTCGAAGTAATCTAAGTAATCTAAGAGTTATCAGCTAATCACTGTGCATATGCCTCCTCTTAGAACGGAATGAGAGAAAAAGGGCATGAGATTGAATGGGAAATTATTACGACTTACATATACCAGATATAAGGTCATGATAATTATCTTACTAGTGAACTAAAACATCATATAATTAACTATAAATCGAACTGTAAGCCGTCATGGAGTTATCCAAAATATGTGCAGAGAAAAAGATAGGTAAAGGTTACAATATAACTACAGAATTGTACTTAATAAATATATAAATAGAACGTAATAGATTCTAGCATAATAAATGATATTCTTCTCTTCTTTTTCAGAAGTTACCTTATATTGTGTCCTTGATTTTATTAAGCTGTAAACCTCTTACTTTCCTTTCTAGTTTTCATTTTCCCATTTATCAATTTTTGAGAACGTAAATTGTATTAAATTGTCTGATATTTTTTGTCCTAATAGTGATGATATTTAGTTCCTCATATTTAAATATGTTTTCTATCAATTACTTAAAAACTTTACCTGCAGCAATATCATGTAAATAACCTACAGACAGTGATAGGTTAATAAACAAGTTTTGTTCCTGAATACTTGAGTGTATTTTATACATTTTAAAACAACTACGCTGAGAATAGCATAACATTTACTTGTAAGTACTTTCCGATATTATTAACCTAAACGGCAGTTTTACTAACGCCTCCCCCTATGCTAATCCAGATAGCAGATACTCGTAACTACACCACCTGCGAACGGGGCGTTGATATTAGGAAAATTAATAGCAAAACATTTAATGTAATTTCAATGACTTCTCTAATATTATTCAAATGACTAATGTAAACAAAAATTATTCATGTAATTATAATGGTAATATATCGCCTTAATAAATATTATAATGCCACATCATATCGGGGCAAGTCATTATATAATTGCATGCGTAAGGGTGACATTTTAAAGACTTTCCATAATATTAAGCCACAAATAACGCTGAAATATATTTATTCATGATATTATCTTTAATAAAAATATTATAATATAGGAATAAACTGAATTGACGGCACAGAAGTATTTTTTTATTAGATTAAAGCAAATTTATTTCCTCTTCATTTAACATATTTCGTTTCTAAAGCCAACTAACTTTAATGTGACAATGCAGCCTTTCGTTCCCGGAAACTTTAAACATGTGCGTACTGAGTGTATTGTTTTTGATAAAGTTAACAACTTTTACAACTGTTTTAATCGTATTAGCAAAGTAGTCCGGGAGCCCTTTGACGGCCATTGTAAGAAGATGAATCGCATAGTGCGTCGTTATTACGAATGATTTTCTTTTTATTCGAGATAGCTACAGTCCATACGTAATTACATGTTCCTCAAAAGCATGTTGTAGCAATGACGCTTGAACCTTAAAACTCAAGGCTTTTATTTCTCGTGAAAGCAATAACTCCTCTTTAAGTATTTTATTTTTATCCATAAATTTAACAAACTAACTAGTTAAGCAAATTAGGCAACCTCTGTGGATTATTATACTTGAACCACAAAATACGAATTATATTTTATCTTGTAAAGAAATTGTCTTCGAGGTCATTTTTTCGATACGAGCCTCCATTTAGTCGTTTTATATTGACTTAGTTTTTCTCAGACAATCACTCGACGGGTTTTTTAAATAAAATTAAAAATGTGATAGTCATTATTTTTGCTTTAATGTTAATTGTACCATTTTTATAGCGATTCTTGCTAAAACTAAGCGGTTAATAATTTTTAATCTTCAAAATAAGTTAGACAATTACAGTTTGCATAATATTTTAAAAAATTAGCAAATTTCATAGACACACATCGTTTTACATGACAACTTTAAAAACCAATGCTATGAAGAGCAAAAAAACTGGGATAATCCAATTTTTTTGAAAATGAAATGAAATTACACTAAAAAATAAAAATTAAAAATTTAATAAAAAGTTATTGTTTTGAGACCGTAGTATAGCGAGCTAGATTATTTTTTTTTTGATATCAGGAAAAGTCAGCCAACGTAATATAAATTTGGATAACCTAAAAAGTAGGAAACATTTTTTGTGAGAGTTGAACTATTTAGAAGAGGGCGGCGAGTACCTTGGAAATCTGCCAGTGGGTGTGATGAACGAGATTCTTATCATGGAAGGCGCCATGCTTCTTTCATTTGAGCCAATCCACCAAGTAACAATTTTTGTAAGTGCTATGTCCTCTATAAAGTGTCATGTAAAACATAGAAAGGTTGAATAATAAGGGACTTAGATCTGACCCAGGAGGATTGCATTGAATATAAAAAATGAATAACCACGTCAAAGCTGTTATCCTAAATATGAAAAATAGCAAATCCTTAAAGGCAGACAATGTTCCCGTAGTAATTAAGAAGAGACCGGGAAGCAATAGTATAACATATCCAACAAATTTCTTCAATACAATTGCCATGGAGCAATAAATATCTCACACCTTGAGAGAAAGTTATTTCTTACCTATGTGAGAAAAGAGGAGTGTTATTGTCCAGGATGTAAAACCAAAAACCCACAGGTTTAAAGTGTGTGAGGGAGTCATAGACCGTATACCAAATTTAATAAATATTAGCGAAAATTATTTGTGTCTGACAATTGGAAAGACTACCACTGATGCTATCTAAATTAAACATCTTGTAATGGAAAAAATCATACCGCAAAAAATTATTTACAGCTATATTTATGGTTCTAATTTCGTGCAATGAGTACGAAGAGAATATCAGAGTAACAAATATACTCTTATATTGTCTAAAATTTCATGAAACGGTGCGAAATGTGACTAAATAAATTAAAGTCCAGTGGGTTTAAGTAAACCATTGGAAATTAATATAGAGATACTTAACTAATATTTTGATTAAACAAATTAAATACTTACTTAGTCACTAATATCTTGTTCATATCTCTTTTTTTATTCGATGTTTTCAAATTATTAAAATTACGGCAATAAATATTTTGACTAATAATTTTTCTAATAATATTTAAATGGTTGATATATCAGCACAACAATGCATATTTCTCGTATTAAATGACTCTTTCATGCGTTTTGTCCATACCGTCGCTACGTTTTTCCTTAAATAATCGTCCCGCCTACTATCTCCATAAAATATTATTTTGATCCCTCGTTTCATTGTGACGCGAAAGCAGGACAAACAGATACACTTTCGTATTTTTAGTATTAACTAGGATTGTGATATTAATTAGAATGATATTTCCTGGGACGAAAATTAGCCTATGTCATTTCTCGATCTACCTACTATACTTGCATTAATAATCGCATCGACCCGTTGTTCCGTTGCACAAAAAAAGACACAAAAATACACTTCCTTATTTTTAATATTTGTTGGGATCTTAATACTATTTAGGACCAGATTGTACCTTCCAGGTAGTCTATATCATTACCGGGCTCGCAAATCATCTGTGTGCAAAACATCACTCCGATCAGTCGCTCCGTGGCATGGCGGGTGAAAAAAGACAAACAAATGTATATTTGCATTTATATTAGTTAGGATGAGATTTCCCGGGACAAAAAGTAGTCTTTATCATTATCCAACTTTCAAATTTCTTCAGCTCAAAAAATCATATCGATACGTTGCGCCGTTGCGACGTGAAAGAAAGACAAACAAATACACATTTTTAATATTTATTGAGGATTTAATATTATTTAGAGCCAGATTTCCCGGTTTGAAAAGTAGCTTACATCATTTCCTGACCTACCAACCATTTCTTTGCAAAAAATCACTCCGATCCGTTATTCTGTTGCGATGTGTAAGAAACACAAACAGTTAAATAAAGGAAAAACAAACACATTTTTCATTTCAAATCTTAGTCTGAGATAAAACGATTTCACACAGCCACTTTGGTTTGATGATCTGGTCAATGGATAAAATCCTAATGAAAAATGAAATAATATTAAAATTTGTTAATGTTGTATCGACATAATTTTAATATTACAATATAAGAAGTAACTAGACTAAGAACGATGTAATTTTAATATCAAATAGTAAGAAGCTACGGTTTTCATTACGACTTAACGCACTTTAGTCGAAATATTTATATTAAACTCGCTGCATCAACCGGTTCGCCCGAACAGAGTTTGTGAAATGAATGTGATTTGGGTACTTTTTCCTACAACACATATTTACACACTTTTCTCTCTGGCTTGTCATTCGGTCTGTAAATAAATATATTTTTAAGCGGCACAACTCGTGAGCACGCAACTTATAATTGGGTTTGTGAGGAACACGGTTCCATCAAGTCGATACCACAATATCAAAGTTTTTGACCTTGCACTTTGTTAATAGTCATACTGCAAGCCAACTTCACTAAAAATTACAATAATTTAAAACTGAAGGATATTTCGATCAAAATTAAAAGTATTCATAGTATAGTTTTTCCCTTTTCTTTGACTTTTGTTATAATCGTTTCGATTATGTTACTCTTTATAACTTTAATACAGCGTCTTGTGCTATTACACAATTTCGGCGATTTGCATATTCCGCAGCAAAATGATTGAGATTGAGGCAGTGCAACGATATTCCTGGCATATTTAACTAATTGAAAAATCCGATAGGAAAATTTTAAGTTTTTTATAGATCATGTATCAATCAAAATGTAAATTTTTTCGTCGCCAGGACTCACGAACGTTTCTTGATGTCGTTGACATTGTTTCCTTTTCTGTTGCTAGAATGGTATGTTGTAAGTTGATGTAATTTTCAATGATGTTGATGTAATTTTCCGATATTTGTTAGTCCGATCCGATATTTGATTAGAATTTTATGCTGTTAATATAACCGCAAATAATTCTCGTATTTGATGTACTGTTGCTATTTGTACTGCCTCTCTCATAACAAATTTCTAGTGTTTTTCATTCTCTAACAGATCTAATCACTGACACGCTACTTTATACATTTCACAATATCAGCAGTTCTGAGGTATTCAAAACATGTCGGACCACAAAACATTTAAAGAAGTAAAAGTGAATAGAAGTATTCGGTGTTTCTTGAATGTACCGTTTAGACTCACCCTATCGTGTTATTCTTGATGACTCCATCACACGAATGTTTTTGCTGGATGAATTTTGTCGTCGACACATTTGGTAACATGCGTCTGATACTTCCAGGTAAAGTCCTGGCAAATACGTTGTCTTAGCATGGTTTAAAGAAGACAGTCAAAGTCGGTCATGCTAATGGTTCCATCGCTCTTCTTTTTGTTTTTTCCCGGTCAAAATTACGCATTGCACGTTTTCTATATGACCAGTTAAATGGACAGCCGATGAATCTTGATCGTGTGTCGGGGCACTAAAAAATGGCCAAATTATTTCATTGCCTTCAATGAAAAGTACTATTTGATATAGTACTGTACACATGTTTATGATATATCTAGAGTCCTTATTCATAGTTTTCCAAAACTTAAGTATTCGACATTTTTATGGGCCGGGAACAGTTTAGATAGGAGCGGATTATATGAAAATACTCTGAATATCTATATCGACTTTTTGGGGTTTTTTAATATTTTCCATAAATTGATTCTGTCCTGCTGATAGGTGTTTGATTTTTAAATAGCCGTCTTTGTCAATTACAGTCTCATTTAAGTATGGTTTCAGATAATATTTCACGTATTTGTTATTTTTCAAACACGACGTATCTCTGTTTAATGTATCACATATACCATGCGCCATCTTTTTCACAAGTATTGTCTCCCAGGTTTGAATATTCAGCTCTTTTTACCAAATTTATTTTATTTTTTTCTAACGAAAAACACGAGCAGTATTATTATGTCGGTTTATGATTGCTTGTTTTGTTTTTCACTTCTTATTTAATTTTCAGCCAAGAAAAATTTCAGGTAAACCTTATGCATAAATAGGGCTTCCATGTTTTTTAACGTAAGTGATTGCATCCTATGCGTATTCATGTATGTGATATTGACTTCCGGTGAACTTCGAAGGGAAGCTGAACAGTTTTCCCACGTTATCCAAGCCATTGACCATTGACCATTATTGTGTCTCGTAAATAAATATGAATTTCATTGATTGTGACAAATAAATAATATTCATTCCGCCTTAATTTTAGCTTACATTTCAATGATGGACTTCTAGTAAAATGGCAGACAATTCAAGATATTATTCAATATGGAATTTCTTACCAAAATTTGATGAGCGTAGAATTTCTCGAAACGAGTCGATATTACTTTTATGACGGTTGGTTATTTGGATTAACTCGTTGGATTTTGAAACGATAATCATTTTTACCTTGTCAAAGATCGGCATATATTATAGGGTGGCGACACTGCAATATATTTAAGCAATAAATTACAGTATATTGCGTTAACACTGAATAATGATGTCACGTTGGTTATTTGATTGTGGTTATACAGTAGATATTATAAGCCATCGCCATTATAAGCCATCAATTTCTCCTTTTAATCCATGGAAATGGGTGTAAACCTGGTCCGCTTCGAATTGTTGACCTCCGATAAAATATACTAAAATGTTTGGTATTTCATTTCGTATAAGCAATAACAAATTCTTTTGATGAAAAATTTGTTCTTGGTTGTTAAAAACTGAGCTGAAAATATCTTTATTTAATGTAAATATGGCCCCAAATGACGTTATTCCTAGTAAGCGTCGTAACGGCATATATTTTGTAGAAAGTGTTTTAATTTTGGTATCTCTTCGGTCTTATAGGCAAATAGTTTCGATGTAGGTAATTGGAATGTTGGCAATCTGACTTTACCATTGCCGTAGCATATGCATTTAGTTTCGTTTTTATATTCTTTCCTCCAAAATACTTTACATTATATATAAAGTATATTTTGTCCATTTTCTTAGACGACGATATTTCGAAGTTTATTGCATTATCTTTCGGTATCACAATGAATTTCCACAAGTCACAAATAGCAACTCTCACGTATTTTGACTTGTTGTTTTTCGCAAAGAGTGTTTATCTTTCAAGTTCTTTTCGCAATTGTCGTAGTTTGTCTGTTTCTCTTTTTCCACTTGAACGTCATCTGATTTTTTACTCTTGTCTAATACTGTAACGTAGTTCTCCACTTTTATTTTCTCTTATTCGACGTATTTCTTCTCGAATTATTGTCAATCTTATTTCTCTTTCCTGTTTTGTTTCGTTCTTTTCTCGTTTCTTCTGGGCCCTCTTTTCCCTTCGCGACTTTGCTATAAAGGGTGTACATATTATCTTACGCTTTGACATTTTAGCCATAAAAGCTAGAAGGCAGAAAAATAATATGAATAAAAACAAAAAAATAGAAGTTTTTGCTTTCACCGTTTGGTCTCTTCGATACGTCCTTGTTGATTGCCAAAATATTACTGAAACACGCGTGCGAAATTCGTCGGATACATATTTAGTGATCAAAGTTTCTAGATTACAATATATACGATTTCCCTTGTGGAATTTTCTTAAATACACTTGCGCCAAAGTTCGTCTCATATTCATTTGAGGATCGATATTTCTAAAGCCATATATACCATTGCCAATTGACAACATTCTTGAATATTCAGTTCGAATCGATATCCGTTGGTAAGGGGGTGGGGGTCGAGACGGTGAGCAGTACGGACGGTACGGGCGGGGATAAGAAAGGCAGGTTTGTGTGAGAAATCTACGGCGTCCAAGGATATTGTGGAACTTTTTAGAAATTCTGAAACTTTCTCGAACAAAATGGAACATTCTTAGCAAAGATTCCATAATTTCACACATTTTCGCCACCCACCACCACCTATATCAAATCGTCTTAACATCGATAGGAGAACAAGGACTATCTACCACTACAACCGCGAGTGGAAGACTGTTAGTTGCGGACATAACTAAGCGGTTACTAACAGTCACTTGTCCTTTATATATATATTAAATATGGATTATTTTGCTTGCTAGAAATCATAGAATATATGTCACCCTTAGAGGACAGTAAAGTTTTGAACCTTACTCAAATTTTATTACGAGCTTGTCCATCTATCTAATTTTCATCATGTATTAAAGGCTTAATGATTAATTTAATAGCTTTATTAAAACTACTTTTTGAGAAAATTAAGTTATTTAAATATTTTCGGAAATATAGAGCATTGTCATTGAAAAATTTTATATTGATGGAAAAATTATTTTCATGTCACGAATTGAGAAGAAATTAAAGGTGTGGCTGATAATAACATTTTAAAACATTCTTTGCAAATAATTGGTCCTACGAATGATTTTTAAATTTGCTGTGATTTAGTTGAAGTTTCATCAATGAAGCTAAAAAAATTGTTGTTGGATTGTTGTTTCTCGGTTGTTTCTCCTGGGAATCTTGAATTCCCAGGTTACAATTATGTGAATTACAGAAGAGAAATTTCGTTGATAAAATTTAACTGAAGTCTTCAATTGACTCTAAATTTCTTTTAAAGATTATGATTGTTTAGTTGATGTCGGATCTATGAATACAAAACCGAGAAGAGAAATTTAATTAACAAAATTAATTTTATTATTATTAAGTCGAAAAGTTTTTCAAATTCTTATACTGGAAATACTTTTTCTCTTCTTGCCTAATGAATATCTGCACTCGCCTAATTATAATATTTTTATTATACCGGTACTTAGAACTAAACTACATGGAAATACCCACTTTATCAAAATTTTAATTTGCTCAACCACCCGGTTTCGATTATATTAGAGTGCTATTCATTCGGGAATATTTCTGTATTTTTTGCCAGTTAAATTTTAATTCTTGGTCTATTTTTATTTTAATATTATATAATAATTACACAATTGAATTCATTTAATAATTCCATATTTTTGTAATCATTATCATTATTTTCACATATCATTTATTTGGCAATTTCGACTACCAATTGTTTACGCAAACCAACCTGTGTATCGACTATTACTAGTACATATGTTTATACACAACATAGTACAAAGCGATGGGACGGATAAAAGCCCTCAAGACATTAACAAAATACGTTTAAAGAGAAAGGTCCCTTTTATCGTTTACTTCAAAAGGATAAAGACAAAGAAAGATTTATTTCTGTGTGTTTTAGTCTAGGAGTGCAATATCTTACGTAAGATATATCATTAAAATTCGTTATATAACTTTCTATTCTAATATGTCTTTAACTTATGAATGTTGATATTATAGAGAATGAAATAAAAACTTTATTCAAAATTATGAAATCTCCCTAATTTGTTACACATTTCTGGAAAGACCCAACATACACGAGTACACATATTTTATACGTATTAATATGGTCAATATAACGTTCTGTGCGATTGTATTTGATTATTAACAATTTAGAATTATAATCTAGTTTTATTTTTAATTATTCAATTTTGTCATTTCTTTTATTATTTCAATTTTGTCATTCATTAAAATGTAACGTCTTAAATTGGAGCATAATTTCATGATGCTTAATAAATTGTATTATGGAGTATTTTAAAATTGTTTAATAGCTATCTTCAAACAAACTATTTTTGTAATTATCTTCTAATTACTGCGTAAAATTAAATAATATATTTTAATTCCTCTCAGAATAGCGATCGCCAATAAGATACTCGCATATGTCGAGCATGTATAAATAGTATTCTTCTCGATCACGTCAATTATTACAAAATTTTTATGTCATGTATTAATGGCAATCAATCACCTTATGATATGAAAGATATAATTGGTATTAATTCAATTCAGTTACCTATGTCATATGAGTACAGAATTAATTATCCACAAATATCGTTTGATGCGTTGACATCAATGCGTAAAATAACGATAAACCTGGTTTATTTGTGACTAGAAACTTTTCCATTACAACTCACCATTCCAAGATGAAACAGGCAAATCAGTTATAAAAGTTTTTAATTCAGAGCGTCAGAGTTTCAACGGATATTTTTTGGATAAAATAAAAAAATATGCATGTAATACCAAAGTGATTATCGCATATACTTTATTTTTTTATTAAATTAGAATAATACATTTTGAAATGCGCTTTAATTTCACATCTCTGTTAGTATAAACGTAAGGAATTTTAGTAACTCCATGCCAACCATACCAGGTCGATGAATTAATAAGAAAATAATCTAATAACAAAAAAGGCAAAGGTAATTTATCAATTAGGTACAGTCAATATTAAAACACAAATAGATACGGTTGTGTAAGTTAATCGATATGCACATTGCCATTGTTGTTGATTTCCCTATAACTGTCACTATATTATTCAGTATATTATATAAGATCCATCATATAATATTACATACTCCATTACCTAGTTGACATAACACTTGCGACCACGATAGCTTCCACATCGTTAAACTTAGACCAGTCATTAGGTTGTGACAAAAAATAATTTTCACTTATATTTACAATTCCGGTTGTACGTAACAAATTAATTTTTACATGAGAATTTCATAAACTCATGTAAAAATTACATGAAAATTTTGGCAGAAAATTTTTAAATGCTTCAATAAAATGTTTATCTTTACTTGTATTAAAGCTTTTACCACAGATTCATATACTTGTATTTTTTAAATCCTAAATATGAAAATAATTTCATTTCCCTTCGTAACAATTATCAATTTCTCTCTTAGTGCATATGGATGAAGTGAAAACAATTTCACTTATATTTTCGCGTGGAAACAATTTTATTTGACTAGTTGGACGTATAGGTGAAGTGTGCGTTTTGCACACTTTTGTTTCATAGGGTGATTATATTCGTTTTAATATTTTCTTATATTCAAATACCATTGTTCTTGAAAGTTTGTGTTACAGTTCTTATGATCTTAATATAGTTTTGCAATAAAACAGTTTTGATATTGTCGGTGCACCATAATTTATATAATGTACTTTACATTTTTATTGACAATAAATTACTTTGAACAGAATGTATCGAACTCTGTTTTATATTTAATTTGCATTCTACATCTTAGTAAAAACGACTGAATTACCACTTTGTCTATTAAAAGCAAACAAAAATGGGTAGAAAATATTATTAATATCAACAAAATATTGCGAATTATAAAATACGATATTGAATGAAAGCAAACAGCATTATATTTTATGCATTAATGGTTGAGAAACCTTACCTTAGTTTTATATTTTTAATATCTTTATTCATTTATATCTCTTATATTCCCGAGGTTGTACCTTTATTAAAACAAGGTTATTTAACTGAATAAATATAGTGCATAGGTCAATAAATATAAGTCAAAAATATTACACGTTTTTACCGGTGCACTCCGGTAAAAACGTATAATATTTTTGACCTTAGAGTGTATCTCAATGTCCACAATCAAACATATTACAATTTTTTTACATACTTCTAATTAGACTAACAATTTTTGGACCGAAAATTTACAATTATTAGAATTTTTCTTAGATAGGGGCCGTAAATTCTCAATGAAATGTGAACTACCAATATTTAATCGACCACATTTTCTTTCAAAATAAAGATAACCCTTACTTTATATATTCCAAAAAAGATTAAAAATTTATTATATGGAATTGCCATCAAATTTAAAAACATGAGTTTAAAAAGAAAAGGGTGTGATTTGTAATGCTAAAAAGGTAGAAAGTTTTTTTTTATAATTTCCAAAGAATAATATGAAGGTAACTGGCTGTTATTTTTGATGATATTAGATATATGAATGCCTAGATTTTCTAAAAAATTAATCTAAAAAAAATAAAGAAAAAAATATTTTTTGATCGTTTTTAAAGAAATGTGCAATTAATTTGTTAAAAAAATTGTTCAAGGATAAAGGAAAATTTCATTTCTTCAATTAGTCCATCTAGTGTAATGAGGATTTCCAAAAAATAAGTGTAAATTTTGCATGTGGAAATATCTGGAAAAATTCAAAGATATTTTATCTGTTTTCATGTATATTTTAAATTGTTCTCATATTTTAATCTCATTAAAATCTTACATTCAGACATGCATTGGCAAGGTGTGCGTGACCAGTGGTAAAGTGTAGAGTTGTACGAGAGATAGGTGCTTAAGTAAGCAAACCAAATATGGAAGATACACGAATAAAACAATTAATTTATCTGAAATGGAATTATCAACCCTTGTTTATATTTTTCCATTTCAATAAATTTGATTACCTACCACAATTTTTCATTTTCTTCTTCCATTAGTTAAAGTATGTAATATACATGATATCTTACACAAAATGTGTTTATATTACATGCAAATAAATACTCTATATAATATAAGTAATTAAAAAAGTTTAAGAAAATTATGAAAAAGCAAAAATAAGGACTGAATTTTAAATAACTGAAAATATTAAGCGTGATAGTCATACGTAACCACATAATGCTTGCATTATTATTAATAAAGGATTGAAAAGAGACTAAAACCTACTTAATCAGCAAACAATTTCGACATACATTATTGTTACTAAATTACAGAGGAGCTCATAAAATATCTCTTAGGTAAATCGAACGCTTTGAATAAAAGCCATATGAAAAACAAAACTATAGAACATACGTAAATCTCACTTGGACCATTTCCATACGTATAGCTCACCGTGTAGACTCAAATTTATTGGATTCGAAATACTTAGATGAGAATAGACGGGGAACATAAATATCGATAAATGGCTTCTAACCTTATGTTTATTTACATAACGTATATGTTTACTTTCTAACTATATCCCCTCAATTTTTATTTATATTTTCGTGTTTACACTGTAAAACTACTGCCAAAACAGCAATTTATTCTTGTTAATAATGATTACTTAAGGAACTAAAGGCTCATTGATAATTATGCACAAAAGTCAACGTGACGCAACTAAGTCAACTAATGAGCTATATATCAACTTAAGTCACGCGTAATACCGAAAAACGAACGAAAATGGCTGTAAACCATTAAAAAAATTATTTAACTTCTATGTAAAAAGAACGATTCACAATTCGGATAGTGTTTAAAATGACTACTAAAATGTTTAAAACGACTTTGTATGAATTACTTATGTAACTCTATTGATTACAGAAGTTAAACTTTTCAAATAATTTGTTTAATAATAACGAGGAGGTTTACTTTTGGAGCCAGTTTTAAAAAAGTTTAATGTTAGTTTTCAGGCAGAACAGTAATTTTTCTAAAAAAATATATTTTTTATGTCAAGTGACGAAGAGATAAATTATTGTATTGGTTGAAACAAAATCGACGATAAGATTTTGATTATGACCGATTTTAAAACTCCAGCAGATTGGTATATTCCTCTTGTTATCCTCATTTTCTGAAAAGTTCTAGAAAGTTTAAATTTTATAATGATACTTACTGCACGTAAAAATGATGTTTCTTTTTCAAATTTAGTTACTTTATTAAAATATATTAATTAAGGACACTATCTTATCTGCTCATATTCTGTAAGAGAAAGATTACAAATACCCGACTTAATACAAAGTAGTTCAGATAGAAGTTTATATTAGAGATATGCACAAAATCTTCACCTAATTTTTCTTATTTCCTTTTAAATTTTCTTCCTTTTTTGACAAAATAATACTCAACTAAAATTCATTATTTTGATTGGTTAGTCAAGAAATAGTAGGTCAGTCTAGTTAGGTTATATTTAACAGTAGTCGATTAGTCAAGAAAATAGAGTGTTATCAACCTGTTATTTAACATATTATGCGCTTCGTGCACTAGCACACAAGTAAGTTGGGAGCTAGCTTCTCTCTGGATATTTCTCGAGTAACTGATTTATTATTACTATTATTACAATGTATATTATCAACATTAAATAATTCATAAAGTAGTCAGAATGTAAATTATTTATATATTTATTCCAATTTAGATTTCCTCTAGAAAGTAGGAATACATTAGGGTGTATATAATATAAAGTGAATGTTAAATCACGTTTAATGATCGCCAAAATAAAATATCTATTTAAATACATGTTTTCATAAATAGGTAATTTTAGATCACTTTATGTGAAATAATAAGTGAAATTATATACCTTTGGCAATTTAACGATAAAATTAAGATTTTCACCTAACAATTAATTAACTGTACTGATACATGGGAGAAGGTGAGGATGAAACATAAACCGGATAAGTACCTGTATGAGGTTATTTATTGCACGGGAGGTTTTCTAAATTTTCTTGTGAGTAATTAAAATAATCAAAATATAATATTTACAGAACGACTCGTATATGTTTAATATGGCACCCAGCCATCCTTATCTATCAAATGTGTACGTACGTATCGTTAGACGTATCTATATCTTTTCTTGAAATATCAATAACATTGGCTATTAAAACTATTGATTTCTGTAATCATAGGTGAATATATATAAGAAACAAATGATGAAAATTTAAATATAATGAAGTATCAATCGAAATATCTTGATAAATACTTCACGTGATATTTGAAATGAAATAAATATTTACTATTGATAACTTCGCCGTGCATATTTTTAATTGTTTTCGTCTATGATTTTATCATATGTATTTGGCATTTTTTACTCCTTTTATAATTTTTTTTTCGAGGAATATTTATATACATGTTAAATATGGGATATTTTTGATTTCTCTCTTCACCCTCTCATTTCACATACTACGCCTTGCGAGTAGAAAAATATCATCTTACTTGACTTTTAATTTTAGTTCTCACAATGTCCTTTAATTTTATGCAAAAATTCAATATTATGATTATTTCTATGTCGCATAGTTTTTCGAAAATGATTAACATTTGTAACACTACCATTTCCAAAAAGTCTGCATTGAATTAAATCATAACGAAGTATACCTTAAGATGTTAAACAAATTCATAAGACATTCGGCATACTCTTTACTGAAATATTTGGAATCTTGATTTTAAAATGTAAATTAATAGAAGATGTATGCTTTTTTTTATCTATCGGCTAACAGTAATAAGTATATTAAGGCAAATAAAGCTAATCTTCCCTCATACAATGAAAATATCGGTGTAATTAATAGTTTTTTTTATAATACTTTGGCAGTTCCTGAAGGAAATCAATACTTTTAAGGTTCTATATCTCAAACTGAAAAATGTAACATTTATAAGATCATTCAAGAATCCGTCTGTCAGCCCGTCTGTCAAAATCGATTTTCCCTGAAATGATGCGACGTCGATACTCGAACGGCGTAGACATTTTATTAACCCACGCATTGTGCACTGAGTAACTTTTTAAAATATTCACACAAGAATTAAAGAGTCCCAATTTTTGTTTTATATCATGCGAGGTATCATTTCGAAAGGCTTGTTGCAAGGAATAAAAACATATCTTTCATCATTTTAAATCGAATATTTAATATTTGATTTTTAAAATATTTGAAAACAGAACATCTGACCATTATTTTAGAAAGTGCTGATACAAAAATTATGAAATAAACACGGTTGGTAAAATTTGGTTAGAAATTTACCGGAAAATTGTAGCGATTATTTTGAAATATGCACCAAGTTTTACGCCCGTAAAAGCTATGGTGGGAAATATGCTCCTATTCCGGGAAATTAATATTCGTAAATATTTAGAAATATTGTGAGACTTTCAATATTTTTACGTGCGTGTATGTTTACGGAACGTACTTAGTCCGAGTTCCACTCGTACTTGACAGATATTTTAAGTGACCGTAATTTGAAAGCGAGTTTAAAAAAGTATATGGTAGCACTTTATTTACAGTGATGACAATAACATCTCATATTGTTAACATGACTTTTCTTTCTTTTCGTCTTATTTTATCGTTTTATTCTGTTCCTAAGCGAAAATTACTTCCTGTCGTGTTTTTCTTTCTGTACTTTATCTTCTGAGGCCTTAAAATATGCCTTGTGTTACTTGCAAATCTTTGTAATTTATACGATTCTTTTACAATTTTGTTCATATAAATGTAAAGTTTCAAATGGATGTTAGTTTTTTCAAGAATAACTAACAAGAGTAACTCTTCACGTAGAAAATTTTAAACAATTTTCGTATTTTTGTATTATTAAACCCACGCACTTATGGTTGAATAATATACATATATTTTTCGTCATTTGACTACTTAATAATTAATTGATTTTTTAATAGCGCATTTGTATAAAAATAAACTCACATATTTGTAAGTTAAAATATTTTTTTTTACAATTAAAGGTAATTCCAGTAGTTTAAATGGCAGCCGCGTATATTTTATTTTCAGAAACAATGCTTAAGATGAATATAGAAATTAAATGGAAAGGAAAATATAGTTTTATATCAAAGTTTAGATATTTTGTTATGTTTAAATATATTTTGGGCAATTTAAAAATTTTAGTTTATGTCTTTTTAAAAATTTTACTTTAGATTAAAAACCAATGACATAGGTGCAAACTATTTTTTTATTTTGACATACTCACTTATAGTTTCTTCCTAAAAGTGAACCATAAGGTAACACAAGAGTGTAATTGTGAATTGTAAGCTATTAATAAGATAATATGAATTTGTACCAAAATAGAAAAAAACTTAGAAAAGGGGTTAATAGCGAGCTAATCTGAATTTAATTCGATGAAATCAATAAACAACAGAGCATTATTAATTAAAAAATATAAAAATATACAGTGAATAATGTACATAAAGAACATTGATCAGTATGTTATAAAGAATATAGAAATTTAGACCAGTGATTTCCAATTTCTTTTCCCATAGCACTAAAATGAAACATTCATCAGCCGCTTTAATCCCTAAATATGTTGAAATAGATTAATTTTTTCGAAGGTTAAGGCAATAAAACATATTTCTTATTTCTTTGTGAAAATGCAGTGAGAAGAATAATGCATGTTTAAAACGAGTGAAAAGAAATTTGTTTAGTTGAACTTAATTTCAAACGAACATTTTGATGAAGATCCAGTATGTTACGAGATATATTTTCTACTATCTCTAATTAAGCACACCTAACTCTAATTAAGCAAATTCCATCCGCAAACTTCCATCATAAGATAGTTTTGCAAAAGTTTCTTTTTCGCCGTTAATTAATAATTCAATCAATATTTCATTAACTATATCCAGTATGGAGGAAGGGTTCCTCTTTCTTTGGAATGGAGAATAGTCTTCTCTTAAATAATTTGTAAAATTTTCTGCAACATTTGGCAACGACTTTTTATATTATTGTTAAGATCATCTTTCATAAATGACGCGACATATTTTTTATAAGAGTCTCTAAATTATCGTGAGTTAAAAATAATTTGTTCTGTTACATTTTAAATTCAAATTAAGGTTATTAAAGTAAGTAAAAATATCTCATAAATTTATTCCCAGTTTAAGCCATGGCTCGTCACTCAATCGATTGCGCTTTTCAGAATCGAAATTCAATTAGGAACATCTGCAAAAATTGGTCTCAAGTAAGCTGCTTAGCACTTTTTCTCTAGAAAGCCACCTCATTTCATAGCACCAATTGAATGTTATCACTGCAGATTTCATACTACAATTTTGAAAATCATCGAGATTTTGTATGCTGAAATTTAACACAATTGACCCAATTGACTTCTTCCTGCAGAACATATTTAAATTGCTTCAGGCATATTTAATACTAAATATTCGTGTGAATGTTGCAATAACTGTGAGTGGAATACCGTGCAACCAATCTTACTTGGTGGTGACATCTTCATATTTTCCTGTCACAGATCGAGCGAACGCACTGCTTACAACAGCGAACGCACTGCTTACTGTCACTATTCTACAAAGGAGTCCTTTAACTTGTTGAATATTTATTGCCATTATTTTATGTTGATAACTATTCATAAAATAAATATTTCCCTTTAATTTATTTTAAAATACATACATAAACCAAACCATCAATTTTTACATCGATTTCATCGATTTTTATGGTAGAAAATCATTACATTGCAAAAGAGTTATTATTTTATTATTTAGTATTTAATGGCAAACTTTAAACTCTGCGGGACACGGTATTATTTGGCAGTAAAGTCATATTTATTTTACTGAACATTCGTCTAACACGCCAGTCAATCGTAACTTTTGCGGCAGGTGTCCATCCTATTTAAGGATAAGAATCAGACCTCTATGATGTGGAGCTTTGGACCGATCTGCCCTTGCTCTATTAAGTAACTTATCGATGTTTATTTACATTTTTTATAACATTAGCAAATCAATGAAATATACGTGCGTGCAATAATAAAATCTCTCGAGGTATGCACCTAAATATTAGCACCTCAATAGCACAAGTCACAATTTAAAAATATTTTTACATCAGATTACCATAGATTATGTCCAATACCAGAAACAACCGTGTCGGTGTCCTGGCGTTTAAAACAACCGTGATGGTGTCCTGTCGTTTGAAGAAAGTGCGTCAATCTATTTTATAGTTACCATAAAATAAAATACTAAATGCTGAGTTACTAACACTGTAAATGCTAAAGACAAACAAGCTACAACAAGTGTGCTGTAATAAAATAACTTTTTGGTGTTGCTTGTAAAATGGTAGGTTGCCAATTGAACAACTGATATTCCATTACAGCTATACATCAATAAGTTTCTCGTAATGAGGGCAAAGGAAATGTGAGGTGAAATACTTTGATATTATGACATACAATATTTTTGTATTTTTGCATTATAAATTATATCTGCGAGCCACCTTCAAAAAGTATGCGTGCCACTAGTGGTATGCATACTATAATTTGGGAACCACTTCGTTAGGCGTTTTTTAACCAAATATGATGGGCGTATTATGCATATTATATTACATTTAATTATACTGGTTGCATGGAGAGTAAAGTATTTTATTCAACATTAAAGTATTTGAACAGAGAAGAATTTTGGTCCTTGAAAGTAATGCAAAGCCATATGCCAATGAATAGAAATAAGAAATCAATAAGTCAATAGAAAGGCAAAAAGTTTTAGATTGCACTATTATGTGCACATAACTTGGTATGTGATCGATATTTAAAACTTGTTATAACTTTTGAGAAGCTATTAATATAAATCTAAATAACATAAGTTACGGTTTATTTTAGAACAAAAATTTTGCGGTAACGTATTATAATACCGTTATATATACGTATATATATATATATATATATATATATATATGTGTGTGTATATATATATATATATATATATATATATATATTAATTTGATTATGTACGGTACGATTTAAACCATTTCAAAGTTAAAATCATTTTTGTAATCGTTTTTACGACTGTTTAGAAATCATGAAATTAAATCAAATCACTCTACAAACACAATTTGAGAATAATCTAAGTAAAACATAAGTCTTCGAAGTTATAATTAAGATAGTGATTAAAAGACTAAGGCATTTAATCGAAATTAAATAACTGAATTTGAACGAGAGTTTGTCCATAGCAACAATCGTTAAATTTGTAATTCTTCATTAAAAAATGATAAACTAGTCCCTACGGGACAAAATATATTAAGTATATAATATTTTTATTTTCCATTTAGAAATGCAGTTTATTAATTTACGTACTCTGTATAATTTTGTATGAAATAAAGTGCAAAATTTTACATATAATAGTATGTAACATAAAAAATTTACCCAAAATTTTCAAATTAACTTGGTAATTGACAACATTTAAAAAAAACAAAAAATTCCAGATAAGGTTGCATGAAAAAATTATTTTAGTTTGAAATACGAATACATTGCTTTGAAAAAAATAGAGAAAATGGTATCTAAATTATCAATAAGTATAACTTTTATGTACCTGTCGAGCATAATATGGCGTCGGCTATCAACATGATTTGTGATGTGCCTCGTAATATCGCGCGCCTTTCCCATTGGGAAGTTATAGAAATTGATAAATAAAAACTCACAATCAAAAGTATTATAATTTTTCTTTCCAGTTACAAATACATATATAGAAGAACTACAAAAGTTTTACATGCATGTCTTAAGCTATTGAGTTATAACTATTGATTAAACACACCGAGGTTTATCACAGTGGATTATATTATTTCTCGAATTATAAGTATTCTTTATATTGATTAGAATCACGAACCTTGTTTATATCAACTGGGGAGAAAATAAAGTCGGTCCAGCCATATGGGTGTATTAGTATTCACGCGAGCGGCCTGGGTAAGTATTACCAGGTTTATGTCACTATACGATTATATATTAACCTACAGCGAGCGACTCACGTACTAGGCGAAGCGGCCAGTTCTGACGGAAGCCGTACCGGCCGTTCTTATACACGCGTTCGTACAGTAGCATGCAGTAACTAAACCTCAATTGAACCTACCACGATTTCTAATATTAACACGTATTCAGAATAAAAAAGAACATACATGCTTAGGGAATGATATGAGTTATAATATAAATGACTTGTTTTTAGGATGTTCTCTTCTATTTCTATAGCGAAGTGTGCAATTTCACGAAGACGTGCAAAAATACTGTTTTACTTTTTTTATTTAAACCTTAGAATGTAGAAATTTGTAAAACGATAAATTATGATGTTTTTCTATATTCGAAGAATATACGTTAAAGAATTATAGGTATGAATTAATTTTATACAACTCTTCCTCACTTTGGCGTGAATTTATAAACTGCTATATTAAAATGTACATATTGTATTAAAATGATGTTAAACGTACGCTGAAATTTAAAAGCAACTCTTCAACCACCAGCGGTGGAACAGAACGTTTGTTATTTCTTTTATTCTTTCATAAAATAAACTGAATTAAAATTTATTTTTCATATATTGAATAATGAAATATTCAACCTCATAAATATTTATATTATTGAATAGTATCAGTGAAAATTAATTTTTAGCAATTAAAATTGTTAAAAGCACTCATAGATTGAATAGAATATGATTACATCGGAATAATATTTTTACATTTTTTATTATTCCAACCTTAAACTGTATTAAATTATCTTATTCACAGAACAGATGCCAGTTAAAAAGCAGAAGAGTCTTATTGCCATTTTTGTAGAAGGTTAAACAATTATACCAGGTTTATAATTGTCTATGCAAAATTATTAAAATTTCCTGTTCCAAATACTGTGAAATCTAATCAGAATATGAAGTAATCGGTTCTGTAAATCGGTCTTAATTATAATATTAAGTATTAATTGCACAGCTAGCATCATTATTTCTCAACATATCAAACGCTCAAGTTTTATTCAAACAAGGTAATACTAGGTAGGTGGGGCGCAGATACAATTTATAATGCACTATTAGTCATACATTTATCATACAACAAAATGTTGTAGAAACTAAAAGCATTCGATACATCGTATAGCTTTGATGTGCCGCGCGCCACCCGGTGTGCACGAACTGAAGAAAGCTTAATCTTTTCGTTAAGATTATTTTAATCTACATCAAAAAAGGATGATATACTAAACAAGTTTATTTTTATAATCGTTTTATTTCGTACTGAGTAACTCACAGAAACCGGTTTGCTATACCTATTTAAAAACACATATGAAGACTAACCTAGTGAATTGAGAGGCGAAGAATAGGTTCACTTTTTTGCATAGTAATTAATTAATAAAATTTACAGTATTTTTGTCATATATGTCGTCACCGTAGTATGTTGGGTTGAATGCATATCGCTATAAACGGCGCGGCGCATTGGGGTCTCGGGTTCGATTCCCGCCCGCTCGATGAGTGGGGTTGGATTGATTTTCTGGTTAGTTGTAAGAAATTGTTCTTGTCGAAATAATCTCTAATCTATTGACTGCGTACACTGAAGTTATAAAAGTAGATAAAAAATTAATCACTATCAATGTCACTAAACATTTTAATTCTCATCTAATTTGTGAGTTACTTGCAGAGCGACATGTAAAATATTACAGTTTTAATATATTAGATATCCATCGAAAAGTATCAATTTAATCTTTATTTTATCTTTTAAATTTTCATAACTTTATGTTAGTTTTCTTTTCTTCTCTTCAAAAAGACTTGATTTAGACAGAGTTTGAAATTTCCGTCCTTAAAAACATGCAGTAATTCAGTTAGGCATTCAATAATTCGTCCCTTCTATGAAGCAATCTATTAAAATTTAATAAGCGTAATATTTACACGCACAAATAACTGTCTACCTCATTGTATATTAAAATTGATTTGATTAAGAGTTAAAAATATAACGATATAACATTTACCTATAAATTTTTTTAAAAAACGTATATATTATATTTTTTTTACCTAGGGATTATATAAAAAAAACCATTTCTAAATATGGTTTAGATATGCGAGAAAGAATTCGTGCTAAGTGTCATTTGTTTGTTAGTTTATTTTAAATATATTTATTAAATATTGAAATAAATTTTGTGTCAGGAAACAATTATTTTTTTATCCCAGTAGTTAATTTAGTTAACGTGAATTATAGATTAAATTACATGACGAGTTGAATAAATAAGAAAAACACAGTTGTGTATAATTATGATTTGAGAATGTTACTTATTTAATCAAGTCACCTCGAAGTAATTTTTTTATTAATATGTAAAAGGTAAAATTGGAGGTAAAATACTACTTATGAAAAGTTCTTTTATTCAACCAAACCCATACAAAAGGGCAAAGTGCGTATTAAAACACGAATTAATCATAAAACTTCTTTTATTTAACCAAATCCATAAAAAACTGGTAAACTACGTATTAAAATACGTCTAAAGCAGAAATCCCCAGTTGTTGGTATGTTTTGAAATTATCGGTATAATTTAACTGAAATTAATTAATTGAAGCTTCTTATTAATTACCACTATAATGGATTCTAAAATTTATCCGATTTTTAAACACCCTGAATGAAAATATTTACTTATTCTTTAAAATCAAAGTATAATCATTCTAAACAATATTTTATGTTGATCGCGTAGTTCCTTAACATTCTAACTTCAATGTTCGTAATAAAAAGTCACTCATATAATTTTATTAGGTAAGAAATAAGGAAAGACCTGACACACTTTTGTTCTTTTTCTCTTTTGTATTCGAATGAACAAGCAGGCTAGCAGGCGGATGGGCGCGAAATGTTTTAAAAGAAATCAGTCACCTCGCCAGTCGCGTTCAGAAAGTTAGAAAGCTTTCGTATACTCAACTATACTCAGTTGAGTGTACGAAAGCTTTCTAACTTTCTGAACGCGACTGGCGAGGTGATTGATTTCTTCATTTACATTTTACATGACTGATGTATATTTTTTTCAAATGATGTATATTGTTAAGTTCGTCACTCGCTGAATTTTGATTTGTTGGTAGTGCCGAAAAATTGCAATATTTGGCGTCCCGCGTAAGGCTTAAATAGGGCAATTCATGACCCCTCCAAAAATCTAAACATCTCTCTAAACTATTGTGAAGCGGTCCATTGCACTTAATTATATATAATAAATTTAATATTTCATAGATAGGGTCCAAAAATGACAAATTAAGTTTAAAATCTTAATCTCACTTTAAAATACTCACAGTGATATCTTACTCAGTGAAATCGGCGAGAAGAAAATTGCGCCCCGTTTTATTATATGGGGAGGTGAATTAAAAAATATATATATGCATTTAAATAGAAATGTTTTTATACATATTAATTGAGAATTTCGTCTAAAGTATATATTTGCAAGTAAGTTTAAAATTATAGAAAATGTGAAGTTGTGACAAATAGACTATATGTGTTCCTTTTTCACGACAGACGGCTAAAAGTTGTAAATAGATTAATTAATGTAAAGCATTACGCCAGTTGTATCGACGATATCTAACAGTCACTATATGTGGTCTCTTTTACCCGTTTGCATTAGTAATTTGCAATTAGTACGAATTGCTGTAATTTAGAAATATGATTTATTGAATATATTTGGCGTTAATTTTGCAGAAATTCATATTCACAATTAAATGAAACTACGTTATGTATTATTATTTCTACTTTATTTAAGTTCTTTACCACGACCTAGGTTTCGTTGTATTATCTTTGCTAATAGCCCACCTGAATATGTTGTAATACAACGTGACCTAGGTCGTAGTAAAGAGCTTAAAGAAAGTAGAAATAATACTACATCACGTAATTTTATTTAATTGTGAAATATGATTTAGTAGATTTATTATAGAACTAAAGTCGATGCGAAATTATTTTCTCCTGAAACTCCTGCTGCACATTAAATTAATCTTCGATTGAAATTATAAATTTGGTGACATATAAATTTAAAAAAGAACTATGCTATCATTTTATTCGGGAAAAATTATTTGTTATGTTACTTAACTATTTTCAACTTGTTTTATTTTCATTGGTTTAAAGAACCGACCGAACTTTAGAAATAATGACTAAAGCGAAAAATGTGTCAGCAATCCCTTTCGATATTCCATTTTAAGAAATCATTTAGATTTTTCTTTCAGAATAATACTTTATTGTGTTTAAAGATTCGTATCATATTTATCACGATGTGTTAAAATTTCTCCCTTTTTTGTTACGTATAGCCATTACGTATTTTATGTACATATTTGTAATAACTTAATTCCCTTAAATAAAATATCGATATGCTTGAATAATATTTATACTTAATGCAGCATTATATCATTTAGATAATCAGATGTTAATACCTCGGACACCTTAATGTAACAACTACTATGTCATAAGTAAAATAAAAATTATTAATAGCTATAAGTTCTAATAAAGATTCCGATCAGAATATAGTAATATCTCGTAATCATGTTTAATAAATTTGATTATACAACTGAATTAACTTCTTCCCATTATAAATGTCATCATGGGAAACAATTTTAAAGGGAATTTATGTTAGATTATCATGTAGTCCCGATGTAAATATCGATATAAATATCGATATAATATAATGGATAAAATCAACTAAAAGCTACATTTGGTCGTTATTACCATTGTATTAATCGGATTATCAAAAACTGCGTTCGTGTGGATGAAACTAAAACAAAATATTTTTTCAAAAGTGCTAGTATATAATTTTTTTTCAGGTTTTTCAAATCCACAATTTAGAAATGAAATTATGAGAGGTTATAACATATTCGGTTTATTTTGAAGCTTAATATTTTACAAGCGGCGCTATATAAATTTTATATGCGGAACAGACATATTTATTTCTTTTTAGATTTGGCTACCTCTCATATGAGATCTTCCTTTAAAAGATCTGTTTGCAAAGTTTTATGTACATAGATATAAAATGTAAAACCTGTGTCACTGATACAAACGGATGAATGGAGGGATGGATTAACACACGGACGATTATTTACTTTACTGCAATTACAGTACAGTTATAGTTACAGCACAAAATTTTTAAGAATTATTCGAGTAAAGGTTCTTGTCCTCCATCAGACACTATCGCATCTGTTATATATATTTTAATGTCATATATTATAAACAATTATTTGCTAATAATTTGACGACATTTCACTGCGAAAATATTATATAACTTTTGATAATGTAAAAAGCTAATATGTAATGAATCTATTCTATCTCGATAAAATTCTATCTTAAATGAAATTTTCAGATATTCGAAATAATTTAAAAGTTTAAGCTGCATGCATTTATTTCTCATTGACGAGTAAAATGGCGTAATTGAAATATAGTTTGATATAATTTTATTTTATATCTTACCTATATCACTTACACGTCATATCATCAGTTTGAAGGCAAAAGGGTATATAATATAAATGTTTACGCTATGTATAGAAAAAAGGATATTTAATTAAGTCTTAACGACTTAATTAAATATCCTTCATGTTTGATATGTAACATGGTAAGAATATTCAATAAACTGGAAATGCCGAAAGGCTCGATTATGAAACCTAGTCGTTTATTAAACACCACAAAACTGTAAAGTATAAGGTGGCCAGATTTTTTCTTCATTTAAGAAAATGAAGAAAAGTGAAATATATCAGGGACTTAGGAATTTAATACGAGAAAAAAGAAAATAAGGAAAAGGTTTTTCTTTATTTTAAATTGCGGTACATAATGTAATTTAAATTATAATTATTGTTTATATGTTAACGAAGATTACATTTGTGTCGGGGAAGCTTGGTCGCAGCGGACAAAGGCGCGAGCTCTAACGATTACTTGCTGCCTTTGTTCACTTATTTTTGACAAACGAAATCTGTCATTTTGCTTTGTGCGTGTACAATTTTATTTTTCTTTCTTTTTTTAACCAGATGAAAGTGACAATGATTAAAAACCAAAGTGTAGGTTTTAAAGACAGAAAGGAAAGAAGAAGGGAATTTTTTTTTTTCAAATTGAATACAAAAATAAAAACTCAAGCAGTAATATATCATTAAAACATATTTGTATAAAATTTAAAAAAAAATCATAAAACTATTTTCCTGAACTTTGAACGTTGCACAGAGTGAAATTAAAAACCGGAGGACATTTATATTATTTAAACGTTTTATTTGTTTTTCAGCTTCTTCATTGTTGAAACGATAAAGAATGACATTTTCAATTTATTGCACTCGGGTACATGGAAAGTTATTAAAAACCAATATAAATTGGATCTTTACAGTTTCTATTATTATACGTCTTTAACATTAGCCAGTATAAAAACAATATTCTAAATTGATGTACCTTATATTTATTATTTTGCATTTTATCTCATATCCCCGTCATTGCTTAACCAATTGCAAGATATTCCCAATATGGCCCCGCAAAATTTAATATGAATCTGGCTAAGGAAATTGATGATATACTATAAAAGTCTTCAAAATTGAATAGCACAGGTTCCGTGACGAGTTTGAATGACATAAGCCCAACCAATTTGTATGATTTTTTTTATTTGGATGGGTACACTCCGGGTAAATATTTCAAAATTCTGCATATTCAAAATAAATTTGTGTATAAAGTGAAAATACCAGTAATATAATGAAACCTAGTATAAAAAATATATTCTAAATTGATCTACCTTATATACCTTTTTTGCATTTTATCTCATATCTCCGTCATTTCTGAACCAATTGCAAGATATTCCCAGTATGACCCCGCAAAATTTGATATGAATCTGACTAAGGAAATTGATGACATACCAAATAATTCTTCAAAATTTAACAGCACAGGTTCCGTGACCGAGTTTGAATGATATAGGTCCAACCAATTTGTATGATTTTTTTTATTTGGATGGGTACAATGCCGGTAAATATTTCAAAATTCTGCATACCTCAAAATAAATTTGTGTATAAAGTGCAAATACAAGTAATATAACGAAAACTGGTTTTAATTCTCTTTATAAAAAAAAATTCCACCACTTTCTTTTGTTTTATACTCGATATTCATAAACCAAATTTTAATATATTTCAAACATACAAAGTACAGCGTAAATCAATAAAATGTTTTTTTTTTTATTTCCTAATTATTAGAAACTACCATAACCACCGATCTGTCTGTCGCAGCTTTGTATCTACGTTATTTTATTATTTTTCTATTTTATGTACCTACAAAGACAATTTGAAAAGATGAAAATTTAAATGAAAATTTAAAAAAAATTGTTTGGAGAAAGTATCCTTTTGTGTAAATGAATAAATGTGCAATATATCTTATATTGCACATTTATTCATTTACAAACATTTTGTTTTAATGTGATAATTATGATTAATTCCATTAAAATGAATTTGTACAGGCTTCTAATATGAACTCAATTTTCGCTTTTGCTTTAAGCTTTTCTTTATATATATTTATTGAAAAAAATAATTTTATTTTTCTTGCAGGAATACAATAAAATGTTTTTCAGTGTCTCTAAAAGATTTACTTTTTTTTCTCACTTTTCCTTATTTTTTAGAATCGCTTCTTTTTTATCTCTTAGACCCTTTTTCCTGTCTTTTTACTTGTTATCTTTTAAACGTTTCTTCATTTTATTCATGCTTTGTGCCATGCCTTTCCATATAACATCTTCTTTTTACACTTAATATTCTTTATTCTCTCTTAAACTTTCCTGCTCATATGTTTGACGTGGCCAAATTATTCCAGTATCCCTTTTTTCATCTTCACAATAATTCTTTTTTCATGATAATGTACGTTGATATTGCGAAGAATATTAACACCGTCTATATAATACTATATTTATCTTCTTCGATAATTTTCTTTCAATAATCAAAAATTATATCGAAAGAGAAGACCATAGTAGGAGCACGCTGCTACAGGTATGTTATCGATGAAGGTGAGTTTATGCAATAAACGTATAATACGCGTAAACTAAAAATATGATAGTTTTATGACGAAAGTAGTCATATGCAATTTTAATATGAAAATGAAATTAATTAGAAAGAACTCACACTAAATCTCACTAATAACATTATAGCTTCTAAATAAATAAAAATGTAATTGGAAATTGCTATTCTACGATTTTAATTATTATTATTATATATTATCCACGAAAATTTCAAGAGTGCGAAAATTAATAATATGTTATTTTTAACGAAAAGCACATTTTTCAAAATGTGGTTGAAATTTTATGCAAATCGTTAAAACTTTTTCGTTAGTAAGTTACGTAAAGGACATTTAAAAAAATACATAATTTATTAATTAAGCCTTCCTTGATTAGGATAAGCCTTCATATTGAAATCCACTTAATTAAATAATTGACACATTAATATAACAGGATTTACTTGATAGGGCTAAAATGAGATGCACTTAAAGTTAAATTTGACGAATAATAGAAATCATACCGTTTTTTTCCACTTGAACATAGAATTTAGCTTCTGAAATTTATGGCTTTTTATTTGTATGAAGTCATTTTGGTTGACGAGTGATTTTTTTTTTAATTTATAAATAATCCAGCGCCGTCATACCGCCATTTTGGTTGTTCCATATTTACACTGTTCGACAGTACTGAAATTTTTTTAATAGTTGTGGCCTATTTTACCACAATGTTAATGGTTTCGACCCAACAAAAGTAAAATTTAAACAACTTTGTAGGCAGTTATAATTGTTTTGAACCAAATATTATGTGACATGGAGTTTCATAAATTCATATAACTTTCATTTTATAACTCGTCCTAACCAAATATTCATAACCCTCTGGTTGGACGAGAAGAGGCATTACAAAGAAGAAGCAGACGAAGCTACAGCTGCTTAAAATTATTATGGATAAATCTATATGGGTAGACTGCTTATCGTCATCATTTATCATTCATGACTAGGTAAGATTCAACGGGAAAGCCTGCTTAAGCATGATGGCATTCGGCTGCGAATCATTTATTAGTTCATTTCTCATTTTCATATTTTTAGCTTGCAGATATGAACAATACATTTCATCTGTCCACTCAATTGTCTACATGCAATGTTATTAAACGTGTCTTTCTAATGATTAAATTTCAATACAAAAAACCATGCATGTTGAAATCCGTCATATGGAAATTCTAACATGGTACTTACTTTATGACGGTTGTGAAACTATGGGTAATCTAATAATAGATGTTTAGGCCCTAGGTTTATAAAAATGTCACATATTAATACCCACATACATCCAATGGGGAAACGTTAACCTTTCGCGTCCGTAGAGTCTGGTAATTATAATATGAAATGGAATATAAAAAATATAATTGAAATTTAGATTTAAAATTTTACCGGGAAAGACTAAAATTCAAATTATATTAAAGATTAATAGCATACGTAAGCAATGTCAAAACAAAAAATACATAATATGATATCTAGACATATGGACAAAGGAATATTACATGACTATATTCGCAAGACGTGTTCGAAGATATTAGTTATTTCCGTACAAATGTTGGTGTAGGCAAAACATAGTTTCGCGTCCGCTCACTTTGCTCAAAAGTTTTAAGTATTTTCCTTTTTAGATTTTATCTCTCGATCCTTACGAAGAAAAAAGCACCTCGACGCAAAAATCGTCTTCACACAAAATTCACCTCCTCGTAAGAATGACGGTGTTACATAAGAAGAGGGTGCTAAAAAGGAGATATTCTAGTTTATATCGTGATTAGTATATATGTAAATTATATTTCAGTATGGAATACCACTTTGTTATGTATTATGGAAAACTGTAAGAAAATGTAATTGAAGGTTAGAAAATAAATATTTTGTAGTAAACATCTTATTTTCAACTAAATAAAATATCAAAACATTATTGATATTCATAACAAGGCAAATAAAGTAAAGAACTGTTTCTTTTACTTGAATGTTGATATGTTAAAAGCATACCTAATTATGTACTACTTATAAATGAATTATGGGAATAATTTTCTAGCCAATGATTACAGTTTGTCGACTTTAATTCGAACGGTTATTATATTACAAACTGGCCGATAGTGAACTAACAAGAAATTGTTCAGTGCATTTTTTTTCATGATATTTGATTTTTCTTTTTTTATCTTATACTATTTTTTTCTTGGTGTATGCTTCTTCTTTGTAACGTTGACGAATTATATGTATCCGATAATATTAAAGAAATTGTTTATAATTTTCCCAAAAAATTCTTCTTAACCAATTCAGTGTTCATGGAAATGGTTCAGTTTATCTATTAACCCTTTTTTTAATCACTGAAAGCTTACAAATACGTTTTCTCTTTCAAGAATTGTTTTTCCCTTTCAAGAAGATTTCCCGTTTGTGTGTTAAATTTTTATAACAAAAAAGTTTCATCGACAACAAATTAAAATCCACAAGATAACATAAACTCTAAATTTATTTAATGACATTACGGAGAAAGTTGCAGATAAACTTATTTCTTATCCAAGATCGAAAGTTAAATTACATGAAATTCTAAATTAATTTGTATGAAATTTTTCATCCGCAATGTTTCAGCGGAGCGAACAAAATATTTTGTTTTATACCTTAGACCGTAGCCCTTTAAAAAAAAATTATAATTTTCACTGCGTGTTTTACATGCCTTGTTACCCATCGTATCTAGCACTTTTAAAAGTGTAAATGCGAGTGTATGAGGAATTTGAGATCAAAAACATTATTTAAAATTTTGCTTCGACATAAACTAAAAGAATGAGGAATTTTTTAAAATTTTTTAGTTTTTTAGACTTTATAATTTGATAATTATATTTACTTTTTCATTATATTCAATAGAAAAGTATTCAGTATTTAGTAACAGGTCAAACAATTAAACGGTATAGATAAAACCTGAAAATCAAACCAGCTTTTTTAATTTTATTCTTAATATGCTTTGTTATAAATTCATAACGCATATAGAATAAATAAAGGACATTGTTGTTGAAAATTGGAAAAAAGCACGTTATAAAGAGTATTTAGATACGGCATATCAACATATCGCAATTTTCTCTGTAATTATCAGTAGCATCTACGCATCAACAATAAATACGCGTCTTTACTCTGCCTTTGTATTTCTGATTTGCGAATAATGATTGAATTTACCAGATGAAAACTAATAATATAAAAATGTCACACCTTCAACAGAGATTAAGTTGAAATTTACTATTGACTTTTTGTATGAGCTTCAATGAAAAATATTTTATTTGAAAGATTATTAATGAAATTAGACTCCTAATAAAAATTGTTTTCTATCCCTTAATTAAAATATTAATTTTTAAATGTATTGACTTGTTACGTAATAAAACTTGACAAAAACCCTCAACTACTTCAAAGGTTTAATAGGTTGTAATATAGATATTTGGCAGAAAAGTATTTATATTAAAGAAGAAATCAGAAAAGTATAGTATTTAAAATAAATACTATAAATAAAAGTATTATTTATAGTATTTATTTTAAATACTATACTTTTCTGCTAAATTAATTCATTACTTTAAAACAAATTTAAAGTAATGAATTAAATACTACAGTTTTCTGTTAACACATAACGTGACAACACATAACGTTTTTATTTAACTTTGTTCAAGTTTCAAATATTTATTAAAATAATAAAATCATTTTACTGTAAAATACCAATCGCAGTCGTTATGTTGGACGATAAGTTTTACTACTCAACACATTAAATTTTAACGTACATAAAATTTCATTATTTAAAATTTATTTTGAAATTATCACGGTACATTGATAATACGTACATTTTACACGTATACATATCAATCATGTATAGATTATTGTTTAATGTTTATGACCATCATATCCATATATGACTCTCTTTAACTCACAAAGGAATAAATTATTTCTAAGCTCTGTGTATGAGTTACTGAAAAATTATGCTTATATTCTCAAATTCTGACTAATTCGCTTCGTATATCTGTCTAATATAAAAATAATTTGCACATAATGCAAACGAATCAAATTTTGCGATCTTTATATGTATGTGTATGTGTGTGTAAATGAGTAAGTGCAGTGAATACAAGTAGCAATGTTTTAAAAATCACGAATCTCGATTCCTCATATCCCATACTGTTGTACCCACGCGCGGCGGGCAAGCTTTGCTATGTACTGGCCGACAATGAAGTAACAAGAAATTGTTCTAAAAGAACGTGTGGTTCTACATGTATACTGAATAGTGAAATGATACGACATTCTTTCAATAAGTACAATGCCGCATTGACACGCGCTGTACAGGAGCTCAGGGATATCCATTCAGCACGGCGATTGAAGGTGAAAAGATCAAGCGCGTAGGACACAGGTATGTTTATAAGCTTACGAAGATTAACACGGACTAGCCGAAAATGTCTATTTCCTCTTTTCAATGTTAATTTCTCTGTCTTGATTTCCAGACTACGGCGAATATACGGTATACGATAAGTCAGTATAAGAGAAGCGAAATGAAAGAAAGTTCCAATCACTAGTATTTAATGGAGAACTCCACCGACAAAAACCCAATAGCTTTTATTAGACGATCTTGCACTACCCCATGGCAAAATGGTCAAGCAGATATAAGTAGTTACCCTTTTAGTCTTAGTTCGTCAAAGACAAAGAACTCTTGTTCGATGAGAAAAGAACACGTTAACTTGATATTGCAGAATTCAAGTCAAAAACCTATTACGATTGCAATCTTCGAAATAACTTCATTTGTTTCGATTGCTATTTCGCAGCCAGGATCAAAGAAAACCTATGCATTCCAAAGAAAAATCCATGGCCATTACTAATCTGCATAGAAAAGCAATCTGCGAGCACATGAAGACTACCAATGGCGCAACGATTCACTTATTGACCGGCTAATAACACCGCCTTTTACACTATAGACTTAAATCGAACGTATGAAAAAATTCAATTTTCGGAAGCCGATATCGGGAAGACAGTCATCATCACACCGTTTGGTCTTCAATTTTCTGAACTGGTTTATGTTTAAAGAGTAGTGGTTAAACTTTTCGAGGATTCATCGACAAAGTATTTCTCGGATTCGATTTCGTGTTTCTTTTGTCGACAAACTCTTACTGATACTAAGCAATGAAGCCTAACCATATCAATATCACAAAATGGTACTTAATTGGCTCGAAGAAAATGGATCCAAGGAATGAAACTGAACCCCACCAACATCACGAAATGGTACTTAAACGACTCGAAGAATATCGACATTAATCCATTCATATGAATTCCATTGACATTGCATTACTACAACGACAACAAAAGGAGCGTTAATCGACTTAATTACATTAATGTATAGTACAGTCACACTTTACATTTGTGCAATAACCACACGTAGGTACGTTGATAGAAGATGCTACGTACATCCTAAATCGTCTAATGAAATTTTCCACCCGGACTTACATTGGCGAAATGGTTGAGACCGCAGGTGAAAGATGGGATGATATGGGTGATGTAGGCGTTTAAATAAGCAATCTGAATGTGGGCAGATATGGAAGTTTGATGTTTCGTTAAAAAATTACATTCGTAATTATTATGAAAGGACTACGTGTATTAATCTTAAAGTTATCTCAATTTTATTTTCTCTTTTCTTTAAAAAGTAGAAGTACCATTTGTGATGTTAGTGGGGTTCGACTTCGTTTCTAAGATCCATTTTCTTGCCATCTGATGTCATTTTCTTCTAATGTATGAAGTACCATTTTATGATGTTGGGGAGGTTCACTTTCGTTTCTTATTATCCGTAAGAATTCGTCGACAAAAGAGAGCACGAAATTGAGTCCGAGAAGTATTTTCTGGATGAATCTTTGAAAAGTTGGGCCAGTACTCCTTAAACCTAAACCCGATCTAGAAAATTGAAATAGGCCAAACGGCATTATAATGGCTGTTTTTCCAATACCGTCTTCCGGAAATGGGATTATTGATATGTTCGATTTAAATATACAGTGCGAAATATGGTTTTACTAGCCTGTTGATAAGTGAAGCTTTAAATCTTTTATAGTCCCCAAGTGCTCGTAGATCGCTATTATTTTGGGGTATGACAAAGATTAGTAATGACTATGGTGTTTTCTCGGGCTTTATTTGATCGCGACTGCGAGACAGTGATCGACAGCAGGCGAAGTTACGTCGAGGATTACAATCGTATTAGATCCCTAACTTGAATTCTGTTATATCGAGTTGGTGCATCCCTATCTTAGTGGACAAGGGCTCTTTGCCTGTAGCGATTAATGTGAAAAGACGTAGTGGCCGAGGAACTAAAAGGTCTTTAACCTACTTGAGCATCTTGCTCTCGGGTATTGCAATACGATCTAATAAAATCTGTCGGGGATTTTTACTGTGACTTGGTCTCTAACCAGGTGTCTAAATTTACACAGTACCTGATTGGGATAATGGTGGCCCAGTCCCATATCAAATACTAATTTTTGGAACTGTCTTCCATTGCTCTTATTGCATACTTAAGATGAGGCATACCTTGATAAGAGCATACGCCTTTGTGCTCTGTTTTACTTTTCTGGAGATATACTGATTTATTTTACGTCCTGCTTCTCTAATGGTACGATAATAATTTGAGCCATTTGTTTCGAACTTTTTTACATATCACTCGTTATTCAAAAGAGTCAAACCGTAGGCATTGCCTGTTTCTCCACAATGACGAAATTTTTATAGAGAGCAAAATGCCAGTGACCTGTGCTTTTTCTAATGTCACCTTATAGCTGGATCGTCGAGCAGAGATTGATCCTCCAGATAGTCATTGCATAAGGCTTACTACGGAAGTGAGTATTATAGGATAATAGAGTTTGGTAAAATAAAAGTATAATTTGCTGCGTAGAATTGTAAATATATGGAAAAGGAGAGACCTTTTTGTTCGTCATGGCCCTCGTAAACTTACAAATAGACCTGCACCTTACTTGCTCGATCTTTTCACCTTCAATCGCTATGCCGAATGAATATCCCGGAGCTTCGTGTCGAATGAATATCCCGTTTGGTGGTGGCATGTTACTTAGAAGCAAGTATTGCACAGCGTGTGTTGATGCTTGATTGTTTTTATAAGAAGAATGCTTTATTGTTTCGTTGTCCAGTATGCGTGTATAGCCATAAATTCTTTCAGAACAATTCCTTTGTTATTTGGGGGTCGGTCAGTATAGGTATGCATGCTCTTGAAGTTAAGTGTACCAAGAACAAATTGTAAACCAAGAACATACCGGCATGAGCGTTGAGAGACACGCTCTTTCCATCGTTGATCGCGTGCCGAATGGAAGTGGCAAAAATTAATGTCATGCAGACATGAATTTTTGCGACGCCTATTGAAACGTAGCAAAAACTGCTGTGCGGCTTTATAGGGCGGCGATGCTCGGTTTATCTTATAGAAAAGTGTTTCAATTGTTGGTAGTCGGGTATGCATGTAAATCGTTGATCTTATAGAAAAGTGTTCATTTACAAAACGCAAAGTATACGTTTCTTCAATGATAATGTTAAAAGGTATTATGATATTTATTAATTTGGGATGCATTATGACACATTTTTATCGGCGCAAGTATATTCGCGTGATAATATGAAATATTATTCGGACAACAATGAAAATCAAAAGAAGTAATTGTTCAATCCAATCATAATAAATAAATTCAAGATTATCAGTGCAGTCTAAATTTGATGAATATAACATACCTCTTTATCAAACATTACGCCGGATTATATTTTTTTTTAAATATTAGAATTGTTTATTTAGGTGAAGTGATAAATATCTTAGACTCTACTTAGTGATGTTCAATAAACCTAAATACACATATCTAACTCACTAAACTACACTTCTTCCTTTAATCTCAATACTATTTAAAGCTATGTTTTTAAATATAAGTTTGATTCTTTTGCATGAATATTTTGGCGGGATAAATTCTTTCATTACATTAATGATTTGATATTAGTCGAAATACCGACCTCGCACTTTAGGAAAATTTTGCAACTGGCGATAATTATCAAGATGAACTAACCTCATTAAATTGGATTCCTATGGAATACGTTGTATCACATTAAATGTTCGAACAATCTGATATCTTATATAAGCTTCATTAGGCAATATGTAACGTATGTTTAGTAACTTGCCACAACGTCAAGCACTCGAATGAGGCTCTGTCTAAAATATTCTAACATATTTTTCTTCACATTTATCGATACCGATGGTCTAGGAGTGATGGATAGAAACTTTAGGCTTACTTTCTCACCTTCTGATGAGAGAATTAATTACTTGCTCTTTTCATGGCTCTCGCTATTCGGCTAGTGATAGCTAAGATTTTCACAACCATTATAATTACATTCAGTGTAAACAAATGCCAAATACAAGTATTCAGTTACACTATTCATCGAAGGTTATATTTATTAATGGCTTTACGCTAAGTAATATATTTAAAATTACCATACGAACTTAGTATTCAAAATTATTACTAAACGTGTTAAAATCAGAGCGTGATCACTCAGTCGCACTATATACTCTGCATAAAATTTAAAATATTTGAACTGTTTTTTAACAGTGGCATAATTGTAACACTATGAATATTTTTATTGATATTCCACATGTTGTATTAAGGGATTCATTTAATTTATCGTATTAAATTTTTAGTTTTTACAGATACTATGTTTCATAAATATATATACTCCAGCTTTTCTTTATGATACAATTTGACCACGGTCTTGAAAACAACTTAATACACCATCACAAAAGTATGCCATTTATAAAAAGACAAAAATTATTTGCAAAATGCTTAAAATGGTTTGCACTTCATGTATAAAGATGCGGAGGGCAAATTTAAATTTTCAATATGGTCTTTATAACATACAAAACTCGGTTTTTTGCAAAGTTTAAAAAATAATTGCTTTTAAAATGCAAGACTACATTTAGGCAAACAAATTGTACTTATAAAATGAGCAAATGCTAACCATAATCTCTCATTTCTTGACGTATTTCTATCAATTTGACCAGCCATAACATGTTTTACCTTAGAAATACTAGAACAATAACATAAATCAATTCTTCCTTTCTTGATTGATAGTTCCATCAAAATTATGAGACCATTGCGTCAACATCCTGGAGGGAGTCAATGAAATTATGATTGTATTCAAAGGTTCATCAAAACTGAAAAAAAAATTATTTTACATAATACATAACTCAGCAGACAAAACGTTTAAGTTTCCGAGCTGTGCTGTCAGTTTTATCCCTAAATTACTCCACAGAAAAATGTAAATTTAGAGGTAATTATTTCTATTGTAACTTTTATAAATTGGCCACGTTTGATGAAATATTTTTACATTGTTCGTAGATTAAATTTAGAAATTGATTGAGCTATAATCTGCTGTTTTTGTATTGATCTTACTACACTTTTTCGTAAATTATTTTCCAAATGGTGACTTATCAAAATCTTACAGGGATTCATAACTGGTGACTATGATAACCATAATTACGACCAAGTAGTTCTGATCAATCGATCCCTATTACTTGTAATAAATTATTCCCTTACTTCATGAGCATAACCAACCGCAACGTTTCAAGTATTACTCTCATGAATTACTAGCTAACCTGCTAAAATTATCATTGCATTCACATATGGGATAAAAAGGGAAAATTTTATTTTATACTAATTCATTTCCAAACAAGCAAATTACAATATTTTTAAGAAAAATGCTGACTATAAATAATTAATTTCGGCGTTAAAATTATTATTATTATTTTGCATTAAACTTTTTATTTGTTAATTGTTATGAATTTATATGCAAGTAATGATTACGCCCTCAGGTCAATGTAAAATTATTTGAAAATAAACTCTGTATGCAATAACAACTCACAATATATTAATTAGTGTTTATAAAATCTCTGATAATATATTTCTAACTTAATTATAAAGTGGTATATTTTATGAATATAAACAAAAAGCAAGATTAACAATCTATTGATAGCCAATGTCTGTCAAGTGGCAATAAATACGAGTCGACGGACCATTAATCACTCATGAAAATATTTATACAAATAAATATGTAATGTCATTTAAGAAACATTTACTTTTATGACGTAATTACGTTAGAAAATTCAAAGAATCTCATTCGCCTACTAAGATTTTTATCAGAAATTAGACTTTTATCAGAAAATTATAATCAATCATTTCTTACTTTACATTCTCTCCTCCGAGTAACGTGTTATTCGTTCTTATATGACTGATAATTCTTGTGTAGAAACACCTGATATGTTATTCAGATTATATTCAAGGTTATTTACGTAAAAATTGCCAGCTTTATATATTTTTAATCAGGGTCTACCTTTAGTACCAGATGGCCTATAAATATTTACCGTGATGATGAAAATATGTTTTACCGAATGATGGAAATATAGCATTAAATTTATTAAATCATTATCAAATGTGTTAAATTGAGGACTAAACATCAAATGATCACAACCATATAAAAAAAACTTATTCTCTTCTTTCGTTTATTATTTTTAATCTTCGCATTCGCAAACCAAAATATTTAAATAATAGTTTATATTATTTTAATTAACCCTAAATTGGCTTAACGTGTTTTTTTCAAATAAATTAAATTTGTTGGTGGAATAATAGTGCTCATTCCCAAATATTGCGTTTATAGTGTAAAAAGCAAGCGTTTGGTATAACGTCTGGTACAAACATGAAATTATTCAATTATTTAAAGAAATTTTTCATTTAAAAGAACACAGTTAATTTCATTATGTCAAGAACATATTAATGATATAATCATTAATGATATATTACAATAAATTGGTCACTAAAACGTATTTCTTTTAATGGGACACTTTAACGTATTTCTATGTAATAGATTACATATATTTAGGTATAGTATGCAATATTTAGGTGAAGACAAACATATTATTTGGAATGTTTCAATATTATAATCCGTACGACTAACCAGCAAAGAAACAAATAAGAATTGAAATTTATATTGTATACAAGACTATCTTCAAAATAAACAGGTACCGAAAGAGGATTTTTCTCTACATAAGTACATCATTCATAAAAGTAATTACTATATATTTATAATACCTAGGCGGGACTCAAAAAATATCATATTACATCATTTATCTGACGCGTATGTTCGAGTTTTCATTCCTTTGTAAATCATATTACCAAATATGTGTATTTGAGTGATAGAAAAACATAAATACGTGAACTTTTGTTTTCATTTTAACGAAAATTATTTTATGATTACTATGTAAAACTATTATTTAAGTCTAAAGTACTTTTATTTTTAACGGTTTTCCTTTATACTATATTAGATTGCTAATTTTAAGTAATGCATTTTTTTATTAATTTGCGTATGAATAACTGTTATGTAAGTTTATATTATTTTATCTATCAAAATTGCATGGAAGCCACAAGGAGAGGACTTTTTTAGAAATATTTTGAAGAAACGCTTCTCTCTCCACTGAGTGGAAAAGCCACTATATTGTTTTACCTTCTATTTACACTACATTAAATAGTATTAGTATTCGTAATATATACCAGAAATAGATACACACACACACACACGCACGCACGCACATACATACAAATATATATATGCAACTTGACATAGTAAAACATTTTATTAACTATTTAACCGCTCTAGAGATATTCTATAAACATGCAAAATATAGTATACCGTCCCCATACTTCCAAAGCTATTGAGCTAGAAATCAGGAAGAAACAGGGTTTGTAAAATCTGACTAGAATATTGCAGAAAAACTACAGAGATTACCATAAACCTTATATTTTTTTAAACATGCTCAAAGTTTTTTGCCTCTGAAAAAAATTTTTGTTTTAAGTACTGTATTCAATTCAGTGCGGAAATTTGGTAGGTGCCATTAATCATTTTGTAACCAACAAAAAAAGGTTATTGCACTTTCGAGATATTAATGAAATGAAAGAAATAGTTGTCGCCAGCTTTATGCACCAAAAATATAAAAATCTCTACAAAGGTGTTGAAATTTTACTTAAAAATGCTAGTAAACAATATTTTTTTCATCCCTAATCTAACTACAAATCTGTATAAGTAAATGATAAGATAAGATAACATATAGATACAGATAACTATTAAAAAAGAATAATAAATACATTGAATAATAAATGCACTTCAAAATACAGGATAATAAAAATACCATTTTCAAATCGAACTTTTGCGGTAAAATATCTTTTCGAATATGAATAAATTTGCAAAATGTTGGTACCTTTAGAGATTTTTTAATAAAAATAAAATGATTAAAATATAACTTTTGCGGTCAAATACAGTTTCTAAACATGACTTACCTTGAAAAATATTATAACGGAAGTACTGTAGTTACTTGTTAAGTATCAATGTATGTCATCTCACTCTCGCGTATGTCATCTCACTCCCACACATTCATATGAGTCCCATATTCAACTTGGCACCGACTTCAACAATAGCAATATTTTTTTAATTTATTTATGTTTGGAAACTATATTTTACCACAGAATTCGGAATAAAATTCATATTTTTACTTTTTTATTGTTTTATACTTTTAGTACCTTTTCCATTTAATGGTTATTTTAAATATTTCAAAATTTTTAATAAAAAGTTTTAGTTTCCTGCTTAAAGATAATGATGTATTATTCAGGATATCAAAAATTTCCGAAAAATTTAGCTTCACCTTGTTTACTGAAATAGAAACAGGAATTTGCGGCGTTTACTGAACATGGATACGTTCATATATACCTACATATTTAGATGCACGCATACGTAAATAAATACAAACATATGAATTAAATTATACTACAATAAAAAATCGACAATGTCAATAAAATTGCCCTTTTTGACTTCACTGTATTCGGGTAAGAGTTTTATTGTACCGAGGTTTTTTTAGATAGATGGTGGTAACCATTTTCTGAATGGCGGTTATAAACGTCTATATAAGTAGCTATATAACGTAAGATTTTTGTTGAAATTTATGACCTTTTCAACTTAATTGCGGCTGTATGACTTATAGGTAAAGCATTAGCATTGAGGAACAAAAATAAAATCCATAAGCAATCAGAAACATATTTTTTATATACTTCCTGTATGGTTTAATTATTTAACGTATGGTTTAAAAAAATTTTTTTTTCTTTCTCTTGAGCTTACTCTGGTGATAGGAACTTATGCATAATAATATAATATATAACTTAATATTGTGATAGGAACTTCTATGCGTTGAAGCCTAGAAGTTCCTATCACTATATTTCGGCTCTATCATTGGACCCTGTCCACCAATTGTGACAAATGACTCTAAAAACAAGTCAACCGGCGCAAAATCGATGAATCGACTCTTCGGCAATGAGTAGATTCCTCGACTAAAAAGACCGAAAAGAATTCCTTTCGGTTTATCATCAGCTTTCGGTTCTATCATAAGACCCTGGCCACAAGTTACATATGTGGTATGTGTAAGATATAGCAAGCAATTTTTGAAAAATTATTATATGTAAATAGTCTAATAGAATTTAAATGTAGCTTTCATCGCAGTCGTGTGTTGCCGTGGTGTGTTGAGATGATTACACCACGGGATGTGGCGCACCACGGAGACTCATGTTCCATTCCCAGCCGCTCGTCAATCGGGGTTGGGCTAACGTACAGGTTGGCTGTAAGAGATTGCTTTCATAGCAATAATTCCACTATATATAAATATGTATATATATATATATATATATATATATATATATATGTATGTCTTCTTTAACCCAGAGGTTAAAGAAGGGCTCTTTATTTCACAAGCGGACTAAGCACATCGATCTCCGTCACCATTTTGTCAGGGAAGTAGTTACTAACAATCTTGTGAAAATGATTTATATGCAAAACTATCAACCTGCGAATCCTCTTAAAAAACTTTAAATTATACAAATACAAAAACTTTTTTAAGTGCCCGTAGCAAGGTTTGATCGTACTTTTTCTTTGTGTCGTTTGCTGTTTCGTTTATATTATTTCGATAAAGTGGAAATGTTATAGACACGTCATAATAGAAAATTGTGTAATTAGTTCAACAATTACTAATATTAATCATTCGACTATTATAATCATCCCTTATGAAAGGGCCATTTTATAACCTATTATTTCATCAATCGATTATAGAAATCGTTACAAGCATCAATATAATATTTGATGTTTGTAACGATTTTAAAGTTTTGTTTGTAAAGTTTTGTTCTCCTTCTAATTTATTCTTTCTTTTTCTTTCTTTTTATTTTCTACATGATATATAAAATTAAACAAACATCGAGTACGTTATTCTCTCAAAAATTTCCACATGAATACTTTTGGAAGGTAATAAGTTATTCTTGAGTTAATAAGATTTATGATTATTCTAGTTTTCAACATTCTTCATAAAACGGTTTCTTAAAAATGTTTTGTGCCTATTTTTTGCATAGTTTTTAGAAAGAACTAATAATCTACATACAATTCTAAAATAAATCATTCCTTTTCTAATCATATTCCACACAATACATCAATTATTCTTTTTTTATAATTTTTTTTTAACTTAAGCTATTGAATATTTGTAAGATTATCAACATGCCTAGTTTAAAGTCCTACGTTCTTCAGGAAAATGGCCGTGGCGGACGGCCAGAAGTATAGGCAGACGGATACGTAAGTGATCTTATAAGTGTTTTTTTTTCCTTTTCAGATAAATAATGATAAAAAGTGGTTGATGATATATATTATTATATATTTTTGATGACTTTAGTTTTGGGTATCCTTATTACATTCATATACCTTAATTTTATCAATTATTATTCACAAGGACCAATAAATATTAATAAAATTTTAATTTGCACACAACACGTTTTAAATTAAAAGGTATTTTTTCAGTAACACGGTTTTCTGGCTTCATGAAAAAATCTTAATTTAAAAAAATGAAGTTTTTATTTGGTTTTGAACCAACTTGCAAACTACGTGATTTCTTTTGAGTTTTGTAAATTTTCTTCGAAATACGGACTTCGAAACACGTTTCTTTCGAAATACTAGCGTCTGCAGCATTAATTAATATAACACTGTCATATATACTTGTAAATTCATCCAATATTTGGAATACAACATTTTCACGCATTCTTTTAATTACATTCGTCATTAATAGTACATAGAAAATATTAAAAAAACACCATTGACCTAGAACATTGGAAAGTTTGAAGGAAAATGCACTTTTCTAAAAATAAAAAATGTTTAAATCTTAATTAACAATCCAAGCGACAATGAATTAAGAGAGATTTTACTTTTATTACCATTTTATTACTTTGTCTATTACTTAAGTATCGCCTAAGTAAGTTATAAAGTTTCATATGGATTGCAAGAAGGGGGATAATAAGTGTACGCGAGGGTTAGTTAACATGAGAATTAGTATGGAACCGATATCCCGGGTATAGTATTCAATACATATTCGTCAATTAAATTAAAGTTCTTTTTTTAATAATATTTAAATCGAATTTACCAACTAACTTTACCACACAAGTAAAAACCACTACGGTAAGCGGACTTGGATGTGATTTATCTCTCATGTGTAAATTTGGACGCTATTACGACAACTTAGAAAATTGGTATATTGTCTGAATTTATTTACATTTTCTTCGGGAAACGAATAATAAATTTAAAAGCAAGTGGTTCACGTAGTTGTCATTTCAGCTCAGAAATATCAGTTCTAGGATATTATATTGAGTTTTTCTTCAATAAATTAAATTCCTACTCATTACAATAACAGCACTATTGAATTTATTTTCATCGATTTATATTATGCAGTAGAACTATATAAAACTTAAAAAAATATTCACAGTAAATCGTGTTCACAGTAAATTTCTACAAAGAAAATAATATTTCGCAATTACCGCGCCAAATCCGAGTACTCATCCAATCACATTACCTCTAGTCCAAACGAAATCGACTAGACATAAAGATTTTTACGTGCTTTCAGAAAAGCAACGCAATGCGTAAAATAAGCGGGAAAATTCCACGTCTGCAGTATTGTTTGGGACCGCACATTTTCCAGCATCCCAAAATAAAGCAGGTGACTTCTGGATGTATAATAGTCTAGTTATTTAGTTATGGCAAAAAAATAAATTTTCAAATAAATTATTAATAAAAAATAGTACCAAACTTATGCACCAAATTAAATATATCCACAGCTGATTAATAAACCAATGTTATGAAATGTTTGAAAAGCTCATTATTTTAATGCTGTAATCATTTTAAATATAGTTATATAGTTAGACTACAGTACATATAGATCTCTATCGCTTCCCTGTTATCTATCAAAATATATGCAATGGCTTTAATTTAATAGCGATAAATCTAAAATTATAATCTGTGGATATTTTCATTTTCAAATACTTTTTTCATTTAATTTATTGTAATGGTGTAATTATGGGGTGGTATGAAATGTCTTATATTCGATTTTGAAAAATAATCGCCTAATATTTTATTATCACCCTTCTAATAATACAAATATGACCCATGTTTCTATGATCAAGAGGACAAGACATTGACAACCAAATATTTTGAAGCGCAGTTCTAGAGGACAATCTTATATTCCAGATTTAATTAAGAACTAATATGGACCGTAAGAAAATATATAAAACAATATTCAAAATAATACGGCTTAGAATATCTACGTCACCTTTCTGTTAAAAGTAGTTACAGCTTTTGCTGTGAGAGAAGAAAAGGAAAGCATTTTTTGGATGAGAAGACCATCATAATTTATGTTTAAATCCGCATATTCCAACGAATTTTATATTCAAAGTGATCTTTCATATGGTTCATAGAGAAATCCGAACCCAATTAATTTAGAAGGTTCAGAATTTATATGAGTCTTCGGCTCTCTCGTTATTTACGAGACTATTACAAAAAGAAAGCAATACTAGGTACTCTTGGAAATTATATAAAACTAATCGACTGTTTTATTATTTACGAAACGATTACAAAAAAAGTCAGTACCATTTTACAAGGGAATCGATATTTTAGGAACTACGTAAATGCATTTTCATAAATGCTGGTAGAGAAGTATAAATAGTTGAGTTGAATTCTGTCATTATGTATACAGCTTCAGTCAAGGAAAATTCAAATAATAATTAAGTCAAAATCTAATTCCAATGCCAGTTGCTATACTAGCCTTATAGATTGAGATAAAACAACCATAAAATACATGAATGAAGTATGTAGGGACAGAAGTGACTTCTCGGTATATAATTTCATATATAATTCTCTGTATATAATTTCATAGCCCCATGATATAATTTAATAATAATAATTTCAAGGTTATAAAAATTAAATTACATACTAATATTAAACCTAGGAAAAGTGATTAAATTATGACTTATGATTACCAATATGTAAATATTGGCAAAAGATTTAAATTTGAAACAAATTCAGAAAACATAACAAGCTTGTATCGAATACAACCAACGACCTTTGCTTTCATTAGTCTTCCTGTATTCAGATTTATTACTCACGCAGCTATATATATATATATGTATATATATATATATATATATATATGTATGTGTGTGTGTGTGTGTATGTGTAATTTAAATAAATTATTATAAACATTAATTCGCATTTTCTAAAACATGATTTCGCATATCTTGTGATTTTGTAAAGTAATACCGACCAAATAAAAACTAAATATTATTCCAGTTGAACCCTCTGCTTTTGTAAATACTATTCGTAATGGATTAGTGTTTTCACATGATTATGTTCTTGGGAGTAGGAATTTGAAAAATAAACTCACGGCCAAATAGACAGTCCAATGATTTTTTTTATGATCGCTAAATTATTTTTTCGTAAATATCCGTAATATAGAGATAGGTCAATTTTATGTTATATTTGGACACTAATAACTCAGTTTCAGTAAATGCTAAAAGCTTGACTTTTATAAAGAGACCACTATTTGATTATAACATGTTTCTTTTTTTTAAGTTGTAGATAAATTGATATTATGGGGCATACGGAATTTTATCTTTCAGAACATAATTGTTTCATTTTTAGGCTACAATTTGTTTTCATCTATTAAAAATAATAAATATAGTATTGTTACAAATGTTCAATCAGAAAGGATTTGTGTAATAAACTAAATGATTACAGATAAGGCGAAGCGCCATTTTCTTTCCATTTTTTCCCTTACGTTAGTGTTTATTTTTAATAATAATTTCATTCCTTTGTATATCAATAAAATATTTTAAAAACCTGTGTGTTTATGTAGTTAATAGACGTTTTTGATGCCATTGTGAGAAATATGTTAAATAATAAATATTTTAATTCCGCTTAAACTTAAATAGGTAATTCGTAGGATTTCAACAAAAAACAAATATTTTTAAATTATACTTCAGCAGGAAGAATGTAAAAGTTCATCATATATATTTCTTTAAAGATCCCTTGTAAACAAAAAAGAGGCTAGATATAAAATAATATTTCGTGTCTTTTTTCTTTGGAAGTAGTATGTTTTGATTTTTTTACATGACTACCACAGTTTTACAAGATTCTTGATAATTTTTGAAATTTGTTACCAACATTTAGAAAATAGTTTACCATCGTGATAAATACTCTGTCCTTGTATATTTTTGTTTAAATCTTTTTTTAAAATTTTCTCTCAAACATCTATATGCTGGATATTATTATCAAAAAGACTGCCAAATTTGTAAAATTCATATTATAATTTTTATTAAGTTACTATATTATTTAATTTACTGAACTATATTATTTAATTTATACTTTTATTACTTACTATATTATTTAATTTCGATAAAATTTAATTACAATTTCCAAATTTCGTGTTCCTGCTGCTCAGATTAAAAATCATTAGAAAATTATTAAAATTATCTGCTACAGTAATAGTCAAAAATTTTCCTGGCAAAATTTCACATTGGGAACGATTTAACGAACACTCTTCAAACTGTTTGTATTAAGTTTTTTCTCACACTTTTGGAAGACTGTACCTATGATTAATGAGTGTACTTGGAAATATAATTTTTGAACCATAGCTCACAAGGCAAGCATAAACAATTGCATATAATTTCATGACTCTTTTGGCTATAAAAATATGTAAAAAATTGTAAAAGTTTAAATCAGTTTACAACATTTGTAAAACTTAAAATCAGTAGGGTTTACCAAAATTTACTATATTATTTTTCTAAATTTCATAGTTTTTGAGAAAACCACGATTGGAGAAGATGGGACACAGTGGATTATGTTATAGAATTGGTTAATATCCGCATCTCTTTGTCTATTTGCTGCCTATTCGATATATCACGCGTTTAGTAGTTAACCCTCCGGCTCGCCAATACTCGATATGCTAGTATTGTGGAATAACTCGCTGCTACTATTGCCCACCCGGTTATTACCAAATCGAATTTCTTTGCACACATATATTATTGTATTATACTAAAAGCTGTTTTTAATTTTCTTAATACCATTATGTTTCTAAAATAACAATTTTAGAAGGTCCCAAAACTTAGAATGTTGGTTTTCGTATATGCAATATTTCATAACATCAAAAGCGACTTCAGGAAGATTTCTATTATCTTTTCCGTTTCTTTGAGATAACGTAGAATAATTTAAATTGGCAGGTTATTACGACAAAACTACAACATATATAATAAAAATGACCCTAAGACTGATAACTGTAAAATAATTTTGATTTTAACGATTACTTAAATAAACGAATCTTTCATTTAACACTTATATTGAAACTATCCATTGTAATCTAAAATAGTATTCAATTTGTCCCTCTGTGATTTACAAGAATACGTTAATTCAATGTAAAACCGTATTGGGCACAGTATACTATTTTCCACTTATTTACAAAAAATCTTATTACCAGAAACTGGTAAGGATTTTGTTAATATTTTCATAATCACCATAAGTTAATATTTCATCCTATCGATTAAATTATGAGAATTGATAACATAGATTAAGTTATGAAAATATTTTGCTCACTGAGTTAATCTCTTTTTAAAAAAAATGATCATTTGGGACAGTCCTAGATGTACTTAACATGTACTATTCCGTTTTTTGGCGATGCACATCGGCAAGTCTAGACGCATAAAACTACTGCTCTTTTGTATGAGAGTGAGTCATGGACACGATGTAAGAAGTATAACTCATGAATCAGTACGGACGCAACCGCTTTAAATTATTATTTAACCTTTTCACATACACGGGCATGTGATAAGGAACGAATCCGAATTTAGCGTAAGAAAACGTGAAATGTTTATTACAAAAAAAATGTAAAGTAAGTTAGGAAGGGAAAGATATCTAAATATGTTGGGAACTCACCCAAAATATGCTTTAAGATGTTCTTATTGACGTTGGAAACAAAACACTTAATAAATTTTACTGACATGTTATATAATGTTATGAGTGCAATTAAATTTATTCACCATCGTTACTAACCTTCTCAGTTTGCATAGGTATCCAAAAGGAGCTCGCAGTGAAAGATGCAGTAAAATAAGTAATAGAAATAACCATACTATTTGGAACTGTGGAACTGTCTGATTACTACGATAATAAAACGATTGTTATATTTGGTGTCTTTTTTTTAAACCCTTTAAGATTGTTTTATTTACTTTAATAGTATACAATTTTCTCAGTTTCTTGGTAAATTTGAACTGTTTCTTTACATCACAAACATTATAGAGTACATATCGAAGCGAATAAGATAAACGTGGCTAATTAACATTAATTTTGACTAATCGAATCTAAATATTATTAATTGGTTAAAAATTTCTTACATTGTGTTACTAAAATAATAAAATGTGAAACAAGATTAACAAAAATGTCTTGAGATAATATTTTATATGAATTTTTATATCTTTAATAGAAAACATATAAATTACAAATAAATTATATTAGATTACATATTCTGGATTAAGTTTCCCAAGTATTTTAATCAATAACAAAAACGCTTTATGTGTTATCTAGGTAAAGCAGAGTACAATATCTAGGGTAAACATTAATGTTTCATAAATAAAATCTGAACTATTAGTTAAGAAAGGGACTTATTATCGAACAATGTACTTTTGTGGCAAAGACTAATGTCTAGCGATTACCAAATGCAGAGACGCGTAGATGCAGTTAGAAAACATGACAATTCAACTTGCATACTGAATTAGGAAGTGTTCGAGTATGATAGCTTCAAAAAACAAATCCCGCTTGACGTTTATATATTATCTTCGCTCACTCTCGAATTTATGATTAAAGTTAGGCAAATATTCAAATAATAATAAAAATATGCAAACATACGGTTTTTATACGTTGAACTTCTTGATTCTTTTAGAAGAATGGCTAAAATGGATATATCACACATATTCTCTTAAATTTTATTTTAGTTATATTATTTATTTCAGTAATAACTAAGTGAATTTAGTTTTAATTTTTCTGGCTGACATATAATTTAGCAAATTTTGGTATTGAGCTTTACTAGGCCACATTTTTATGACTTTTTTATTTTATTTCCTTCCACAAACCTATTAAATAAATGTTTTTCACTCAACTTGAAAATTCAAATGACTTTGTAAATAAATGATTTTACATTGCATTTCATTTTTTTACTAACTTTTAAATGCTTGGAGATTTTAATTTATTATGACTATGTAAACTTTCTTTTATGCGAAAAGTATTCGAGTACCTCGCGGATCTAGAGTTACAAAGCAACTTTTTTGATGTGCGTACGTGCATTTTGTACAATCCTCAATAAAGGCAAACGTAGAAGGGCCGAAATTTTTTAAATCCTATGCTCACTCAAAGAGTCCGGGTAATAGGCTTCACGTAATAACCGGAAGAACTTGTGATGAAAAGCTCCATCGCCAAACAAAAACTAAAAAGGGATTTCAAATATAAATGCACGATGTGACCGGATAGCGTAAAATTTAACTACCGTCTCTATCGAAAATAGATAAACGGGTGTGCAATTTGTCAATTTAGGAACGTCGTCGAATTAGTTTTGCGATATATTGATAGTGACTTTATTAGGAAGTGCCAAATTTTCATTTAATACTTTGTAAAAGTTATAGACAATAAACATTTTTTCTAGGCATTTATGTTAAAAATATTAAATAAATTGATAGTTTTATATTATACATTGAGTATACTTTAAGAAATATGACTTAAATTTTTGAAACGTATTGATTCAATCTGAATAAATTGTGTCTGGTAGATCTAGTAGACGGAACGATGAATTTTCGTTCTACAAAGAAAAGAGTAATTCCCCAATACGGATATTTTCTTGCTGCTTTTTTCGCTTAAACTTCTTTTGTCACGGTACTCGAAGTACGTTTGTTGAGAAATAAGAATACAAAACAAGTCAATTATATCGAGAATCGGTAGGAGCTGCTGCTCTACTGTTGTACAGCAAAACGCTGTATGAGAGCGTGTAGACTTTTAATGTAATACTTTTTATCTATTTATTAGCATTAGATTTTTTTTGTAAACGACGGTTTTAGACTTACAACTGCAGAAGAATAGCTGTGTTTTTCCAAAAATATACGAAATGAAAACAAGCAAAAATCTTTAAACTTAAAGTACTCATGATAAGGGCTTTGCAGATATCTCATCTTGCAAACTGACGGTAACGCTATCAGTTACTCAACGCATAAGTGAATTTCTAAGATTATTTTGTAGAAAAAAGAAGTATTTTCTAAAATAAGATCTTATGGTTGTACCTCTTGCACAGTGAAACTATCTCATATAATAGTGTCATGTGTCTATTAAATAGAAGTCATGACAATTTTTAATCGGTTATTTGAATAAAAAGCTTATAATATTTTTATTATAAGATGTTTTTTCCATTCTTTCCATACTTAAATTATATAACATATTACTTAAATTATATTTCAATTCATTGTGGCTTTTTGGAATCAATCACTGCATACCTAACAATAATATTGAGGCAAGTAATGCAAAAGTAATGTAAAAGTCTGTATTAGTATCGGCACTTCAGCATGGACATCAAACTAATAATATTTAAATGTGTTCTACTTCTAACTAACGTGGCGGCCATTCACCTTTCCTATTATGAAGTAATTCCGTAGGAAAATAGATTATTTATCATTACACTGTCGACACGTTTAAATACCTAGTTACCTAAAATTACTGTAGTAATATTGTTTGTTATAAAGAATTTGCCGTTAAATTTTAATCCTAAAATATGGGAAATGAATCTCGAATAAAACCGCAAGTTTATTTTCTTATTTTCCTTCAAGACCTGCTGATTTTCATATAACGTTTAAAGTCCCAATTTTTATAAAAAATTACCTGTGTGCCTATTAAATATACATGGCAACATGCGTAGGGCATAACAGTCTTTAATTAAACTAAAGCAGGGAAGCTATGTGGAAAAAAAATATTTTCATTTATTTATCCTATGATTTAGATGCAAACTCCAGTAGCCATAGCAAGCTTGGGCTATTTTAAAGTTACGAGCCTATGAAAATGGTATTTATCACATGCCGTATGAGTACAAAACTAGCTGTAAATGTGGCTAGGAAGGACGGTTTTTTAGGAGGAAACGTATCCGCATTTCTAAGTAGAAGAAATGCAAAAAAATGTGTACTTTTGTGTTCAACAATTCTTTTGTGCGACAGATGCTAACAGTTTGTAGCTAAAACTAATCTCTACAATATGTAAAACTAAACAATTTCTGTAAAGAGGTCACATGTTTGTAGGTGGTTTCGATGACATAGAAACCGTTATTAAATATACCATCTGCAGTTGTATATATAAACTGATTTCGTAGTTTGTCAAGAATTTAAATTATTATCAAATATTTTTAATTTATGTCGCAAGCTTTTTCAGAAAGGTAAAACTTTTATTTAAAATATATCATCATACTTTACATAAAATTAGTTGACATCTGATAATAACGGAATGGCGTTCTATACAGTATATCCAGGGATATACTAGTTAGGTAAAAATACATATTTTCCTGATTTCATTTATTACTCTTTCAATAATTTATCATAATATTTAGTCTCTAAAGATTTTAAAAAATATTTTCTGTAAATAAATATCAATTTCGATTCTATAGTATCGATAAATTTTAAATGCAAAAAATACCATATTTTTATATAAAATTAGGATTAATAGTTCTACATAAAATAATTTTTGTGTGATATAACAACTATTACATGAATTAAGCAAAATTTTACAAAGGCATTTTAAAAATGTTGGAACATCCGATAATTTCAATTAAAATAGAGTAAGTTTGAAAACAAATGTAATTTTATTTTTGGTGATTCCAATATGTTTACAAAATCGAAAATTGGTAATAATTATTTATACTGGGTTACCACCTCACTTCATATTTTCATTTTATATAAAACAATTTAAATATTTTTAAATTTATTACTCGTCTCACATTTGGTATTATAAAAATAAATTCGGCTTTATGACGATTTCATAATTTTAGCAAATGTTCAATATGGATCATTTACTAATACTTTATTTAACAAAATTTGGTAAACCATTTGGATTTTAAACGTAAATATGTGAATGTGGCCTTATAAATACATTTATTAGAAACCCACATTATAGATCCTCCGTAATTATGAAAAAAAAAATTTCAAGTATGAATACAAATGGTATAACAAGATTTTCGTATGCATTTAGGCAATTTTGAACATTTAAAGACACCTACTAACTACTAGTAATCTATTTAAGAATATTAATTTTGGACAATTTAAATATATTGTTTACTATATCTTTCACAGGCGTAAAAATATAGAACATATTTAAATAATATTATTTCTCATTATGTAAAGATATGGATATATCGCCTATTACATTTTTCATAGATATATTAAATACATAGTTTAAAAAACAAATTTATTTTTGCTGTAGATTTAAGTTAGTTGTGTAGGGTTCCTATATTATTTACATAGACACTACTATACATTTGTCATAAGTTGGTTAACTATAACTCGTAAACCTACTAAGTTGAGATGATTTTCTTTTTATTTCATTATATATATTATAATCATGAATAATTTAAAATATTCAAAAATCAAATTTTAGCTGGTAGGGGATGGGTACACGTAACTGTAACAGAAATGATCACTTTAAGAATTAATGTTGCGTGAAAAGATCTCTGTATAGAAAAAAATGTTCATGTATATGACAATATTTTTGAAAGGTTTATTCAACGATATAAAAAAATTCATCCTCACTTTTCATGTAGATTTCCCTGAGAAGTTTTTATATATTCTATTTCATGTTTTTTGACGTTGTTTCTATAACCATGCCCAATGTCAGTTTTGTTAGCCTGCAAGTAAGGCGATTATGGCATACATACGGACAAACAGACATGACGAAACTTTAAGAGTTTAAACTTTAATCCAGTTTCACTGCCGGACTCTAAACATTTTATCGAAATTTACACGCAGCATTTTCAGAAAGAAAACAAATATGAACATCTAATAGAAATAAATATGTAATAATGGTGCTACGATACGGCTAACGGACTTACAATTCATTTTGCGGTAAAATTTTGATTGCGACGACTAAACTTCAAGCTCATATAAATTCAAAATTATTAGTTTTAAAGCAACTCTGTACACCTCAATAAAAACTTAAAAGTATATTTATGATGTATTTACAAGATGTATTTTATTATCTTCTACATTACTGTCATATAAATGTAACGTGTCTCAGAAAATAATGATTTATTATTTTCTCAACACATTTTTTTTAATTTTAAAAGTGTGATTAAAACTATTATTAAAACGGTAGAATTCAGATGGGATCACATGTAATCATCGAGTATGCGCGCGAGTGCGAGCGGGTGTGTGCGTGTGTACATATGTGCTCGTGCGCGTTTGTGCGTGTGTGTGTGTGTGTGTGCGTGCGTGCGTGTGTGTGTATGTGTGTATATATGTAGCACAAAGCTCAAAATTTAATGCTATCACTTGCCATTTGGTTTCTGACTATTTTGTAGACTCTCATTTCTTCTAGTTTCAACAAAAATTTGTAGCTTCATGTGTCATCACATATAACTTTTCACCGGTTTAGATTAATTTTATTATGTTTGAAAATATACTCCACTTATAATCTTTGACCAGATCTGATCATGAAAAAAATGTTTGGTAACAAAACTCCTCAACAGATAATAGCACGTGACGAAACATTGGGTTAAATCACAAAAGTCTTTCCACAGTGTTTATTATAGATATAATCGGATATTAATGATGCACATTAGCGAAATGGTTTTTTTTGACCATCTCATGATTTTCTATTACTTTCCTTCGCAGCAGCGCAACCGCTCGCCTCTCATTCGTATAGTAAACTACCCGTGAGAAACGCGGCTCGAATTCATTCAGTCGACTTGAATAATCTAAAAATATCTCCATTATTTAGTCGTCGAGTGAATTAATTCGATTTCGTTGCAAATTTTAATGACTGTAATTGTTTCGATTTTTAGACAATCGCCCAATCACGCGAATCAAAAAGAGAGATCAATCAGCGAGCCCAATCAAAAAGAGAGATCTCTTTGAGACAAAAACCTATCAGGCAAATGAGTTAAAAAAATGAAAATGGCTCTCTTCACCGAATAACCATACAAGTATTAATTTGTTCCTCATTTGCTTATGCAAATTCTCCACCTATTTGACCTCCACCTTCAAGGCTCGTTAACTTATTTTGTCAACGTTGTGTTTCAATTCTCCTCATTTCACATTGTATGTAACACCATTATTCTGAGTATGGAGAATTTAACGAATCTCAACCCTCCCTTTGTCAACTCTCAGGGTATATAGTTCAAATACATTATTCTTGCACGTATAATTAAATATATATTGTAGACGTTTCTTTCTATTTTGAACGCAATAGCCTAAGCTGATTATTTTACTTGCTAGTTTAGAAATTTTTCTTTATAATAATTAGTATTAAACCGATTCATCGTTTAACACTCGAAATGAAAAAGACTCAACTTGAATATCCGAAGTCACTTGCCAATTATTATTCGGCGTCATCTTTTGCGAGAAAAAAATATGAAAATCATGACGTTCCTACATAGTTAAATATTAAATTTGTAGAGGATTATAAGAGCAGAGTTGCTTTTATTTTACCGAGATTTATTGAAAAGTTTCTTGCTATACCAATAATCAATCAACGATTATTTCATCAGACACCCAATAAGTGTAAGTTTTCCAGATAGTTTGAAAAAGTCAAAAAGACGGTGCAAAATTAATTATCTAAGTGAAACCTCATTGTAAATACTTAAATATAGATTAGAATTATCATTGATACTGTTCTTCCCGTTCAATTTTATTGTCGTCAAGCACAGAAAGTGTCAAATTTAATCTCAAATTTTGTCTTGGCTTATCCATGGATTTCGTTTTCTTGTATCTCATTCATTCACTAAATCAAGTATTAATTCATCTACTTTTGAAAATTTGTCGTTAAGAAAAATCGCAATTAAATGAAACTACGTGATGTAGTATTATTTCTACTATCTTTAATTTCTTTACCACGACCTAGGTTTCGTTGTATTACAACATCTTCAGGTGGGATATTAGCAAAGATTAACTCTTAGGAACAACCAACAGCATTTATATGTTTCAAACACAATAGCGGAAGACTACTTTGTGCGGATTTTTCCATTGTTTATGTTAGTGAGTTTATTGCAGGGGCGCAGACTAGGTTTTATTATATTACAGAAAGTTATACAATATACCAGTATTCTAGTTGGGGTAATAAATTCAATTGTTGTTATTATGTGAAATTATACAATGCAAACTTTAGGGTGTATGTAATAAAATTAAATGGAAGTTATTGTCGGTAATATATTGCAAAGGCAAGGGTATTTGAAAGTAAGGCCAAGGTAATGTACTAATTCTACATATCTTATTATTGGTAATATATTTATACAAAAGCAAGGGTATTTGAAAGTAAGGACAAGGTAATACACTAATTCTACATATCTCCGGTTTTGTGTATTCATATATTTATTTATTTATTTCTTTTAATTTTTTTTTTTTTTTTTGTTTTTATTATATATACGTATATTTATATGTGTATTAATGCTGAAACAATTTCCAGGGTACTGTAGTGTCAATGTTTTATATTTATATTATATCTAGAAGATATTAAGAATGGGTGATGATATTATATTTAGTTGTTCATTTAATATATTGACCTTGATATCTTTTTTATGTCTGTTTATTTCTAATGTTTCTAGGATATTAAGTTTATTGCCTTTTGTATTTATTTGTAATATATAGGGTGCATTATCAGTATGGGGGTGATGGTTATTTTCAATGAGATGTTTAGCAAAGTGAGATGTGTCTGGTTTATTATTACGCCAGCTGGCGATGTGTTCTTTATATCTTGTATTAAAATCTCTTCCTGTTTGACCTATGTATACACTATTACAATCGTTACATTTAAGTTTATAGATACCACTCTTTTTAAGTTTATCTATTTTTTCTTTATTATTAATAAGGGTTTTACCCAAGTTATTTAAGGTACTATACGTACATGTTATATTATTTATATTTTTATTATTAGTTAAGAGTTTTCCTAATTTGAGTGATACATTACCTATGTATGGGATAGATTTATAGTAAATATTATTCTTATTAGAATTAGTACATTACCTTGGCCTTACTTTCAAATACCCTTGCCTTTGCAATATATTACCGACAATAACTTCCATTTAATTTTATTACATACACCCTAAAGTTTGCATTGTATAATTTCACATAATAACAACAATTGAATTTATTACCCCAACTAGAATACTGGTATATTGTATAACTTTCTGTAATATAATAAAACCTAGTCTGCGCCCCTGCAATAAACTCACTAACATAAACAATGGAAAAATCCGCACAAAGTAGTCTTCCGCTATTGTGTTTGAAACATATAAATGCTGTTGGTTGTTCCTAAGAGTTAATCTTTGCTAATATCCCACCTGAAGATGTTGTAATACAACGAAACCTAGGTCGTGGTAAAGAAATTAAAGATAGTAGAAATAATACTACATCACGTAGTTTCATTTAATTGCGAATAATGAATTTCTACAAAATTAACGCCAAATATATTCAATAGTTAAGAAAAATGTTACAGTTTTTATATTTTAATTTTTTTCTTAATAAAATAATAAAAGTTAATGATAGATTTTTCTGTGACTGTCGTAATGTAGTTTTATTTAATTTTTTCGAAAAATGGGTGTACAGTTTTCTCTCTAGTTGTAATAAAATATCTGACTTAAAACTTCTATGTTAGTCGGTCAATCTTCTCCTTTTATCATTGTTGATTTAGATTATAATACGAGTATCAGTAGATAGATTATGACTGAGCTCATTTTTAAATTATATGATAAGATTGACAAAAAAGGAGTGTGTAAGTTGCAGTTGTAAATGCTGGCTATCTATTGTCAATGAATCGATTTTTAATTGAATGATTTTGAGGCACGTGGCTACTCGTTTACGATTTTAAACAAACTCGCTTAAAAAATTATGAATACGGATTTTTATTGTGAACCTTGGTCTTTATTCGTAATACTGGATTCGTCAGCTGTTGATGTAATTTGAAAACTATTACAAATTTCAGAAAAAAATTGACCAGATATTTTCTTTTAAACTTTTGTTAGTCAATAATCTATCTATTGAAACAGCTACGATTTAAAAATTGGAATTTCTCAAACTTTGCATTCTATTTATAAATTTCTGATAGTAAAATTAATTCGTAAAGCAAAAGTTACTTTATCTATTTATACATATCTTAGGCAAATATAGATAAAAAAGGAGGAAACAGAAAGATGGATACTTAAATATCGTTTCCGACTTTTTGATCAATTCCAAAATTTTTAAGATAATCTACACATATTCTATACATTATTGAAAAAGAGATTTTCTGTAATTTTACGGTTTCAACAGAAAGAGTACTATGCTAGTGAGACTTAGGCATTTCGTTACATAAATAAAGTGACAATAAGTAAATTAGCAAACTACCTGAATGTACAGTTTATAATTTACAGGGTTATTGGTTACAAAAGTATTTCGCAGATCAAGATCGTAACTAAAGGTCAATGTTTGGTTAAAACTTTTAAAAAGCTAAAAGGGTTTCTCAGTTGCAAACGGTTCATAAAATAGTGCTTATTTGATTTTCCTTAGAAGTTACATCATTTAACTGGATATGAAATGTTTAACAATATTCAATAGCTATAAATTATAATTGTTAGTCTTACGTAATAGGTGTCGAAACTAGAAATATATCGTATATAGGAAAATATAGAAAAATATTGTAGGCATCTAACTTAGGAAAAGGGCGTGCCGATCTTTATTATTTGAGAGACGTTCAAAAATTTACCTACCGTGGCGAATATCTAAGCATTTACTTATTAACCTGTCAGCTTCGCAACTTTCAATTCCGGAAAGTATTTATCGCCTTATTCCATACTCTTTCCTAAGTACTTCAATTTAATTTAATTTTTCTTTACAAGATTTTCTTAGCACTGATTTTCATTTAAAATACATTTCTTTTATGGAAGAGACAAGTGAGATCGAATTCTACAAATCAATATTTAATTATTATTATGTATGTAATGATAATAATAATTAAATTGTATGAATTAAAAATATTGCTTTATATATTTATATACACTACCAATAAATTTTTTTTTTATTCTTTATCTATGTCATAAAAAAACTGTATTTTAAGTAAAATAATTAATATATTTTCGTAATTTAATCAACCCTTAAAATATATTTTATTAACGTAACGTTAAAAAGATAATAAAGATATATATATATATATATATATATATATATATATATATATATATATATATATATATATATATATATATATATATATATATATATTAATAATTTGAAACTAAAACTCATCCCATTAAAAATTTAGTGAAAAATATTAACCTAACTTCCGATATTAATATATATTATCTATCTTAAATAGATACTTACATCCAAAATTTCGTAATTCAGCACCTTTCTTTTCTAGTAATGAAATTATATGTTTCTGAAATATATCATTCCCTGCTACAAAACTTATCACACACGTGAATATGGTAAAAAATTCACAGAAATCCATTTTAAAATATAATGTTAAATATTAACATCGGAATGAAATTAAATAATTTACAAATTATGTGCATAGTTCATGTGGATAATTGCAAGAATTAAATTCAGAACACCATTAAAAATAAAAATCGAAATGATGCATATTTTTATCCACTGCTAAATGGAATCGATCAAAATATAATTTTTTAATTTTCGTATACATAATAAAGTAAAAACATAAACTGGTAAAAGCATGGCTTTGTGAAAGTTCGCGAGTTAATTAATACGCGTCCATTACAATAATGCTTTCAGGATGCAGTTGGGACTGCCGCGCTTCTTTAGTGCTTTCGACATATTTGCATATGCTCATGTGGACGATATCTCTATTATACAGCGTAGTATGTGCGACGGTTCCAACACCATCCAAAGCATGATCTCTGGTTGATTGCTCATTTAAATGCATGTTCATATAACCAGTTTGTTTAATATCCATAAAATTATAAGTACATAGATACAACTTTAGAAATCATCATATTAATATATACTAATTGTAAATATTGAAAATTCGGATAATCTGGCATGTAACAATTAAAAAAAAAACAAAATAAAAATTTGGAAATGTTTAAATATTCTTTTTACAATACAGTTAGGCAAAATTACGATACATCAGTTACTGTTAAAGAAACAATAGTTGCTACTTTAACAATTTTAATTAAGCAACACCTTGAATTCCGCATACGAATGTCTTCTCGCCTCCTACATTTTAACATATGTGAGTTTGTAATATTACATAATTCATCACAGGAAAATCTCCTTCTGATATTTTTATTCTTGAAAACGCGACATATGTTAAACCAACAAAAAATTATTTTTCTTCAATGTCTATAACTACTTTAATGTTAAACCTTGCGACTTATGAATTGTAATTAGCGTGTTTTTTAAAACACCATGTTGTGGTCCAAGATCTATATTATTGTCTACGGAAAATTCATTGATTTCATTTTTGCTTGAAATTTCTTACAAAGAGTACAAAGTCCATTTTAGTTCAATATCAAACAAACGACGATCATATAAGTTGCAATGTGTCAATTTCATATTTTCTGGTTGTAGGTTAGCGGCATATTAAAAACAAGTGCGCATTTTCTCGATAAGAATATTATTCGAATTCTTTTCTGGCGTTCTTTTGAATGAGACATCAAAGAACGGTTATTATCTCATTCTTTACGACCAGATAAAGTAAGCCCTCGTGGTATTTGCTGTGACAATAACAAATATAAACAGTTTAAAATTATTTCATTACAGATGTTTAAAAAAATCTCAACAACGGTAGGTGGTTAAATTTACTCATAATTTGTTCTGTATGGTCCAAAAAAAGTAAAAAACTAATTTTGATTTATTTAAATGTAAGTAGGTTTAATTTCACGTAATGATCATATAATTGTAGGTATAGAATTAATAAATCTGAACAGTAGAAACAGAAAAAAAAACAGGGCCAATACAAATTGTACTTGTTAATACGAAATTGAGATTGATTTTTGGTAAAAGATCAAGCTTAAAGTATTTTGTTAACTTTAAAACTCATCTCATTAAAAATTAAGTGAAAAATATTAACCTAACTTCTGATATTAATATATATTATCTATCTTAAATAGGTACTTACATCCAATATTTTATAATTCAGCGCCTTTCTATATCTTGTATTATTCGAATTATGTAGGTTATTTAACCTCCACAATTTACTATCCATTAATTTACAATGTAAAAACAACCACGTATCACATTTCGATTTTGTTAGTAAACATTCTTTCTCGAAATATTACACATCTGCATGCTAATATTAAACATTCTAGAAATATGAAATGTACATGCTCTATGAATTCCGTAATATTATAACAGATGGCGCTAGTAACCATATGCTAGTATTACGCATCGTTGTTTTAATTCCGTAATGTTATAACAGATGGCGCTAGTAATCACATGCTAGTATTGCGCATCGTTGTTTCGTATTTTTTCATAATTTAGTAAAAGGTTTAAATACAAAAATAACTATATGTAACAAATCTAGACATCACTTTAAATTATTATATTAAATTTCAAATCTAGAGGTGTGATAGTTTTGTCATAAGTGTAGAGTGTACCACAAAACTATATGGGTTGTGGGATAGTGATAGGGGCTCGCTCCGCTCGCCCTAAATATCAAAAGAAAGCAACAACTTTAATTTCATTTTATAATTCGATAATAAATAACTATATATTTTATTGTCAACTGTCCTTTTATTTCTAAAGCTAAGAGAAATATTGCCTAACTGATATAGGTATTGACCCTTAATTAATTTAACTCAATGTGCATATTTTTGGAAAAAGAGGTAAACTGCTCGTAATATTTATTTCTGTTTATGTGGGTATTCCTTATAATCGAAATACAGTGCATTTCGATTATAAGGAAAAATTTAAGCAATTTGATTAATATTACTCGTTTTGATTTACTTTCAGAGCTTTAACAGTATTTTACATTTTTAGTTATTTACAAAGAAATTATTCATTATTTTGCCTCTTAAAAGCGCAATAATATAAATAAATTATTCGAAAGTCGTAAAGTATACAGCTAATACCAAAATTATATTTGCAAATATTTGCAGACAAATAGGCAAGTAGAACTAGTAATACTTCTAATTTTATACTTCTACTATATTTTTGCAGGTATTAGTGTTTATGCAATCAAGACCATTTAAACTCAGTCCTTAATGAGAAATAAAATCGACAATAGTATTCCATTTCTAATATATATATAATATATATATATATATATATATATATATATATATATATATATATATATGTATATATATATATATATATCTATATATATATATATATATATATATATATATATATATATATATATAAAATCAAATTCAGAAATTAATGAGAAATCCATTTGTGGTTAATGTCGAACAACTGCCCAATATAACATAATAAGAAACTTTGGACGTAAAAAATAATTCATCTGCTCACGATAACTTAAGTCGCATGAATTTTACTGAATTTTGGAAAAAATATTATGCCATTTATTTTATTGTTGATAAAGAAGCACCGCGTATTCCTTTATCTGCCTCAACTACCTATCTTTGTGAACGGGGTTTTTCAACGCTGTTTGGGAATAAAAACGAAACAAAGAAACAGACTGAATATTGATAACGATCTCTGCTATGCACGACTAATCGTTTCGTCCCCTTTTGAAAATAAAAATATTTTTTAACTTAACAGATAAGGGGGGCGTAGTATTTTAGCAGAAAGTTGTGTGAGGTATATAGGGTAAATGGATAGAAACCTATGATATATATATATATATATATATATATATATATATATATATATATATATATATATATATGTATATATATATATATATATATATATATATATATATATATATATATATATATATATACTGCGTATACTGATGACAAAATAAAAATGTTCAGCTAAAATAAATTAAAGCAAAAAATATGCAAAAGCAACGTGTCTACCATTAGGTAAAAATTCATAAAAAGCAATCTCGTGTCGATATTCAACGCGATACTAATATTTACATATAAATGAAAGAGAAAATAGTCGCATACGAAGATATTCAAACGCGCCAATTGCTAGTACAAAGCCACTTGTAACGCTATTAGTATTCGTAATTTCAGCTTGATGTGCACTATACAGCACGATAATCTTACCTTCAATTCGAAATTTCTTTTCATATTTGGATATCGTGTTTGTACTGTAACTTTCATAGGTGCGACACCATAAACTAACCGTTTTTAATTTCAAACATTTTCATGCCGAATTTCGGACTTTTACCTTACTTTAAGGAAGATATGAGATTGACAGTCCTTAAGGACGTATTTACAAAATGCCACCGCTCGTGAACGGATATTCACTAGTCATAGAATCAACTAGTGCATGCGTAACGATGCCGCTTGTGGTGTGCGATAAATTTATAGTCTGTCGCATTACTTTATTCGCCGACATTATAATTAAAAGCAAAAATTTGTGTTAAATGTTTTTTTGGTAACCAGTTTGATTCATTTTGTATTATTAAAGTTACGCCGATGCAACAATAAAATATATTAGTAATATTACAGTATTAATTAAAATTTCAAGACCTAATGTAAACTAACATGTCTTAGAAGACAACTATATCCTTAATTTTTGAATCGCGACAAACTATCTCAACAAACTGACATTGTTGGAACTTGGCTTTTATTCATGATTAATGCCTTAAAGTCATTTCTCCGTTAGTTTTAGAATAATACGCCATTATATATCGAACATTATGTTATGAAACATAAAATAAAATAATTATATACCTTTGGATGTCTCCTAGTCCTTGTTCATAAATGCATTTGAAAGCGTCACGAATCTTTCAAATTATTGATATGCAAACAAAACAAAGCAAGCAACAGTAAATTTTAAGATTAATACACATAATGTCACCTATAATAAAAACTACAAAACAAAACTTTTTTAAATGTAATTTTGCATTGAAACTTGAAATTGCCATATCTTTTTTTCATTTTTCCCATTTTTCTTCAGGCTAATTCTACAGTTTTAATGCCCTAATTGATATAAAGCTAAAGTACGTTTGTTTATCCTTCTTTCGTATTGAAACGAAATAAGGGATTATCGCTATTTTTTACACAACGACAGCGAGAGGATTGAAATCATAAATAATACATTTTGAAATGAAAAAATATTATTTAAAATGTATAAAGTACGAAAGTGTATAAAGAGGCAACGTTGCACTTTAAATAAACAACAGAATCAGTCAATATAATTGAGAGTCCTAAAATATTATAAATGTGAAAATATGTTTATTTTTCCTTCTTTCATGTCGCAATCGAACTACAGATCGACGTGGTTGTTTTGTACAAAAATAGTTCAGAAATATTCCAGCGGTCCGGCTACTTTAAACACGGAAAATCTTATTATTACTAATACTATAATCCTAATTAATAATATAAATGTAAAAGTGTGTTTGTTTGTCCTTCTTTCATATCGCAACGGAGATATTATTAATTTTTTGCTCGGAGATGGCTGGCGGTCCAGGATCTAACGGGCCAGGATACTTTTCATTTCGAGAAATGTCATTCTTTCTATTAAATGATTGTCCGAAGCAAAAATGCATTAATTTTGAAAATTGTGATACCTAATATAAGGAAGCAACAGAATCACTCCCTTTAGTCTTTAAATTACAGGGAAATATTTTTATTTTCATTGTCGTTTTTATTACAAAATCACAAAAAAATTCGGAACATTTAATTTCATTTGATCATTCTAGATGGCGCTACATATTTCAGTTTATTCCGATAATGTATTAATTATAACCACATGATCAAAAACGCGGGTAAAAGTCTGTATTTATACACAAAACGAGTTCTTATTTTAGACGTTTTGTATTCGAACTTTCAACAAAATGTATATTTACCTAATATTTTGTAAAAAAAATAGAACTCATGCTTCCATATATACGAAACTCAAATCAAAATTAAAAAACGAATGGATGAAAAAAATTCAAGTACTCATCACGAGATTACTTACTATAATAATTTACTAGAACAAATAAGTGAAATGCTGAAATAGTTGGATAAAGGGAATAAAATCGAAACTAATACTAATAAGGCTGACACATGAATAATTCGATTAGCAATGTAATGCTAAATGACTATGGCAAAGAAATTATAAAATTATCGATAATTTCGATATCAAATTTTTTGATTGTAATATATTGAAGTATGTGAGGGTTAATACTCGTATGTTTTATTATCTTGTCAAATTTTAAGTTTTTTGTCAAGTGGTTTCTAATATATATATATATATATATATATATATATATATATATATATATGTATACAAATTTCTTATGTGTTCAGACCCATTAAATACAATGTCGTTAACGTTGTTTTACGCCAATTTAACTTTTGAATTTCAGCCAATGCTTGCTTGCAGTATACTGTTGAGTTTAATGATTTTTTATAAACGATTATTCATATATTAATTATTTATCAATATTTCAAATGATTATTTTTATAAAGACAAAAGGTAATTATTAAACAAATTGTGAAACAGATGACATGTTAGATCAGTGGGCCATATATAATATCGACAATGCAATTCATTATTCTGAGGTTGCTTATTTTCCTATATAATTAAAATATCTGTGTTGCGAAATAGTGGAATGAATATAATTTATACAGTTATATAACAAATAATCTTATATACTAAACTATATGCAACATAATTTTTTATTCTTTACTTTGATACATTTCGATACTCCGCTGATTGTTATATATAATAGCCAACGGATTATGGTAAATTTTATAACAGTAGTGTATAAAAAAAGTACCTTGAAAATTGATGCATTCATAATTTAGATAAAAAACCAGGTAAGAACAGAAAAACAGTCAACTTTCATAACTTTAATTGTTTAAATTCTTAAATAAGAAGCTATCTTGAATGACTTTAAACAAAATGTTGATTTTCTTCAATTTTAGAGGAATTTGTGTGAGTATATAAAGAAAACTAATGGGATTATAACTTTTCTATTCACACATTGAATAAAATATCTTTTACCGAGCTCTATTATTTATTATACTATTTACAACAAAATTGTGAATAAATCACATACTTTTATGCACTATTTCTATCTGAACGTCCCAAATATAGTTTCAAGTAGTATTGACTTCATATTCTTTAAAAGAATTCATGTTTTTTAAGAGAGTTCCTCGGCATGCTGCTCAAATCTAATACACTTATAAATTATTAATATCAAATCAATCCTTTTTTGAATTTAAGGTCTCTTTTAAGAAGAAAACGAAGAGGTGCCCGTTACAAAGATAAGTGGATTTAAGTGTGATTGATATATTTAATCATCTTCTATTGATTAGGAATTGAATATTTATACCATAGTTCTAAATTTTTTATACAATATTGTACTTATATTAAATTAACATCAATAATATAATATTTTCTGCATAAACCCATTTTCACAACAATCTACAAAAAGGCAGGAAGAACTGTCGTAGAAATTATCAAAGTAAAATAGCAAAGTCTTTATCATAATTACTCAATCAAGACTTCAAAACTTCAAGAGCACACAAATAGAGAAGAGTGAGCAGGATTCCAACCAGGGCGACGCTGTACAAACCACATCTTCTCTTTGCGCTAGTTTATGAAAGAATGGATAAGATGCGACAAAAGAACAGTTATAATCTTCGTCGATTTTAAATCTGCATTGAAACTTATTCTAATAATTGTATCTTCATATTCTTGTAATTTTTCTTTAAATTTATTCTTATAATTTTATTTATCTTTAAGAAAATGTTGAGCTTTGCAATCAAAATCTTAAATATCATCATACAGTACAATTAAATTCATCACATCGTTATTCATCCAGGATTTCATCAATATCAATATTTCTTGCCATAATTATTGCCAAATCAAATGAAATAATGACATATCTCCAACGTCTAAGTATGAACATATCCATTCGTGGATCCAAATCGTCTATGACGAAATATCGAGAAACTTGGTTGCGTTTCAGCCATAAATGTTATTGGACAAACTGCTGTCAGAATTTAATGACTGGTAGCAGCGCATTTTAATTTTAGAATATCCAGTCAGTAACTTGAAATTTCGTCGTTAATATTTTTAAATATTGTACTAGGAGGAGGAAATATTTCACTATTTAGTGGCGCTGATTTAATATCTTCGCAAATAAAAATTGCAGCTGGTTTTAAAATTAGACAGCGTTTTTATTCTTTGTCAAGGTTTTTATTATCATACCACAATTACCTTAAAACATCATGCTGTGCATTAGTTAAATAATCGTTAAAGACTTATTTTATTTGTAATGATGACAAAGTTTAACAATAATACAATAAATGAAAAAAATAACAGATGGCAAACTCAATATTGGGGACTCAACAATATTAAAAGAAAACAAAAAGAATATATATATATATATATATATATATATATATATATATATATATATATGTATATATATATTTATATATATATATATATATATATATATATATATATATAAGATAACATTGAACGTTTATATGAGGCTTAATTGTAAATGATAAAATATAAACTAGGATGTTGACAAACATACCGGTACAAATTCTATGTATTTTTATGGGGATAGTATTTTTATGGGGAGTTCAATCGTATCTATTAAGGATTCTTCTCCATTTTCCTCATTGTATAGAATTTATTGGAAACCTGAAATACATATTTTTCAGTGATATTTTGAATAATAATATGGAAACTATTATTAAAGGATCGAATGCAAATTTCACTTTGTCACTAATTGCCAGCTCGTCTTTAATTTTTTTTATATACCGACATTATGTAAGGCCAGCTCTTATTTTATGTACTGGATGATTTAGAAAGATTAAATTTTTTAAAAACTGAAAATATTTTTTCTGGTCTATGCGTGATTAAACCCAGACCTTTTTCGGTCACATATGTCACTAAGCGCTTACGTTGTAAATAATATTAATTATTTCTGTCGTTTCATTTCATCTACTAACAATTTCTATCGCAATCTACGTTTATTCTCTTTATGGAAATATATCGATGTGACTGTCTGTGTGTCGATAAAATAATGCCAATCCCTATGTGCCAATCCGTAAAATATAATTTTTGCGAATACCATATCTCATAATAATACACACAAAATATATAAACCCAATAGAACGTAAATATAAAACGTAAAATAGAACATATTAAACATGATATGTGTACTTGACCAAGTCCAGTTAAACGATAATTTAGCGAAAAATGAGCGATAAAAAGTAAAGTACGTCATCGCATTTTCCCGTGAAATCTTTCTTTATTTGGATTATTCATACATGTCACTTTAAAATTCAATACTGAATAAGTTAGGGTTGTGAAGTAACATATGTGAATAATCAAAACCGTTGCTCATTCTAAAATAATATTGTGAAAATACTAAAATACGGAGAGACGTTATCGAAGCAAGAAACTGTTGGACACTTCTATCTGTCAAAATAATTTTATTTGTTCACGTATTGTCATCTCGTTTCCACTCGGAATAATGTCATAAAGAAAATATTCTCGCTCGCAAGCTTTGTTCGTCTATTCGTAGTATTTATAGATTACTAGATGATGTTTATGAATTTACCAGCGATAATAATAATTATTAGATGAGAAATAAGAATACTGCCTTTTTGTCCTCTAAGAACTAACGTACTTTAATGTGTTCTAGCTAATCTCTCTTTATGTAGAAATAAAATGTTTCCGATAATTTTATTAAATTGACACTGGAGGATATAGTTTGGTTATTTTTCAATCTACTGTGGCTAGTAAATATTGACTGATGCACGTGATCAAAAAGTCTGGTGTTCAAGTCTAACAAATATTTTTCATTTAAATTGAGTCAGTATTAAACTTATAACATACGGGCAAATAAATTAACGGTGTTTCTAAAAAAGACGTGCAAATACATTAAGAGGAATATTTGTGATTTTTGTTTAAAATACTTCTATTACCCATACCTTAATTTACAAAGTTCTTTTAAAAACTTTTAATAATTTGCCTGGTATAGTCGCGTCGAATGGATACTTTTCCATGTTATCGGACAAATGGATGTAACTATCATCCTAATGTCGGTAAGTGGTGATTATATTAAGAAAAGTCCTTATTTTTTAAATGAATACATTTGTCAATTTTTTTCTGTTTTATCTTAATTTGATTTTACTTGTTCTTTACTCATTTAAAAAATTACATTTTATTTTTATTTTCTCTTTGTAATAAAATTTAGACAAAAAAATTAACATTATATCTAAAAAGTATCGGAACAATTTTATTCCAGTCAAAGCAAATACAGGCTACGACCTTTTTTGGTGAAATCGAATTTCAATATCTTTTGAATAAGTTAAGCTCATGTACTTGCATGCGTTAAACGCGCTTTAATTAGGTCACATTTTAGTAGTTTTCCTGCAAAATAATAAAAAAGAACTCATTTAATTCATTATACTTATAATAAATTCACAGACACTAAGGAAAAAAGTTAAAACTGAAGTGAAAAATAAAAAAAACGAGGTGATACAGCAGACATTTCGTCAAGAATTCTAAATCCAATAGCTCTCAACTTTCAACATTAATATATCGTGCCCATAATAGGAAAATATATGTTCTTTGATGCAAATTTGTATTAGATTTGGGGGCCTATCTGATAGCAGATTGGTCCAAATTCTTAAGCATTATCGCACCTTTAACAGATATTTTTTCTTTTATTAAATTCAGCAGTCGTGGCTCTTATATTAAAAATGAATCCATAACCTTATATTGCAGGCCTTTTGGTGGTTTTTAAAATTTTTGGTGGCTTTCCCCTATAACGAGCAAATAGATATTATGCCACAATTTTTACCAGTTCAATTTCTCAAGTAGTTTTATCATGGGTCTGCAATTTTCTCAGTTTTACTGATCCATATTTACCTTTTTTTCATACGTAAACATATATTAAACAATCCTAATAGACTAAAGTAAAACTAAAATTATGTTAACGTGAAGTTTAAGTCATTGTAATATTTCCTAGAATTAAGATATACATTCACAAATATCCGATGAATGCGCAAATAAAAGTTATGCACATAACTTTCACCGGTTTAGTTTTTCAAGAAGTTTTTTATCATGGGGCTGCATTTCGGTTTATTTCCACTGACCCACAATTACCTTTTATCACAAGTATCTATCTAATGAATATTAACTGATGTGTAAGAACGGTAGTGGACGTTTGTTACATGTTGTTATTATTGTAATTATTTTTGAAGCCCACTTTTTTATTTGAAATCATAAATACCTAAGCGTAAAATCTAATCTATGGTATTTATTATCCGTTTATTCATTATATATAATTTTAACCTTTTTATCCAAAATTAAAATATATATGTTATTACCTATTTTGTTGATCCTTTAAACGAGCTTTAATGATGACATCACAATCAGTAAATTTGTTGGTAATATTTATTTATTAGCGTTAGTTTAAATTAATTTGGTTTTAATATTATACCTGGGAACACTTTTGTTACTCAAGATAATACATTGTATTGTAATAATTATAATATATACTTTTCGTCGCTGTGAGCGAATAAAGAAAGTCACACAGTTACATATGTTACATATTAAACTTACATTTATTTTTACAGTTACACATATTAAATTTACATTTCTTTTTACATAATCACGCAAAAAACATATGGATAATAGCGGATGTTTAATAATGGGCTTATTTTCTTAGAACGAAATTTATATTGCCTATAAACTCGTTGAATGTATTTAGGATAAAAATCTAAACTTTTCATAAAAATACAACGCATACCTAGTAACCGAAATCATATTGCATGAAGTGTTATTTAGATTTGTAAAGGTGAATGTCGCCAATGTGGTATAGTAAGGTAAATATATCATTACGATATTGTAATCAATACGACTAAGATTATGATAGATATCCTAAATTACCTTATCTTGGCACAGTGGATCATGTGGCGCCCGTTAAAATTGGAAGTCAAGTACTTCTTGTGTCTGAACAAAAATCTGGAGTAGCTTTTCGTTCCCTGGAAGTATAATACCTTCCTTAACAGGATATGTATCTTAAAAAATATTAGTCTACTTAGAAGGTAGTCTAAATTAGTCTTTTTCTCGGTTAATAATGTAATTGAAAATGTAAATGAATATTGATTGATGATATCAATAACTGATTCATTCCTATTACTCAAAGATAACAAATAATAAGTTTAAAGCGCCTAAATATATCTATTATATTTGATCGCATTTGATTCTTTTAAATTATAAATACAGGACTTATTTTGGTGAATATCCCTATTGGATGTGCTTTGAGTCATCTTGCACAATTCATAATTTCGCTTTAGAAACATATCATATTCTCATGCTTGCATAGCAACTAATAGATTTTTTTGCGATAAATCAAATTCCTTTCTTTGAAACGGTCATAAATTTCTTGTAGTATTACTTGTCAGTTATTATATATATATATATATACATATATACATACATATATATATATATATATATATATATATATATATATATATATATATGTGTGTGTGTGTGTGTGTGTGTGTGTGTAGTACGTTGGTTCGTGTGCGTGCATAGGTGCTTGTATGTGTGAAAAGGGATACTCTTCAGATTCTTTCGTTCAGAAGCCATACTTAGTGCATGAGTATTCTTATTGATACAAGTTCAGTGAACATAAACTCTTTTCACTTTTAAATCTGTTTATAATATGTAGCCCCAATTAAATATCTTTTAAAAAACATTTATTTTGGATAAATATTGTCTGTAATTTCTTTCTAATAATCCCACTCCCGAAATTTTACACAACTTTCTACCCAATTTTTTATATTCATACCACAAAACTATTCTAGGTCAGCATATAAACACAACAAAAAAAACTATATTTTCATGGCACGAGAAGTGGATGGCAAAGCGAAAGAAAATTCAAAAGAACACAGAAATGTCATTTATATACTGATTTCAATAAAAAAGGGTATAAAAATTCTATCCAGCGATTTTGTCCACATTTTTATACTCTGAGGCTAAATTACGACCGTACTATATAATAGAATAAAATTGGGCTTATAGGCTTGTAGATACGGCATTCAAGTGGCGTCATTCGATATTAAACCGTATTATTTAGGTCACTCAATCTTATCAGTAAACATATATCTGGTACACAGCTGGTCCTATATATATAGCTGGTATACACGATATACCGCAAAAATATGTTTTACACTATTTCAAGCAAAATAAAATGCTTTTCTTCAGGGTATCACATTTTAATACAAGTAGGCAATGCCATAAAGTAATTATGAATAATAAGAATTTAAGAAAGACTGTAATTCACGGTCAGTTTATATCACTCTTTATAGACCGACAGTGATACACCAAATCTCGATATTAATCTTATAATATTCGGGAAACATAAAACAGTCCATCGTGTCAGTCATGCGATCCACTGCATTAAAAATAAAAGATAAAAATATTTGAATTGTTATGTGTAATATTAATTTCATTCTTAGTTATTAACCATAGTAATTTAACAAATGGCGTTTATTTAACGAATGGAAAGGGAACATATTTATTAAGATTTGAATTTCCAAGCTGATTTAGAAGGAAGTCCATTATGTATAAAATAATTGTTTTCTTACATAATGGACTAGAAAGCAAGAGCAATTTATAACAGATATAGAAGAAAGTAAATATTTAGCATTGTCTAGAGCGTTGATAAAATTAAGTAAGCGTTGATAAAATGGCATAGATATATGCACAATAACGCAGATAATAAAAGTGAATAAGTTTAATTAACTGTATCCGTACATGTGTATAATAGTATCCTTGAACAAATTTATATCTTAAGATAAATGTGTAATATTTGAATAAATATGACTAATACCATAACAATAATAGAATAATAATAAAATGGAATAACAACTATAAATTAAATAATATATTACTAATAAAACATTAACAAAAATGTGATTAAAATAGTTAAGAAAAAATGTCGAGATAGCTTGTACGCGTATAATGAACATACTATGAGCTATTGGTCTAATAAACGAGAAGCAGCTGATAACTCTGAATACGTAATATATTTCAGCGAAGCTTGGGACCTGATTCCGATTCCACAAAAATTAAGAGAGCAGTAGATCATGTATGTTTGTAAGAAATAATGTAGAAAATCTTCAGGTATAGAAATGATGCCATATATGGTTCATAAAATTTTGAGTAATCAAGTGCTTATTTATTCGTAAAATAATTACATGAAATATGATTAAAAATAACGTAATGTAATCGCTTATATCGATATCCACAAGTTCTCCTGTGTTCGTTGTTCAAGAAATAATGTATCATTGTCTTCAATTCTAATGTTATTAATCGATATAAAACTTTCCTATTATATCCAATTGACTACATAACTCGTAACAAATCTTATAATAATAATTAAATATCAACCTCCGTCAGTATGCTTTGAATATAATTTTCTTTTTGCAACAACAAACTACAGCTATATTAGAATTATACTTTATTCACCTCGTTATTATAATTTGTCACTAGCGTACACAAACGAATTTATATCGAAAAGAAAGGAATTAAAATAAATCTCTAAATGAATGAAACCAAACAGGAACGGGAAATTGGGTCATCACAAATTTATGAAAAAATTTCAAAAACTTTGAATAATAACGTACAAGTAATATCGCTGCGATATATATTCTCAACACGTCTTACGAAAATGTCTGAAAAAATTTAGTAGAGAGCAAAGACCAAACAATGAGAGTGTGAAGAAAAGTAATATCTAACAACGAGGCGAGTAAAAACAGTTGTACCGAGCTCCACTGAATATTAATATATAAGATATTGGTTTTCATGTTATTCAACGAACCTTATACTAAATATTTATTTTATTTAAATTAAATTGAATCAAAATTAAAACTTATAAAACGGTGTCATGAGTAAATAAATGTATTATGTGGTTCAGTGAGAAATTAGGAAAATGTACTAAAAAATGTAATAATAAAACTGATTCTTTTTAAATAAAGTTAAGGAAAACATAGTTACATATTAATGCAGTGTACTAATACTAATGTAGCAGTAATGAATGTATATATGGCAACTGAAAAATCTATGGATGATCATTTTTATTGTTATATCGGAATAAAAACCAAAAAGAAAATATGGAAATGAAATTAAAATATAATTAACTGAGATGGACGTTCAAGAAAAACACTGTGAAGAAAAGAAACGGTCGTGTTACTATATATGCTAAGACAATGGCTTGGCGCTTGGGGCAAATGGTCAATTTAATATACTTTAATTGAAAGGCCTCCACTAGAACAAATGTTTCATTATGGCGCTAAAAATATCTCGAAAGTATCAAAAAAATTCTCGTTATATTTAATATATTACATATTAATTTATGTACTAAGGTTCATAGAAACTTTCTTCTTTTATTATTTGTAAGGGCTATTATGACTAGAAAAATAGAACTTATTTTTCACAATCGGTGTCGTAGTATACTTGGTCCATCACAAGACTTACGGCCTTGAAAGTGTCGCACAGGGTGGGGTCGCTAGACAAGTGGGACTGATGTGATGTTTGTAAACACGTAACTAAATGCTACAGACCAGTGATGAACAGTAGCAGCACTGATTATAGGACCCTAATTTAATTCATATTTCACATGCACTCAGCAAGTTTTTAAATGTTTTAAAAATTTGCCTTCAGATACTTTGTCAATACCGTCAAAGTGGTTTTATGGCGGCGGGGTACTGCTGTTAAAATCGCAAAAAATAGACACAATTTAGGATTATGTTTCTGTTAAACAAAATAAATCTCATAGAAAAATTGTCTACAGAATTACAATCTAAAATTATCTTTTTTCTCCCCCATTGATGCTACCGACTGGGGAAACCCTAATGTTCTCAATGAGTTTATACCAAGAACGCTTTTATTTGTCATTTCTTTTCATTTTTAGTTTTCAAAGTTAAAATTGATTAAAATTCAAATTTGTTTAAGATAGTGAGCACTTCTTAGTTGGAATCTATATTTTCGTCGAGAGTCAATTGGTGTAGTCATATATATTTATTTTAATTTCTTGCCTCATAAAGAAATGAGCAACTTTTACTACGATTACTACTTTTTGATCATTCTGTGCTCAATATCAAGTTATCTAAATTATCAATATAGTTGTGTTAGTTTCTCCCTGCTGAATAGTAACTAAAAAATGCTTCTTAGTATAGCTTAGAGGCTGAGTAACTTTACAAATCTTTTCAGAATTCCAAATTCTATTACACCTCACAAAATATTTTTTTCTGTTAACATTATCATAATTAGATCTAATGCCATAAAACATTATTTATTTTAATTCCACACGTTTTATATTAACCAGAATTTATTGAAATTTAAGCCTTTTCTCAATTCGGATCACCAATATTACATACCAATAATTCATTCCACGTATGGCAATAATTATTTTGGACAACACAGGTGGTAAAGTAAATATATATTAGCCTATAATTTATACATCCCTAAATTTGCCTTTATTGATTTATAAGCCGATTCTGAGTCTTTGTTGTTTTTTTAATTTCCCAAGTGACTTTATCGCTAAAGATTTAAAGAGCTGTTTTCTGTTTCTAAATTTAACATCACTATTATATATATTTGGATTTTCAAGTTTTTATTTAATTAGGTTTAAAAAGTTATTCTAATTCTTATTTATATATTCTTAATCAATTTCATCATCGCGAATGTGCCTTCATTTGAGATTGTATCTCTTACAGATATCATTGTTAGATGGTTCCAATTAAAATTAACACCGCAATAAAATATAATACTTCAAGTATCGGATCCGTGTTAATAAATATTAGATCTAGTTGAATATTGGTTTACAAGATGATCTCCATATCATCACGTAAATCTGTTTGCGAGTTGAAAAGAAGCATGTTCTGTGAAGAAATATGTATATAATAATCAACTTTCCGTTCCTGGCAACACCGAAACTTTTTATTATTTTAAAAGTTTAAAAATGTATATAAATCATTATTTATCATACGTATACTACTGTTATAATTGTTTGACGTGTTTATTACTTGTGATGATGTTAACGTGTCAATGTATAAATCCAGGCACTCACGTCCAACACGGGATTAAGTATCGAACTTCAATATGTATTATTGACAGTTATTGTTTACTTTTAGTGTTTTACCAGTATTAAATTCATTATTCAGCTTGCATACTTATAATCTTAGAATTGACTTAAAAGATTGAAAAGTTTGACTCTGTGAAAAATGAAACACTGTGCGTAAAATTTTGGAAACCTGGTATTGAATAGTTAGAAAGTAAAAAAATATATAAGTAATTAACTATTATAATTAAACCGAAAACATAATGACAAAAATGGAGTGAATATAAATTAAAACTGATCGCACTAATTTATCAAGATCAAAAATACCTGGTAAAAACTAAAAAATAAACAAGCACTTAATATTCACCGAGTATATTAATGTCTTGTTAGTTCCCCTATTAATAAAAAATATTCATTAATTTCAGAAATTTTCACATATTTTACCTAATTTGGTGTGAAATATAATATTTACATATAACAGAGAAGAATGGCTACCATGAATTCGTTTGTCTCTTGGCAAGCTCTTTCATATAGAATAAATAAACTAACACATTTAATATAAAGAAAATAAATGGAGTGTACCCTCGCAAAGGAAATCTGTGACATTCACATTGCCCGGTATTACTCGGGTATTTATTAACATCTGTCATGGAAGTCAGTGTTATAAATTTGATTTTTATACATGTTTGTTTCCCTGATTTCACTATTGGATTAATTTACTTTTATTTTCTAATTATTATTTAAAACACTTTCAATTAATATTTAGTATAAAATACTAAACCTTTTTCAATCGATCCTCGACAATATTTATCGAGTATCCTTTCCGGGAGTTCAGAAATCATTTGATTCCAAAGTTTTTCTGCTTGGATCATAAAGCAAGATGTGAAGGTATACGTAAAGCTTAGTATCGGTGATAAGTAGAGCGAATAAGCTTTCAGAGCGTAACCCAAGGCCATGAGCAGACGAGGCTTCAAATCTGCAGTGAGATAATTTACGTTATTTCCGAGACACCAAAATGTTGATTTAGATTTATTAAAAGGTTGGCATATACATATATATGCACATGCGTTCGTGCAACTGTGAATGTTTGCTGTATATGTGTATAAATATTTTTTGAGTTTAAAAATATGTATGTATTTTTATTTTTTGCAATTAATTAAATAAAGAAAATTAATTAAATAAAAATTTTCAGTAAAAATAATTATGCGTAATTAAAAATAATAAAATTTACTTAACACGGCTAATTATTCATTGAACTGATATTTACGTTAAATTTAAAAATAAATTAGCAGGACTTAAAATTATTAGCTGATTTTCTTTTGATTTAAGTACTAAATTATTTTTCTATTTATAGTGATTTCACGTTAAGAGCATATGTAAGTTCAATGAATAAAAATTGTCAATAATTTTTAAGTGAGAATTCGGAGATGGATAAATTGATTTCTATTGTCAATAAAAATATCAAATTTGGAATTATTGGTAATAAAAAATAATTCTATTTACCATAAGTAATAAATTTAAATTTATAAATGTACTCAATAGTTTGAACTAAAACGTTACAGTGACTTTACTCATTAATTAACTAATTTAATTATTGATTAACAAATATAAACACCAAAACTCTTTCATATAATTATGTGTAATACAGGTTATTTCAAAAGAATTGTTGTTGAGAAGTAAAAAGTTGCAATTCTTAATGTCATTTATACATAGTTTTGATTGTCTTGAAAATAATTTTACTTGAGATTAATCTGAGACAAAATTATAATAGATTTTTGCTCCCAAACCTCTGAACTACAGTTGTTTTTCAAAGGAGGTTACCTGTTTTTACTTTATTTATCTTTTAGACACCAAGTTGACATTCTTCCTCGCTTCGAGAATTAGGTTTTTTTTCAAAAAAATATTTTTATTACGTTACTCCAATATGACATATTGGTCAAATAGATATAAAACGACATATTTTGCAATTTTAATAAAAATGGGTAACTGGAAATTTTGTAAAAGTGTTCCCTGTTCATTTTTTATACTATCATTTCTCTATTTACGTCCAACAATGCTTGATTACAGTATTCACAATCACAAATTTTTTTCTTCTTTTTAAAACAAGAATCTACTTCTTGATAAAACCCACCTACATATATGAAAGCCTAACCGACTTCCAACTATTTTAATGTGACATTTTAGACATTCATTTCAATTATATATTCAGTGATCCTTCCCATTTTTTTCATAATAATTAAAATTGTTGATAGTTTAATTATCAATATGAAAAAAAAAATAAAATTTAATGAAAAAGATAATTCTATATACTAAATGTTATTGAAATCAGTAAAAACTGCATTGAATTTATATATTTTTGTAATTTTCTGTTAATTTTTATATATTTCTGTAATTGAGTTTATATATTTCTGTAATCCGATTCCAACCATTCTGAAATTTAGTTTCTGGGTGAGATTATCATTTATTTGGGAATTTAAATTTATTTTTAATGTTAAAATCATAGGTTGGAATCATTAGGATGTGTTTTCGCAACGGATGCTTGTCACGCACAGAAATATTTTAAGATACCCTTATGCAAAATTACAACACATAGAGTTGTTTTTGAATATTTAACCTTCTGTCTTTTTAAATCATAATTTAGATTGCCCCTAGAAAATACAAATTTCAGCTTACGATGCTATGTAGCTCAGGAATAGGCTTTGCATTTTGGTCCTTTTCTCCGAATTTAGGTTTTAGCCCCTTTTTGCAGTTAATTTGTTGATTAAAACCAGACAATATTTAGCTCATATTACAAACTACCATCTAGTAAAATAATTTTTAAAATCGGTTGAGCAGTTTAAGAAATTATACCAGAATAGAGATATACTAGATATATTAGAATAGAGAGGAATAAAACAACGAAGGTTCGTTTAAGAAAAATCGTATCATTTTAACTTAACAATATAGTAATTCAAATATAAAGGTAATAGTTAAACATTTTTTAGGTAATAGTTAAAATAAATTTATTTATGCCATGAATTTAAACAAGTTTACTATAGCTAATTAATACTGACTATAACATGTAAACAAATATTTCAAAAGGCAGAAAATATATTCCTATAATCTGCAAGTCCTGTTTACAAACCAGGAATACTTTTATTTTTAGAAATAAGGGAGCGAAATAAACCTTTCATCACTATTTTGCTATTTTTACAGATATAAATCAATTAAATTAACATTTTATATTAGAGTAATTAGCTACCATTAAATACGTCAATTTGCGGCATATTTTTTCATGACGCACCTAAATTACCATTGCAATAAATATTTTAAAGACGGCAATAATATCGAGGCACTGAACACTATGCCATATAACATTTTATGTTTTTGAGTTAAATTACTTAAATTAAAGAAAGCAAAGAAATACACTCGAATATGTAGATAGTTAAAACAGTGAGACAATAAGTTTCCATTTTTAGGGTTTTGTAGCTTAAAAGAAGAAAAAAACGAAAACTTTATTTTATCAGTCTTCATCTGTTCGTATGTCAGTCTTACGAATCCGTTCGATGTACAAACTTGAAATTAAGTGTATTAATACAGCATATCAACTCGCTTAAGTTTACACTACGTAGACATCATACATAACTTTTAGCAATCAAATATATTTAAATGAAAATTTCACAGAATTTTCTACTTTCTGTGCTTTGCTCAGAATTTCATAAAACATAGTTCCATATATATCGAACAAAACATTTCCCATATACGAAACCACAAAAATAATTAGGTATTATTAAAAAAACGGCATTACTAGAAGTTTGACAAAGTTAAGTGGAAAAAGATATTACTAAATTATGTAGTTTTTGAGACTCATTTTTCCGCGTGTGGAAGATATGCGAGGGAATATGTTCAAATAGTGACAAATGATATTATAGTAGGGGTCTAACAAATATGCCAGGTAATATTTAATATTTATGCAAACCTGAGGGAGTATGGAACAGTCTTAGGGCCAGTTTCATACGTAATTAAACTTTCTTTTCCGTTTCGTTTTAAATGGATATGGAATGTTTAACATTTTTAAGTTTTCCGTACGTAAAATCGTACGTACTTAACGTAAAAAATACCGTACCTGCCATGTTATATAGTCACAATTTTATTTTGACTCCATTTTCAAAGTTTAAGTTCTTTCAATAGCTTTTATCTCAATATTCCTTTACATATAATATTTGAATAAAGCACTTCTACAGCGCCAAGTGTAGCCACATACAATGAACCGCTCTTTTGTGTAAAAATGATATATGGGTACAACGACGTAAGAACGTAGCGAACCGATTTAGATGCGACCGCTTGAAGATGCATTATGTAACCTTTCGACACGCATGGTCACTGGGCGTTTGTGATAAGAAAGGAATATGGAAACATAATGTCTAAAATTAAATATGAATATATTACGCAAAAACAAGCAGTGTTTATTGTCGGGAAAACTGGAAGTATATTATGAGTGGAAATATTAAAAATTTATTACTATGTTATTTAGAATATTATGATAGACGTTGAAAACGAAACATATACGATATCATACTGATACCTTATATGTACTTTGCTACTAAAGTAAAAATATAAAACTTCAATATCAATTTCTGATTTCAATTCTTTCATTAAATTTTTGAAGAGGATAATAATTATATACCTTTCTAAAGTAAATATTCTGGTTTCCATTCTGACAATTTCAGGTGTTTAAGCAAATATATTAATGATTTGACGAAATGTTTAGTTTATTCAACATGACTTCGAGCCGCACGCTGCAATATTTTATATTAATTCTAAAATGTCCATACTGATTTATAAATGATATCCAAACTATCAATAAAGTTATTTTAAATGGCCGAAGTTAGAATTTACTCCCCATTTACTGTACTTCATATTTAAAAAGAAATGTTTTTAGTTTTTAATTCATTTTATTTGCAAATTAAAAATTAAGGAATAAATTTAAATAAAGAGGGATCATTCAGAATTAATTGATTCTGAAATTTATATTATCCGATTAGTCGCCAGTACATTGTTAAGCTAAATTTATTTTATGACAAATTATCCAAACTTAAATGTATTGAAAATAAATTGTATTAGACGTGTTCACCTTCATTTTAATTTCTCGATATTTGCTTTGAATCCATAGCACACTTATTTAAGCGCAGTACTTCGTTGCTTTTCATCGTTTTTTCATATTTGTTGATAGGAAAAAAACATTAATGAAAAGTAAATTTGTAAATTTATAATATTTTTAGTTTTTTATACTCTCGAAATTATCACATCTTTTTCTTCTTTATTGATGACGTCAGAAAGACATTTAGGAAGTTACTTAGAAGTTCATTATCGATCATTATTTATTGTACTTGCAATATAATTTTACATAGATCAGATCAAATCTCCAATTAGTAGCATGTTATATATCATAGAACAAATTGCTAAATCGACTAAATTGGAATCTGTTCAAAAAACTGCCTTAAATATATACTACGATGACTATAATACAGTTTGTTTTTACGTACCAAGCAATGTAACGTCATTATATTCTTAAAAAAATCACTATTGTTTAATTATTTGAGTAAACAAATGTTTTAAAAATTTGCCTTCAGATACTTTGTCAATACCGTCAAAGTGGTTTTATGGCGGCGGGGTACTGCTGTTAAAATCGCAAAAAATAGACACAATTTAGGATTATGTTTCTGTTAAACAAAATAAATCTCATAGAAAAATTGTCTACAGAATTACAATCTAAAATTATCTTTTTTCTCCCCCATTGATGCTACCGACTGGGGAAACCCTAATGTTCTCAATGAGTTTATACCAAGAACGCTTTTATTTGTCATTTCTTTTCATTTTTAGTTTTCAAAGTTAAAATTGATTAAAATTCAAATTTGTTTAAGATAGTGAGCACTTCTTAGTTGGAATCTATATTTTCGTCGAGAGTCAATTGGTGTAGTCATATATATTTATTTTAATTTCTTGCCTCATAAAGAAATGAGCAACTTTTACTACGATTACTACTTTTTGATCATTCTGTGCTCAATATCAAGTTATCTAAATTATCAATATAGTTGTGTTAGTTTCTCCCTGCTGAATAGTAACTAAAAAATGCTTCTTAGTATAGCTTAGAGGCTGAGTAACTTTACAAATCTTTTCAGAATTCCAAATTCTATTACACCTCACAAAATATTTTTTTCTGTTAACATTATCATAATTAGATCTAATGCCATGAAACATTATTTATTTTAATTCCACACGTTTTATATTAACCAGAATTTATTGAAATTTAAGCCTTTTCTCAATTCGGATCACCAATATTACATACCAATAATTCATTCCACGTATGGCAATAATTATTTTGGACAACACAGGTGGTAAAGTAAATATATATTAGCCTATAATTTATACATCCCTAAATTTGCCTTTATTGATTTATAAGCCGATTCTGAGTCTTTGTTGTTTTTTTAATTTCCCAAGTGACTTTATCGCTAAAGATTTAAAGAGCTGTTTTCTGTTTCTAAATTTAACATCACTATTATATATATTTGGATTTTCAAGTTTTTATTTAATTAGGTTTAAAAAGTTATTCTAATTCTTATTTATATATTCTTAATCAATTTCATCATCGCGAATGTGCCTTCATTTGAGATTGTATCTCTTACAGATATCATTGTTAGATGGTTCCAATTAAAATTAACACCGCAATAAAATATAATACTTCAAGTATCGGATCCGTGTTAATAAATATTAGATCTAGTTGAATATTGGTTTACAAGATGATCTCCATATCATCACGTAAATCTGTTTGCGAGTTGAAAAGAAGCATGTTCTGTGAAGAAATATGTATATAATAATCAACTTTCCGTTCCTGGCAACACCGAAACTTTTTATTATTTTAAAAGTTTAAAAATGTATATAAATCATTATTTATCATACGTATACTACTGTTATAATTGTTTGACGTGTTTATTACTTGTGATGATGTTAACGTGTCAATGTATAAATCCAGGCACTCACGTCCAACACGGGATTAAGTATCGAACTTCAATATGTATTATTGACAGTTATTGTTTACTTTTAGTGTTTTACCAGTATTAAATTCATTATTCAGCTTGCATACTTATAATCTTAGAATTGACTTAAAAGATTGAAAAGTTTGACTCTGTGAAAAATGAAACACTGTGCGTAAAATTTTGGAAACCTGGTATTGAATAGTTAGAAAGTAAAAAAATATATAAGTAATTAACTATTATAATTAAACCGAAAACATAATGACAAAAATGGAGTGAATATAAATTAAAACTGATCGCACTAATTTATCAAGATCAAAAATACCTGGTAAAAACTAAAAAATAAACAAGCACTTAATATTCACCGAGTATATTAATGTCTTGTTAGTTCCCCTATTAATAAAAAATATTCATTAATTTCAGAAATTTTCACATATTTTACCTAATTTGGTGTGAAATATAATATTTACATATAACAGAGAAGAATGGCTACCATGAATTCGTTTGTCTCTTGGCAAGCTCTTTCATATAGAATAAATAAACTAACACATTTAATATAAAGAAAATAAATGGAGTGTACCCTCGCAAAGGAAATCTGTGACATTCACATTGCCCGGTATTACTCGGGTATTTATTAACATCTGTCATGGAAGTCAGTGTTATAAATTTGATTTTTATACATGTTTGTTTCCCTGATTTCACTATTGGATTAATTTACTTTTATTTTCTAATTATTATTTAAAACACTTTCAATTAATATTTAGTATAAAATACTAAACCTTTTTCAATCGATCCTCGACAATATTTATCGAGTATCCTTTCCGGGAGTTCAGAAATCATTTGATTCCAAAGTTTTTCTGCTTGGATCATAAAGCAAGATGTGAAGGTATACGTAAAGCTTAGTATCGGTGATAAGTAGAGCGAATAAGCTTTCAGAGCGTAACCCAAGGCCATGAGCAGACGAGGCTTCAAATCTGCAGTGAGATAATTTACGTTATTTCCGAGACACCAAAATGTTGATTTAGATTTATTAAAAGGTTGGCATATACATATATATGCACATGCGTTCGTGCAACTGTGAATGTTTGCTGTATATGTGTATAAATATTTTTTGAGTTTAAAAATATGTATGTATTTTTATTTTTTGCAATTAATTAAATAAAGAAAATTAATTAAATAAAAATTTTCAGTAAAAATAATTATGCGTAATTAAAAATAATAAAATTTACTTAACACGGCTAATTATTCATTGAACTGATATTTACGTTAAATTTAAAAATAAATTAGCAGGACTTAAAATTATTAGCTGATTTTCTTTTGATTTAAGTACTAAATTATTTTTCTATTTATAGTGATTTCACGTTAAGAGCATATGTAAGTTCAATGAATAAAAATTGTCAATAATTTTTAAGTGAGAATTCGGAGATGGATAAATTGATTTCTATTGTCAATAAAAATATCAAATTTGGAATTATTGGTAATAAAAAATAATTCTATTTACCATAAGTAATAAATTTAAATTTATAAATGTACTCAATAGTTTGAACTAAAACGTTACAGTGACTTTACTCATTAATTAACTAATTTAATTATTGATTAACAAATATAAACACCAAAACTCTTTCATATAATTATGTGTAATACAGGTTATTTCAAAAGAATTGTTGTTGAGAAGTAAAAAGTTGCAATTCTTAATGTCATTTATACATAGTTTTGATTGTCTTGAAAATAATTTTACTTGAGATTAATCTGAGACAAAATTATAATAGATTTTTGCTCCCAAACCTCTGAACTACAGTTGTTTTTCAAAGGAGGTTACCTGTTTTTACTTTATTTATCTTTTAGACACCAAGTTGACATTCTTCCTCGCTTCGAGAATTAGGTTTTTTTTCAAAAAAATATTTTTATTACGTTACTCCAATATGACATATTGGTCAAATAGATATAAAACGACATATTTTGCAATTTTAATAAAAATGGGTAACTGGAAATTTTGTAAAAGTGTTCCCTGTTCATTTTTTATACTATCATTTCTCTATTTACGTCCAACAATGCTTGATTACAGTATTCACAATCACAAATTTTTTTCTTCTTTTTAAAACAAGAATCTACTTCTTGATAAAACCCACCTACATATATGAAAGCCTAACCGACTTCCAACTATTTTAATGTGACATTTTAGACATTCATTTCAATTATATATTCAGTGATCCTTCCCATTTTTTTCATAATAATTAAAATTGTTGATAGTTTAATTATCAATATGAAAAAAAAAATAAAATTTAATGAAAAAGATAATTCTATATACTAAATGTTATTGAAATCAGTAAAAACTGCATTGAATTTATATATTTTTGTAATTTTCTGTTAATTTTTATATATTTCTGTAATTGAGTTTATATATTTCTGTAATCCGATTCCAACCATTCTGAAATTTAGTTTCTGGGTGAGATTATCATTTATTTGGGAATTTAAATTTATTTTTAATGTTAAAATCATAGGTTGGAATCATTAGGATGTGTTTTCGCAACGGATGCTTGTCACGCACAGAAATATTTTAAGATACCCTTATGCAAAATTACAACACATAGAGTTGTTTTTGAATATTTAACCTTCTGTCTTTTTAAATCATAATTTAGATTGCCCCTAGAAAATACAAATTTCAGCTTACGATGCTATGTAGCTCAGGAATAGGCTTTGCATTTTGGTCCTTTTCTCCGAATTTAGGTTTTAGCCCCTTTTTGCAGTTAATTTGTTGATTAAAACCAGACAATATTTAGCTCATATTACAAACTACCATCTAGTAAAATAATTTTTAAAATCGGTTGAGCAGTTTAAGAAATTATACCAGAATAGAGATATACTAGATATATTAGAATAGAGAGGAATAAAACAACGAAGGTTCGTTTAAGAAAAATCGTATCATTTTAACTTAACAATATAGTAATTCAAATATAAAGGTAATAGTTAAACATTTTTTAGGTAATAGTTAAAATAAATTTATTTATGCCATGAATTTAAACAAGTTTACTATAGCTAATTAATACTGACTATAACATGTAAACAAATATTTCAAAAGGCAGAAAATATATTCCTATAATCTGCAAGTCCTGTTTACAAACCAGGAATACTTTTATTTTTAGAAATAAGGGAGCGAAATAAACCTTTCATCACTATTTTGCTATTTTTACAGATATAAATCAATTAAATTAACATTTTATATTAGAGTAATTAGCTACCATTAAATACGTCAATTTGCGGCATATTTTTTCATGACGCACCTAAATTACCATTGCAATAAATATTTTAAAGACGGCAATAATATCGAGGCACTGAACACTATGCCATATAACATTTTATGTTTTTGAGTTAAATTACTTAAATTAAAGAAAGCAAAGAAATACACTCGAATATGTAGATAGTTAAAACAGTGAGACAATAAGTTTCCATTTTTAGGGTTTTGTAGCTTAAAAGAAGAAAAAAACGAAAACTTTATTTTATCAGTCTTCATCTGTTCGTATGTCAGTCTTACGAATCCGTTCGATGTACAAACTTGAAATTAAGTGTATTAATACAGCATATCAACTCGCTTAAGTTTACACTACGTAGACATCATACATAACTTTTAGCAATCAAATATATTTAAATGAAAATTTCACAGAATTTTCTACTTTCTGTGCTTTGCTCAGAATTTCATAAAACATAGTTCCATATATATCGAACAAAACATTTCCCATATACGAAACCACAAAAATAATTAGGTATTATTAAAAAAACGGCATTACTAGAAGTTTGACAAAGTTAAGTGGAAAAAGATATTACTAAATTATGTAGTTTTTGAGACTCATTTTTCCGCGTGTGGAAGATATGCGAGGGAATATGTTCAAATAGTGACAAATGATATTATAGTAGGGGTCTAACAAATATGCCAGGTAATATTTAATATTTATGCAAACCTGAGGGAGTATGGAACAGTCTTAGGGCCAGTTTCATACGTAATTAAACTTTCTTTTCCGTTTCGTTTTAAATGGATATGGAATGTTTAACATTTTTAAGTTTTCCGTACGTAAAATCGTACGTACTTAACGTAAAAAATACCGTACCTGCCATGTTATATAGTCACAATTTTATTTTGACTCCATTTTCAAAGTTTAAGTTCTTTCAATAGCTTTTATCTCAATATTCCTTTACATATAATATTTGAATAAAGCACTTCTACAGCGCCAAGTGTAGCCACATACAATGAACCGCTCTTTTGTGTAAAAATGATATATGGGTACAACGACGTAAGAACGTAGCGAACCGATTTAGATGCGACCGCTTGAAGATGCATTATGTAACCTTTCGACACGCATGGTCACTGGGCGTTTGTGATAAGAAAGGAATATGGAAACATAATGTCTAAAATTAAATATGAATATATTACGCAAAAACAAGCAGTGTTTATTGTCGGGAAAACTGGAAGTATATTATGAGTGGAAATATTAAAAATTTATTACTATGTTATTTAGAATATTATGATAGACGTTGAAAACGAAACATATACGATATCATACTGATACCTTATATGTACTTTGCTACTAAAGTAAAAATATAAAACTTCAATATCAATTTCTGATTTCAATTCTTTCATTAAATTTTTGAAGAGGATAATAATTATATACCTTTCTAAAGTAAATATTCTGGTTTCCATTCTGACAATTTCAGGTGTTTAAGCAAATATATTAATGATTTGACGAAATGTTTAGTTTATTCAACATGACTTCGAGCCGCACGCTGCAATATTTTATATTAATTCTAAAATGTCCATACTGATTTATAAATGATATCCAAACTATCAATAAAGTTATTTTAAATGGCCGAAGTTAGAATTTACTCCCCATTTACTGTACTTCATATTTAAAAAGAAATGTTTTTAGTTTTTAATTCATTTTATTTGCAAATTAAAAATTAAGGAATAAATTTAAATAAAGAGGGATCATTCAGAATTAATTGATTCTGAAATTTATATTATCCGATTAGTCGCCAGTACATTGTTAAGCTAAATTTATTTTATGACAAATTATCCAAACTTAAATGTATTGAAAATAAATTGTATTAGACGTGTTCACCTTCATTTTAATTTCTCGATATTTGCTTTGAATCCATAGCACACTTATTTAAGCGCAGTACTTCGTTGCTTTTCATCGTTTTTTCATATTTGTTGATAGGAAAAAAACATTAATGAAAAGTAAATTTGTAAATTTATAATATTTTTAGTTTTTTATACTCTCGAAATTATCACATCTTTTTCTTCTTTATTGATGACGTCAGAAAGACATTTAGGAAGTTACTTAGAAGTTCATTATCGATCATTATTTATTGTACTTGCAATATAATTTTACATAGATCAGATCAAATCTCCAATTAGTAGCATGTTATATATCATAGAACAAATTGCTAAATCGACTAAATTGGAATCTGTTCAAAAAACTGCCTTAAATATATACTACGATGACTATAATACAGTTTGTTTTTACGTACCAAGCAATGTAACGTCATTATATTCTTAAAAAAATCACTATTGTTTAATTATTTGAGTAAACATACGTTAAAATCGCATTTTAGTTGTGGGTGAAAAAAGCCGAGGAAATGGATATCGGTTATAGGCTAATTATATTAATTTAATATTAATAGATAGTCCATAATATTTGAAGAATATTGGTAAAGAAGCTCATGTTAATCTTCCTCCTAGTTCAGTCTTAAATATTATTCTCAATATATAAGAAAATCTTCTTAGTAGTCATATTTAAGAAAATTACTTACTAAAAGTAAATCATAATTAAAATCTTAATAATAAAATTGTTTTTTAGAAATGATTTACACCAAGTCTACTATTACAGTATGAAAATCGAGCGACGCAAACGCTTAAGGCTTCCTACGCTCCAAGCCTTTATATTACATTACATAAATTTACAACGGTTTGAGATGTAAATATGATTTTTTTTACTTTGTTTCCGTTTTCTATGATATATATATATATATATATATATATATATATATATATATATATATGTATATATATATATATATATATATATATATATATGTATACATATATACATATATATATATATATATATATATATATATATATATATATATATATAATTTACTAAGCCGTTTAAAACATTTAAATAAAATCTTACTTAAATATTTTACGTCTTATTTAATACTGCTTTCTTTTAATAATTCGATGTAAATTTTTGTGAACTTCATTAGGCTTGATCTTGTTATCTATTAACGTCACCGGAATGCGTATGACTATTTCGTATTCACCAAGTAGTTATAAGAATTTTATTGTGAATATTATTGTGAAATTCTGATGGTACAGTTTTTTGTGTTTTGGGGCGTATTTCAAGTGTGCAAAATATGTATCTAAACATTATTATAAGAACAAACAAAATTAATTTTTCACCACAAACAAACGATGCTCAAATATTTTTTTAAACATACTCATTCCTTTAATTATATTATCCTTAAAAACTACGCTTTAACCGCAAACATTTTCTCTTCCTAGTTCAGTCTTAATTATTATTCTCAATATATAAGAAAACCTTGTTAGTAGTCATATTTAAGAAAATTACTTTCTAAAAGTAAATCATAATTAAAATCTTAATAATAAAATTGTTTTTTAGAAATTATTTACATCAAGTCTATTATTATTTGACGCAAACGCTTAAGGCTTCCTATGCTCCAAGCCTTTATATTACATTACATAAATTTTCAACGGTTTGAGATGTAAATATGATTTTTTTTACTTTGTTTCCGTTTTCTATGATATATATATATATATATATATATATATATATATATATATATATATATATATATTTATATATATGTATGTATATATAGGTATATATATATATATATATATATATATATATATATATATATAATTTACTAAGCCGTTTAAAACATTTAAATAAAATCTTACTTTAATATTTTACGTCTTATTTTATACTGCTTTCTTTTAATAATTCGATGTAAATTTTTGTGAACTTCATTAGGCTTCATCTTGTTATCTATTAACGTCACCGGAATGCGTATGACTATTTCGTATTCACCAAGTAGTTATAAGAATTTTATTGTGAATATAATTTTGAAATTCTGATGGTACAGTTTTTAGTGTTTTGGGCGTATTTCAAGTGTGCAAAATATGTATCTAAACATTTTTATAAGAACAAACAAAATTAATTTTTCACCACAAACAAACGATGCTCAAATATTTTTTTAAACATACTCGTTCCTTTACTTATATTATCCTTAAAAACTACGCTTTAACCGCAAACATTTTCTAAAACTCCCTTACAGTTACATCAAGGGTGCCTTCCAATCTTTCTAAGCACCCATTTTAGATTGGTTGTTCGGGATACAAATTGTTATTACTCTAGGTATGAATATACTTACATGATATTCGAATATTTCTTTGCTGGTATTTAATATATATTTGAGCTATATATTCCTGTAACTATTTCTTTCAGTATTCGCAGCTGAGTTTGATGTGAAAGAAATATTAAAATTATTTGAAACTAACACATTTAAGCAATTCGGAAAAAATAATTTTACAAATAGATGGAATAAGTTTATTTCAGTAATTGATATATTTTTTTCCTATATATTAAATATTTTAAATGAATTTTATTTCATTTTTATCATCATTAATGATTAATTTCTCAATTGTATGTACTTTAAAAACGCTGCTTTTAAACATTAACTTCTAAATTGTGACTTGAAATCGTTGGGGGAAAAATGCAAATTTTGGGTTGAAGTTTAACATTATTTAAAATATTAAATTAGTTCTGATTTTTCTCAGAATCACCAACTATTTATAGACAGTAGAAACACAAAGTATTAATAGACAGGAGTTTCATTGCGATGTTCCTCTCTATTTTAGTTCAAGATATTACTTTCGAAAATCTGAGTTATTTAAATTAAAAACGTTCAACGTTTGGCTTAAATGATGATTGTTTTGAAATTTTTGGTGTGTTATAAAATATTGCCCCGGCGATTAAATAAACGAATGTCTAACGAAACCTATTTACTTGAAAATATAATATTAATTTATTGAACATTTATCTCTAAGAAAACGCAAAACATGTTAAAAATGAAATAGCAACAATCTAGTATCTAGTTACTTCCAAATTAAAAATCGGAGAATCTTCACATGATAAGAATATGTGGACTGTTTAAAATATTAGTTTAGTTGTTATAAACGTTTTAATTATTTATAATAAAGTTATTTGAATTCTTCATACCGATTTATTCAAAAAGTGGTCTATGATACTTTATTTCTATTTGAAGTTATTATAATATTAATATAATATGATTGTTTAATGTGAGAATTTCAGAAAAGTAGTATTTTTTACCTTTACAATATCACAACTTAAAATAAAATATTTAAAGAAGGACTTATGAATGAAAACAAAATTAGGAAGTATACAATTCAGATAAAGGGAAGGCACAAAAACGTACAAAAAATGAATCTATCAACCCATTTTCATCACTCGACCGAAAGATATCGCTGGCAAAAATCGTGTCATAAATTTGTCTATGATCTGATATACCAATTTATTTCCTGTCATTTTTTAAATATGTTCCATTAATTATATTACATTATTCCATTGCCTATATTAATATTATATTAGATCTATTTGTTTACTTAGAATTGGTGATTTGTATTGTCGACAATTTCTCGCTTCCATATTTCCAAATCAATTAAAGATAAAGGGAAATGCAACTCTTTGAATATATCCTTAAAATTAAGTTATTCCACTTAAAATGAGGTTAAAATAAAATTATCGATATGACAATTGAAGAAAAAAGCCTCAGCTCTCAAAGAGGCAAAGCTTCGCAGATAAACCGAGGGAAGTATTTTTTTTTATTCATTGAAATATTTGCCAATGTTCTGACTTCTTCAGAATAAAAAGTGAACCACGATTTCATTTTATTTTAATGGTTTTTATGTAAGGTTGACCATAATATGTACCCGTAACGATTTAATTTATTTAACAAAACAAATAATTTGATTTCGATTTTGCAATAGAAAACAGTATAACAGTCAGTGGTAACAAAGAAAGATGAATGTTTTGTGAAGAATTAAAAAAGTCCTGATTTAACTAAAATTTTCTTTCTACACATTTTGACTCTCTTTAATTGAAATATTTCGTTGTTCATAATCTATGGTCACCCTGAAAATACTTTGAATTTTATTTTATATAATAGACAGGAAAATATGCAATTTCATTTTATAAAATAGACAGGAAAATATACACATCAGAAAATACTCACATCATCTAACATTTTCCGTATTTTCATGACATTGAATGTCAAAAAACTTCTCATCTTCATATCCTTTTATTTTCTTTACAGACCTGCCAAATCGTGTTATATCATTAGAAAGACCTAAAAGTGTGTCAACATTTTAACCACTAAATGTTTATATTTTTATAAAAAACAATAAATCAACTAGTTTAAATTTTGATAAATAATTAAACTGAAAAATTATATTTATTTTTGGCGACATAAGCTCTTTGCAGATTTCTCATAAAGCATAAAGTAAATATATTAAGCTGTATTTATGCTAACTTACCATGACTCTTCATTTCATATTCATAAAAAACTGAATAAACACTTTACTACTTGTTAGTGCCACATTTCATACTATCTGGTTTAATAGTCGTTAATTTTTTAATTTACTTATATACATTTCATTAGATCAAAATTTCATTTAAATTTGTAAGTACTTATAATGTTTGTAAAATAAATCGTAAATAATAACACAGGTAACACGAAACTTGAAGGGAATACCGTCAAATAAAAAATAGTTTATTTTCAAACGAATCAGAAATGGTAGGAAGGAATTTACATAAAATAAAAAGGAACATTTTTAAGTCAGGTAAAATTATTTACAGGTGAATAAGGTATATTAAGGATAAATACAACGTGTTACGTGGGTGTTTAGTAAAATGGGAAGAGTGGTTAGCTGAGACCATTCGAAAGTTATTTAGTCCTAATTATTATACCAAGTATCACGGTTTTTAAGATTTTTAATGTATCTTCGAAAGCAGCGTTTTAGATTTTATAACTGTTTTTTAAATAGTTGTTATAGCTCAATATAATTGTTATTATTTTCTTAATGTTCTTGAAGATAATAGCGAAAAAATATTAAAACAACAAATTCTTAAAAATGAAGTCCAAAAACTTTTACAAACTTTTTTAGTTCATCCCATTTTTAATGAAATTTAAAGAAATTTGTTCAAAGCCAACGTTTAAATAACAGCATAAAATTAATGTTAATTACGCATACGTGAGGCACGCTAAAAATGACAACGGATTATATTGGTTTACAGGATAACCATGTAGTGAACGAACATAAATACAGGAAATGAGCAGGTAAATAGACTTTGTTCCTCCCTTGTGCAATTAAAGTCAATCTCCTGTATTTTTCTTCCATGGTAAAATTTATCTCCGTTCTTGTTATTGTGCGATTCGCGGTTTACTTTCTATTAAAGATCTGACTGTCTGCTATTGAACATGTACGTGATACTACAAACCTTTTTCATTTTATTATCTATTTTTTTTTTTTTGTTTTATTAGCATTTTTGTTGAATTTTGTATAATCATAATACAAATAAAAATACATATCCTTTTCGTGAATTTTTAAAACTCTATCTTTATTAAATTCGGTTTTAGTTTTCGTTAAATTTTTAAACATTTTTATTGCATCTTTTCTTTATCACAACAATAAAATATTACGAAACCCTAACGGAGAATACCGTGATATTATGATTACATATGGCAAAACTAAGCTACGTCATTGCGATTATCAGGCAGCCACACATTTTCAGACACCTGCCGATGTATAAGAGAGATATGATTTGGATTTCCGAGAACCCAAAATAAACTCTAGCAGCGGTATTCTGATGCTGCTCTCTACGAACACATACTTTAAGAGTTTGATGCATTCCAAACAGACGAAATGTAACTGTAAAAGTAGCTGCAATATTAGGACTGAATATATAGAAAATTTTACTAGTTTTTCTAGCGAACGAAAGACACGATTTACAAGGTAATTTTTAACAAATACGTACTTATACTTTCGGGAAATGTAGTTAGACCGCTAATTTTTTCCATCCAAATCAAAGTTTGAAGAAAATATTAATTTATTATTTATTGTTCACTTTTGCTCTTAGCGTGCTCTGTAGTTTAATGGTAATAAGATAATTTTATAAAAAATGTAATTATTTCCTGTGAAAATTAATGACAAAGATGTCTCACAAAAATCATAGCTATTGGTTTCAAGTCTCGAATCAAGTGACCGTAAGAGACGTGCAAGATTTTGCCGATTTTATTGCAGGATGAAAATTTTTAAAAAGTATTTTGTGGATAAATGAATCCAAATTTATTAGGGAAGGAATCGTTAATCTACATAATTTAGCTAGTTTAAAGATAACAAGAATCCACATGTTTGAAAGTTTAGGCAGTTATAATGGAGATAGCCTTACCGGGTCGCATTATTTACTGGACAACCTAAATTGAGATGATTATCTAAAATTCTCAAAAAATGCACTCCCAAAATTATTGGGTGAGGTGCTAATTTTTCAAGAAAATAGCTGTTTTGTATTGAACCGTCCAGAAGAATTTAAATAATGTATGTCCTAGCTCATGGATTGGCAGAATAGGACCAATTCCGTGGCCCGGATGACTAATCACCACTTGATTTCTGTCTGGAGACGTGCTAAAGGACTCATGTTAACAAGTAATTCGAAACCGGGAACATTTAATTCACAGAATTATCACTACGGTCGTAACAATGAAAGAAGAGATGCGATTACGTAAACCACAGTAAACAATTCGACAAAAAAGTCGTGTTAGAAAGTGAGGAGCGCAGTTTGAGTAAAAATTTATTAAAAAAATGATCTTGTATTTATACGTAATTTTTCTCAAATGCAACTTAAAAAACTAAGCAAGTAATAAATCACTAATTTCCTATATTGTTTACATGTTTGTGTTACATAGAGCAAAACGGTAAACTAGTACCCGACTAAATCTGTTAAAGCTCTGTCAGCTAAAGCTGTTAGTTAGATTGTTACTAAAGTTGACAAAGGTACATTCCTTGATCTTAGTAACGCACACGTTTAATTTTATATATAATTTTCGCAACGCCATATTGCAATGTCTATTTGTAGGTTTTACATATTTCACGGAGTTTTTTCATTCGTAATGTCTATTTATAATTTGCGATCCAATCAGTCGTGAATTATTTCGTTTACTTTACGTTACATTGTCACTGGAAAGAATGCATTGAGCTTATTAAATTTAGTGAAAGAAAATTGAATTTAACGCTATGCTCATTATGTTATACTAGAGAATATATGAGCAAGCTATTAGCATAAAAAGACAACCAAATCCTTTATACTGCTTATGGGTATGAATAAGTCAGTCATAATGTATCGAGAAATGTGTGTAAATATATTAATAAATAATTATAAAATAAGATTGTGTAAAAAAAAATTTTTGATAATGGAAAAACTTTTCACATATTAGCATATGAAAACTTCTATTCAGTTACACCTTTAGAAGGTAACGCGGTTGCTTCTGAAGTAATACGAAATAATAAAGCAGCAAAGGATTTTCCTTACAGTCGTAATCAGAACCACACCTAAATACATTTTCAAAATTTAATTTAAAGCGTTGTGTTTGGAAAACAATTATGCAAAGAAAATAGACAAACTGCTAAATAATGAAAAATAGTTCAGTATAAAAAATAAATAACAACTGGCATTGAAGACATTTTAATTTTGCTTTATTAAAAAGTAGCCAATATGCGTTTCCATAATTGCATTTTCGATGTACTCAACAAAGTCTAAAAATAATGTACATGTTTGACGCCGCTCGCAGTTGCGATTCATATAAATGCAGTCAATAAATAAACACTAGAGGACTGTCCGCCCCAGGCAGATGAAATTCGTTTTGATACCATCAAACAGAAATAAAATCATGAAGCAACACCAAACCAATGTTAAAATTTCATTTTATCAGAAAATATATACATGTATATATATTTCATCATTGTTACTTAAATTTTCCTTTCTTGGAAGAATTATAAGTAAATATTAATCGAAACTTAGTTTTGTATTTTTTGGCTTCTTATAATTTAACTTCAAGTTATATTAACAAATATAAATAAACAAGATTATTTATAGAAAACCAACACATATAACAAATTTGATTATATTTTGTTTCTATAAAATTACTTTAAATTAATTTTCATATATGGGTCAATTCCTATTTGTGACCCTGAGATTAAAAATTAGTAAGAGATTATATGTCTTAGAAGTTTTTTCCTTAAGAAAAGCAACAACAGCGACATCTAGTAACACAATAGTTTTATGTTTTATGTAAATCCTTACGGAACTATGTGATACTCCGTAATATGTTCTATTAATGTGGAAAATTAATTATGATCGGTTTATTCTTTAAACAATTATTGAGTTATAAATAATAAAACATAAATATTTTCATTATATTATTAGTAGATTTTAAACACGTTTTTCTTTTTTTATCCGTTATGTGTGTGTTACTCCAATTTTATTTCCTCGTTTTGTTATTCTCTGTTGCTAGTGAACTTTTGTGTATTTTACTAAGTACATTTGGAAACAACAAAACGAGTAATGTTTAATTATAATGATTTAAAAAAGCGAGCTAATTTTTAAATATTCAATATATTTTAACTTTTTATATGAATATAAATATAAACTGCCGTACTAAGTGAGATACAGTGACTACTGTATCTCACTTAGTATGGCATTTTATATTTATGAACAATTGACGTGTTAATCCTGTGTTAAAATGACCAATATTTAAAAAAACACTAATGTCATGCCTAAATTTTTCACCTTCTTTCATTAGTTGGACCCATAATTTGATTGTCATTATTCACGTTGTATTTTCAATAACATGCTTCATATATATACCCATAACGTCCATAATATCTTAATTTGGAATGAAAGTAATTTTGCCCATCGCTGAGTAAATATGTTTAGGAAAAAGGCCAAATCTTTTCTGGTAAGTAGAGTAATAACTCAATATAACGATAACTATTTCGGCCGGGAAATGAAATATTTTATGGGACTCCTGGTTTTTACTTCTGTTTATAAATTTGTTTACTATATTTGAAATTATTACTACATCTTAACTCATTTCATTTCTATGCAAAGGTGATAAATAATATATAAATTATTCTATGGCTATATTAACATATTTTTACTAATTTAACTAACTATATTAAAATGTTACATTTATTTTAATCATGAGAATGGTAATACTTATTTTTGTATTAGAGAAATCAACAGCATGTGATACCTAACACATGCAGATTTAAATTTTCAAAAATTCAGTAGTAATTTAGCAGTGAGCGCTCTGTTTAATATGACAATATATCGTTCGCTTTAGGTTTTAATATGAAAAACGGATCCCTTTTAAGATAATTCACGTCATTTTTTTTAATTGTATATGGAATATGGGTGTCATTTTAAAGAGATAGTTATAAGAGCCACAAAAATATTTTTTTTGTAATCAAAAGTATAACATTTTCGGAGATATACTGAAAAATATGAAAAAATATATGTTCCCTTTCTCAGTTTCAAAACTCTTGAATTTAAATTAATAAAAAATAAGAATTTTCAGAAGTGTACGCAAAAGTTGTGGGGAAACTATATTTTTACACTATTGAAAAATACGATAGGCAATATATTTGTTTTTTTTTATATTCACAGCCGATTTACTTAGAAAACATTCTACGTTGAAACTTAAAATTTAGCAAATCGAAATATCTTATTAACCCACATATTTCGAAACAACGCAAACTTTTTTGAAATACTCATAACAATTAAAGAGGATACAAAAGATTTGTAATTTTATTTTTAATTTCATAAGTCATTTGGGGTGTTATTTGAAAGTGCTTGTTATCAAATATAATAATTGTATCCCAACGCCACAATGGTAGCCTGAATATACTGATGGGGTAAGACCAGAATCAACCGTTACAGTGAACAAATTTAGTACTAAATATATCAAACATTCTTCATTGTCACAGAATCCGAATCCTCGAACGACACATGACTAAAACCGGATCTATGACTCAAAAATATGAATGACGATTTCCGCGATGGGCAAAATTACTTTCATTTCAAATTAAGATATTATGGACGTTATGGGTATATATATGAAGCATGTTATTGAAAATACAACGTGAATAATGACAATCAAATTATGGATCCAACTAATGAAAGAAGGTGAAAAATTTAGGCATGACATTAGTGTTTTTTTAAATATTGGTCATTTTAACACAGGATTAACACGTCAATTGTTCATAAATATAAAATGCCATACTAAGTGAGATACAGTCGTCACTGTATCTTACTTAGTACGGCAGTTTATATTTATATTCATATAAAAAGTTAAAATATATTGAATATTTAAAAATTACCCCGCTTTTTTAAATCATTATAATTAAACATTACTCGTTTTGTTGTTTTCAAATGTACTTAGTAAAATACACAAAAGTTCACTAGCAACAGAGAATTTTAATATTACATTCTCTTATCGATTTCTGAATAACAAAACGAGGAAATAAAATTGGAGTAACACACACTTAACGGATAAAAAAAGAAAAACATGTTTAAAATCTACTAATAATATAATGAAAATATTTATGTTTTATTATTTATAACTCAATAATTGTTTAAAGAATAAACCGATCATAATCAATTTTCCACATTAATAGAACATATTACGGACTATCACATAGTTCCTTAAGGATTTACATAAAACCAGAACTATTGTGTTGCTAGATAGAAAACACTTCTAAGTCATATAATCTCTTACTTATTTATAATCTATATATTTTCACTACCATAGAGGATATTAAATTTGTAAATAAATAAATTTTCATATTGAATTAAATATTTACTATGAATTTCTAATTTTGATAATCTAAAAAAATGTTTAGAAAGAATGGTATTTATTATTAAAATATTTTCAAGGTAAATTAAAAATTTCATTGCGTAATTTTGGTTGAGACGAGAAGTTATAATAATATTTCTTACAAATATTAATCGAACTGCTGGCGATCACTTCGAGCGTCTCTTAAAAATCCGTCGATGGACTGTAAGCGAACTTCGAATGAGAAAATTTTATTTGTTATGGTATATGTATGTGTACCGATACCCAAATTATGAATGTGCTCTATGCGATTGAGAGTTGAAGTTAATGTTTATGAAATCTCAGATCGAACTATTTGGTTTATCTTTCAAATGCTTTATACAATTGAAAATAAATTATTTGTTTATTTCTTTATACATATATTAATGTATTTAATTGATACATATAGTGGACTTATTGCTACAAGAGCAATCTCCTACCACCAACCAGAACACCAGTCGAGCCGCGGGGAATCAAACCCGGGTCCTTGCGGTGCGCTGCGTAGTCAAAAGTTGTGATCAATCCAACACACCACGGTGACAACAAATTATTTGAAAAAAAATGTCTGAAAGTATTATTGTAAATCACCGTCTAAAACCTTAATTTACATGCTCTATGTTACTACGAATTCACGTTAATCTGGGAGAAGTCTAAAGATTAGATAAATGATAAGTTATTACATGTACTGAAACCCTTTTTTGATCTATTTGATTGAGAACTGACATTAATAAGTTTAAATTTCTGAGTATAAAATATTTTTCTTATTGATAAGTATGTATACATACATTACATACTGACGTTACGAGTAATAAATATTTTCAAAAACTTTAAGTCATTTATTTTTTGACGACTGTGAGCAGAAAAAACGAAATTAAAGTGAAGAATGAAAAAGAAGATGAAAAGATTACATTTCGGGCAACTGTTCGACCATCTGTACTACGACTTAATACTTTAAATTTGGTTCTTAAATAAAATTTTAAATGCAACTCTACATAATTAATGTGTAAATTACACCCATCGTTGTTATCCCAAAAAGCAATGGCCACAAAAAATATTACATTTATGATGTGCCGACTTCTTTATACGTTATGAAGGATATGCTCCTACTGTGTTAGATTTTTTATATTTTAACCTTGGTTAAATTTACGTAAGTCATTAAGAGGGCTTGGTTTTTTTATGACGTTTGTATCTCTGAATGTTACTTACTGCCCCATAAATATTCAAGTTTGAAATCAATAATTTTAAATCTGTAACGTCTCGAAATGAAAAGACGACCGAAATATTTAGTTAATAATTCTAGTTAATTGCCGTAATTTTCTCTTCTTTTCAATAGTTTCTCAAATATTATAATTAAAAATACTCTCATCTAATTAGTGCGAAAAAAATTATTTTCAAAACTTTTCGTAATATATTCCATAGCCGTTTTTTTACAAATAATGCTTTTTATCCGAATACGAAACTTATATTAACTAACGATTAGTTATATTGTAAAGATGTATCAATGAAAATAAAGTTGTCAAGGAATACGAGTACAGATACGTCAAATGAGTGAAAATTATAATCAAAAGCACAGGGGTATTTAAAAATAGTTTTTAGTATTACTGGTCCGTATTAAAAATAAAACGTGTGTTCGTTAATAAACTCAGTGTTTGTTCCTCTGCCTTTTTGCTTACTACATCATTAGTCTGAAAATACATAAAGTTGATTTTAACATATTTATACTCAGAAAGGACTTTAAAATAGATGTGAAGTGAATGAACCTTAATTTTCTATTTTATGGATAATTTTGTGAAGGTAAATTTTATACAATTTTTAGCGTTTCATAGCCAAAGTTATTTGTTTGTCTGTCCATCTATATAACTCAATCGTTTTAATTGTTATCTACTATTTATTTAATTGCTATCTGTTAGAGCCTTAAAGTTGGGCATATAGTATATAGTTGTACATATTTTTGGCGACCAAAAAGTTATGAAATAAGATCTTTTAAAAGATAGTTTTTATGGAATCTCTTCTACTTGTAGAAAGGATGTTATATTTTTATATGCATACTCCACTTGCTTCTATTAGTTTACGAATAATTGTCAACCAAGTAATGTAATTAGGTCTGTAAAATATTCAGTTAATACAAAATTCATACAAGTAGCTTAAAGCAAGTGGAAAAATAATTTTATATTTTAAAATATATTTATTCTGTGTAATTTTATCTGTGTGAAAGTTATGGTAGGAAATATGTATCTCTTTTCACTTAGTAAGAAATTATATTATTTAAACTGTGCACTATGGAATTACATCTGTGATGGATGTAATAGGCAATTTATGTAAGTTAAGTAAAATTAGTATTTGTAAATAGTTTTATATGTGATTTAGGCGTAGTTTTATATGTAAGGGAATAGTTTTATATGTAAGTTGGTTGGCAATATGTATATGTCTGGCGTAATTCATATTTGTAAGAAGAAACGGAAATGAGTACACAATCCTTGTAGTGCAAGTTCTATGCGTACTTGGTCAACTTTTTAAATTTTCTAACCCTTTATTAATTGTATCTACTGAAAGCTAAAATATAACATTTGTTTTTATATCAAAATTTCCTTTCACCAAAATTTCCAATAAAAAAATATAATAAATTAATTTATTGTATTTTTACCCACAAAACTTGAAACATTACTGAAAGAAAATATAATTATAATATTTATAACTTTTTTTTATTAACATTGTATATATATATATATATATATATATATGTATATATATATATATATATATATATATATATATATATATATATATATATATATACATATATATATTAATATTACTCATATCCCAATCTCAGATTCTTCTGTATAGCTTTTACAGGTATAAATATAAATGTTGTAAAATTCCTTTCAACAATTCAATTTATTTTAAATTTCAATTTTAATTTTATGGAACTTGGGTTTGTGTCATTTATTAACGAAAATAACCAATAAATTTGCAAATAAATAAATTTTCATATTAAATTAGCATTTACTCTGAATTTCTAACTAAGACAATCTAAAAACTATTTAGAAAGAACGGTATTTATTATGAAAATGATTGGTTGATTTTTGGTTAGGTACTTGAAAGTGACGCTTATTTTTTCATATATTGTATGCTAAAGTATACGATATATAAAAAAATATGGTTGCTTATTTTGTAGTAAGGATATTCCTAATATAAAAAAAATATTTTATTTTGTTGAGTGGTCTAATACTTTATGTATTTTATTTTTATCATAATGTCACATTACTACTAATTAAATTAACAATAAATAAAAAGGTTTTAAATAACTCAAAATCAAATTATTTCTTCCCGGTACACTTTTTTTTTTTTTTTTTATGTATGGGTTATCAAAAATTGTATAAAATTCACCCTTTCAAATAGTGTCTACTATTCGTTTTATTATATTATATAATCTTTACCGCAATTTTTTACAGAAAATGATAAACAGTTCTTTATTTTATATAAAATAAAGAACCGGAGAAAATTTAAAGCTTAAATGTATACCAATTTTCCAAGCGGGACAAAACCTGTACATCAACTGCTATTGTTCTTTGGCGTACGTATAGTTCATAGAGCAACGTATCACATCAACTGTTTTCCGCGGCTTCACACCACGAAAAGTGTGCACAATCACACCAAAACTTTTCGTTAAAAGTTTGTATGGATACAATTTATGATTTAAACTATAATATGGGCTACTTTATTCCGAGAGATAGCTTAATATCTGGAGGATGACGAAATTTAATATTTTCATTGTAAATACTAAAAATTTTGTATCAATTTAATCAAGTATTAATATATGCTGCAATGTGTCTATTGGACCTAATATTCACGTATATAGGGAGATTTACCTATAAATTCTGCTGCATTTAATAAAAATTCACTTGGGTAAACTCTACTTAGATTTGTATTTTTATTTACTAAAACTTTGCCCAATTAATTTGAAGCGTGAAATTGACTTTATTCTATTTGCAATTGCAAACATTACACTTAACCTTACACACACCCTAATATACACCCAATTTACTCAAATGTTGTTAATCGACGAAGAAGAGATTTGAGTAGGTTATTATTCAAAAATGATTACCATATAATCAATAGATACATAAAACCGACTACTTTTATTATTTTCTCTTATTTTTCGCACAAAAATGTGTTTAGAACGGCCTTGAAAGTTTCTACAGGCTGCGAATAACATTGTTTTCTAAAGAGATTTAAAGGTCTTACCAAAATTAAATATTTAAACGAGATGTTTTATAGGACTAAAGGGTTTTTTAAAGTAAGAAATTAATTAAAGTACTAATTAAAAAGTAGCTAATTTGGTACAATTTAACAAAAGTAGTTTTTAAATTCCTGCCACTAAGGGTAATTCATAATATATTTAGTTTTTAGTTAATTGATAGAACACGATTTTTTCTCATTTATCCACATACTGATGAACTTATTCAAAATATATTTTTGTGCTTTCATTATTAAGAAATAATTTATTTCTCAACAGCAAAGTATTTTTTTGATTTCAGCATTTCCAAAATCATAATTTTATTTAAATTTTCATTACCATGAAGAAGAAGCTTGTGGAAATGTTAATTTTTTAACATATATTTAATTATCGGTATAATAAAGTTACCTTTCTACAAAATAATACTCACAGCCGCACTAGGTTCACCGCGACTGTAATGAAGTCGTGCGAAGCTCCGCGTGCGTATCCGTGTTTTTAAATTTGAAAGTTTTTTTCTGCAATAGATTTTACTTGACTTTGAAAACTAGCTGTATTTTTCTCATTTATGTTTTTGATGTATTATTTGTTCATTATTTCGAATTTCATAATCGTATAATTACTATATGTTTTATGTATAAATTACATACCAAATATTATATTAATTGATATTAATACCGCCACTTTTTTCTTTAATTTAATCATATTAAAATCGTAACATTAAACATTTTACTTAATAATCTGTTTGCTAATTTTCTTTTTCGAAAAAGAATTAAAATTCTCATATCTCAGAAAAATATGCTAACTATGTTGAAATTTCCTTCTACTGCTTGACTCTTTCTCATAATTTATTAAATAAAAATATTTATCACATAAATTGAAATGGAAACATGCATGATTGTAAAGTTTATCCTAATACACGTAGTATCCCCCTTGAGAAACTCTTGTTCGGTAGTTATGTGTTTGCAAGAGCTATAAGCAAAAAACAAGTTATTTACTCTATTAACCCCGCAAAGCATGTTTTGATGGCCATATTGCTATTCAGATTAATAGCCATATTGCTATTCAAATTTAAATATCATTTGGAATTATTACAAACGATATCTTATGTACAAATTCCCAACTACTGATATAACGCTTATGGTAATTGAAATAACAATATGAAACTCGCCAGTTGGTCTAACATAATTTACGAGTAAATATTATTATCTTAAAAATTTATAATTTTCCGCTTTCAACCAAATAGAACTTCTTGCAATTCTTAAGGTTACCTTGGACATTTTTTAGAGAAGCCAAATTGAAACAATAAATAGAGACAATAGATTTTAGACAGTATCGAAAATGTGTATTAAAAATTCAATAACTAATATATCGTGCAAGATTGCGACATATAGGTTCATTTTTTCTGTTCCTTTCTTTTTCTAAACAAAATATCTATGCGTGAATTTTTATATTTTATTATTGATGTGCTCTATATACTTATCGTAATTCTAAGAAAACAAAATCTTTTCAGTCTTTCTATATTATATTGTGCAGTCTAAGATGTTTCTTGTTAATTTGTTTTCATAATTACTAAAAACAAACTAAATAACAAATTATAATAGTTACTATTTAATCCATGTAGTCATGAACAAATTATAAAATCGGTTTCATGAAATTGTTTTAATTTTCATACTTTTTTCTGTAATTTGAATATGTAAGTTTTAATTTTGTAAATCGTTAAACTCTGGCTTAATAATTAGCGACTAAATACATTAAAAATTAAGAACAATTCGCTAAATATTGCAAAAAACTTAAAAAGTAAATAAAATATTCTCGACTGGAGAACTCCATATGGGTTATAAATTAACTTCATTCTAATGTGGAATGACAACAAAATATAGGTTATAATAAATATAAAAACCCAATGTTATTTTGCAGTTAAATTAAACTGAAATACGCTAAAAAAGGTAATACAGAATACTTACAATTTCAAAGGTATAATCTAACATTATAAAGATAGCTGTCTAAACAATGATCACGGAAAAGTTCACAAGATAACGAACAGGGAAAAAATGCGACCTAATTGAAGTGATAGGGTGGATTGAGAAGAAAAGTTGCGATAACATTCGTCGGGAATATTAATCGAGTGAGCAGGTGGTTCGGATGTTTCCTTGATACTATCGATCGACTAGAAAATATAATAATGTAGAATGTATCAATTTCACTTAACGAATTCATTAATTGTAAAGTATTTAAAGTAAGTCGCAAGAGTCGAATAGGAATAATAATCAATAACCGAGTATAACTCTATTTTAATCAATAATATCAAATATAATCTATATAATAATATAATTGTATATCAAATAGTAAATATAGGAAAAATGGTAGAATTTCATCTACTTATTTTATAATATTGAATTATGCAACAAAAAAATAAATGCACGCTCCGAGGTAAAAACAAAATTTTATGCATATGGTTTGAGTGTTAAAGAGTGAAAGTTTACAAACAAACATACAAGCTCACTTTCGTATTTGTACATATAATATTATGTAATATAAAAAATAATACATGCATATTAGTATTGACAATGTTAATGTCACATATTATTACCAGTTTAGATTTTAGGAAACCTGAAAATGATTGTTTAGTGAAGTCTTCATGTTTCTTTTTATGATTGATATTAATTTACTGTTTAACCGACTCGTGGTTTCGGGCAATTGATGTGTCATTTACTACACTTAACATAAAATATTTGAATCGTTTTTAAATATGAAACCGTTTGTCTCGTGCAATTTGGCTAAATATTTTAAGCTATTTTTCTTAAATTAAAAATGCACACAATTTTTGAAATACCTAAAAGGTGAATGTCGATTTACAAAAAAATCGTAATACTTGTAATTTCAGTTACTTGGTTTTTGGGCTTTATGCATGGTAAAACCAAATCTGAATACTAATAATTCAATTCCAGGTTTTTGGAGGATATTTCATAAATACCTTATAGGATATATTTTTAAACCTTAGTTTTTAATAATTATATTAAGCGTTATAGCATTGAAAATTTATTTCAAATTGGTTCAGTTGTTTTTTTGTATATTATGTGTTCTATGCTATACGTAATGCTCAAACAAATATACACATAGTTGCGCAAAAATATATCAGCAGACGAAACGTTATTTAAGAATTATTTGAGAAGGAAAAAGCGGGGTTTATCACATGAATTTTGTTCTCAAATTCATGTGATAAACCCCGGTTATGGATTATAGCAGTGTAATATGAAGTAACATAAGCTGACGTCCACATAATGACCCCAAGATGTGGGAATTCAGAATTATATTCATGCGCTGAAATGGAAAAAGAGGGCAGATAGCCAACCAGGAATGTACAGCACAGAGAAAAGAAAATTGAATCCAATATATGTCTACAAGAAATTAAAATGGGAAGTTCAAGAATCGTAAAACTGAACTAGAGGACAATGTAAAATAATAATAGATGCAAAGTAGTTGAGGCACCTGTCGTTGCTCTAGACAATGATATCTTCGCTAACAAATAGCTGGAGGATTTTGCATAGATCCTAAGAAGGAACATATATGGGAAAGGGTCTGTAGAATTTAAAAAATAATAGATCAAAACGCTAAAAAAGCGATTATTAAAACAAACAATAGAATGCACAAGCGCTTTCGATCAATACTTTTTCCTACTTGAAAATCTAGCCAATATTTCGAAATATTACAGAACAAATTGAGAAAGAACACATGGACATTTTAGAGACCTGAAACGTGAAATCAACCTCACACCATTTAAACAAATAGAACTAATTACATTCGTAAACAATATACATCCAAAAAAGTTCTCGGCGAAAATTATTTTGCAGCGGACAACTGCACGAACATTATAATCAACAATCCGCATCTTTTTTGGTTTTTTTTTAACCAATATTTGAAAAAATCGAGCCTTCTCTCAGATTTGGAAGAAGGTAAAAAAAAAATTATTAAAAAAAGGATGGAGAGACTGTAAAAATGTTAAGTCTTAAATTAATTTGTTTACAAACCGTTTTTGCGACGATTTATCTAATTGTAGATCACCTTCACGAATCGGTTACTTTGACAATCGGGGTCCAAAAAGAAAATGAGCCGTTACGGTTGAGTCGTCGCTTGTTGCCGTTATAGTTTCATGCCCCAAATCAGTACTGAGGAAGATTTATTTGATACTATTTACCGGGCAGAAAACAAACTGAAAAGAAAATTATTGTAGCCATGATATCAGATATAAATATTGAAGGTGCATCCAATAACGCTTGGTGGGTTGCCATTAAAAATATAATGATCGAGAAAAAGTAAATATACATATATATATATATACCCCCTTACAGCTAATCAATATCACTCTAGCCTCACTCGACGAGCAGCAGTGAAACGAACGCAGGACTATTCGATACGCAGCACCATCAAAGGCGTGAACCTGCGATCAATACAATATACCACCTCGATGACGACCGTGATGTTGTTACTACATTTTAGCCTCTCTTTCATCTAGAAATCTCAAATTTAAGCTTAAATGTATCCAGGTTCTGTAAAATGATATAAATACCTATAAATTAAAAATGTTGCGTATTGTGTTGTCTGCATTTATATCTTGTGGTTAACACACATATGATTAGAGTATGCATAAACTGTAATGTCAACTGCAATCTCGTCCACTGACTGAGACTGAAAGATAACTGAATTATACAAACTGGGTGGAACCGATTGTCAACAAAGTTAATTCATGGCTCGTTGTAAATATTTTGACAAGATATTCATCGAGAGCTCCTGATGAGAGTTCAAGCATTATAAGAAATAACTTAATTAAAATAAGGCCCAGCTCTTAAGAAGGGCCGCGCTTAAAAATACATTCAAAATACGTCATACTTGGCATTGTCTAAATAAGTTAAAATTTCACGCACATGTGTGAAAACATTAATAAACAAAAGGACAACTCCACTCCTACCCTAGCCACCTAGCATGCTGACCATAACCATCAATTTATCAATGAGTAATGCAATAATTCTTTAATAACCCCAACGATAAACTTTTTTAAAAATTTCCGTGAAAATAGTCGATTTTTATGTTTCTTCTTTTAGATAAATTTCAAAACATTGAACGCCAGGTAAGTTTTATTATTTAATTTTTTTATGTTTTTAATGATATTTTTACTATAACTTGGAAATCTCACTTTTCTTACCTTGAGAAAACCCGGGTTTAAACAAATTCAATATTGACAACGCGTAAAAATTATAGATATTTGTATATATTTTTACCTCTCTTCTTCAGGGTCAGAAAACCTAAACAATTTAAATCCTTGTTCTAAAGAAGACATACAACTATTTTGGTAATATAAGAATACTAAATAAATATTTGGTTCCAAAGATGAACCTCCGTTATCAAAATTAAATGACAATTCTGGAATATTAATTGTAAAAACACATTTTTAAGAATTAATTCTAAATTCAAATTTTGTAGGTATTAATTGTTAATGCATAGTTTAATATTGTATTGGCCAGATGAGTATTAACATTTTTGTTGTGCTTTTAAAAAATGGACTAAAATATTCAAGAAAATAAAAATAAAAAAAACCTAAAATATAAATATAGTCCTAACTATCTGATAGTTGGACAAATAAGGTTGAAAATCAACTAAAAGCCTGATAGTCGATATTCTATCGATATTCTATTGAACTGTCGAAATTATTATGATGTTAGTGTTATCATCACAATTGTTCTGTTTTTTTTTTATTTTTTGTAATACCTATGAGCACAAAGTATATCTAGATTTATAAATCACAATCTAGATATACTTTCTCACAAAGTATATCTAGATTGCATTGACAGTGACAATGCCATAATATCCACCAATCCAGGTTGTTTATAAATCTATAATATCCAGATAAAAAGTATTTTACCGTCATTTTTTGAGAATAATCCAACTATAATTTAACCAAACTTTCCCATAAAATCTTCAAAATTATTCATATCATTCCATATGATTGTACCCATAGAGGAAAATCAATGTAGGATTACTAGGTAAACTAAAACCATAATTCTTACACCTTCTTTGTACAAATATTGTTCAATTCAGACAATGAAACAATTTTTTGATTATATAAAAGACAGGCATCTATTTAACTCGCCAATATCAAATAGGTTTTCAGTAACCATGCTGAATGAATTATATAAAGGAAAATATAGAAATGTTTCAAAACTGTGTAGAATTTGTCGTATTATGAAAAATATTACAATATAAATTTAACTTACAAACATTTCAAAATCATATTTCAATTAGAATTGTAACCGTAAAATCAATTAATGGAAAACCGAGAAATAACTCAACAGGAATCTATAAGGTTATTGACCCTCCAGCTAAGTATACAACTAATCATAAAGTTTGCGTAACAGTATATAAGTAAAATTATTTATCACTGTACGAGGCTAAAAATATTTGCCAACATCAAACGAAGTGGATAGCCGTCATCTCTACTTATGACTGCTTATGTTGTAATGGGTATATGTCAATGCAAATCCGGCTATACATATACCTAGATATTTATACATTTGTACATAAATACAAACAACTTTGAAAAAGAGTAGGTGACGTTTACCTTGTTAGGGATATATATTTTCCTTCTCCATAGCAAGGTATCGGGATATATATTTAAGGCGCGCAACAGTCCATTGCAATTTACATATTACCTACGCAATATTACACGACATAGATCCCAAGTTCAAATATACATATTCCTTTTATTTTCAGTGCATTAAAGTTAGTAAAATCAAATTTTAATAAATAAATTCACTGATACGATTTGTTATCGTTTATGTAGTTTGATAAAATTTAAGAAAATTCCCGTAAATATGAAAATAATCATTCAAAATTTCCAAAAATTACAGTTTATTGACAATATGAAATTGGGACAGTGACAATTGGGACAGGGACAGTGCAATTATATTTCATCTAACTATGTTTCTTATACGGTGAATGACAATTACAAGAATATCATTACCATTGCTTTTTTTATAAATGATGTTGCCATAAGAAATATAATTTCGTGTATCAATTTATAACCGTATGATTTTTTCAAGGGCAGTTTACATATAATAATATTTATCTGCACCTAAAACCAAGTAGAGAAAACATGGTACAAAACCATGGACGTTAGTCTAACCTTCATAATTTCCATGTACAATATTTAACTAATTTAGTAATTTCATGAGATACTAATTCGTAATTTAAATGAATATTAATGTTTTCTATCTACTAGAGATAGATGAATATAGAGATGATTATGAAATGGAATATATACCCATAGAGTTATAACGAGGACCATTTAAATTATTACCTAAACTATTTGAATAACTTAGTTTAGTTATTTTATGAAATGAATTTTGACAAACTAGTCTGTTATCGTATTATTTTATTTTCATTGATAACTTTTTATCTTTTAACCATAAGTCTTTTTATTAAAAATATGCCATATTAACATCTTAACTTTTTGATTTTGTAAAAGGTACTTCCTAATGTATTAATATTAATTTAACCTTTCCGCAGACTCTGAAGGTATTCAGCCAAAAACGGCGTATGAAAGTATATATATATGTACGTAAAGGGCATGATTTGAATATCGTTTATACTGAGAATCTATATATCTAATCGGTATTCATGACTATGTTATAAATATTAAATGTAGCAAAATGGTGTATCGGGAAATTCACATTTTTCGCCGATGTTATTGTAATCGTATTACAAATCTTGTTTGGTATATGTATATATTAGTTTATTTGATATAGTTTACAGTTTTCAGTTATACTCAGTCTGTTAGTGAGGAAATAGAAAAAGTAAACAATAATAATAAAAAATGGGACATTCTTTAATCGATGAAGGAATTCCCTATTTTTCGATTCTGACAAAAAGTGAATTTGCATCTAATTGATCTTGGAAATCCATACAATATACCAAATTAAGTATCATTATCTCAACAGATAGAATATACTGGATTGAAGATCAACGGATTTTTCTTCTTAGTTTTTTGGTCTGGAACCAAGTAGGAATATCTGGAGTAGTAGTGAATAATTCACTGACATCAAAATAAAAACAACACTGATATTATCATTCTAACCTTAATTAAAACGTAAAAAATTAAGTTTTTATTAAAAAAAATGATCGTACCAACGAGTGTTCCATGCTAACATGTATCATTATTTATAACCGTTTCAGCCTTTACGAATCCCGTACTTTACGTATTATTTATATTCAGACAATGTAAGGGTATTTTTTGTTATGTGTCCTTAAATACATTATTTCCACTGTGGAGCTTAAACGCCTGAGCAGATTTCAACAATTCAGTATTGCTCTATATATAATATTCTATTCGTCATAGCACACTAAATACGATAAACATAGAATAGATGACGTCATAAAGTCATTTAAGTACACTTTAGCGACAGTTTGTTTTCGGAAACAATTTTTTGAGAGATTTTACAGATGTAGTATAAAATCAAAAGGTCTCAGTACGAGGATTCCGAATACGTGTTTATGTGTGCGTCTGCGTGTACATAAATAGGATGTACATATACGTCGACGAGCTCGTATGCGCACATGCATGTGCGCATACGAGGGCTCTTGTGTGCGTGTGTGCGTGCGTACGTCCGTGCATGAGTACGTGTGTATTTAAGTGTAATGATTTCAAAAACAATGCCCATTTTCACAACATCGTCGCCTTTTCTTAATGCAGTTGGAAATACATAGATGGAATCCTCGTGTTCTGATTGCTTTGCTGGCAAAATTCTGGACGAATTACTTATTGACCCCCTTCTTACGTATTTTTGTCGTAAATTATTAACACAATACAATTTTTTAGTTCATGAGTATATCCACAAGTGGCGCCATGAGTAAAACCTTTGTGACTAAGTAAATCGATTTAAGAGCAAAAGAGGACGCCAGGCAGATTCTCGCTTTGATCATGTTTTATACTCATTAACACACTTACCTGGAAAAAGTGTAAGCAACCACACAATTTATAATGCTCGAATTAGATGCATACCATCTCATAAATAATATATCAGCCAAAAAAAAACGATTGGCCATGTTATATCTAAGTAACTTATAATATTTAACCTTAGTAAAAATTTATTTTTCGAGATATAAACATTTGTAAAATTGTTGAAAATTATTATTCTGGGGCGATCTTTTCAGGGTCACAGCTAAAAATTAAGTCTGATTCTAATTTTTTTGCCGTCGACTATAAATTAGTAATAGACCTTTTGAATTAATCAAACAATTTTGCAACTACAATTATGGTTCTACCAAAAAAATGAAAAGTGCCCTTTTTACGATTTTGTAATATTTAAAATTTTAATTAATGGTTTATTTCACAAATTGGTAAGAACTTATAAATTAAAACATTTTTACGTTACGTCATTTTAATAAAAACGTCTGATACCTTCAAAATAATTGTTTTCCACACATCTTTACTTAAAATTTAAGATTTCGCGATTTGGTTCTTTCATTATTTTTACAGGCAGTGGTCAGATCCACTCACTTGATTATTGTTCGATTTGAAAATTCAACGTTCGGCAGATCTCTGTAACTATATAGTCAGAAGATAGCTCGCTGTGTCAATTGCAAAATAATATTCGTGGGGGCATTTCTTTATTAATTAAAATAGTGCTTATAAAATCGGCTACTGCTTAAATTAGAACTGCAGCAAACTGCGAAGTGAACTCAAAGTCGAACCTATATAATGTTCGAAGGTAATTCTGCAGTGCTGCGACCTCTCTTATATGATGGTGCATGTAATCCTTTTGTGCGATCTTAGGTTGTCACACCAGAGGTTATAAATCCTCGGCCACCTAGTCGTCGGTTTGGTTATTGCCATTGTCTGGAAGATCTCTCCCGCCGTTCATTGTTTGTCGGGATGTTGCATTCATTTGTAAGTGGACAATGGCCTGATCGGTAGGTAGAATCACTAGCTTCTTTACGTATCTTCTTTGAGTACGTCCCTCGGTATGCACGTCAGCTGTTCAGACAATTCTGTCTGGGTTTGGACAGGTGGCTGTCACGAAGCACTTAGGCCGAGTTTTTCATGGTAGTGTGTTATCAACTATGAGGGCCATGTCACTAAATTTCACGACTATTTCCGCTATTTCACCTGGGTTGCTTCAAGGCCCCTCCTAGGACAAAAAAATCCCCCCTCAAACAAATAAGGGACCTTTGAAGGTCCCCTAACAGTCCCGTATCTGCGATCACAGTACTTCTACCTAACTGGGTTAACAACTGTCGTTTCTCAAGGAGTCATTTAGTATCTCCATTTTATGGATACCGCACTTGATGAACATTCTAAACAACTCAAAGATCATTCCCTTTTACAAATTAGGCATTATTGGCTCTTTATTATGTTTGAAAAGAAATCTAAGAATACGCATATATAAAAAAAATTAAAAATTGTAAATTAATTAACTTAAAATTAGTTAATGAGAAATATCAAAAATGTTTCAAATGACACTTAAAATATTAACTAAACTGCAATAAGAACGCTCTTGTAGTAAAGTGGCACTAGATATGTGACGTGTTTCTAATGATGACAAATTAACCTCTAAAGTGTTTTGAAGATGGGCCGGACAACTCGTAATACACGTTTATTATATAATTGAATAAGAGAAGTGGTGTATAATTAGTAGTACTAAACCAATAGAAAATACGGTCGTGTATTTAGATTACATACATCATTAATAAATCGAAAAGATGTGAAGACATCTTTCACAAGGAAACATCTCATAATAAGAGAATTCCTCATAAGACTCGATTTCCTAATATTTAAAATAGAAGCATAACTCGATCATATCAAAGGGTATTGAAATGAATATTAAACACTACTCTTTTAATATGAAACAATCCGTGGATTCCCATAAGCGGCAAAATTTGTGAAATCTCTTTATGGTGACGCTCGAGTATGGGTTTGCGAGTGCGTGCGTACGTGCCCGCGTGCCCGAACCAAAATTTTAAGTTATGGGTATATATATACGGATATATATGGTTATATACTTAAAAATAATAAAGCTACTTTCCACAAATTGTGAGTGAATGCTCTGAAGAAGCGACGATCCCGGGGTTTGCCTCCCATCCCGGGGTTTGCAAACCATGAACCGCGTGACCCATTCGCGCCATCTTCTCTCTTCACAGCCTAAGAAGCTTCCTCGAACTATACCTCACTCAATTTCGCACTTTACAAATCTTCCAAAAATATAGAACATAGAATTTACCTTTTAGATTTTAACTACATTAAGTTATATCAGTATTTCAACTTTAAGTGCATATATACATGGGGTGAAACTATATTATCCCACACCCCAGTTATATTTAAGCAATTATATTAAAATGTTAGTAGTCAAAAAAGGAAATATTATATTATTCGTTTACCTATGAAACCTGAAAAAGCATTTTATGCATATAATTGATAAAAAGAACTACTTCGTATTTTCTGCCATCTGTCAATTACAAATCTATTATCCAATAACTACTTCCAATTCTTTTACCGTTACATGAAATATGACAAACGTCTGAAAAATTATATTTTGCTTTTTTGAAATAGCGTATCAGCTATTACAATGTAATTTTGAAACAAAATTCTTGACCATTATAAGACCTTGACCAAACTGTTGTCTTTTCAACACACACTTCACAATTTTAAATAAACAGTTTTAATTTTAATATAATATAAATTTATAAAGTGCTTAAATAACTACTTTGGATCAATCTTGATTAAACCATTACTAAAATTGTAACTATAATTGTGTTTTAAACCATAATTGGTAATATCACTCTATTTGGAAATAATAAAGACTGAGTCTTTACATGTAATAGTTACGAAATTGGGGCATTCTTTGCAACTGAAACCTTAATAAATGATGAGTAATAATAAAAAAATTATTTTATGTGCTACCACGTGAACTGTTAATAATTATATAGTTAATTACATCTACTCGTACTTTTGTGAGATAATTATGTTTTTGAAATAGTTCACTCACTATAAAAATAGATTTACCTTAAAAAGTAAGTATTTAATATGTTGTTCATGTTCGTTTTGTTAAATTTTATGATGGATCTTTTCTAATCGTTAGTGTATTAGATATCATAAATATTTAATTAAGGACATGAAAATAGTTTTATTAATATAAACTTCCTCTAATGTTAGAAACCACTAATCACGTTGAATTCTTGTCAAACAGAAATATTTCTTTGTTTAACTGACTAGAAATGTATTTTATCAACAAAATATATTGCTAAAGGCCAAAGCCAACTAAAATGTATTTAAGCATATATCTAAAATATGATAAAGAATAACCAAGGATAAAAGATATATCAAAACTTTCGATTGAGCTCCTTGAAATATGGGCCAACTGAAATGCTATTAATTTCAAAATAGTGATTAACTATCTATCAAATGAAAAATGTCGCTGAAAATGAAAGAAATAAATTGAGATAGCTAAAATTTAGGAAAGCGCAATGCATAAATTAAAATTTTTAAGCTTGTATAAATTAAAATTTATAATAAACAATGTATACGTAAGTATTTAGGATTGTCAAATGAAATAATTGACCAATGAGGTTCCGGTCAATACAAGTGGTATAGAATATTATAAGCCTAAAATGTGTAATGCGAATTCTAAATGGAAAATGAAATATTATAATAATAATTACATTTGTCTATGTAGTTTTGACATTTTCATAAATCGATGTTGTCTTACATGTCTCATGAATTTAGTGGGAAAAATTAAAGTGTACATAGTATACATTTGATATTCTTAATAACGTAATTATTCGACGTTAATTATTTAAAGAATGATGAACTTATCTTGGGAATATTGATGGTATAAACATATATCAACTAAATAAAGCCATGATGGGACTGTTAACAATATATATTAGTCACAATTAAATGAAACTACGTGATGTAGTATTATTTCTACTTTCTTTAATTTCTTTACCACGACCTAGGTTTCGTTGTATTACAACATCTTCAGGTGGGATATTGTGAATAATGAATTTCTACAAAATTAACACCAAATATATTCAATAATATATATTAGTTAACAATAAAAATTACCTTAATCGTAAATAGATCATTTTTAAGTATTACTTTACCAAACACAGATATACAAATATATTTTTTTAATTTTCCTTGTTTAATATTAAAGTCTGGTTCGGAAAAAGAATTTAATTAATCAAACTTACAATAAAACCGATTCTTCCTATTTCAGATTACTGAATTTTATATTTATTAGGTTGTGGTGGTGGATAAAAAAGTTCATTGAGAATCTTCAGACTTTTTTAAAGAAAAGTGATTAAAAACATTAACGTCTAATTATATAGTAACGACGTTCAGATATTTTTAACAGTTTAAAAATTACACTTCTGTTTTGATGGAGTTACGGTAAACGATTCCAGTACCATACATTTATGGCAAAAAAGTCTCAAGCTCAACTAAATTTATGTATTCCACCAATTTTTTGTAATTTAATTTTGTAAATTTTACATGTGATTCACGGATTTTTTTATGAATAGAATAAATGTATCTTAACCAAATCATGGGTAAAAATAAAATGGGCAACAGAAAACAAAAGCATTAAAAATAATATAGTTTTTTTCAAAAGTATTTCTTGATTATTCGAATTCATTGAACAAAATCTGAAAATTTCATATAATACGAACTAATTCTTTCCAAGCTACTTCTAAAAATAATAGATATAGGACGGTTAAATGAGAATGTCTTGTAAAAACAATTTGCGACGAATACAAAATAATGATGAAATATTAGTTGTATATTAATCAAAATTTAGACACAAGTTCGTTGTTTCTACGGTAAAATCGTCATAATAAATGCTTTTATACGTAATAATCGTACTTTACATACTCCAATTCCAATTAAATATATATTGTCATTTTAAATAATTGTTGGGACTCCAGTTACTTCCATGAACAAAAACTATTCAGCGATTGCTACTTCATTATGAAAGTTGTTTAAAATAATTGACTTTTCATTAGATAGTAAACAGTATAACTATTTCAATTGTTAGATGAATAGTATTAAATATGGACAACCAATTTTTTCAAAAAGTCAGCTAATATTCGCAAATATAGCTTTAAGTTTTGACAGGTTAATATGTTGTTGTCTGTCGATACAAATATTGGGCATATCTTAAATTTCACTTTCATATATACACAAATTTTTGCTATTGATTAAATTGGAATTTCTGTGTTTATATAACGGATGCATTAGTTATAGGTCACTAACTTTTAAATTGATCATCATTTGTGAGTTAAATTACAAAGATAAATAAACGAAACCACTATGTAAATATTACGACGTATACGACTACATCTTCCCTGACTGTTACAAAAACTAATACTAATATATATATATATATATATATATATATATATATATATATATATATATATATATATATGTATATATATTTTGTCTTTTACAAACACAAATATAAAAAAGACGCACAGTGTATCATTTTAGTCACAGAGATAAATAAAATTTCTATAATGAAAATAAATCTCATAATAATTAAATCATGCATAATATTGATTTTAAACACAATAATCAATTTGTATCTCCTATATAGTTTTATATTTACGAATTCAAATGCAATTTTACATAAATAATTTTGAAGCATTTTTTACGAGAAATACATACCCAGAGGATAAATCATTTATTAATTCACAAGCTGCCGGTACCTACACTAATCAAAGTATATCCAATTTCAACTGATAATATGTAACCTTCAAATAACTACTTCTTCATTAAACTTGTATATTCGAAAAACTGCAAATAACTTCCAGCTTGTCCCTGAGAATAAATTTGTTCCTCCCATACTACGAGTATTTGATTGGCTATTCGTTCGAAAAACATTTCACTTGCAAGTAATTGAATGGCTCTTTCTGGGTAAAAACTATTTAAAAAACTTGTTTCTGTGATAGGATATTTTACAGATAAATCAATGTCAAAGTTTAAAAAATTGTAGTAATCTTCTCAGTGAATATTTAAAAGGATACCTGAGGTCTCTCAAATTCGTAATAATTGAAATGTATTTCATAAGATACAGAATATTTTCAATATAATTTACAAACTTAAAGCGATAATTCAGTTAAAAAATTAATTAGATTTACAAACATGCTGCCTGAATCCGGGTAAACAGAAATAAGAATAGGGTAACCGGTTAATTTACCGTCGTTGCTTTATTACATTTTTCAGAAAATCAATGCAAAAATTTTGGTGCTCTACACGCACTATTAATATTAAAAGCACTTTTGTAATTCAAGGCAAAGAGAAAATAGTAGTGTGTGGATAGTTGGAAAGTTCACCCTTTCCAGCCCTTGTTTACAAAATTGCTTCTTTTTTTTAAATGAAATAGCAAAAACTGTCACTAATAAAATAAATATTTATGTAAACATGTAGAATGAAACATGATATCACCATATTTTTTAATAAAATATTGGGTTACTGCCTGTATTTAAAAGTGAATATTGTACCTAATTAACGTTAAAAGTAACTTATACTTTTTTTAATGACAAAACCTTTCAACTCCCTTTGAACCAGACAGGATTATTTCAACTTTTAAGTTTCGTGGCCGTAATATCAGTTGGTGCTTAGGTTAAAATCCTTTTTACATGTTCCAACCTTTAAGTTTTTATTTTTTTGTTTTAAATATAAATTTGTGTTTATATTTCCAACATATTTCATTTATTTAATCATTCAGTTTTTTGTTGTGTTTTAAATATTATGTTCTCGTTTATATTTACAACTCTTGACTAACTCTAGCTTTTAGGTTTTTGTGCGTTATGTGATATTGTATTGTTCATTAAATTTATTTTATTATCTATCAGAGTAGTTTTGCAAAATACAACATACGAACAATAGTGACATAATATTATCCTAACAACATAAATACGAAAACCATCTTATATTGAACACAGGGGGATATAGCTGACATATAATATGGAAAGCGGAATGCGGGCGAATTTATATATCCGGTATTTATTTGTGCGTATCGAATACATGTGGAATGAAGCAGCCAGTAACTTAGAAATTATTAGGCGTAATTTGCATCATTTGAAACTTAGTACAAAAATGTCAAACATTCCCAAACTCTTATTCATCGCCAAAAGGGTAGTCTCTGCGAACACATTATCTAGTAACAGCAAATAATAAAATTCCTTGATAGGTATGACTTAAACATAAACTATTTATAAAAATATTTCCAATTTTGGTACGTAAAGAAATATAGTTATCACTAAAATACCAGACTGTTATACTGTCATCATGATAGTCTTCCTACATTTTTAAAAATTTTGCAGTACAATTTTATTTTAAACGTGTTTACATTTCATTACTCGAGATAAAAATGATATTGAATTCATGTTATATCTTGCTCCATTTACTATATATATATATATATATATATATATATATATATATATATATATATTTATATATATATATATATATATATATGTATATATATATATATATATATATATTTATATATATATATATATATATGTATATATATATATATATATATATTAATTTGAAACCGGAACCTCCAATATTTTGTTTAACAGGCTTGCCTCTTTAAACGTATCAGCTATTTACTTACCTAAAATCTAAACTATAAGTGAAATTAAAGTAAGTAACAGCCATCAATGAACGAAAAAATTACATTATTGTTTACACCGCAAATAAAATTTCTAATTCGGTTTTTAAGAAAAAAAAACCTGAAGTAAAAATGCTTCGTTTGAGTAAATTCGAAACATGGGACGTAAATGGATCTAAATTGCTATTCATTATACAACTTGTATTACTAAAATGAAAACAGTGTCCCTATCTTATTAGGCTCAAATTGAATCTTCGAATTCATAGATCTCTTGAGTACTTAAAAGTATTGAGTATTACATACGTAATTATAGCGTTATTTTCAGCCGTCAAAGAGTCGTGTTTACTTAAGTTATATTTTATGTAAATTTATTGATCCTCATGTTGTAAAAAAAATATGCACTTGGTAAAGGTTATAATTTACTCCGCAATAGATTTCCATAAATAATTAACTTTCGCAATATATTCTTACAAAGACTGGTCCCTTGCTTTCAATGACATTTTATTAGTTTATCTCTGCGTCTAGCAAGGAACCGTCCCACTTTGCATCTTTCGGTACTTAGTCGCCTCTCGAGAACCTGTCTTCCTCAGCGGTTATGCACGCTACATGACCTTTTCATTGCCATTTCAATCTGTCAATCCTACGAGCTATATCGGTGATCTTAGTTCTTCTAGAGATTTTCTCGTTATGGATCATATCAAATCGAGTAATTCACACCATATCCCTTCCCATAGCTCGCTGATCAACTAGGATTTTTTTTAAAATGTCAATAATAGCTATTGCATCTTTTTTCTATATATTGTCATGAGCAACGTACATTGGTTGAACGCTTTTGTCTTTAAACTCTGGGCATTTTGAATAAGAAGATATGGCGAAGTTTTCGGAATGCTACCCAGACGAATTGGATTCTTAGCTTGAGCTCTTTCTTGAAATTAGATTTACCTAATTGGATAATTTGTCTTAAATATAATAATTTGTCTGTACATAATGACAAACAAATCGTAATATTCTCAATATGTATGAGTACACATACAACACATACTATCTTAGTTTGGTCCATGTTCATTTTTATATCTATATATTAGGAAGGTAGTCGAGGAATCCTACCAAATAATCGTCCACCTCTATATAGTCGACAAATCAAGAGGAAGTGATATATTTCCCATTAATATTGATGCCACATCCATTTCAATTCTATAGCTTAAAGATAACTTCCAGTACAATGGTGAAAAATTTTGGAGAAATCACGTCTGGTTTTTTACACTTTTCTGCAGCTGGATTGATCTTTTACTCTGATGCTTTACTAGAACTGACATGGAGGCTTCCCTGCACAAAAACTTCAATATACTTATGTTTAATATAGTATCACTGTTCAAATTGTAGAACGCGCAAGTTTCTTAGGTATTAGATATAGCCTTCTCTGGAAACAGTTTGTTCGATAGCTTGGAAATCTTCCAACTCGCGAGTTGATTCGTGACGACTCTAGAAAACAAGTTATAAACGTGACTCGGCAGAACAATGGGTCTATAAATATTAAGTAGAAGTTAGATATAAATCTTAAGTAGACTACAATTTTGGGGCAACACCCTCAAATATGACGGATATAAAGAGTTTATGAAGGACTTTTATTACTGGTATTCCATCTGCCTTCAAGAGTTCCTTGTTGCTCTTCAGTTGTTTGAAAGCAGTTCTGAAATATTCTGTGCCTATGTATATCTGGAATATTCTTCAAATAATGGCTTTGCTCTCAGGTCATTGATCATACTATCGACAGGTTTTATGAAGAGGTGTATAACTATTTGTAGAACTTCTTGCGCTTCCTCAAGAACTCCGATCTCGACAAAACTATGTCGCCGTTGTCGGTCTTCAGTTTTGTCGCCTGGCTCTACCTAATACAGAAATCTCTTGCAAAAATTTTGGAGTTTATATTCACGATATTCGTATTATAAAAATACGGATATCTATTCTACATTTAGGCACTCTAAATGATTGGAGAGTTCGAGCTGAAAGGCTTCGAGTTTTTGGATGTAGGACGGAGCGGATAAATCATTTAATTGACTTATTTAGCTCGGGTTACAGGTTCAACGTGTCTTTTATCATTAAGTAATCACTTCCATTTTTTACTTTACTGATTAAAGAGACATCATTGAACATTACCGCTTGGTCGTTAAAATTAAATCTACCTCGTTTCCAACTTCACTATCGGGACAACTAGAAACAAGGTAGATTTCATTTAACTTAGCTCCATTTTCTGGACATTCCCTTTCTGAAGAAGAAATTTATAATAAAGAGCTCTTCCTTCCTCAAAAATTTAGCCAGTTGTTGGCCCGTAGAGTTCCGATGCCCTTTTTCAAATTACTCCACTATTAGGTCGTCTTCATACTAAGTAGTTTTGCGTTGAAATCTCCCATGACAAAAGCATAATTAGTTAAAGTTTGGAGATATATTCGTACGTAGTCTTCATCTCGTCGTTGAAATGTACATCACCCTCGGCAAGACGCTTTCAAACTATAAGATACTGTTTACGAGAGACTTTAGGGCGATGAATACTACTTTGGAATCGTAAGTCGCCCTCCCGGTAGTTACCTTACATTCAAACTTCTGATAATCCTGAAATACTCCATCGTGATTTCCTGTACAAAAATCTTCCCATCAGTTTTCAATGTGCATGTCACCAGGTCTAGTTGCCAATGTGGGTCGTTAGATCTCTGCCGTAAATTCTTAGTACCCTCTGCCCCGCCATTACCGTGCCAATTAACGAAGGTAGGACTAGCAGAGCTGTCCGAAACTGAGGACCGTTGGTTGTATATATATATATGGGAGGAAATTTCCTTAATTACTTTAACTGGCAGGTGGATTGGTGATCGCAGTTGTAGAATGATAGTGCGCAGAAGGGCGTCACTGCCCATTTTCAGGTTCATTACATTAGTTGCCTCATAAGCTATGGGCAGCCCAAGCGGTATTGGCGAACCGACCGCATATGGCCTTGGACTGATGATATTTGCGACAAGTGTTGCGCCAAAATTTAATTATTAACTAATTGCGGAAATTATTTCAATGAAAACTACGTATAACCATATATTTTCAAAAAGACTATTAAATTTCCTAAATAAAAAAATAAGGTTTTTAATCACAAATGAATAAAGGAATATCAAAAAAGGTTTCGCCCGATTTTCAATTATTTGATAACATTTCATGATAGAAAATGAAGAACTAATTTTTTGCAAAAAAGTTAAATAAATTTTAAAAATCACATCAATCAAAATTCCATAAAAATGCTTAAAAAAAACATAAAAATTATGAAAAAAGGCAACGTGTCTAGTCGATATGCCATTGCCATGCCGCGCGCAGAAAAAAAACCGCTACAGAAAAACTAATTATGTTTTTTAATAATTTTTTATTAAATTTGGTATAAAATTCTGAAAAAGTGGTGTAATTTTTATGACAAAAGACCCTTTTTATGCGAAATATATTGGAAGAAAATATTTTTTTTTAATGAAATTCGTAAAAGGTAGTATTTTTTTATATACTTATTTTATAACTTACCAAAATAGTTTTTTCTCCTAAATAAAAACTTTGTTTGTAAATGTAATGACGATAACAAAAAAACGAGCGATAAAATTCCAATCAATTTTAAAGCAAGTGTATTCATAGGTTGTCAATAAATACATGATTGCCAAAAAAGTATTGTTATGAACAAATATGTTTCTGGTATTCGAATGAGCAACCAAAACGTATTTTTACACACAACTCTAAAACGTCTGTAAACGTGTTTGTTTAATTAACGAACAAATTCTCGTAGTTTTATCAATTTTGTGGATGACAATTTACAAAAAAAATATAGGGGCTTGTGTGTTTAGTTAAGTTAGGAAATTGCTTGGAACGAAACGTTGTACGTATATAAGGACGAAACATTTATTATAAATTTCTTTATAAACGAAAATGTTTATATATTGTTGTAATAATATTAACGAAACATCTATACTCGTTAAGACATGCTACACAATTACATCACATTTATTGCAAAACAAAAAACATACACAGATTATTTCAAAGATCACACGCCGGTAGGGAGCAAGATGTTTGCGAATTATGAAAACGAATATCTTCCAATTTTTAGTTGGAAACATTCTATTTCTTTATTTTATTACAAAATACATAATATATTTATTCTATAAAAAATATTTTCTCTATGCATACGCAACATTGCAAATAAAATTTATTTATGAATTGAACACAGCCATTTTGTCTCACCGCGTTAGCATACAGACGCTTTCAAGTTACGCAAATAAAATAAATTTATAAATATTTAAAAAAACAAAGTAAACTATCACAATTTCCATTGAATGCAATTAATTTTAATCTGCAAAAATTTTATTTTGCAAAAAGTTACTTGTTTATTTCATACATTTCACACTCAGTGATACATCTAATGCGTTTTATGGCGGGTTTCTGAATACATTTTATGGAATAGATACATATTTTCAAACTTTTTTGTATGAATAATTTCAAACAAAAGAGTTATGAAATAGATATCTGAAAGTATTCAGAAACTGGTCATTACAGGTAATGGCGAAATGATTTATTTTTTTTTTTGTAATGACTCAACTACACGACAGTATCCCGAGTACTGTTTGTTACGAAACTATTTAAAAATATTCAAGGAAAGTTTCAACGCATATACTAATTATAAATATTGTTTTCGGTTATTTTTACATTTTGGGCCCACATGCATTTTGGGACCACAGGTCGTAAAAGAAAAATTATACTGGACCCCCGAACCCCCATATGCACCACACACGGTCAAGACTGTCAGTCGACTTTACTGAAAGTTAAAACATATTTCTGTTTCTTATTAGCTGTCAGTCGAGTCGCAACAAGAAACTACTTTACTGACCGTACACAATAGTGTACGGTGCATTAGCACGGACCAATTCCTAAAGTATTCATACAAAATACGTTTTTAACTGTCAGTAAATTAGTTCTGACCGTGTGCACCATACAAGGGCGTAACGGGTCCGCGGACTTCCATTCACGGTAAAATGAAATAGACCTATTCTAAGACATGAATTACACTAAAAAAATAAGCTAAATGAAATACGAAATCTTATGGTTGGTATTTAAAATAACAATTGCAATAATAAAAAAAAAATTTTGATGTCATTACATTTTCTACTTTCCTGAACAATAAATATAATTATTTAAACATACAATATAATTATTACAACATCTGAAAAATAAATATAATTATTCAAATGATTAGTGTTCACGATTGATGTATATTTAATCATTCCTGAAACTGACTTTAAAGAGTTACAGTTACACTAGAAATATTTTCTATCAACTGGAACCTGTCATATTGAACAGTATATTTGCGGAAATTTTTTAATTCAAGTCTGTATATTACATTTCGATAAAATATGCCTTTCCAGAAATTAAATCTTATTGCCCTCCTAAATGAACAATTTTTTGTTATGATTGATCATATTTCCAAAGAGGGAATATTACGAGGATCTCTATAGATAAGTTCAGGTTGTTTTTTTATGTATTTCCTTTATTTGTACTTTGTTTAATTTACCGATACCAATTGCCACTCCATAATAAGGAACTAATTTTTCGAGGATTTGATTTTAATTCCCAATACATAATATCATTCATTACGTGTTAAAATATGACGGATGATATTCTCTTCTAACCAGCCAAAGCTATGAAATATATTTTATCTAATATTATGAAATGTATTTTTTTACAAAAAACAAAATATTTTTCGTTTGACAATCTCAAATATTAGTCTTTTACGTATGCCGCTGCCGTGGGAGCATGTTGATGATTTATCTTCTCTCGCTTTTTTGTGAGCTGGAAATTTAAATAATGATTCTAACTTTACAATAATAAAAGGTGTTACACTTCCGATTAATTTTACAAATCTACTCCTATATGTTGTTAGTCTCCATATCTCCCTCTCTCGTATGATAATTGTTACGTCGTCGTAGTAAAATATTTATTACGTTATGAAAAATTATCAACCAATTTTAGTAGTGTTTTTAATTGTAAATGAAATTTAAAAAAGTCCAACAACTTGTCAATTGGTACTTACCCAAAAAATAATAGACGAATTACAAAAAAAGTTACTAAATGTCAATTATCAACTTTTTACCTGAAAGAGAAATAAGTATAGAAATAGGTTAATCATTGTATTACACTTTCATTTATTTAATTATTTACCTATTTATTTATCTAATTTAACGTATCTAATGTTATATATGACGGACTTATTTCTACGAGAGCTATCTCTTACAGCCAACCAGAACATCAGTCCAGCCCCGCTTTGCAAGCGGTTGGGAATCAAACCCGCATGCTTAAATTATAATAAAATTCTTGAATAGTCTTTGTCGTTTTTTTTTTAAAAGAACGCTTTTAATAAACCGCGCTTTGGATCGTTATAAAATTAGCACGCGGTTTAATTTAAGAAAATACTAAAAATTTCTTTGTCCAAAATATCAATAAAAAATAAAATCAATAATAAGATTATAAAATATCAAGTTAGAATAGTTCTTTAACGAATTTTTCAAAAATTTCATTTTCTTTATATTTCAATTATTTTTTATTTTTATAGTTCACTGTAAGTATTCGTACCTACATATTGATTATTTAATTACAAGAAAAATAAAATAACAGAAAAAAACTATGAAAATTGCTTTTTAAAGAACATACAATTCAAATCATTATTTTTATTAGATTCACTTCAATTAAAACAACTTTTAATAAGTAAAAATCTCACGACGACGGTTCCCTACACTCATTTCAAAAATAGAACAATTTAATTAGGTTTGTTGGGCATATGATATAGACACAAACCCCCTGACACAGTACAAGCTAGAACACATGTAAGGATAGTTCGATAGGTTTATAAAGATTACATATTAATATTACGATGTAATATTATTGTAACACATTATCGTATTGGAAATTGTATTATTTTAAATAAAAAACTACAAATATTTTAAAACTCTTAAAATTTAATAATATATTTAAAGGGATTCATGTGAAAAACTAAAACAAATGAGTTTAAATTTGAACGGGGCAGTTTCAAAAATAAGAGAGCAGTCATGACTAAATTTTACCTTTTAATACCATATATGTGGTACTATTTCTGAGGTTTTCAAATAACGAGGATCTTCAAACTGGTCAATCCAAAAACATACAGATGGCGCATCAAATTAAATAATTGCAAGAATATTTATAAATATAGTAATCATTAGTTCAATAATTTAAAATAATCATTGAAAAAAATATTATTATTATTAAAAAAAATCGTAAAATAAATTCAATTATTAAGTGCTTAACCAAAGTGTAAATGTATTGAGGTTTATGCATGATTAATTTTGAAATCATAATAATTATTGGAAAGTCTAATTGAAATAAATGAAGAAAAATTATTTTTATTACTTATTTTCTTAATCAAACATTTATTTAAATTTTTACTAACCAAATTTAAAATAACAGTAATCGGTCATTACCAGCATACGTTATGCAGATAAAGGTAAATGCGTAGCTACAGTGGCTAAATGAATATCTGAATAAGTTTAAAATTAGCCCTTTTAATACTGCGCCGCTACTTACTCTCGTGCAAGTATGTTGCAACCATATCAGACTACGCTTACTGTAACATTTCCTATTGAAAAAACCAAGATAAACTAGTTATTTTAAATATAATACACTGGTATAAGGTGCAAGGTGCAAGGTGCAAGGTGACAAGCTACTTATAGAAGGATATACTTTTATTTAAGTTGTCAGGTATCGTTTAACTTTTTTTTCTTAGATTTATATCTCGTGGAACTGTTTCAAAAGCCCTCATAAATGATGTTTTTGTCCAATTTTTGGCATATATTTTCAAGTCAAATAATTTTTTTTTCATAAATTTCATTAACACTTGTTATATAAATACCGGTTAATATATACTACGAAACATTAATTAGTTTAATATACTAAGTATTTTCTCAAACTAAGATATATACATTAAAACATTTAGTGTTCTGATATCTGGCAAGTTCAAAAAGTTTTATCTCTATGAGTGGTATAGTTCATTCAGAAGTCTGAATGTTTTTATGTAGATGTGAATTTGGAATTTCTTTTGATAAGAACTAGCAAACCTACTGATATTATCCTCTACCACCTTGATTCCACAGATACAAACAAACGAAGGGACGTCAATGACACGCTTAAGCACGTTATTTTGAAACCTTTGTATTACTTGAATATTAAAATTACTTTCACAGTCCCATAGCTGCATTCTATATCTCCAAACTTGACGTAGAGCTTGCTTATATCATAATAAAAAAAATATTTGAAATTAATTTTTGCAGCAATATCAATTCGATTTATTCTTATTAAGAGAAAAGATCATTATTTTTTCATGGGGTAATCTACAATTTGCATTACTTATCATAATTTCAAATCATCCCAAATTTCAAAGAACTTTGAGAAAATATTCTCCACTAATATTGCATCTTCAAAACTCTCTTAACCGTGATAAAAGTATCTACATTTTATTTTGAATTTTAAACTGAATGAGGATGACAATCCAGACTATTTTTTTTCATTAGTATTCCTAAGGGAAAGTATAGTTCCACTGGAGAATATTGGGATCGCCAATATGTTTGTTAGATTTTTATATTGAAACATATTGTGGATTTATTCATTGAGACTATTTGTTTGACATTTTAACCAGCCGGTCTTCGACATTTAAGTAGGGTTGTCAGGTAGAAAATTATATATTCCTATTTTTAAATTACAAAATACTTTATATTTATTTAAAACAAGGCAATGACATTTCAAGCTCAGACAAAATATTAACTTTGTGTATTCCACAAGACGTTAATAACTTTTGACGTAAAAAGTACATTATACGTGCAACAAGGCATTGATAAATTTAATTTTTCATTTAAAAAGAAAAGGCACTACTTGGTCACTTGATCATATTTTAATGACTGTTCCAACCTGTGCTAGGCAACTTAAAATCTATTCTGATTTTATTGAGTCTATTGACTTCTCTTTCTCAATCAACTTATCAACTTTACTAACTTGTCTAACTGACTCACCTAGCTCCATTGAGCTTACCAACTTAACCGACTTGTTTGAGTTTAATGACCCGCCTGTCTCCACTGATCTAACCAACTTAAATGACTTGACAGTCTGCTAACCTAATTTTGCACCACTGAGCTTACCAACTAAACTGACTTGTCTGACTGACTTGTCGTTGGTATGTGGGGTAACTTAATTTGTTGAATAATCATTTATTCCAGTTTATTTAATATGTTTTTGCTAAAAAAATAATTAAACTAACTAACTATTCATGTGTTTTCTTTTAAACCTGAACACGTTACATTTATATAACAAATTAAATCAAATTTTTTTTAATTGTAGAAAGATATTTACATAATCATATTCGCTTCCAAGTCTAAAACTCGCTCAATATATTTACTTTTACGTTTAGATATAATGATTTTTTTAATAAATATAAAAACTTTGAAATAAGTGCAGTTAACATCAATTATATTTTGACAATTCTTTTATTACGACATGAGAAAACACGCATTGAAAACCACGCATTAAAAAAATTGATTGCGGCTCGCGATTATTTATAACATTATGAAAGAAATAAATTTGAAAGAAACGAAATTACTCTCGAAAAATGTTTTAAATTTATATGTGCCTAACTTTTTTCATGAATTTCATAATGAATTCATCATTAGACAATACGTACTTATCGTACACAAAAGTATAAAAAAGAATAAATAGAATTAAATAAAATAAAAACAGAAATATACAAAGAAATCAAATTACAGTGTATTTTAAATCAACCGTCAAAAATAATCAGTTGCACTAACTCAATAAATATTTCACCATCTTTAGGTTTTAAATTTGTGGTATTTGTTGTTGATTTATAACTGTCACGGCCGGGCCTGATCGTTAACCTAAAAGTTATTGGTTTTAATTATAGACATCTTTAATACAATATTTAGCATATACTTGTAAACAGGCATAGTGGCAACATGCAAAGAACTATGCAAAATCGATTTGTGTCCTTAAGTTACCAAAATACTTGATAAAAACAAATATATGTTTTTTTATTTGAGAAAATTTCCCATAAATTTAGCTTTAAAATTATTATAGTGCTGCAATGCACGGGTTGAAAATCGTGCTATTGTCTTATTGACATACTAACATTTTTATTATCGAGATACGGTTTGTTTATAATTCTACTACTACATAAAGTCGTTTGGGAGGGAGTTTGAATTTATACACTCAATATTTGTCTTCTCGTTTCGATTTTTATCCGTTCATCTTTCTGCTTATTTGATTTGTTCATTTGAAAGAGCGTCTCTTAAAACTACCAGAATAAAAATTTAATGGTTCTTTCTCTAGGATAAACTTGAAGCTTTAGGCTATATTTATATTAAAATAATTTTACATTAAAATACTAAATTTGTTCCTGTTCGGAATATGTAATTTCCCATATGGCAACCCTACACATTTTACTTTCAACATCCACCCAGTTAATATGTCGAATAAATATTCTTGATTAAATAAATTAAATAGGGGAAGAAGTGCAGCTTAGAACCAATGATCTTTTGACAAGTGGTATGAAATTGTATGAAAGTACATTAATTAGAAATACATTACGGCCCGTGATTATTTATCATAAAAAATCGATTTGAAAAAAAAAATACATGGATTGTATTGAAATTTATTTGTTCCTAAATTTTTGTAACTATTATTGACTCTTGAATAACTTAAAAGGCATCCTTAATTCATGGTGCTTTTTCAAACTGTCGGCTTTTTCTTTTATTGAAAATTTTCAAATAAGACTTTTATCAATCAAAACTCGGCCATGAAAATTATTAATTAAAAAAGTACCAAACCGAACGGATCGGATATTGGAACTGGCCCGGATAACTCGCAAACCGTTCTCGCTAAATTAATATATATTAAATCAAGAATATTTATACGACATCTTGACTAGGCGGATGTTGACAATAAAATATGCAGGATTGCCATATTGGAAATTATATATTCCTAACAGGTAAGAGTAGAAACATAACAAAAATCGTATCTCAATTATGATGCATATATTATGTCCATCAATAATAGCAGGGCTTTTAGCATTATAATAATAACCTGCACTGCAGCAATATAGTTTTACTAACTTTTAGAGAAATTTGGCCAAACTTTTTAGAGAATTTGAAAAAAAATGTACGTTTATTTTTGACCAGTATTTTGGCATCTTTAAGATACAAATAATCTTTACCTACTTCTTTACACATTCCCGCCATATATATATATATATATATATATATATATATATATAAATATATATGTATATATATATATATATATATATATATATATGTATATATATATATATATATATATATATATATATATATATTTATAATTATATGCATAATATTATTCTAATGATGTCAACAATCAAAACGAACAACTTTTTCACTTAACATAATATTATGGGAAGACGAAAATAATTTGTTCTGCATCGCAATTCATTCAGCCATTCGCAGCATTGATGGCCGAATATCTGCCTTTCCCCTGACTCAGCAACGTTGCAGACTGTGTCGCCCCACCCCATCACTTCCTTCGCCTCTATTCACAAATTATTCCGAAGAAGGATTTTACCTACATACTGTGAGTTATCTCAGCGTTGTACGTATATGTCCTATTTTTTGTGCTTAAGTGTTACCTAAAAGCAATACAGTAATACGTTTTACGGTTATGGCAGACTAAGCACAAGTTCTTAAGGAAACATAAAATTAGTAATCTCTTATTTAGGTTTCTGATCTACTACCTAACTTTAAAAACATGAACTAAGACAAAACTTATCTAGATCTATGAGAGACCAAGGAACCTACTGGCACAAGTTTTATAAAAATCAATTAAATTATTTTCCAGACTTCAAGAGAACAAACTCTTCTCTTTACTAATATTAGTTTAAATTCAAAGTTAACAAAATACTAATTAATAACTAATATAAAGTACAGCATCATTTATAAATGAACAAGTTGTCACGATGTTTTATTTCGGTAATAATTTAATCATTTTGTTGTGTAAATTCAAATCTGAAAGGTCATATTAAATAAAATGTATGGGGACCATTCTGGAATTAAAAAGTAATATTTGAACCGAAAAGTGGACGTGGATGCCTAACGAAAAATATTTAAAATTCATCTCATCTCTGTTTCAATTCGACTGAAGTAAATTATTCTGGAATACTAAAAAGAAGAGAGAGACTAGGTTTTAACAACGGACTAATCATATTTTGCTTATCTCCATACCGCCAAACAATAAAACCCTTTGGAATTAGTATTGTTATATATGTCACTAAATAATATGACTTAGTATAAATATAGAAACTCGTCTGTAAATAGCAAAATAAGAATTTAAATAGCAGTTTTTTTTGTTCACTTGCAGTATTGAAATAATATCGAAAGTAACTTAGACGATATTATAACATTTCTACTATAAGCACCGAAATGTATGCATTAACTTAAAGAAAAAAAAAGTTCAGCATGGTAATGTAATTTAATGTATAAAAGGCATTGTTCCGATCGATAGAAATATGAAATTTGAAGAGGGTATTGATTTTATAAAGGGGCATCGTTTAAGAAGGAATTTCTCGAAATTCATTCCCGAAGGGAGTAAAAGAGGGCATGAAATTTGTATGAGAAAAATATTTCTATTCTAATTTTGTACGTGAATCTTGGTATTAATGCTCTTCAACATAATAATGGGACAAGTATTTCAGTATTTTTCGAGATACAACTCCTCACGGAGTGAAAAGCGGTGGCTAAGTTCGTATGGGAAAAAAATTGATATTAATGCTTTTCAATGCAAATAATGAAACACTTATTTAAACATTTTGCGAGATTCAACTCCTAAGGGGGGTGAAAATTGGTCACTAATTTTGTATGGGAAAAATATTTCTATTGTAAAATTTTACGTGAAAATTTGTGTTAATGATCTTCAATACAAATAATTGAACAGGTATTTAAGTATTTTCTGAAACTTAACCCCTAGGGCGGTGAAAAATGGTATGTATTTTTATGTTTGCAAAATATTTCTATTGTAAATTTTTATGCTCTCTTCAGTACAAGTAATGGCAAATGTATTCTATTTCACAATTATCCGAGATCCAACCTCTAATGGGATGTAAATGAATGGCTAAATTTGTATGACAATAAATGTGTTTATGCTAATTTTTGCTTAAAACTTGGTATCAATGCTCTTCTACACAAATAATAAAATATGTATTTAAACATTTTTCGAGATACAACCCCTAAAGGGAGAAAATGGGCGACTATATATATATATATATATATATATATATATATATATAATATATATATATATATATATATATATATAGGAAAAAAATTATTATGTTAATTTGTAATAGTTTGAGCAAGATCGCATTTATTGCATATGTTTTCTACTGACACCATTTCCTTAAAATTGCGTGTGGCCAGAACGACTGAATCCTTAAAATCTGAACGACTAAAGTTGAAAAAACGTATCGTCTACGCAAGCGAAAAGCTAATTAAATAATAAAAATGTTTAACCAAAAATTTTAACCTTTTTCAAATAACCGTCGAATATGAAGCAAACGAAAACGTGTAAAATAATGAAAATATGAGTACTTAGTTGGAACTTTGCGGTACCATATCCTTCCCTAAACAAGAGAACATAAAGAGATTTCCAAAGAAAAAACGAGATTGGCTGTGTCGTCGATACGCTCGCAAATATTAAGCGTGACAACGTGATAAATGGAAACAAAATGAAACGAGAATAGATTGTCTTCTTTAGTTCTCTTCATATCGCCAAAATATACAAATATTAATCAAATTATCTCGCAAGGTTTTGAAATTCAGTGTTAGGTTTGGTTTGAGCTCTGGGTTGAGTTGAGTTGCATTGTATTGGGAAAGGTTGGGACTCTTAATTGAGTTTGCTTGGGATTGAATTGAGATGGCATTGCTTTGTGTTAGATTGGGTCCGGTTTGCTTTGGTTTGGGCTGGTTCTGGTTTGGATTGGGTTGAGTTGGGCTGGGTTTGGTTGATTTTGGCTCGATTTGCTTTAGGTTGGGTTGGTTTATTATGGGTTGTATCGGGTGTGGTTGTGCTTTTTTTGAGTTGGATTGTGTTGAGTTGGTTTTACTTTTGTTTGGACATACACCCAGTATTTCAATTTGGTTGAGTTGGGCTGTCCTTGGGTTGGGGTGGCTTGCGTTGACTTTGTGTTGGGATGTGTTGGTTTGGGTTTGCTTTGGGTTGGGTTGAGTTGGGTATTGGTTTATGTTAAATTGGTTTAGGGTTTCTTTGTATCGGGTTGAGTTGGGTTTGAATTTGGTTTGGTACATTTTCTTTGGATTGGGTCGGATTATGTTGGGTTGGGTTTGCTTTGATTTGGATGAAGTTGAATTTGCCTTGAAATGGGTTACGTTGGATTGTTTTGATTTGGGTTGTATTTGGTTGGATTGTGTTAGGTAGAGGGTTTTCCTTGGGTTTGATTGAGTTTATTTTGTGATGGGTTGTGTTGGGTTCGAGTTGGGTCGAGTTGGGTTGGGTTGACTTGAGTTAGGTTGTATGGGGTCGGCTTTGGGTTGGGACGGTTGATTTTGTGTTGGGTTGGTTTGGTTTGGATTTAGTTGGGTTGGGTTGTTTTGGGTTTGGTTTGCATTTGCTTCGAAATAAGTTGGGTCGGGTTTCCTTTGAATTGGGTTGTGTCGCATTTACTTTGAGTTCGGTTGGGTCAGATTGTGTTAAGCTGGGTGATGTTTAGTTTGAGTGGGTTAAGTTTGCTTTGGGCTTGGTTCAATAGTTTCCTTGCGATCCTTGTTTCGCTTACTTTTATTATGACCCCTTTTCGCTTTTCCGAAAATGATTTAAATGTGTAGATTCGCCAATTCTACAGTTTCCTTTTATGTATAAATATAGTAATTTTGACTTTCGTTTTCACCAATATACAATTTTTGATACAGCCTTTGGGTATTGTTTTTTTTTATATTAACAGTATTTAGCTTAGGTCTCAAATTATACAACAATATAAAGATATTGCATGTGTCACTTATGGTTTCCTAGAAACAGCCCATGAAACTAATGTAACTATCGGAACGCAACATTTTTGAACATGCTAGCCAGACTTGCGGAATGAGATGTCATATCAATACTGCTACTACTATATATTTTGGGAATTAGTGCCAAATCGATGCTTCTCTTTCTCTCTGGTGTACAAACCATGCACACCCACTTATGCAAATGAGTACTAAATTTCATTTGAAACCGAGTCCACGTGTCCTGTGTGTGCGCTAGCGTTCGCTTACACACACACACGCACACGCACGCACTCGCACACACGAGCATGCATACATATGCACGCACACCAACACGTTGTAGAGATTTCAGCGTTAACTATTTTTAGAGGGCTGTTTTGTTATTTTAATATATGTTGGAAATCTTTTCAAGTAAGTATTTATAATTTTAACATTCGTGCCAGCAATATTACATATCCTCTGTTCTGAAGATCTTTATGCTCGAAAATAAATAAAAAAATTACATAATTCTGAACAGGTTCAGAGGAAAGAAGCAGAAAAAGATAACATTTATAATAAACTCCAAAATTTACTTTGTGAACAAAATTTGACAAGATTTCCACATAATCGAATAATCTTTTAAATCAAACACCTATTGCAATGTTTACATTTCCCGCAGACCGTGAGTACATAATGAACATTTAAATTCTGAAATATATCAGTCATATTTACATTTTTGTAGGATTCCGTACGTCAAAAAGAAAAAGAGAAACTCTAATAGTATAACATCGTTGTCCGCTTGTCTGTCTGTCTGTCAAAACACTTTTTCTCAAAAACACATGGACGTATCAAGCTGAAATTGATCTCAAATACTTAGATCTATGGATCCTTGGAGCTGTGAAAACAACGAAAAACCTTAAAACACGTCCATTTATACTGCATATTTTGACACTAGCAATTGAATCAAAACTTATAGGATACTTGCTGTTGTCCTAGAATCATAAAATTAGGCAAGAGGCGAGGTTTTACGGCACAAGTAAAGAAAAAATACGAAAATTGTTAATTGTTAGTTATGTCATATAAAAGAAATTATACCATATAAAAGAAATATATTTTACAAGCGAAAAGATATAGCATAGATATATTACGTTTAGGTACGTTTAAAAGTTTTTAAACGCCTAAATATGTACGAATCCGGTAATTTTGTTGAATTTACAATGAGACATTTATTGGATATTTCAAACTACCTTCTCTTTAGTCGTTACACTTTTAGCCAAATGATGTACGGTCATTCCTATTTATCGGCTGTTCTTATAGAACACGCGTGCGGAACGTTCATGCCTTGATCTGGTCTGTCAATCTCATTGGTGCTATCCGACGTAGCCCGATACCGTCCACTTTGGCCTGTATCTTGACCACTTGATCAATATTGTCGTTGCTATGCTGTGATACATGTCGGCAAAATTTCGTTATGCGAGTTTATATAATATTGGATAAACGCTACCTGATTCCGAGTTCTTGGAGTAGGGATTTATTAATAAGGAAGTCCACGATACTCCAAGTATTCTCTAACGTAACATTTCCAGAGCATCTACCTTTTCCCCTACTTTTTATGTGGTATCCATTACGTTTCTTCGACTTAGAAAAAAATGGATAAACTGAACGGATCGGGTTTTGATGTTTTTGTTACGTTACATTTACTGTACTTCTATATCTCCCATATTTGTCCATAACAGATTACTATTAACTAAATCTGTGATAGACTAAGTTTGTCCATAACAGATTTAGTAATCATTGCACGCCTTTTGATTTCGTCAATACATCCACCATTATCTGAAATTGATACCCCCAAATAGACGTAAGACCACTTTGCAATTTGCTTAGTTATGTCACTTTGGGTGAGTTATCGTTAGCATGACCAACAATCATCATCTTTATTTTATTACGATTAATTTTCCGAATATTTCTGAATTAATCCGAATTCAAGGCTGATGTTATACATCCTTTGCATTAGACTTTCCATATCACGAATACTAGTTGCAAATAAAGTGGTATCAAATTTCTTAGAAAAGTCAACGTGCAAACATAGGTGGGCTTGTTGGATTCCTGGGATTTCTCAATTATCTGGCACATAATTATAAATTTGTTCGCTCTTTACGAAATCTACTTGTTCAGGTGCAGTTTCCCTAGACAAAAAGATTTCAAGACACTTGTTGAATATATGTATGTATGCCGAAAAATTTTGCTTGCATGAGGAATTAAGACAATAAGATGGTAATTACTGTATGTTTAATGGAACTTCATAATGTAGCGACACGAAAATTATATGAGCGGGAGTAGGCTCATATGCATGCATGTCTGTCATATTTTATAAAATAACGTGTGAACGATTTCTGCTCCACATTCTCTTGAGGTTTTAGAGCGGGGTAATATCCATTTCCTTTACTTTTCCCGTCTTATGATATTTAATTGCATCTCTAAGTTCATCTTTTAGAATTATTTGCTCTATTTATTCATTCGATGGCTCTAAAGGTGCAAAATTCTGCGACTGTGGATCATGAGACAGTGATTGAGAGTAGTCCTCTCATGTTTGCAAGAAATTAGCTTTAATCCGGAACATTATAACGAAAGCTGTAAGGTATTAATAAATTATAATTATTAATAGCCAATATCATATGAGTTTTAAATATAAGGATGATTATAAACATAATCTGCAAAACGTTTTGGGTTAGAAACTTTTACATAAACAATGCGAGTGTTCAGTCTTCACCAAGTCAGTGAGTAAAGTAACAAAGTGACTTTAACTCTAACAGTGCTTTAAATTTATGTGCCTTTAAAAATAAAACATAACCTATATTTCTTATTACTTTGAAAATATTGAGTCACAAACCCTCCACACAAATTTTATTCCCACATAGTTTTTTTGGTAAATCCTGATATTTTACGACCACATTTGTGACTGAATCTAAGCTAGATTCGCATATTTAACACAAAAATTCGGTCTCATTTTTTAAAACACCTTTGGATAATCCCACATTTACTGACTTTACGCGAAAAATAGTAGTAGACATTATTGCGGTGTCATCTAATCCCTTAAATTTTTCAGTCGTTGGTTGTAATCAGAGATATTTTCAAGTTTATTTATATTTCTGAGTGGGCTTGTCAGTTTTAATGACGAAATGAATTTTCTATCCTCGTGCCGCTTAAAATGAACAGTTTTATTTTCTTATTCATTATAAATATTTACGTTATAAATATCCTTCCTTTTCAACAGTTATGGGTTTAATAATTGATATGGCTGAATATGTAAGCGAGTGGCGGAGAAAATTTTTCTTGAGTATTATACAATTTTTGAACTACAGACAAGAAGATACTAGGCTTTTGGCTTTATCCAACATTAAACTATAGGAGGTGGTATAAAATTACAATATATTTGATTAGATTGTTAAGTGGCTCAATATCATGTTCGAGTGTTTTAGGTCTCGTGTAGGCGTGGTCATTTTTACATGAAAGGTAGCAGGATGAATTTTAATGAGATAATTAAAATTATAATTGACATTTATTCATATGCGGAAATGCGGTATGAAATTATTGATAGATGAAATAGTTAATTAATATACTTTACCGAATAAAATTATACTTTATCAAATAAAATACTTTATCAAATAAATTAAGCGGCTCTATCTCATTTTTGAGTGTTTCAGGTCTCGTGTAGGCGTGGTCATTTTTACATATACAGATATCAGTATGAATTTTAATGTGATAATTAAAATTGTAATTGACACTTATTCATCTGTGGAAATAGGGTATGAAATTATTGATAAATGAAGTAATTAATTAATATACTTTATCAAATAAATATATCGTACTTAACGCCAAAATGAATTTGATTACTTTTGCAATATAACGTGCTACACTTACCGCAATATAACCAACAATTACGCGTTTGTGTTGAAATCTGGAGCATAGAAATGCTGAGCCAAATTGTTAAAATATTCTGCTATTATTTTAAAAATAATTGATGAACTTGAATTTCTTCTGTGTCTGTATAAAGAACTTGTCGCATTGATAATTTGTATTGCTGAAAAACATTTCAGTATAACTATGCTCTCTAACAGAATGCAATTTCCAGTTTCTAGACTTCTCATTTCTAGATTTCAAGGTGATCTTGACTTAATTTGTATGTTGACAAAAAAAGTAAACGTTATTCTTTTTCAATCAAACGCTCATAAAGAAAATTGAAACTTGATATATCTATCAAAGTTTCAAGAAAACCTACTTCACATCTTGATTCTACTGCATTTTTATAAAATCGCATGATCACACATGTAGATTTACCATCTTCTTTGATTTTATGTTTCTTTACATTTATCTGTGAGTTTCGAATGTATTCTTGAAGTCGGTATAAAAAAAGTAAATTTCATCTTTGTTTCCTTTATATATGTTTTTTTTTAAATCGAAATGGATCAGAGTCCGATTGTTGAAAATGTCGAACGTGTCGTTCATTAATTGCACAAACTCTTTTGTTGGTTGAGATTGCTCAAAATATGGGAGATTTAAATCGTCTCTGCAAATTTGCATAGCTTTCGCCACACTTCTGCTAAGCGTCTGCGTTGCGAGTTTCACTTTCCTAATTAGAATCGGAACATGATATACCTTTTTCAAAGTTTATTTGCTAAGTGCAGCCCCTTGTCTTCTTACAATTTATTTAATTTTACTATGTATTCCCAATCAACCATTTGTTCATCTTTATTCGAAAGCTGTTATTTTGCTTTTAGTTGATTTCGAAATGTGAAATTGGTAGCGTGTCCATCAAATCTAGAATTAGTTTTATTAAGTTTGATTTCTGCTCCCTGGTTAAATTATTCATCATAAAGTAACCCAACGGAATTCTAAAATGCTGGTTTATTCCAAATAAAATAAAAACTAAAGCTTAGGATGCCATAGCAGTAGATTCTATAATTTCATCGCCCATATCGGCAACACGTACATATTTTTTTTCATCCCGCAACTCTTGCTGACGTAAATTGATTTCGTCAAACATAAGCGCGCAGATAAGTTAATATGGAGTAACTGTTGCCTTTTTTTTGTAATGCCTTAAAAGCTTCTTCAGTAAATCAAGGTTCACTTTTCACGTGGGTGTACAATTTCGTTAAGGTTTTTGGGTAAGGCAGATAAGTATTAAAGGTTTTTCTAATGTAATCGATGACTGGAGAGTAAAAAATTAAAGTAAAGCAAAATTTACTTAAAGTAGGAGAATATTTCAGATTCCTTTTGTTAGAACTATGGACGATTAATTTATGAAATAGTTCAATAGCTACTATATTTTCATGTAATTGAATATGAATGTCAGCATTTATCAATTTTTTTTCTTTTAGTTCTTTCTGTATAAATTTTAATGATAGACACCTTTTTTTAGGCGCAGATACAATGTTTTTAACTTTCGATTGGTAGTAACTCTTAATAACTTATGTTTTCTTAATTCTTTCCTTAAATTATGTTTTTGGGGAGTACCAAATATAGATACTGGGTCAGAATCTCTTATGGCCGGTTTTTTTATAGCTTTGTCTTTATTAGATGTCCCAGGTGGTGGATTAAATATGGAAAAAATGAGGGAATTCCTCCAAGCGCAAACACACATTTTTCAACTGGGACTAAACCTTCAATGTTAAAATTTGGTGTTCCCCGTGGTGGTGACGCCTTGCATAAACTTTGTATTGGTAATGCATTTTTCCGAATTAACCCTCGACCTCCTTTGGTAAAATAAATATCTTTCTCTTTAAAATGTGTTGAGCAAATGACATAAAATTTTGATGGAAGCCAGTTGTCGTCTTTTCTGCTTTGTCGTATGAAATACACCCATTCATTGCATAAAGTAGAATCTCTAGAAAATTTGAAATAAATAACGAATCGTTATATATTAATAGACTTAATTTATTATTTCACACATATGTCGCCAAAGTCAGAATACATTGACTGAATCCAAAATATTTTGACAATTTAGTACAACGATAACGTTTTAATCCTATTAGCTATAATTTAGCTTAAAATACAAGATTCAGTTTAGTGATTTTAAGTTTTCAAAAATCTACTTATAGTAATATTTTTTAGAATATCTTAAGTGATGACAAGCATGTAATACTGAATTTTTTGACACGAGTAAAAAACCTTTGGTTTAAAAAAGAAATTAAAAACTAGTGACAAAACGTCAGCTGACGGAATTCTCTAAAATTAATATTCAAGAATTTATAAAATTATATGTAATTATACGTATTTATTCCAGTCGAATTCGCCACTAGTGCCTATGTCAACTGCAGTATGAATTCAACGATACCTTATTTGAATTTTTCTAAATCGGTTCAGTTATTAGAGCGCTAGAGGGAAATTATGTACACAAACACACCTAAAAATACCTAAAACATACAACAGATTCACAAAACATAACTATATCTATCTTAACTATATCTATCTTTATTATGCTAACTATATCTATCTTTATTTACTTTAGTTACAGGGAAAATATTTCAGTGCATCCTAGTAACACCGACGGATTTTAGTTGACGTGTGGCATTTCAATCCTTCGGTAACGATTTTAAAGGTTAAAACATAAAACAGAAAAATTTTTATATTTACTTGTGAAACGATATTCCATCTCCATTCTTGTGTTCTTTTTAGGAACAGTTTTTGCAAATTTAACAACACAAGATGGCATGTTTTAAAGTACGCACGAGACGGGTAATCAGGAGGACGCTCTGTTTCGTACTGACACATATATGTATTCGTCTTCGGATTTGTATTTCATTTGCTAGTCTCATTTCCGTATTATGTGCGCTCTATCTGTCTTATTCTCTAATCTGAACCTTGTACGATCACCCCCTTATTTACCCCCTTCCTTTTTGGTCGTTTGTCACAGCCTGGGTGATTGTTTGAGTATAGTAATAAAGCACACGAAACCGTATATTTCTAGTTAACACACAAAAATATTTATACAAAAATTTTAGAGGAGGAAAAAAGATATAAAAGTCATTTTATTCCTGTCGTATCGTCTGGGATATGAATTCAAAAGTCGAAATAAATATTCCAAAATATTTATCTTACAATTATATATAAAATCCTTAACAAGATATTCCCAAAACCATGCACAAGTTTTTTTCGGGAACGGTTTAACTCAAAAACTTCAAATGTAGTATTACAAAGCTAATATACTTCTCCGTTACCTCCTGTAAAGCTTTTGAGATAATCATCATATTTATACGTCTTCGAATGACATACTAGACAATACATTCACATAGTAAATAATAAGAAAACTCGACGTCATTGAGATAAAAATATCCACCTATGTTTTAATTTATTTAGTAATTTTTTAAGAGAATCTAGGATTAAAACTGCTTAGACCCAATTATTTTTTAATGAAAAAACTGGTTTACCTTTACATTGCCAATATTTACAGAAATGTAAAAAATAACATTTTTACAAAAGTAATACTCTTTTATGCATTATTTTAATAAAGAAAAGATATATTTCACATCATCTCACTTCACAGCTAATTAAACATTTTAAGTTTGTATAGGTTGGTTCAATCGCTTTGATGTGTGGGGAAAAGATGCGTACTGGAGATTAGATGAAGTTATACTGATAAGTTTCACTCAATAGAGTTGTAAAATATAAATATTTTTACATATAATCGATACCGATACAAATTTTTAAACCTATATATTTAGATATATTCCATTAAACTTTTGGGCAATCTTCTAGAATTTCAAAAAAAAGCACTTAAAATTGTTTGCTTTGCGATACATCCGATTACAAGTTACTGGAAAATTGTCGAATCCAACATATACATATATATGTGTGTGTATATTATATATGTATATATATATATATACATATATATATATATATATATATATACATATATACATATATATATATATATATATATATATATATATATATATGTATGTATATGTATATATTTATTAGAAATAAGCAGTAATTAAAAATTTAATCGTATCTAAAATGTTTAATTAATTTTTACAGAAATGTCTACTGTGGTAAATATTACTTTATGTATGTTATTGCATTACATTTTTATTAATTAAACCATCAATTATATCATATTGCCAACGCTAATAATATTCAAATTGATAAGCCCATTGACATATATATCGTACTGATTATTTAATCTGACAATATTTTGTATTTTAGAACTCGATCATTCTTTCTTTTTATTACATTTTATTTCTTTAATTTTGTTTTGTGATATAGATTTTATTTCTTATTAAACTGAAATAGTTTTTCCTACTTTTAATACAGTAATTTAGTTTATATTAATAATTGTCATCATTCAACTATTAAATTTTATTTAATATCGGTATCGTGACTTTTCAAAAAAATGGGCTAATTCAATTTGAATATTATTAGCATTGGCACATGAATATGATGGTCTAATTAATAAAAATGTGATGCGATAATATACATGAAATAATATTTACCACAGTAGACATTTCTGTAAAATTTAATTAAACATTTGTTTCATTATATCATTTTAGATACGATTAAATTTTTAATTACTGCTTATTTCTAAAATATGATCTATCTAGTTTGTTTTTCAAATATGAGTCTAATTAAGGAATATCACTCTAACAAGAGATATATCTAGATGCGGCACTGATTTTAGGAGATATTTTCACAAATTAACTTAATTTTCAGCCAAGTGTATGTGCAATCTATATAAATAGAAATATGAACTTTAAATAGCAAAATATGTATAAACGTATGTATATACCCTAGCCCTATAAGCATGTATTTAACATACAAGCTTAAAATAAAAATCAATACAACTATCAGAAGTTACACTACTATTTAAACTATTATCAAATTCGTCTGTCCCTTTTATATTAATTACTAAATTATATTCGGTATTAAAATATTGAAAATATTTTTTTTTATCGTCGACATAGTGGATTTTACGTGTATCGTCTACCGGATGTCTACATTGCCGCTATAATTAATTTTATCAGTCATTTTATTTTTATTTCCAGTTTGTATTTACAATGGTTTTTCGAAAAAAATAAGTTTAATTAGGAAATTTCATCCCTTTAAATAATATTTCTGGATTAATCGCAGATTTTTAAAATATACTGCTGAAATTTAACTTTAATTGTATTCAAGCACACGTAATGCAAATTAACATAGTTATGAACGTAAATGGTAAATGAAAATACATACATGTATATTATAAACTTAGGAATTTAACTTTATAAGACATTTGCATACTTATACAATTTCTCATAAAATAAAACACTGTCTGGACAGTGATTTGTATGTAACAGTAGTGTACTCGTACACTAAAGCTTTCTGTAATATTCATTACGACTATCAAAACTTATGCTAAAAATTAATTACTAAATAAAGATTCCTATTTTTTTCAATATTAGCATAACATTATTTTTTTCTTTCATCATAATTTATATATTTCATTTTATGTTCACTATCTTTCACGTTTTTATTTAAATAAAACGGCTTCTCTTTTTTTAATCTACTGAGTTTTCATTTCCATTAGTAAGTACGTAAATTGTTTTATGTATCGTCATTACACAACCTAAAGTAGTCCGTATTCCAATACTTTATATAGCGTAATTATTTTTTGTGCCATTGTACATTGGATATTGTTATTCTTCACACTTCTCCCTATAACTACGAGCTGCGTATACAATGACAATATTAGCAAATTCCACCACTCGATCAAACAAAGTAAATGGAATATACAATATCGCTTCAAAAAATAATAATTTTTTAGTACAAATTAATTTCACAATTAATTGAAATGAGTGGAATATTTTGCGATCAGAAGAGGAGGGGATTCCAGTTACTTGAAATTTTAACAAAATTGGATAATTGCTAATAAAACAACTAAAATTCTACATGTCCCGGGTCATTATAACCCAATCTCAAAGGCGTCGGGTTAATATGATTACTAGGCATACTTAAAATTTTACATAAGTCTAGTGCGAGTTCTAATCATGTTTGATGTATTTTTTTGATATTAACTTATCGCTGGATGTCTCATAAAATATTTGCCACAAATGGATAACATTCAGATAATATATGCTGTGAGAGATGATCTATTACAAAACACTTCAAAATATTTTTTATTCTTCCGTACCTTAAAGAGAAAAATAAAACTCTTGTAAGATCACTCATATGTTGTATCTAAACGTTTATCGGTTATAGCCGTTTTTCTCAGAAATCGCTCGATGTAGAAATTTGAAATTAAATATAGTATGGCAATGGCTAAGACTCAAAAATACTCATTTAGAAATTTAGAGAGGATTCAAACACAAAAATACACATTTAGAATTTTAGGAAGGATTTAAACACTCTAAAATAATTTTTTTTATTTTATATGGGAAACTATAACGATTATGCTACATGTTACAATTTGTGAAATATGCACCATGTTTTTACCCCTGTGAAAGAATTAGTATACAATATGTTGCATTATATTTACGTTACGAAAAATGACTATGTATTAATAGTTTAATAGAAATACTAATGTATGCGCAAATATTTGTAAGTGCCGAAATATATACCGGACCCTCATAGTGCGAATTTTAACTCGCGCTTGATAGTTTTTCAAATATGCTATTAATATTTTGATTTTTACGTAAATATCTCCTACGATAATAATATTAAATGAGCAAATAATTGTTTGTTCAGATTCATCTACAACAACAAAATCTGTAGGAATACATGAAATTGATTTTATTACGTAAAATATACCAAAGTAATATCCCAAGAAGAGAGCATCAGTTAACCTTTGAGTAATAAAAAAAAAGAAGAAAAAAAATATATATATATTTATATATATATATATATATATGTAATTGTTTTATCTAACCCCCAAATTATCCCCAATTTAAATTAATATTTAATCAATTCTGAACCAAGTCTTTGTAAGTTTTTTTGAATTTTTGACCATTAATAAAATATACTATAATTTAACATTGATGAATAAATTCCACCAATAGAGTAATCCTCTATTGGGGGAATTTATTCATCAATATTATATTATACTATATTTCCGCCGCGGACAGGAAACAGCGCCGAGAAGACCGGAAAACTGCATATACTTTGACAATTTTTAACATTTGTAATAATTCAGACGGGCTCAGAGTTCTCTAACGACGGTGAAGATTACGAGAATATTAATAAAAATTGGTTTTAGAATTGGTACATTTCTGGTTTTAGGATGAATTAATATGGAATGAAATTAAGAACAAAGTTTATGACATAAGATACTATTTCGCGAACTGAAAATTAATATATTTATTTAGAGATTTCATTCCTGGAATTATATTAAAAAAATAAGGTACTCTAATGTGGATTTTTTATAATTTTAGAATATTTGTGAACAGTTTATAGCTCACTCAATAAAACAAAATTTCATTAAAGTATAAAAAGCACTTTTTAATGATTAGCATATCAGAGTCACATCTCACCTTGGCGAGAGTGCGTTTTACTTACTGTTGTCTCTGAGATAACTAACATGCTATATATATATATATATATATATATATATATATAAATATATATATATAAATATATATATATATATATATATATATATATATATATATATACATATGTGTAGATTATATGCTATCTTCTGTTGAAATATTAAAATTATTTATTTACTGATATTTCGTTGTATCTAAACAAATATTTCGTATATCTCTGCTTTGATAAGAATCATATTAATTAGCAATCTTTGTGAAAACACAAAAAATCTTTTTATACAGAGTTAAATTTGAACCAGGATCATATAGAATACTTGCAACAAGGTTTATATACTTTGACAATTTTTAACTTTGTTAGAAATTGTTAGAGTATTATAAAGTTAAAGTGTTACGTTGACCGGTAAGAGCTCTTTCTCGGAATAATAAATTAGCCATCTCTACTGGAAGTTCTACAGGAAACTTATAGAACTTCTACGAGAAGATTCTTAAGACTTTAGAGGGCTTCTACAGACACTTTCCTAAGTTAATAAAAGAGACAAAAAATATATACATTTTAACAGGTCGTGTAACGAAAGTGTTTTCATTCATCGATTAGTGCAAAAATGAGAAAAGACACGTAATTAATAAGTAATCGCAAAGTTTTATAATGATATTTGATAAAGTATTTAGGATAAAACGATGGACAATTATATAAAATATTGCACAACATTTATCATACTGAAAAGAAATGCAGTGAAAAATCCTTCAGAGGTTTCACAACTACCTATACACGTGTAATACGTCTACAAATAATCATATTAATTTTGTGAAAAGGAGTTATTTATATTCGTTTTCTGACGTTTGATACAAAAGCGGGTTATTTCATTAAGATTAAATTTTACTCATCATGTAACTTTTAGTGCCTAGACGGGCACAAAGTGTACAAATTCTTTTATGAACGTGTGGATAATAAACATATTGTAAGTAATAAGTATGATATATGAACATACCGCCGAAAACATGAAACTATACAAAAATGTTCCTTTCTACAAAAAGGATATATATAGCTAATTATTATATTTTGGGTGTTATATACGTTTTTGTGATGATATTGAGTGAATAATTTCGCACTCACTGGTACTGAATAAACAACTAAATTATAGAGAATACCGTTAATAGTTAAAATAAGTATTGAATAAAGAAAGCAACTAAAATAAAATGGTTTTCTTTTTACGTCTCAACAAAGCTAGAAGGACAGCTAAATACATATGTTTTCGTCGAAAGTATTAAATACACTAATGATTTCTGTGAATCAGTACCCAATCCATCTAATTTTACAGACATAAATAACAACTTTTACTTTAAGCCTAGTTCTCTACTATGACTCAATTATTTATTTCTTGAATGATATTTCAAGAAAACAAGTTATTATAAAATTAGAAAAATATATTTTCCCTAATTTATTCGTAAATAAAATTTAAAAACATTTAAATTTTGTTTATATATCTTATCTCTCCAGTAAATATAAATAAAACACTCACAATTCCATAACAATTTTTGACATATTCAATGAATTATAATTTCAAACAATTACGTTTATGAGTTACGGAAACGATTACGTATATTAAAATTTTCATTTACAATTTTCTTAGAGTATACAATTAGTAACATCTTATGATTAAAGTAAAATCTTGTTTAATGAACCGGTGTCTTATTAATGTAACAAAATTAGATGAGAGTGGTCATACACTCCACTAACGTATATATTACCATATCATATACTTTCAAGAGAAATTATTATGTAATTAAATAAAAAAATAGTGTGATTTAAATATATTCTAAAATTTACAGATTTAAACATTTTCTGAAGTGAAATTTTTGAGGAACGTAAATAAATCAGATTGAATTGAATGTGGTTTACTAAATAAATTTTATTCATACCACACTCATTCGGAAAAGTGAAAATCAACATAGTTTAACAGGCGTGGTGTCAATTAAATTCTGTTGATTTCATATTTTCTCAATTGATGTTATTTTTCATTTGTTGCTAAACCGCGTCACTTTGTAAGACTGATTTTTAAAACAGAAATGTCGGAATAGAATCAATATGACGCAGAAATTTATCTACAGGGATATTTGCGTAAACAATTTTTCGATGCTCCACTATTATTGTAAAGAAAGAAACTCGAATATATTTATAATCCTCTATTCACAAAAACCATAATACATTGAGATGTAAATTAATTTTCCTCCTATTTGCATAACCTCTCAAATAATTTATTTTGTAAATGGATCGAATAGTGACGGTGCAAAAGAAATAAAAAGACAAACCGAGGTTTTTTCATTGTAAAATAAGTAAAAACATCTAATAATTACGTATGTATAATACGTTTCGACAATTGTTTCACATCTTCGATACAAAATTTTCTTTATAAAGTAGGGTATTAACTTTCTTTTAAGCTGGTATGTAAAACTGAGAACACAGTTTAATCTTGAACATTTTAGTAATGGTATCATCAATTTGATGGGTTTTTGGGGTACGATTTTAATAATTCGATTTACGAAGAGTTTCTGTTTTGTAAAGCTTTACCCACGAAAACAACAGCAGAAAAATTATTTAATTTAATTAATAGATACATCAATGAGCATGAAATTGAATGGAAGAAGTACGTGGGAGTGAGTAGCGATGGAGCACGTGCGATGGAGGCGTTCGTTCTGGACTTTATTCGAGAGTAAAAACCGTAGCATCAGAAGTTGTGTGGATGCAATGCAGCATTCATAGAGAGTCACTGGCGGTCAAACAATTCCATTGATTCTAATTACGATGAATTAAAGTGTAAAATTTATAAATTTGATTAAATTTCGTCTACTGAATTCAAGACTATTTTCTGTTCTGTGCAAAGAAATGGAAAGTGACCACGAACATCTTCTTTTACATTGTGAGATGAGATGTCCATCAAGTGGAAATGTCTTAAGAAGATTTATTGAATTAAAAGAAGTCTCAAGATTCTTAGAAAAACATCCTCCAATAGTTGGAAATGCAATAATTGAATTTAAGGACAGGTTTCATTGTATTGCTTGGTTATTGAAGGTAACCTACAATTGTGATGTTTTTAATTTTTAAAATAATTTAAAGATTGATATTACAAGGTTACAATGCAAAGATATTTAAAGGGGAAGAGAAGGTGGATGCTGCAGTAAAAAAAAACTTCATTTGTGGTCACGTCATGCAGATATCAGGAATTACAAAGCTTTTACAGTTATCAGAATTACAGAAAGAATACAACACGAGTTCTTTGCCGAACGACAGTTCAGCTCTTATTAATGAACATTTGCGAGGACTGGAAACTGATCTGAAAGAATATTTTCCTCCACATGGATTAGAAACCCATTTTCGGTCAACTTAGAATCAGAGGCTGATTTACCAGATTTAAATGTCGACTTGTTAATTGAACTGTCATGTGACATAGCGCTTAAAGGTATTTTAAGAAGAGATTATTTTATTTGAATTCTTTACTAAAATACCAATCGATATTTCATATACGTAGATATCGCAACAAAATTTCTAGCAAAGTATACGTATTTAATTATTTGCTAAATATCAATTGAGACATGGGTTTGGAAAATCTACTCAAAAAATTGCTGGCAAAAATTGCCGACTTAAATAAATCTAAACTTGCAGAAATACGACTGTTACTGACCGATGTGTTAAATAGATATGACAAAATTCTAATAAATTTTTAACTATGGAAAAAAGTCTGATAACCATTTTTAAGATGGTCGCCTTAAAATTTGAAAAAAAATATCCAATTTTCCATCACGGAATCACATCAATAAATTTATTTCTCTCGCAAAAAGTAAAATCTGAAAAATATTACTAATAATTTTTTAAAACCTACTTCTTTTTTTCGTGCTGTTTCTTCATTTGTGTACATCTCACATGATTTAGTCGTTTTCAATCCTAAAAGGCAATATTTGCATAAGAACATTATTTTTAAATTAACCATATCTTTTTCCACTCGAACGAAGTTGTAATTTATTTCATAATAATGATATAATGTGAATATAAAAGCAGTCGATTCCCGAGTTTTTGTGGTATCCATATTTTATTTTTTGCTTGTTTCTTTTATTTTTAAGCATTCTAAAACAATGATTTGTTCATTACTTAACATGGGTGTTAATTAAAAATGTATTAAATTACTGACAACCGAGTAGATATATATTTTAAATATAATAGTCTTCGGGATTTCATTATTTGAGACCAGATGAGTTTACTTGAAGAGTATTGAGTATTGAGTGTAAAAACATAGATCAACTAATTGAAGCTGCGGCTACCAATAAAAATAATAAACTGAGAAAAAAATTCTATGTTAACAATAAATACTTCATTAATAATCTGTAGACTATTCATTTTTAATACGGTGAATAAGAGCAGTTCTGTCGAAGTGACCTATTTTTTTAATTACCCTATCATAACTCGATTTCTAGCATAACACATATATATTTTAGTTTGAATATTTTTATAAGTTGCTCGTGTACAATATATATATATATATATATATATATATATATATATATATATATATATATATACATACAAATATGCGTGTGTACATGTGTGCGTGTATATATATATAACTGTACAATATATAGAGGGAAAAAATAATTAAAACTGTTTTCCTCATATTTATCTGAAAAATATACTTCTTCATTAAATATGACCTAAAAGTTTTACTTAATACAAATTTATTCCAAGCTAAACGTACTTTCACAAGAGAATAACTTACTACAGAAATTTTGTTTCATGTGAAGTACAACCCCAGGCTCTATTCCTTTTGACTACAATGTTAATGTGTCAAATTTATTAGTTCTGAGGTCTCTAAATTAATTCAATAGAAATGAGATTTTATGAATTTCACTGAAAATAATTTATTATTAATTAAGTAATGAGCGGTGGAACGATTTCAACTCCGAGCACTATGGTTATATGGTTAGATGAAATGAATGATGAATAGTCTACAGTATTCAAAATTGGCAATCAATTTTTAATCTATTCATCTCTTATCATACGAATAAATAAGCCAAATATCGTAATCCTATTTTCAAATGTTTATAGATCTATATGAAATATCGGAAAATATCAGTTTTATTTTCAATTCATATTTATAACTGTTTTCAATTGATGAAATTAAAATTTTAATGTTTACGCGGCAGTAGGTTTTAATTACATAGGAATTACCTATATTTTGAAGACCAGTTGGGGGTTCAATTTAAAATATAAATAAACGAAAACTATTAATAAATATTACTACTTATACAACTCATCATCCATAGAGGTTACGAAAATTAATAGTAGATATTAATGAAAATTAATAGTAGATATTAATAGTAGCCTTTGAATAGTGAAAATTATTTGAATAGTGAAAATTAATAGTAGCCTTTCCCAAAAACAAACGAGAAAAAGGTTGTACACCGAACCATTCCATTTTACGACTTCGATAAGTTACAACCAAATGTATAACACTGATTATAATCACTGTACTGACCGTGTTATCGTCTAATAACTGACAACAATAAGATAATGTTAATAGTTATGTACATTATAACTGCCATTTTTTGTGGCATTCTTTTTCCCGGACTCTTCAGTATTCAGTACATAGTTTTCAATATAACATACGGTCTTTAATCCTATTGAAATAATACTTTCATATTCTGCAGAAGGCGAATCCTACTTGTAGGTCATTTTTAATCCTTTAATTGACAAAATCTAATACCTTAGCTTCATCCTTAAAGTAATTCTCCAGGTATGTATTTACTATCTTACTTTTACAGTACAAAACATTTAAAAAAACTTTTTTTAATTATATTCTATTCAATGAAGCCAAAGTAATTTAGATATATCAAACTAAACTACATAACATAATTTTTTCAATTAATTTTAAAATTAAATCAATTTTTGAACCATCACAAGCGAGGTAGATTTTTATAAAGAAATTTCCTGTAAAAAATCCTGCCTTGTAATAATTCAATATATAATAATACAATATTTTAATAGTGTAACGTAATAATGTAGTAATATATAAATAATTAAACTAGGAAGCAATTCCATAATTCTGAATAAGTAAATATATGTGTCATTTATTTGATATTTCCGAAAATCATACCGGTGTTTAAAATACATATAAAGGCGCCAAGAAACTTATTGTTTATCTACAAAACTTATATATTTTGTACATATGTATATACATATATATATATATATATATATATATATATATATATGTAGATATATATATATATATATATTCATATATATATATATATATATATATATATATATATATATATATATATGTATATTGGAAGCTTTTGATGATCAGACAGTGAGTTATTTCGTATAGTGTAAAAGCTTGCAATGGAATAAATTATAATTCAGTTTTTCCCCCATAATAAAATAAAAAATAGACTTGTACATTTCGTAGAGCTGAATAATGAAGGTATTAAATTAACTGCGAAGTGCTTCGAGTAAAAATTGCAACATTCTGTAATGTGGCTAGGAACACTGTCGTGCACCTGGATATAAAATTAGTAATAACACCAAAGTATAATATTATAATTGTTTTTTTCATGTGAGGTGACGTGTTAAAAATTATATATGTTTAATCATCAACAGCTAAATTTTTTGTACATGGACGACAGATTATAATTTAAATTTTTGTAACTACCGTTTATTAAGGCGGTTGATGTTTAAAGAAAGTTTTCAGGACACCGGCCACTACTTCTATTAATATATAGTTTCTGGTCTGCAGGTAATTATAAATGTTTATGACGAGACGACTTTTATAATTTCATAAGACCTATTCATGCACACCGGGGACGATCCCCGGTGTGCATGTGCGAATGGAAGATAGTAAAAGCTATGTAATTTTATGTAAATATAATTGTTCCATTAGAATTTGTAGGCAACAAAGCAAAAAATGACATGTTGCAATGCGAATCGAACTTGATTAGAAAAAATTCTATGCTGTTTGGCAATTTATTTCTAAGCCTGACTTAAAATTCAATTTCTTAAAATACTGTCAACAAATTTGTAATGATACAAAATTTTACTAAAATGAAAAAGATATTTGGACAAAAAATTAACGTATTAAGCTCATTTTCTCATTAATAACTTAGGACATTTTAATACAACTTTAAACAACTAAAATAGACAATGACAATTACCTACGTCATAATTTTAAATCCTAATTTTATTGCTTGAAAAATATATTTATTTTTGGATATTATCGTGACGTAAATTTAAAAACAAATCAATGTGGGAAAATTTAACTACTATATTCTGTTGTAGACTTTCCTTTAGACTTTTTCAAGAACTAACTTTTTTCCATATATCACAAATAGTTTTGGGAGCGTCCGTCACGAAAGCAGCTAGATCAGCGACAATTAATAATGGTAGAAAAATCTAACCATTATTAATTACATCTTAAAAATTATACATTTGTACAACCTATGATAATCTTGAAACTATAAGTTATCATATAGAATTTTACGTGAATCGGATTTGCAGATTTTCCGACAATCCGTAAAAATCAACCAGCGAAACATTTCTTCTTATAATATTGTGTGATATGAGAAAATACTGATAATCATATTACGATATAACTTTCCGTGGAAATAGTGGCATCACCCTTCATGGCAAAAAAGTCACATATACAAGAAATGTGTAGTTTATTATCACAATGTGAGAAAATTAAATTTTCTACATTGGTACAGATAAGAGTTAGTGTTTAAGTTTATTTCATTGTAATAAAATTACTCTTAGATGCATGCCATTCATAATGACAAAATGTCGATTTTAATTAGTCAATATGTAAATGATGGTTCAGTTTTCTTAAGTGGTATTGTAGTACTTCGTAAACCATTTAGAATCACTTTTCTAACATTTAAAATAATTATGCTTGAAGTTTTTCTACGATATTTTCAATATTATGTAGAAAAAGTAATATATTTTTTACATATATTATATACTTTGTTATTAATGAACGTATTCATTCTTATATCAGTTGTCTGATAGAAATAGGAATCTAAATATTTACATAATAATTCAATAACCTCGCCAGTTCCAGCATTGATGGTAACAATCACAGTGCAAGGCCGAACTTCCAATTTCAACCTGTTTTATAGGCTGATTATTGCCTCATAAACATTATCCAAAGCATTTACTTTACGACCTGTTTCAGAACCGTAGCCGTTTTCCTTTTATATCTTATGTTAGCATTCCCGTTTTAGTTTAAAATTTATGCTGCTAATATTTTTGTGCGTTACTATATTGAATCATAAAATGTGTGTTTATGGTAGTATTAATTGAAATATGGGGTTATACATTTTTTTTTCTTTCTGTCGAGTTATTTTTAACAAATTTTTGCAAACCAATTAATCAGTATACACATAAGGGAAATTCTAAAATTTTTCGTTTTGTTTTCAGATATGGATATATTTTGTTATGAACAAGACTTGCAATTTTGCTAATTTTTGTCACTAATATTTTTTTTCATTTTGCTAATTTTTAATTAATTTTAATTTTTGTCATTTTGCTAATTGTTGTCACTAAAATTTATACAAAATATATTATTGAGAATAATATCCATTTAATTTACTACATACACCGGAACATTTGCATTGTATAACCTCATAGAATAACATCAATTTAATTTCCCTCACTAAGATACTTGTGTATTGTATAACTTCAAAAATATAATAGAAACTACAACGCTCCCCTACAATAAATTCACTAATGTAACCAGTGGGAAAACCCCGCACAAACCCCACTTTCGCTATTGTTTTGTGTAATAAAAAAAAATACCTGATATTTGATAAAGATATAATACTTTTAATATCAATACAACTAGAGATAACGATCAACTACCTAAACTCTTTTACTCATATATATATATAAATTAAATATTTAAATAAATTTAATCAATAGAGGAAAATGATTACAAAATATGAAATAAATATATTAAAATCATAAAATGTTATTAGTTACTCACATAATGTAGTATTTTTAGACTAGGGAAGCTGAAACAGTTTACCTCCATACACATACCTAGATATTAGGCAAAAATTGCATCACGGCATGTAGTAAATATTTTTATCACTCCGTCAAATTTCCCATATAAATAAAATTAATTTTAATTACACATATAATTATATACTCTTTATATAAGAAAATACAATAAAATCTTTATATAATAATAATATGTCCAGTAAAAGACGATTATGGATAACTACAATTTTGTTGATGGAATTATTTCTTCAACCTATAAGTAACGTAAGAATAGCAGTGTAATGAATCTAATAAAAGTTAAACAGCCGTATTAGAAGTGATTTACCTTTAAATTCAAATAACAGTGGACGTAGAAATCTTTTATTAGGATTTCTACACGTGAAAAAGATGGAATACTCTATGAAGCTTATTTATTACGTCCACTGATAGTTTCCCTAACATAAATATAACCTAACTATCCGGAACGGAAAAATTCAATTGAACCTGGAAAGGTCTAGTTTTATTGCAAGCGTAATGTGATTTTATTGTCGGGCTTTTTTGGATGTTGTCATAAATTTTTAGTGTCAATATTTATGTTTGATCCACTAAGTTTTGTTTTTGAGACATTCAAGATTGACCTTATTTGACGCAATTCATTTGAGAGTTATTTTGCAGAAAAAAATTATAATCTTTACGCAGTGACATAGCTAGTGCACCAAATATACAAAAGTGATAAAAATGTTTACTCGTTTTAAAGAAAATATATTAATTCAATAGATTTCAAATACTAGGAGCAGATGACAGATAATTTCATCAAAAACCGTAACCAGAAGACTGAATCTATTATATAGAGACGTGGCAAGTTATTTAGAGGCGATAAGGCAATACGTATAAGAGTGAACATCAATTGATGTTAACACTGAATAAACATATGAATGATAATTTCCCAGTCATATAAATTACTTTTGAAGGAAATTAAAGAACCAGTAAAAATTACTTCACGCCACTGAGCATCTTTATATGATTAACGGTTTGTAAATATTTGTCACCTCATTATAATAAAGAAGCAAATCCAAATTATATTTGCAACTTATGAGTATATTAATAGTTTAATGAGAACCTAGTTTAAGCTTTAAACGCTTAAAGAATTATAATACATATTTCTCACTAAATGATGGAAAATTATAGAGTAAAATAATCAACGTTATATGTTTTATAAGTGTGAAATATATTACCTGGCGATTATATGGCGGATTATACTTACGTATTTATACTTTTGAAGGAAATTAAAGAAACGGTAAAAATTCACTTCACGCCAATGTGCATTATTATATGATTAACGATTTACAAATATGTATTACCTTATTAGGATAAAAAAGTAAATTAAAAATATATTTACGACTTATGAGTATATTAATAGTTTAATTAGACCCTTAAAATGATTAATATGAAAATGCTTAAATAATTATAACACACATTTCTCACTAAACGATGACAAAATTATAAAATGTAATAATCAACGTCATATGTTTTATAAATGTGAAATATATTATCCAGCGATTCCGTTTTCTAACTACCATGTCATTAATAATTTTGCTGAGTGTAAAGACCTTAACACTTTCAATTTTAGAGGGTTTTTAATTAATTGAAAAATCTTGTAGTATTACCGTAATCTAAAATATAAACGATGCTCAAATTTGGTGCACATATAATTAATTGCGTAATATTTCTTTATTGAAATAAATATATACCTCAAAAGTAAATAAATGTGAAAACGAAAAATGAGCATATACATGCAATAATTAAATAAACAGAAATTAATTTGAAGTAATTAAAAAAAATTGTTTATTTTTATTTGAGTCGTTTAAATATTCATTGCATTAATTTTTTTCGTCCTTAAGTGTTTCAAATTCTTGAAATATTGAAGGAAGCTGACAGAAATCTTCGGTATATACTTTGTAACTAAACCTTAAAAACCTCTAATAAAAGCAAAATGAAACGACCAGAAATGGAAATCGAAAGTATGATTACAAAAATAAAATATTTTATATTTTGCTGCGATCTATTGCATTACGCAAAAAAACTTTGCCGGAAGGATTACGATAAGATATAACCTTTAAGTTAATTTTTTTGAAGTTTGAATGAACTCTGTGTACATCGTTAAAACAAATGTAGCGGATTCAATATTATTTCCACGCAAGATGAAATCATAAGTATTTTATCATGTCGTCGATATTACTTTATTTTGATGTTCTTCCAGCTTACGTAAGAAAGCATAAGTTAGTTAAAACAAGTAAACCTGCGCCATATGATTTATTGCTTATAGTTTTCTTCGAAAGAATTTCCTTTTGAAAGTACTTCCGCGAGCCAAACTTTAGATATGATTGATTTTCGTCTAATACACGTATATAAATATATTTGAAATATAGAATGGCAGTACAAACGTTAGAAATATAATCAAGACGATATAGCTTAAAATTCCATTTAAAATTGGAACTGATATAAAATTTATTATAACCATAACAGGAGATTTTGAAATCTACGCATAAATTGAAATGAATGAAACTACATCATCTGTAACATTTATTATTATAAAAAATAGAAGTAGACAATAGATGGAATGTCATATTATTTGTTTATAATTATAAAATTGTTCGTAACCATAAAATAATTAGTTAAGTGTACGTTACAGGCGGTATTACCACCTTTTCTACGTTACAAATGGATTTTTTGGTAAGAAAAAACTCAATCAAAAAAATACTCAATCAAAAGCCACATTATTGAAATTAATACTACTTTTTAAAGAGAAATAATATTAACATAGCTTAATTTCACTCAATTGTGACATGCAGATTAACATGTTTCGCTCGGAATTACATTAATTTATGTTCGGATATTTCAGTTCATTCGTTTTGACGCAATCTATTACTTTAAAAAGTCAAATGCAATTTCGAATAAAAGCTTCAGAATGAAATTCTTTAATACTTCAAAATATTGTCACACTATGATACATGAAGCGCATAATATTAAAGTTTGCATGTGTGTAATAAATATCTTTAAATAAACTGAAGGTATGAATGGGTGTAAATATGTTTTATAGGCCCCTGCATACAACTTTCAACAGATTAGCCCCGAACTTTGCCTTGTTACACTCTACTCTATGGCAACAAATTTTAAGGGGGTCTCTATTTTCACATCGCCCTTTCCCAATCCCACTTTTGAGGGTGAACGTTTTAAAAAATATCAAACCCCACTGAGTGCTTAGCTATTATTATTCGTGTCTGACTTTTTGATCCTTTTATATTATAATATCACGAAGACCTTATTCGAATCTAACTAGTCTAATACTAACCTCTAACTAGGGTTGCTACTTGCATCTCAAATAAACATTTGTACTTTATTTTGGACAAAGATGCTTTTCTGTTCTTAAAAGTAGTAAATTAAAAAAATTATTTAATAATTAAAAAACTTTTACCAAAATATGTATATATGTATATATATATATATATATATAACAGCAAATAAAAAGCAAGGTACTATCGAGTTCCAGAAAGTTCCGGGCGTTTCTCCTATTCTACGGAATTCCAAATAAAGAAACGTATAAAGTTGAGAAAAATTATTTTCCAACTATTATCAGTAACTTTCGGGGTTCATATACGGAGTCTTATTTAAAGAACAGTTTAAAAAATTTAAAAAAATAAAACTTCAAGAATTTTCAGTAAGTTCCAGGTGGTTCTATTACGGAGCTCCACGCAAATAGTAAACTGAATAAATCGTTTTTCAATAATTATCGGTAAATACTTTTAAATTCATCTTTGAATTATATTACACGTTTTCAATACTATAAAAGTGGTCTTAAAATCAAGATGGATATTTTATATAAAAGATTAATGAATGTATTAGTTTTAAGCAGTAAACAAAGTAATTCTCTTAAAATGCAAGAAATAAGTTACATAATTTAAAGAATTAGACATTACGGAAAGGATAGCATATACACGATTACAACACGATTTCGTCACATGAGAAATTGGAGGTAAAAGTACTTGATTTGTTTACGCACTTCACTAAATCAAAGACTTTAAAAATTTAAGAAACGCATTCTTAATGAAATATTTAAAATAATTGTATGCAAGTTCCACTTGCACACAATTATTTTAAAAAAAATATGTATATTCAAGGGACCAAAGAAAACAGAATTTATTTTCAAAATAGGACGAGTGAATTTAAAATCTCATTTTTCCTCCGTTTCGCTTCTTGGATAAGACAAGCTACGAAGGGGGCTTATGTGAAGTATATTTTGTTATTCTTAAAAAGTCTTCATATCATATTTCACACTGTCTTATTTATTATTTCAACATTTCGAATGACCAAAGGCCAAAAACACAAGCGCATAAGCACATTTTTAAACAAACAAATACAATGAAAATCACTACAACGACACTATCATATTCACCTAGATAATATTGTTCAAATCTATCATAAATTTCAATTGATATGTTATCAATTGTTTCTCGTAACAATCTGCTAACATTTGACGTAAATTAGTTTGTCTCTTTCTTGGAATAAACACAATTTCTAATACGTGCAATAATACCGTACGGAAATACACTTAAATTGCGTATATCATAAAATTTTGAAGTTATTTATCGTCTTCATTATATATATATATATATATATATATATATATATATATATATATATATATATATATATATATATATATATATATATATATATATATATATATATATATATATATATTTATATATATATATATATATGTATATATATATATATATATATATATATATGTTTATTTACTTTTTTTTTATTATTTGGATTAGTTTAAAAGTCATATCCATGTTAGAACATATTTCAAAAAAAATATTTAGGCAGAAATTATATATAAATTCCTCCGAATTTAGAATAAGTAAATCAGCAAATATTAGTCTTTGCTACAACTATTAGATTGCATGGCCTGAAATACGTTTATAACATAGACTTGATGCTCATTTAAAAATAATAATATTTCCACCCCGAAATGGCAACAAAAGGAATGCGTCTCTTGACTAAACGTGAACTTGGTTTCATCCATATATTAAAAACGGAAACTAATTTGTTGAGGTAACCAAAAGACGTTTTGCGCTATATTATCTGTGGATTTTAATAAAATAAAATTAAAAATACGGTTATAACAAGTTATAAATATTACTAAAGGATATTAATCTAGTACTTTACTTTTAGTACAATTTAATGTGACCGTGTAACGTAATATAACATTTAATATAATGGACACGCCTTCCTACCGCTGCACTACTAATTTACTGCTAAGATCGTACTTGTCTCTTTAACAATAAGTATTTTCATTTAATACTTGAACTGTTCAGTTGTAGATAATATTTAAAAAAAAATATTTAAAAGCATGTTCTTTAGTAATTTTATTTGGCACATAACTTATTATAGTTATGAGCTGTTCCCTTTTACTAAAACAAATACAATGAAAATCATTACACCTGGCGTTTCATTTATTATTATTGTAATGAATTTAATCCAAGTAGCTTCTAAACTAATTTGTCAAATAAACATCAGCCAAAGAATAAATTACATTTTTTTTAATTTTTAAAAATATTCCACAATAACTGAATCTGAGGCACTCAAATAATATTAGGAACTCTCTACGTAATTACTTCGATTTACTGAACTACAGCCTTTGTCATAACCATGAAAAGTGAAAAGTGACTATACCTCTTAAAATATTATCCTTTTCATAATTAATCTCTTATATCTTTTAACCTTTTTTAAATGTTAATCTTTTATAATTAGTTTCATTTCTATCCACTCTTTTACTATATTCTCGACTCGCAATAACTAGTTACTCGCAATAGCCTGTCGACAAAATTGTGTAGTTCGTAATTTTTCATTATTTTGTAGTTTTTTTGACCACATTTTCTGTATTAAACATGATGAGCACATTTTCTGTATTAAATTTTTCATTATTTTCTTTATCACTTTTTTCAGAATGAGCAACTTTTTACCAAAATTCGGCAAATTAAACGCAAATTTCATTTGGCGAAGGTTTTGAGTAGAGGTAAACATTATATATGCCACAGCGACTGACGTATATGTATTACTTTTTGAACGACGTGTGCGAAGCTATAAATGTAGGTTCTTATTTTTAGGAATAATTCTTAGATTATTATATTCTTTTTAGCAAAACCATTAAAATGCGTTATAATAATCACTGTGAACGCTGTACACTCAGTGCCTACAATATATATATATATATATTTATATATATATATATATATATATATATATATATATATATATATATATATGTATATACATATATAAACATATATATATATATATATATATATTTATATATAAAGATATATTTGATCAATTATTGAGCCATGTGTTGTAATTCGTTCAAACTTCACCCCATAGATTTACATTTTCAGACTAAATTCATTGATATTATTAGTGGTATTTTGGTAATAGTGGGGCAAAAATCGAAGCAAAATAATTAAAGTTTTTTCAACATCTCTATCCCCTTCTGTCTGCTTCTAACATATGCATTTCAGAAACAGGTAAAATTTGTTAACGTTCACATCATTTCTTAAATTTTACGCACAAACAAAATTTCTAATTATATTTGCCAAGTATATCTAATTATATTTACCAAGTCATTCATGGAAATTTTGCGAAATTTATTGATCGTGTAACTTATAAAGTTCTGTGAGTTTATTTGCACGTTTCTATGTCATAATTGGAACACCTACTTACCGCTCAAAGGTAATGAATGATTATCAATTCAAGGGCAGAAATGAAGGTCAATTAATGAAAGGAGTTTGAAGGATTGTGATGGCTATATCAAATAACCATTAAAAACCAAGTTTAAATTCAATTGAATTTCTATAGTAAAAGTTGGATAAAAATACACATTACTGTTTGTTATCGAAGGAAAATATGGTGCCTATATTATATATTTGCTGAAACAATATTTGCCATTGGCTAGGATAGCCACATTTGATCAATTATTGAGCTCAGCTTTCTAATGTTTCCACGTATATTAAGAGCATTGGCGAGTGAAGCTAAGGGAAGATAAGGGACATAGAATTCTGGTTGTCCATGTAATTAAACTTTGTGTGTAATATACTGGATTTATGTAATTTTTTTTAAACTTAACATTATTTTCATAAATGTATAGTATTTCTAGAAGCGAATATTTAATTGAGGATATTAAATTTTAATATGTGACTAAGAGGGATTTATTCAATAAGCAACTAATAAGTTTAGAGGAAAATCTAATAATATTAAAAGAAATCCTTATGAAATTGTATGCATTCTTAATATTGAATACCGAAAAAATTTAATTTATGGTAATGTGTGGGTTTTTCTAAGCACGATTTAGTAACAAGCATTTATGTAAGTTTCCTTCAATGCATTACTAACAAGAGGGGGTGAAAACGCAATTAGCTAACAGCATTTAGGGAAGCATTCATTTTCTAACTACATGCATACTATTTTTTATTAACGAATACAGAATATGACGGTTTTTACGTGAATTCGCTATAAGCTCAAATCAAGAGTTTTGTTATGACAATCGACTGTTACGTATGCAAAAAAATATTTTAATGCTTATATGTATGTTAGTGATATATGCATACACTATAACAAAATGTTTGTATAGCTTATATCACAATAATTTTGAAATTATAAGCAAACCCCTCCTTACTTTATTTCTTTACTGAAAAGTAAAATCTGCTAAAATTTTGTGCACCCTGGTGACTTCGGATTATCACTGCATACTGTATTTTCATACTTTCTATGTATTTTTTGTATAGAAAATACCTTTACTGATAAGTCTGCTAAGATATTCCTTGATAAAAGGCTAAGCAAAATTAAAGTCTTTGATAATGGTCTACACCAGGAATCAGTACTAGCTCCTATGTTATTAAGCCTCCAATATACCAAATTCAGTATTAAAGTAATTTGACTAAGCAGACAACCTGACACTCGTTTTCGAATCTATGAAGAACCCCTGCCACAAAACCTAGTCACCATGTATGACTATTTCGTTCGATAGCGTCTTTACCACATTTGGGCACAGATACCATATAAAACCAAGGTATGCTGTTTTTATCACAGTAACTGAATGTAAAATAGGTATGCTGCTTCCCTCTTGGCAAACTTATGGCAAGTAAGAAGTTTAACGTTACCTTTAAATATGTTGCTTTGAACCATAATTCATACAATAAATACCCTGGATCATGACCTTACCTAGAGCACTCAACTGAACAATGTCGTAAACAAACTAATATCCAGGAAAATCATTCTGCGAAATCTAGTGGCCACGACTAAATTCCATATATGTCTTGTTTTCATTCAATTAAAATCGAATGGAAAAATAAACATTTTTAAAAAATGTTAATATTTACGTTTTGGTCATTTCGATCCTAAGAAATTTTATGTAAATATAACGATATGTGCATAATTTTTCCAGTAATAACAATAATTATGTGCAAAATAATATAATTTCACTGTTAATTCATGTACAAATATTAATGTAATAACAAAAAAACTGATACAAAAAACACGCGCCTATTACTGCATGATATTGCATAGATACATTTCAAATTTTCCTTGTGCTCCACATATATAGACATAACTGTTGCTAACCTAACTACAGGGTCTCTTATTTTTAATATCATTTTTCACTTTAAATCATTTTTAGAACTAACTACTCAAAAAGTAAGCCAGCTTTCATTTAAATACTATACCAAATTTGATCAATATGTTTAGTGAAATTTCAAGACGAGGATATGCGATTTAAAATCAAACTTTATTGTTCTCAGAAAAATACACTAAAATGCGACTAAATATGCAACTAAAATTTAATTAAAAACATAATAAAATCATCCGCGTTATAAATAACCGTGTGTAAGTTTGAATGCAAGATAAACTTCAGAGATTAACTTAAATTTATCGTGATATTCACAAATAACTTCAAATTATTATTTTAGTGTATTTTATATATTATCAATATCAACAAAATTATTATATTATGGAAATGGAAATTATTATATTATCAATATCAACAACATCTTAAAATTGTATTAGAAGTATTGTTCGATTCTGAAAATTTTTAGTCAAAATTCTCCTGCCAACTTACTAAGATTTTTCCGTTTTTCCGAACAGAAATACTACTTTATAAAGTTATCTTCGCTGATTGAAATATTAGCAAAAGTTCAATTTGTAAGGTCTATCTATCTATCTATCTACTAAAGGTCTATCTTTTATATATTATTTTATTTAGCAAAAATTGTAAAGTACACGTAGCACGTTTTATTCATCCATTTTAAATTTAAAAGTAAGCTACCAGGTGCAAGCCTGACCGATTTTTGGATATACTTGCACAATAAGTATTCCATGCCTTAAGCGCCCTAAATTAAATTTCAGTAATAATGGATTCTGACTATGTGCTTAAAAGGGATCCATCTGCTGCGCTACCTGCCTTCAACCACCCGAATGCTATATTAGATAGCGCATGCGCGCAGCGTTTCGACGTTAGAGGAGCGGTTCAATTGAGCCAATTGAAAAATTTTGAAAAACGTGTAAGGAAAAAGGTTATTACCTATGCCGCGAGAAATATTTTTATTCTAAAAACTTTTGCTCTAAAACCAACGATTCTACAGTTATAAGGAAATAAACAAAACATTTTTTGCGTTGGAATTTTTTCATTCAGCTGCACCGAATTCCCAATGTTTATCACTTTTTCACAATATTTTGAGCGATTCTTTTGGTGACAATTGCGGGAAGCAGCAATCTTTAAGCATTTTTTTCCAGATAACGATTCAAAAAATTCACAAAATATATATCATATATGTATAGTATTGAATTTTCTTTAATACGCTTTCATTTGAGACTCTACAGAGTAACCTTGAACAATTTTTTTTTATTTTGAAATTCACACTCTGAAAGTAACCCTAAAATTAAAAGTGAATTATTAACAATTTACGTATATAATTTGGCCAGCGTATTTATATCAGTGCTTAATTTTAAATTTTCACAGTTCTGAGAAAATCACCTGTGACCGAAAAACGGACAGATGGACACTAAAGCGATTCCATTTTGGCAATTTTACCACATAACATTAAAAAGAAATATTTCCGCACCAAGAATGATAATAAATTGTTAATTTTACATTAAAGTTAAATTCGGCCATATTAACAAAATGCATATAAAAATGCATATATATATATATATATATATATATATATATATATATATGTATATATATATACATATATACGTATATATATGTATATATATATATATATATATATATATATATATATATATATATATATATGTGTGTGTGTGTGTGTGGGTAGTTTAAGTCTTAGCGTTACGATGTATTAAAGAGAAGCCTTAGTAGTTCATGTTTCTACACTTGTGAAAATGAAGCTCGGACTATTGCCCCTCTATTAAGATGCAATATGAATACATAAAAAATAATTCTAAAATTTGACAGCTCTACCCAGGCTATAATGATCCATGAATTCAATACTTTAACAACCTGAATATAACAGTGGACGTACCGAATGCAGAAATTTTTCACTGTTAGTCTCCATGACCAACCTCATCTATTGATTTATAATTCTTTACTGACTCGAATCGAAAAATGATTGTCGAAAAATGATATGACTGTGTACATTTTGATACTCATCACAACATTTATGACATATCAAATTAATATGTATTCGGAAAATGTTATAGAATATAATTATATATAGTATATATATATATATATATATATATATATATATATATATATATATATATATATATATATATAATAGGTTTATAATTATTTTAAATCGAGTGTAACAGCTTTTTTCAAACTTTCGTAATGTTTGTATACAAACAAATTTCATAACTTGCAGTTATTTTCTAATTTTTAATGGCACCGTGCTGCCCTGCACCAGATCAACATTGAAATCTCTCCCTTATGCCTCGCGTGTCATCTACGGTACTCTTAGCGCGTAAATATCATGTTTGCTTGAACACTTTTGTGATAACAACATGAATAAATGAACGATGCTATAATAGATATATATATATATATATATATATATATATATATATACATATATATATATATATATATATATATATATATATATGTTTTATATTACATGCAATGACAAAAAATTAAAATTTAGTAGTTGAACTTAAAAGTGGAATTTGTTTTGCAACGTGTTCAAGAATATTTTCTTACATCCAGGATTAGTGAAAACTTACTTGACGAAGGCAAGGTTAATGGCAAGGGTTAGCTTTAACAGATATCTAGTACTGATTACAGTTATAAGGTTATGATAACTCCTCAAATGATTTTCTCATCGATCAATGCTTGCCTAATAGATTAACCTAGGCATAACAAATAGTCGCCGTTGAAATTGACATTAATACATTCTATGTTGTGAATGGCTAATTATGGCAAGTCTTATTTCGATTACTTGCAATCGTAATCCATTTATAAGTCGTAAAATATATTTGAAAACTTCTATTTTTAAGACTATTTGTAAAGATTTATTTACTTCATACATATTATAGTGTTAATATGTTTACAGGATTTGAACATATAACTACTAACAGTTTGCCAGACAACTAGTGTAGTTTGCCATGAACTAGATGAACTAAATATTAGATCATACTAGAAAGCTTGAAGTAAAAAGGTCATTTGGATTGTAATTATCAGCAAACAATACACCTAGTATTTGCACTTTTGTTTAATGTACATACTATAGCCTGGGCATTTTAGAGCAATTTAATTGAGAGAGAATGCAATAAACAGAAGACGCAATATTTTCAATAAGTATATTGCCACTAGATTTCATAGCTATTTAAAAATTTCCTTAAACAAAGAATCAATGGTGTATAATACGCATTTAATGTACGAATTAGTAACTTTTGTACCAATAGTGGCTTCTATTAGAATGTCCCATATATTTATAATTCATTGCCATTCGCTAGACAGGTGAATAATGATTGATTGCTATTTATATTATAACTTTACAAATTCAATTTGCTAACCTCCCGTGTGATGATAGTCATTCCTTCACGAGACAAGGAACACTCCAATATGATTCCATGCTTTTTAGCCATTATTGGGAAATACGTAGTTTTATGCCAATTTCTGCTACAGCAATGGTCATTTTTAAGTGGTAAATAAAAGAACAAACTTAGTATTCTCTACTTTGTAATATCAAAGTCACGTAGCACTCAACAAAAGTTTTCCCGAATGAGGGTCTCTACCCGCGCCGTAGCAAGTTTTTATGTAACATACGTATATTAGGCCATACTGATTACTCATTGGTTATATAACCAAAGAGTAGATAACCAATATATTTTCATTAGGTAACGATATATTGCAAACTGTATATTTTTAATGAACATTGCTAACAAAGTTAAAAATTAAACTGCTGATTTGTAAGTTGAACGAGGATAGACTAATTAATATGAAAAATTCAACTCCGTTTATAGCTCTGAAACACCCACTTATTAATATGAATATATTAATAAGTGGGTGTTTCAGATAAATACACCTCATTTAAACAGCCAGCAGCTAACAAAGTTTAAGCATTCGTTAACATCGCACTGATGGCTACTATTATATTTCGTAAAATGTGGCTCATTGTGAGATTATGTTAAAGAAGTTTTCAAAAATGAGGCCAAATTGCCGTTAAACATGAATATTTAAATTCAGATAAGCATAGTAGTAAAGTATCACTATTACAAAAGTACAAGTAACTACGTGGCAATAATATTTGCTTGAGCATTTAGTATGTTGGTGGAATTGCGTAAGAGGCAATTTATGTCAAAATATAAAAATGACTTTCCTGATAAGGTATCAGAATTTACTTATTTAACTTAATATGATGTTCACTGTGCCTTCAAGTTCGTTTACGTGTAGAACTTTAATAAATGTCATTGAGGTAACTTTCATATTAATGTACATAACACCATGTATTATAATAACTACAAGAGTAATTTTTTGAGTGACTGCGCTTGGTATGGAAAGGTCAAATTGACATATCTTCTTTTGTAATGGGCAATCCAATAAAGCATAGTCTATATATAAACTAAAAGCCAATGGAAACCAATAGTAATAATTTCATAAAAATTCTTTAAACTGTTTTTACGTGCAAGTAACTAAACATGCTCACAGACAAATGAAATAAAAACTACATTTTTGTGTTCTAATACTTTTGTATGCTAATTAATTATTTTTATAAATACCTTCAAGGTATGGATGCCTATTGCTCAGTACCTATATTTCCCGCACCAATATTTATTTCATATCTGGCCACACCCATTTTGTCAACGTATATCCTGGTGGAAAACTTCTGCAACATTAAATATACGTATCACTACCTACCGATGTATATAAGCACGCTATATATGTGTGTAATTACTACGCACCGAATGGCTATATACTTCTTTGGTGTTGTATTAATGCAATGTAAATGAATTTTTTAAAATATTAAATTTGCATATTTTCTGATGAAGTGAAGCAATTGTTATAAAAGAAAAACTGTGTCTTCTTTCTAGCTGATTCTTATAAAATATATAAAAATACCATCAGATTTGGTTTAGTAGTTTTTAAGTGGTGCGTGGAATACACAGACAAAAATTCCAAAACAAGATTTATGTATAGTATTACTTTTGTTGTATTCCGCTGAATATTTTTCTTTTGTGGGAACCTTTAAGGTAATTACAGATTAATCTTATAATATCAAAAGATAACTTAAAAAAGTAATTATGCCCCTAAATTATTTTTTATGAACATTTTCAATGCACACAGCAAAATACCACAGTTTTATTATTAGTATAGATTTAGGTTTATATTTTATTTATTACTATAATTTATATATTTGATCAGATTTATGCGATAATATATATCATTTTAAACAATAATATTCATTTGAAAAACATCTTTTAAAGTTTAATTTAATTTATTGAATATAATTTAAAATATCATTACATTATTTGGAAAGATATTGTTTTATGAAATTGGTCTTAATTTCTTTATACACACTCAAAAATTTTGTGAGCAGTATTTTAGACATTTTTTCCATCTGCTTCGCTGGCTTCTTTAAAGGACGACAGAATCCTCATCGCTCAATATACCCTTGTTTTGGGGTATAAAAATACGGACATCTATAATATTCTTTCTCACTCACTTATATTGAATATTTTTATGATGACGGGGGAAAACGTGATAAGAAATGTGGGATCAGATATACCAATATAAATCTGTGGAAAAAAATATTGAATTATTATTTCCGTTATACAAATAATGTGATGATTTTCTTTGTAAAGAAAATAAATATAAATAAATGTCAAGTGTACACTCCAGAATACAAATATTCAGTACGATTTCTTATTCCACAGGAAATGTAAATATTATGAATAATGTTTGATTTGTGAGATTATTCGAATAAATGAAGATCCTATTAAACATTGCTTGTAACAAAGTAAATGTTAGGACACCTAAAATTGTGTATATTCTCATTTTATATATTTTTTCATTGCCTATATTGTATTTCAAAATCTTATTTATTCTTAATTATAACTCTCAAAATGACTCTAAGGATGGATGCAGAAATCTAAGACGATTTCTGATGTACTTCATTCCACTTTGATTCATAAGGATCCCCAAATTTAATTAATATTGACTTTTTTTACCCTATATAAATTGATGCATTCAAACTTAGATGATATATTAAAATAAATTTATCCTCAGTAAAATTATTTATATTCTACGTAAAACTACTTTCTGCTTAAAAACGTTTTTATGTCCTTATCAGTAATCAATATTAGTGTCCTGTTTACGAAGGTTCACTGAAAATAATACGAGTTAGCAATAAGTTTTTTATTTACAAAATTGTTTTTTTAGTAGTTCATTACTAAAGTTATTTCACATGCTACTGACAAATATAAAAGTTTATTAGATAATTTTCCACATTTTAAAACCATTAATGTGTATACAACACACAAATAATACGTATTACTCACATACAATTATTTTTTTTAGAATAATATTAAAGTCTCGTTCGCTATCCGGGGATAAAGCTACATCGCTAAGTTGGTTTTGGTCCGTCTACCTCCTTGTTTATTTACTAAATAACTCCCAAAAACTACTCTACCAATATAAACAGGTTTTCCACTAGGGCAATGCTTAATGTCCTAATGTACCTTTAGATTAACGTTTAAACTACTTTTTGTCAAGATCCAATGTTCTAAATATGTATAGATATATATATATATATATATATATATATATATATATATATATATATATATATATAATTGACTTATTGGCGCGCACGTAATAAAAACGATTTAAGTGGGCTTAAAAAAAAGGAAGACAAATTGACAAGTTTATTACAACAATTCAGCTTATAGTTCAAGTTACGTAATTTTATTGTAACCAAGTTTATTTTCGGATTCATACCTTTTTAGCGAATATAATTATTTACAATTTTTATTTACAATTTTGTTGGGATTTGCCGTAAGTAATGCAAATCCCAAATATAATTATTATTATCTAGCGAACACCTACATATTTAAAAAAGGTAATATTTTGAATTAGGAAAGTATTAATAAAAATTTTGCTTAAAATAATTGGTTAAAAATTAAAAAAATGTTTTTTGAAAACGACACTTTTTCATACTATCATACATTCAGAAAGATTAAAAGTCACATTTTGACCAATTTGTTTGGCATACAAAGACCTGATACTAATAGAAAGCCTAAACAACATTATGTACTTATTACAAAATTTTATTAAATTATATGACAAGAATCTTTGCACATACAAACTTTATCCTTCGAAATTTAATTAAAATTCCTAGTTTACCTTGAATAATCATTTGCTTATTTAATGTGATATGAAATATTACAAAAAACATAGTCTAAAATAGCTCCAATAGAGCGAGGAGACTAGAAGCGGCGACATAGTACTATTAATGGATATTTTAAATTCATTCCAACAAGAATATCTCTAATCCCTCTACATTTCGATACAAATTAATTAATTAGTGAGATTTGCTTTAATTAAATTAAAATATGAAACCAAAAGTTACTTGTCAAAGAAATATTTATATAAATTACAAACAACTTCCCGGGTTGACTCGGGTTCGATTCCCGGGAGCTGGACTGGTGTTTTGGTTGGCTGTAAGAAATTGCTCTCGTAGCAGCTCACGCCATCTTATAATTTTAATTAACAGCGTTGATTAATGAAAAAAACTTTGCCAATGCCTAGTTGAAAAATAAATCAAAAAATTTTAAAAAATATATCAAAACTAAATATTCTTTTCATTAACAATCCTTCTTTCGCAAAATGATAGATTTTTATTATGCCCCTATGGCTTTAAAATATAATCAATTAGGCGAAATGTACACATGCTTTCTAGACAAATAAAATGAAATTTCCATAAAAAAAATAGATTTGATTATATAATTAAGGCCAAAAATCAAAAATTATAATTTCAATATTAAATGCAAAATATTTTAATATAAAGGAATGTGACGTGCTTATCCACGATAAGAATCTAACTTATAGTTCATCTTTAATTGCAGATACCAGCAAACGCTTTTGGGACATATATATATATATATATATATATATATATATATATATATATATATATATATATATATATATGTATATATATATATATATATATATATGTATATATATATATGTATATATATATATACTTAATTTTAAAAAACCCTTCAATGATATTCAGTCACAATTTAGGCTGAATTATATATTATTATTTTAGCAATATCAATCACATATTTGTTATAATCAGTATATGTACCCTATAAAAAGTTCTGTTTTTTTCTATTATATTTAAGCTAAAATCAAACGTGAAAAAAACTTTTTCTTTAATTAAACTTTATTCTTTAAATAAATAACATGTTAAAGTTTAAAATAAAATATGAAAGTACCTTGTAAGTACATAGATTCTAACAAATAATTGTAGGGATTCATAATAATAATATATTATTGTCTTAAGTATTTATCGCAAATTTAACAACCTTATTTCTTCTTTAAATTTTTTCAACCCACATTTTCTTTTTTCGATACAATAACCAAGTCATAAAAGAAATCTAAACCTTCGGCAAGATACAACTATTCGAAATATATTTCAGAAGTGAATATTTCCAGGTAGGAATAAAGTTTCAATAAGGCACTCGGTTTCTTTGACATTTGTAGCCCTTATACATATTTCTTTTGAAAATGATTGAAGTGTTTTCAATTTTTTTTTTATTTTACTAATATAAAATAAAGGGCATAGTGCTCCTTCACCCTGAAAACTACATAACAATATCCAATCTTTGTACGAAAGGGCTGACAAAGAGGAATTTTATTTTGTCAATAAAATTTATATTTTTCTTCATGAAACGCCGAATTACTTGTTCGTTTTCAATAACTTTATAATTTTTCAAACATTATTAACATCGACCATTAAATTTTTCATCGGACCTTCTATTTCACTGTCGCTCTCAGAAAAGATTTACATCGGTTGAAGTCGATATCGTTCTACTTTAAAGCCACGCTGAAATATTAATAAATATATTTGATATTTTAACCTTCGTTTATTTATTAACAGCAAACATGTATGTAGATACGCTTCGACTAAGCATCGAAAGCTGGACCTTATCCCTTATTGTTCTAACAGCAGTGTTATTGTTTGTTTCTTATATCTTGTAATAATATATTAATATAAAACAAAATAATATTTTACATAACCAAAAATGAACGCACCTTGATGACTGTATTATTGATGTTGGCCACACGGACAGGAATGAAGTAAAACTTCCACAGGTGGCCTGGGAATCAAGCCACGAGGACGCCTATTACGAGAAACCATAAGATCGCTTATTATTTAATTAGAAAGAAACTGGAAAATTTGCAGATATGCAATAATAATTGAAAAATTTATCCGAATTCTTACAAGAACTCAGTCTCATAGCGTACATGTCACCACTCACAAATCATTATTTGACAGCAAATATAACACATTGTCAGGAAATATTTAAAATTTCATGAACAAGTTCCTTTATATATATTATGGAATTATCTACAGATAGATGTGAATGTAAATAGGTGTAAAGTATAAGTTATCTAGTTGAATTAAAGGAAAATGTTGTGTGAAATAAAATTAAATTTTTCATTCACTAATCTTTGATTTTTAAGATTATACAATGTTTTAAAAAAAAAAACCTATCGTATATGAGTAGAACTCAATCGAAGTAATTAATAATCGTATTTAATAATACGTAAGAACTTCATAAAAGTATTTACAAATATTATTAACATTTTTTTCTATGAAAAACTTATTGCCTAGTATTTCTTTCTCATGGTAAAAATATCATAAATTTCTTAAAAACTAACTTTTGCGGTACAATCTCGTTTTTCAATATAAATAATTGACAAAATCTGCTATTACTTATTTATTAAAAGAATAAATAATGCTTTCACTAGAACCATAATCAATTGAAAACTCGTCTGGATCATTCGAGTATATGGGATATGGGATTCAGCAATGTCTGCCGCACTCCAACGCTTCCAGCAGTCACATTGCATAGTGGTTTTTTACGGTATATTAGTAGTTTTTGAGACATGCCCACAAAATTATACTACAAAAAGCTGTTTTTTGAAACACTTGAATTTCCATCTCGAAACTAATAGAAACTGAAGTATAACGATTTCACGTTTTAACTTATTATTGAAGTCGCCTCTGTGTAAAGAAACTATGCAAACTTTCACTTCTTATACCACGTAGACTAGAAATCTTCTTGCAAAATATAGATATTTTTATCCAATTTTTATAATTTCAATCTGTTTTACAGCTAACCTATACATTGTATCCAATTTAACACAATAAGGTTAGATAAATGTAGCCTACATTATAAAGCGGGGTAGCAACTATTGACTTGTGACTTTCGAAATTGTTTCGAACTTACAAACTCCCAAACTTTACTGCTTTAATTTATTGTATTGATATCACATGTTTATTCAGCAAAGTATTCCCTCAGGGAGTGAACCACATTTGGGTTACTGCTTGTACAATATAAGGATATTATTTGTTTAGTGTTTAAAAATAGCCACAGATTCAGCCGATACGAATTATAAATATATTCTTACATTATTTTCAATAATCTTAAACTAATGACTTATTATGGAGTTTGCCGCTATCGTGATGTATTCAGATTATATGTGCAGTTGAAGGAAAAATTTAGGGACGTGGGACAATTAGGAGATTAGTATTTCAGAAAGAGACATGGGTAAAAAAAATTATACGGGATATTTTTTATTGTAATTTTTAAAAACTTTTCCACGGTATTCAGTGTGGTCTTTTAAAAATAAATATTTCATCGTCCATTTAGATATGAGGGGGAGTCCAACAAAAAAAAGCATTAAATACAAGGACGGTAAATTTAATTTAAATTTAAGAAAAGTAGAGTTTTCTTTAAAACTTCATAATATTTTTTAAAGGCATTCATGTCGAAAATTGAGAGAAAATTTTGCGTTTCTAATTTATGTAATTATAAAAATAATTAAATAAGGCATACATTAAACGCGAGAGACTGAAATATATGACTTTGTTTTATATATGTACATATATACATGTACAAAATCTAAAAAAAAGTTAATTGGACTGATACCACAAGCTATTCACAGCAATCACGGCTATTTGTACTGGCACAATGATACATATATTTTTGTTTATGATGAAGAATATTTCCGGAGGTAAAAGAAAAAATTGAGTTGACTGCAGGCCGCATGCCTATGGACTGCAGGCCGCAACCATATGGTTCCGTTATTTAATAGCTTATATTATATTTGTTGATTTTCAAAGATTATTATTTTCTATTGCAAATCGAATAAGTCTACTGCTCTTAACGCAGACATATTTGTGACATAATACAAGGTTGTTTGATGTCGTGTTATATTTTGACTGTGTCACATTTTTGTTAATGTGAGTCGCACATTACCTCAATTTAAGAAAAGTTTTATATAGATCAGATTCACCGAGCACTCAAAATATTACTAAACTGAACTGACGGTGTTACCCCAATGCAAATACAGCTAATATTGTTTTCATACTTTTAAATATATGAAAAGTCACGAGGATATGTACAAACTTATCGAAAAAAAAATTTCACAAATTTCAAGTTTTCAATCTACCAATCCCACGTCAACGAGGACAAACTCATTTTTTTTCTTCCAAGCTTCTTCCCGGATTGTTGGCTGTGTCTTACTGGGACTGATTATATTTTGATTTCAGGTTTGATATATAGTTATGGTTTATTTGACAGTTCGTAATTTCTAGTTTAGATATATTCTACGCGCAAAATAAACACAATGTCTGTACCAGTTATAACAATATTTTTTGTGATTGATAATTTATTTTATATTAACTTCCTGAACACATTATGTAATTAAAATATTTAACACTAAACTCTAAGATGGTTAAGTAATCATCTTGAGAAATTAATTAATACATTTACGTATACTAATTTTTAATATGTTATTAACAAATATCAATTACGACTTAAATAGTTTGTTTTCCAAAAATTTACATTATTATCTTTTTCCCCCTAAAGGGAGTTAAGGGGTTTCCTTTCCTTCTCGAAGAAAATGTTAAAATTAGACATAAGAAAAATTAAATAACTTGAATATATTGCTGATAAAAACCAATATTAAAAGATGTTTCGCTATAAAACTTTTTTTTTATATATCCCTCTCTATATACGTTACGTCTACTTTATTTCTCGCAGCAGAGTGTATTCACAATTCTCTCGTAATTTAAATATACTAGAAATAAATAATAGTTAATAAATATAAATAATTGATTCATCCATTTTATATTCATGTCTCAATATTATTAAATTTTTAAAAATGAATGTTCTAATTTTTAATATTCTTTTATGTTAACCCAAAGACACCAATGAAGTCTAAGCACATGAAATAATGCAGATTAAAATGTGCTGGATAATCCACAGAGAGATAATATAGTTTTACATTAATAATTTCTAAAAAAATTGTATATGTAAAACTACAATATTAATAATTTCTAAAAAAAATAATTACTGTAAAAAATACTCAAACAGTCAAAAAACAAATAAAAATTCTAAAAACTATTTTCTTGTGTTTTTTTACTGGTGTGGAATTAAATAATCTCTCCATAAATGTTATCAATACAAATAGGACAATTCTATAGCTTTATTATAGGTATAGATTTAAAAGAAATGTTTTTCATGTAAGAAAATTTATGATCATAAAGCTAAAATAAGACCGTCAAATATATAATATATATTTTGTGTTACTTCCTATGCTTTTCCCATTCAACAAAATGCGTGAAAAAAGACTTCTGTAAATTTTTTGTGAAATTTGTATATTTAATTTTCTTTTGTAATCAAAACTTAGTTGTTAATTGAATGGAGAACCTAACATTGGGCTCTTTATATAACCTACCGTAGATGTTGGAAAGGTTTCAATAATATTCCAGAAAGCGCTGAAAAATAGCCCGTTTATAGGTTATTAAAATAATATGCATAAAAAGTGTATCATTTAAAAATATTTAGCATCAACAATATCAGATATAGTATTAAATTTAACATACTAAATTGGAATAAATCAATACAGGTATTTCAAAAAAAGGATAAAGTCTAAATATCAACCATAACGTGCAAACTTCCAAAACGTAACAAATTTTTAAAACGTCAAAATAGAAACGGACTTTATATATTATATTTATGTTTATAATATACGGATATTAAATTTATTTCTTAAGTAAGACTTTGTTTGGCAAATCTATTATTAAAAAAAACTGTGACATACTTTGCATTAAATGGTAAACTATATCTAAGGTGGTCCACGATATTAATCGTAAAGAGTATTTAGAAGAATTTAGTAGTTGCTACTGTCATTCTGATCGTAATGAGACAAATAAATTAGAGGATTTCTGTAATGTTCACAGTATAGTTTATTTCATATCCATTTTAGGACGTGCGCCTAACGATTAATAATGATACAAGTGAAGCGAATCGAAGTTTGCCTAGAGTATTTGTATTTATATGATATCTACGGAAAGTCCAACGGTGTATATTGTCTATTATTCTCTTTTGACTCACTAGTCATTGTAACATGGGACAATAAATAAAAGTTTTATTTAAATAAAGCCAATCATTAAAGTTTCACCATATATAAATGCATACGATTATACTACAAAAAACATGGATATGTACAACTAATTACTAATACTTGTTTACTATAATCATTCTTACATTAAAAGATTGGGCCACGTTATTTTATTCTCGACAGAAAAATATAATAAATAACTACACATATGTGAATACCGCATATACATGTATCCCGAAAGTTACACATCGATCGAAAAGCGGCCATAGGCTAAGGTATGACCAGGTTACTGATATAATTTGACCTTAATAAACAATTTTTAGGTAAAAATTATGTCATGACAAACACATGGTTCCTAAATGATGTGACAATTCTTTGGAAAATTGTTATTATTAAAAGTAGATGGCTGCAACTCAAAAGATGGTGAAGTTAAAAAAATAGTAGTACTAAAAAATTGCTTGCACTTGTAAACATTTTATACCGTTTACAGATGTAAATTACATCGTCTAATGAGGTATCATCTTAAATTTATTGAAGCACGGCTATTATTTTTAATTACATTTTCTGCAACATTTAATTTCTGACATAGTTCCTCTTCCCTTCTGACTTCTGTGTGGTATACTATTTCCTTAAAATAAACGCACAGAAAATAATCAACGGAACTGAGATCTGGCGAACGTGGCGGTCATCTGATGGTCCCTCTTCGTTAGCCTTTACTTTCGACGGTCTTTTATTTTCATGAATAAAAATTGTTTCAAAAATTGTAGAAGTATTCATGTACCATGGACGTAAACGCCATAAAATAATTTCATGACAGATTCTCTTTAACAGAATTTCGACCTAAACAAGTTATAAATTAAAAAAAAGAATTTTAGATGATATTGTCAGCTTTTTCCGAAAAGTTACTGAGCTCAAAATATTTTGTAAACTATACATAAACGAACGATACATAAATGTTTTTCGTCTTATTAGAACATTTGTTCCTGAATTAGAATTGTTTCTAAACTTAAATTACTATTATTGCTTTCAGTTAAATAATTGTTATAAAGAAAGACAAAAGCTATATTTTTTTAAAAAATTGTTGAATTTTTTAACCTTTTGTTACTTTTATTATTATTTAAGAGTATACGTATGTAAAATTTGTGTACTGTGAAATATTTGTCTGTGTTATTGAGTAGAAAGAAGGTAAATTTATTTATTTAGGAAGCATTACAAAAATTATAAAACGTTGTCGTCAACTTCCTCCGTCCTATAACTACCTCGGGACGATATTGAAAATTTAAAAAATGGGAATTAATTTTTTGCTTAGTTTGTCATGCAAAAGCCATGCATATTTGTCTAAGAAAAATAACACTTTGTGTAAAAAGAGCAACATCTTTGGGAAATACTGTCATACATGATTAGTGTACCGAAATGTATACATCCCTCAATTAAAAAAAATTAAATTTATTTAAAAAAAATTGTTTTCTTGACATGGAAGAATAAGGTAAATTAATTAATGTGCTGCTTGATTTTCGATTGGTCACTAATGGGTTAAACATTAACGAAATACTTTTATACTTCATTTATGTTTAAATGAAAATAGTGAAAACACTTCATGAAAAGAAATTTGTAACTTGATATTTGATCAATATTGGAAACATTTTTATAAAAAATGTCCGAAATTTTTCTCTCCTTTCTGAATTAAATTAATTGCAATCTTCTTAAAAACTCAAACGCTTAGTTATATAATTGTACATGTAAAAATTAAACAAAATATGCTAAATAAAACTTAAGACTTTCTTTAAACTTACTTTATATAGTAGTTTTAAGTAAGAAATTTCTAAAAAAAGAGTGACAAGTTAAAACAGAAATCACGGTTATTATATTATTATAAAAGCGACCTACGTAAACAATAAATACTCAATAAGATTGATAAACCTTTAACCAGAATTTGATTTTACGAAAAAATTTAGCTTTCATAACATCAGAAATAAAAAATATTTAATGACTGCAACCAGACAGGAGAGAACGTCATCAATCATATTCACAACACAGAATAATTCCAACTAATGGTCTTTAGTTTTGATTTCACAATAAGATTCTAAAGAATTGAATTCCTTGAGATTGATGTGCGTCCGGTATTGATAAACTGAACAAAGAATAAATAAATGAAGCCAATCGCAAAAATCACACATAAACCGCTTGGTTGAGTTGGATTTGTAAGATATTGCTATTATTTTTAACACCTATTTAATTATGTTCGAAAATTGTCTAGTCATGAGAGTGATAACGTTTCCTTGTTGGAAAAGCATTTTGTACTTTCCATTGATATACAAATGTGAAATATTTCAAATGTATAAAAACATATATTCCGATTAAATTTTCAGTCAATGGTATTTTAGCATTTAATAAGTTAAGGTAATGTATTTCTAGGTAACGTGCCACTATATGAAATGGGATTCGTTTACTTATGGATATAGATATATATATATATATATATATAAATATATATATATATATATATATATACATATATATATATATATACATATATATATATATATATATGTATATATATAGCGCCATCTTTTCGGCTATGTTAGTCTCATGAGACATTTGTCGGTAGCGCACCCCGCATCGCGCATTTGCGGTGGAATATTATTTGAAGTGTGGTGAATCGTTGATTGGAGCGCGTCGTGTTTTCTGTTCCCATTTTTATATTCGACGATTAAGCGATGGCCCGAGCATACAACTTATTTGGTCTGGCAAAGATTTTGACAACAAGGGACAATAGTTAATAGGCCATCACCAGGACCGTCCACGTCAACAACTACGCCAGAACGTGTGGTACAGGTGCATCAAGAAATCATTAGAAATCCAAGAAAATCCGTAAGGAAGATTGCCACCTCTACAGGCATTAAGAAGACAACTGTGCAGAAAACTAGGGTTCATCCCTACAAAATGCAAATCGTCCAAAAACTTAACGATGGTGATTATGTTTTAAGGGAAACGTACGCCAATACAATGTTGGAACATTTCGGATCCCCAAGAACGCTCGGAAACATATTGTTTAGTGATGAAGCTCATTTTCACATCAGAGGCTACGTAAATAAATGAAATATGCGTTACTGGAGCCCAAAAATTCCAAGGGAATGGCATCAGAAGATATAATTGATGAATTTTTGGTATCGCAATTGGAAGTTTTCCATGGATACAACAATAGGACGCATTTTTAACAAGATAGAGCAACTTCACATACTGCCAGGGTCTCTGTGACAAAGTTAAGAGAAATTTTCCATAGAAAATGAATAAGCAAGTTCGGAGACATACCCTGGTCACCCCGATCGCCGGATTTGACGCCGTGTGATTTTTTATTGTGGGGTTACCTCCAGTCTAAAGTGTTTTATAATCATTCAAACTACAAGAAAATATTCGGCGTGAAATCGCTGCCCCCCCCTCCAGCACTTTTCTCGCGAGTACTTGCCAATACGAGTGTATTTTTAAGAAGTGAAATCTGCAAGCATATATTTCATTTGAAAAATGAAATAAATGTTCTAAACTTATTCGATTATATTTTATTTATTTTCAAAAACGGAAAATTCCCGCTGGACACTTTTATATATATATATATATATATATATATATATATATATATATATATATATATATATATATATGTATGTATATATATGTATATATATATATATATATATGTAAAAACATACATATATGTGTATGTGTGTGTGTGTGTGTGTGTTTGTGGATATATCGAAAGCGCCAATTGTTTTCACTTTGCTTTCACTTTTTGGAGATTGTTGTTTGTTGTTGGAATTTCTTTTCAAAAATTCAGTAAAATTTACTTACAAATAAAGTAGGTTATTACATAAATTGCCTTTCTTCATTTTTATCACTGGCGTATTAATTTAAATAGCATTATAAATTAGGTTTACTACAAAACAATTAAAAGATACACGAAATGACTATTTTTGACATTATAGTAATTGCCAGTATAAAGACGAAATACAAGAGAAAAAATAAATTGAACTAATGGGAGAAATTATAAAAAATATTTTCATATTCGATCAAAAATTAACCCAAATTATAAATAATATTATCTCTATATGTCGAAACAAAATAAGAAATTTGTATAAGTATTTAAGTTATAAGCAAAATATAAGTATAAGCAGAAATACTCTTTTTACATTGAACGACAATTCTGAAATTTTCGAGATATTTATTGAAGATTCCATTCAATGAATCCTTCGTCAAATGATCTTAAAGTTAACTTTGTTTCGAGCTAGGAGGGGATGTAAATAAACGCACGTCTGTATTGTGTTACGACAATTTGTGAAAATATGATAGGTTCTTGGAAAAATGCTTTAGTACTAGTTGTTTTAAGTTATCTTTACTTTAATTCAACAGATGGCGATACTTGTATTTCATATTTCAGTAATATTTTGCTCTCTTCAAAGCTACATCAAGTTTAAGTACATCAGAACTTTTCATTATGGGAAATTGCGTTTACCGTTTTGGATTTTTGAATGTGTATTTATATACTAGAACTTATTGCAATTTGGTGTTGATTAGGAAATATTCTACAATTTATCAATTCTTGGCAAAAAATCGTGAAATCACGCCAAAAACATAAATATGACAAATAAGGCAAGTTTTCTTCATTAGCATTATAATAGCTGAAAAATATGGAAAATAAAATAAGCCTTAAATTTGAAATACATAGCTGCTGAAATCTGAATAAATTTTAAATTTAATACATTGTGTATAGGATGTTTTTGAGTTCTTAACATAACATTATATCTGATCATGGCAAGTTTTTCTTGCGCAATATGTTTAACATATTTTTGAAAACTTGCTGACACCAAATATAAAATAATGTTAAGCACTTTTACGGACATTAAACAATTAAATATTGTGTATTTAATTGATCGATAAAATTGTCTTATTAAGACATAAATGTGGTTTAAAAAATTGTTAATGAAATTTAAAAATGTTTAACTCACTTTAAAAACAGAAAATTTCTCCATTCGACTGTATTTTTTTGTGTATTTTACCTCAGTTTTTTTTTATTTTGAACGGTATACTTCTAGTGTGTTCCCATTTAAAGATTTTTGAAGATGGTGGAAATTTTTGGAATCAGTGTCAAATGAAATAGAGCACTCGCTTGTAAATAAGAAAGAAAAAGTAGCATCAACTTGGTACTAATTCCAAAAATCTTTGACAATATCAATATTTTGCAAATTTATTTACTTTCAGAAACAATATTGTACTGCAAAATTTTCAACTAAGTTTTCGTTTTTCTTTATTTTATATTTTTAACACTGCTCTCATTCTGTAATATTATGAATCCGGTTCAATTTTTCTTTGTTACAAAATTTTAATTGAATCTAAATTTAACTTTATAGGGTTACACAAGATCATTAAACATCGCCGTTTTATTAAAATGTCTACAATTGTAAATCCTCGAAGGCAGCAGTCAGATCTTATTGTGAATAAAATTTATCCTTAATATTAATTTTTTTCATGTATCGCAAATGCTAACAGTAAAATAAAAAAGTTGATTAGACTACATTCACAAAATAACAGTTCACTGGGGTATGAAAGCAAATTTTATAAAAATTCATAATGTACACGTACTACCTGATTTTCTCAAAATTATTGTATTTATTTTAAAACTACGACGTTTATTTCACAATACACTCGTAGACGAGTTTAGAAATTCCCATCAAGTCAAAAAATAAGTTTCCACTAAGGCTAATGAAACAATTATTTGAAATTCACTGACATTTTTATTATTGATTTATCACAAAAACAATATTATTAGACTAATGAACTAGATAGTGACACATTCAACCTGTTCGAAATATTTGAATAATACAAAAATAATTTATAGCTACGAAACAAATTCTAAAAATAATTATTTAACCGAAACAGGATTTCGAAGTCAATATATTGCATATAAAATTAAATATTAAAATTTAGTTTCAATTACATTACCGATACAACCGATGACGATAGGCGATATATTATTGGAATATTGGCAATATATATATATATATATATATATATATATATGTATGTATATTTATATTAGTGTGTCCCTTATATGAGTCCCTTATTGAATTCGATACGCATACCCTCTAATTTATTTGTATTACTAATACATAGTTAAATGTGAAATTTTGGTTTTAATTTATTTTAGTTTAATTAGTTTTTATGATGATGGGCACCCATACGGTGTCTTAAAACTTTTGCTTAGAAGTTTATATGAAAACATTTTTAAAAGTAAAGTAAAATGTAATAATAATGAAAACACTTTTGAAAGTAAAATAGAGTGAATTAAATGTTAAGTAGCATGGAATTATTAACCATTTTTATTACAATCAGTTTATAATATTTAAAAAATACTAATCTATTATGGATATTTGCTTTTTAAAAGTTGTTTTGGCAATTAGTTTTTTTAGATTTTAAAAAAATTGTTACAATAAAACCTTACCATACAAAAAGTTTAATATTTCATCCTTGGGTTGTATATCGTTCCAAAATCCTGTGATTTCTCTCATTCTAAATTGGAAACCATTCTCAATTTTGTTTGGTCATTACTTCGTTATCGAAAAGAGCCAAAATGGCAATTTCATCACACAAATACCACAAGTGTTGGCAGAACATGTTCAAAACTGCTTTTGAAATGGACTTGTTAATTACTACGTATTTATTGAAACCTTCAAAAAACATAAATTCAAACTAGGGTTTAATGAAGGCGAAGCGAAGACACATTTGCAATCTTTGCTCGTCTCTGCCGTTGACACTTTGTTGAGATCTAACAAAGCTCTTGCCATCCATCTTACTTAATGTATGGCACTAGAAGTCCTAATTTTAATTTTTTTCATAATCTCCATTCAAAAATACAAAATTTTATTTTTACTTTGGCCCTATAAAATAATTTTTCGATTTGGAGGCATTTTTGGAGGCAGAGAATATCTGCATGGGTTCCCGTTTATAGAATAAGCTAAAATTTATTTTGAGTGCTTATAATACTTGAATAAACATAATAAGTAATATATATATATATATATATATATATATATATATATATATATATATATATATATATAAATATATTAAAATATTTCAAAACTTACTTAGTTACTCCAGCAAATATAAGTTTAGTTTCACACACAAATATCAGCCACTACTCAATCGATCTATAACTAACAAAATATAATGAATTTTCACTTCATCTTGACAAGAGTATGATAACTTTATCCAGTACTTTTTTATACACAGTGTAATATAAATAATTTGAAGTTTTAGTATTGTCCTTAATTTATTACCGCATAGAATCAAATTTGTAATTTTGCGTGTATTTTAAAATTAAATTATAAAATCGTATAAAAATTATAACTTACAAAACTTGAACTGATTGGAATTTAGGGGTTTAAAGGATATATAGACTAGGCTAGAGCAGCTGTAAAATTGTGTAACTTCTTAAACACTATATATAAAATAGTACACAGAAATAAAGTCGGTATATTTTGATTTGCCATATTTCGATGAGAAATACTGTGTTATTTTATTTTTAAATAAGTTTAATTACTCCTCCTGCTTACATTCCAATTCACCACGTCTAATAATTAGAAATGTGTGTAATTAATGAAAGTTTCCAACGATATAAACTTCCGTTCCAACTATATCAGCTTCTCCTTCTTCCTACGTCACTACATCTTGTAATACCCTCTATATACTTGCATACTTATCACACTTTACTATAAGCTTAGAAAACTACATTTTCAGTGACGTACTTATTTGAACCAGATCAATCTCTTATAGCCAAAACAAAATGAGTTAAGCGTGAAAAATAAAGGCCATGATAGAGGATAAGTTATTTTTAAACGCTAATTAATCATATTGATAGAATTTACACGGTATAAATATGAACCGTACAGAATTTATATAAGATTGAGTATTACGAAAATAAAATGACACATTGGTAGTAGGAACGGGATAAGGATGGGTTATAGAAAGGATTTTGATCTGACGAATATGACAGATATTATAATTTCAGTCCACTATTCAATACAAGCAATGTGGGTGCACTTTGTATATCGGTGTTCAGTTGATTCCATAATCCAGAAGTATAAACGGAAAATTCTTTATATAACTCAGTTCTATGACGAGAGATTAGGAGGTTGTACTTATTTTTGGAACGTAATTCAAGACCATGAGGTTATTTGAATCTAAATCTGAAGTATGAAGTTGTAACGGGATTATTTAGGATATTATGAAAAAAACAAATGTGAGGGTCGATTCGATAACGAATTTGCGCACATCGAAGTATTTTGAAAAAAGACTCAGTGCCTACAGAGTTTGTACCGGTGTGTTTGTCAACATCCTAATTACGTTTTATCATTTATAGTTAAGCCTTTTAAAAACGCTTGGTGTTTTCACAATGATTGGACCAGCTACACACTACTCAGTAGTAAATTCATATTACGTATCTTAGTTAAAATGGAAAATGAGTTTTCTTTTTATTTAGTTTAAAATATTACTATAAAATTTGCCTGTTTTGTATGAAATGGTAATGAAATATTTATAATAATATTGGTAACTGTCTTTCACATTAACATAAATTTGGCTTTCAGGTAGAGTTAATGCCAAACAGATCAATGTCATATTATATATATATATATATATATATATATATATATATATATATATATATATTTATATATATATATATATATATATATATATATATATATATATATATGTATATATATACATATATATATATATATAGAAATATTTCATCTGAGCCATCGACTTCGCAGCCAGTATTGTTGTCAAGAAAAAAGAAGCTCATATTAAATGTTATAAATTAAAAGAAAAATTAAAATATAAGCAGCAAAACATCAGGAATTTGATGGCTAAATCCGAGAAAATGAAGAAAAGGAATGATAATACTACAATCGGTGCTTAAAGAATTTAAAAAACGTTCAGGTTTTCGGGATAACATAAACGACTTTACCACATCATGCAGTAACGAAAGGTTGTAATTATTAGTACATAGGGTAAATGAAAAAAGTTAAAATATGGGCTATTTTACTATACTGAATATGGTGAAGAGCTTAGAAAATTTGCACTAACTTTCCATTTCTATAGCCCAAGGTATTATAATAATTATACTCGTGAAAAATTTAACCTTTATTTACCTCGTAATAACATACTTCGGAAAATACATCAGAGAATAAATTGCAAACTTGGTTTTACAGCCGCGTCATTAAATACAATCAAGGAAATGACTAAAAAATAAATTACTTGTTAGCATCACTTTTGATGAAATGAGCGTAGAATTTTTCGGCAAAGCACATTTAGACTATATAAATATAAGCAATGATTTGCACGAAGACGAATCAGCAATTACAAATCTAGTTCTAATATTTATGGCATAGCTTCTGGAAACTTCCTGTTGGTTTCTTTCCAGGAAGGAATTTTACATCTTCACAAAAGGAAAATTTATTAAAAATTTGCCTTTATTTACTTAATGAGACTGCATATGTAGTAATTTCAATCGCTTGATTTAACCGCAATTAAGGGTATCCCTTCAATTTTTAACATTTTCAGTTTATTTCTTGCAAAATTAAACAGCGAACCATATACTCCATATTTCACATACCAAAACAAAAAATATTATATTTTACTCGATCCGTGTCACTTGTTAAAACTTGTGAGGGACATGTTCGGTGACATGAAATTATGGACGAAATGGACGATAATGGTGTAAAAATTGAATTTATCTTTATTATGCAATTACATGTGTATATTACATGAAGTAAGGCCTGAAATTGGGGATCAAAATTACATTTAAGCATATTTATTATTTCAAACAATATATTAAAGTGATGCTAGTAGCACAATTACTTTCAAAGTCTGTTGCGACAGCCATTCAATACTGCCACGATTTTACGAATTTATCACAATTTGAGAATTCGGTAGCTACTGTGCTATTTATTACCCTCAATAATGATATATTTAATATGTTTAATTTCAGGAACTTTCTTTTTTCTGGTCTTAAAAAACCTTAGTGCTCAACTAACAAACAAGAAATATTCGACAAAATCGATCAAGTATACAAATATTTCAGAAAATTAAAATTTTAAGATGGTACCGTTATCATAAACTCTACGAGACGTTTAAATTTAGTCGAATTCTTAATAAACATAACATTTCTAAAATTTTTCTACGTACATTCAGAAAGGTCACTTGCAATTTTTACCTTCTTATAAACTATCACTAAACCAGTTTTTAGTGCCGTACGTTCTAGGGGTAGCTTCAATAATAACCCAACGATCAGAAAATTTATTTATTAATTTATCTCCTTTAATGTATTTAATTGATACATATGGCGGACTTATTGCTACGAGAGCAATCTCTTACCGCCAATCATAACACCAGTCCAGCCCCGCTCGACGAGCGGCCGGGAATCGAACCCAGATCCCCGCGGTGCGCCGCATCGTCAAAGGCCAACACACTACAGCGACGACGAATTTATATCTACATACAAAAAATTATTTTATCATGCAGGATTAAAATTGAGTGAAAGTGGAAACTGCTTGGAAATTTAAAAAAATGCTATTCTTTCCAGTATAGTTTCTATCGCAAAACGCATTAATACTGCAATATTATATGATAACATTTTAAAAAAATTTCGATTGAGCGATAATTTACTAAACGACAATCAAGGTGATTTTAAATACGTGTCGTCGGTGTTATTAGACAAACTACCTAACACTTCTTAAGACTTATCACAATTTATTAAATCGGTTGTCGAATATATAAGTGAATTCGTGGTTAAAAAAATAAAAATATATATACATTGTAAAATCTGTATAGATTCCTTGGTACAATCACGAACTAATGAGTAATTTATAAGTCATAAAAATTTCGCAAAACAAGGCAAGGGCTTTTTGGCTTAGCTATTAAAAGATGTAGTTGGTATAAGCTTAAAATGCGAACATGGTTTTAGGTAACATTTAGAAACTAATTTTAACTTTTAATAAAACAGGCTTAGAAATTATACAACTTACTTACATTGACATTTTTTTTTATAATTTGACTAATCATTCATATGAGCAGGACACTTTTAATAGCCACATATATCTGTTAATAAAATATATCATTGAAAATTAATTGACAATAAGATTAACATATGAAACAACTTCAAAAAATTTGTCAAAAGAAACTTTGTGAAAACATTTGAATAAGAGTAGTTTATATAAAGGCCAAAGATTTTTATAACAACTGACAAAAGTATTATTTGGAATCGTAGAAATATATTTTTAAGTTTTGGTGCCCTAATATCATTATATGAGGAACTGTAATGAAAACTACTTTTTTTCATATTTAATTCTATAATTTTTTCTCGTAGTTGAATTGTGTAATTGAAATCCCTACAAAGTACTTATTACATTCGAATCAGTAACGACTCAGGGGGAACCCGTGTTGGTTATTTTTTTAATTTCAAAAACAATTATAATTTATTTATAGTTAGTACTTAAAGGTTAATTAGGTAATGTTATTTGTTTAGTTTTAAAATATTTGTACATATTTTTCTACATTCGCACTGTAAACATTTTCTGCATCGAACTTATTTTTTTCTGATACAATTTTTGTTTTATTTTTAGCCTAAATTTATGAGCTTTTGCGACATTTCTGGCCGTGATGTTAAGTTTTTTATAAAAATATGCTCGGATTAACATTTTTTTACAGTACAAATTGCACACAAAAAATGGTTAAAGTTAAGCAATTATTTACGTTTTAAAAAATGAGAGCGAATACCTCCTACGGCATGCTCATTTTTGAGACGGGAGTTATAGAATTATCTTATAGAATTTAATTATTTTCAATTAGAGAATAGAATATAGTTCTCTTATAGAATTTAATAATTCCTAAAAATGTGTTAAATTGGAGGCGAAGTCATAATTATGGTCTTGGGAAATAAATCGTTAACAAAATTTGACCAAATACGATACGTATTTGGTAAAATGTTGTTCCTTTATTTTTATATTACCGATATAACATCGTTGGTAAAAAGCCACCACTAAAACTCACACATATGTACAATTACGCATACAAGGGCATTTCAATTTCGGTTATGCAAGGTATGTCGAGTGTGTTCGTCTATTCGTAGTATATTAAGTCTATGATTTGACCTGTCGCAACATAATAACTTAATTTATTTTTGCTAGAGGTCGGTTCGAATTGGTAAATATTGCCATTTTGATAATACGGGTAATACAGCGATTTCTGTGCCTACGCTCTTTATTATGTGTATCATAAACCATGTAAATAAATGTAAATTTTGAAAGTTTTTCGAATTAAACGTAATATTTCGGTGGATTCAATAGGAAGAAGAGCTTCCTTAATACATTTTTGTTTTCAAGGGTTACTTATATGGCAAATATTTCGTATTGAATTATTCGTATATAAGCCAGCAAAGTTGGAATATAACAGAATTCTAGAACGAAGACATTAAGTTGTATATAACAGAGCGACGGTATGAGAAGATTTCACAACTTTGTATTAGATGGATTTACAAATACATAAAAATATTTTTTTATTAAATTATGCAGAATAAAAAATATTTTTAAAAAATATTTTTATTTTTTTAAATATTTTTTAGTATTTTGGATTAAGAAACGTGAAAGAATAAAAACGGCACTATAATATTAGAGAAAGCAAACAAATTCTCTTGAATATTTTTGAATACCCTAAAAAATAAAATAAATACGAGAAAATCTAGACGGATGATAATATTAATATATTTTCCCCGACATTTTAGTTTCTGAAATGAGCTTTAAATGTTTGTGATTACCAATTTAAATTTCACATTGCGTATATCATTCAAGTTTTGATTTTAATCTACGACCGTTTTATCGAATGAAAGTTACAAATTATTTGTTATAAGCAGTTTAAATCTTAAAAGATTATAATTGCATCTTGTTGACTGGTAGTTGTGTAATGTAAATATTTTGACATTTTACATACAGAGTATATTGCACTCTTACAATTATTGGCTAGAAACAGTTTTATCTAAAAATCGCAACGTTTATCTCGCAAGTTTTAATACCAGCCTAATTCGCAATATCAGTGCTATTTTATTATGTAACAATATTTACGGTCGAAAAATTTATTTCTTAAAAAATAAATAATTTTGTATATAGCAATTTTGTTAAGTTGTACTACAAAGTCAAAATTAAGGATAAATTATTTTCGAGGAAGGCTAATAGAGCTACAATTTATGAAAATTTTGTAAAAATTGCCTAACCGGTGACGATGAATTATCTTGAAATGCTTAAATCGTTAAAAATGCAGTGAAATGTCTTTATGTGCATGAAGTATCTAGGCATGCTTAAATCGTTATAGGCACATAGAAACTATGTATGACAAAGATATTCTTAAAAAAAAGTTCTACAATAAGTCCTTGACAGCATATGTGTATATATTACATACAATCCATGCTAAATCGTGTACTTTTTAAAACCAAAATAATTTTTCAACGGAATTATCTATAGCTCATAATGCAAAATTGTCTTAGTTCTTAACCTTCTTAGTCTAAGGGTAAATGTGGGAGAGGTGCTACGGGAGAAGAGTCGCCGCAATCTCAAAAACTTAGCAACCACGTACGTTACAGATACCGGGGTGCGAGTAGGGGCAAGGCAAGAGGCTCACGGTAAAGCTAGTGGCGCTGTGTACACGTAATTTTTATGCGTTTTTGTATAAAATATTTTCGATCGAAACTTGACGCTGTTTTGCGGAAATTTCATATATATTTTCTGATCAAAAGTAAGTTATCTTTACTTATTTCATATAACCTATCTCCTTGAATTGTATATATACTTTTTTACAAGAATTATTTATTTAGTACTGTGTAAAGGTAGTGCGGCGTCTGTCAGACTACCTTTACACAGTACTAACATAACAAGTTACACAGTTCTCTGTAAAGGATCAATCCGCTTTGACGTTATCTTCACCATCTTCCGCTTCAACCGAACTCAAAAAGACTACAACAACAATTCTAAAAGATCTTCAACCGTTGCCTACAATCCTTCTTAAGTCCTCGATATGAAAACGTATAGCTCAGTTTGATACCTGAAAATATTACAAATAAAAAAAAATTACTTTACTCTAATAAAATCGTCAAAGAAACAAATGACACAAAAACAGGAAAAAAGAAACCCAGTGAACGACGATGAAAATAAATGTACAGAATCTAGGGAAAATCATTTCCTCATTAGAAGTAAGAGCGACTGAATTCAATGCTCGTGTAAAAATGGCTGCATGATTACTTCACTACATACGCAACACTCTGCATAGATTATGATAGGCAGAAAATAAGAAAAATGAAAGCAAATTTCTGGAAATTTATCATCGGCATTTCTCCTCACAGTTAAGAGAGACGCCGACTAATGAGTTTTTTTTAAATATATATGTTTTTAATATTATTGACAGCTTTTGTGGACAACCTATACAAATTTGATTTCTTAAATAAATGTACTTCATAAACACATTTGATTTTTGTATAAATAATAAACAGTTTCATTATTAATAGCTTATAATGGAATGTGCGGCATCTCTCCCACATTTACCCTAATTCTAATTACTTTGTATGGAAAATTTGATCGAAATAAATTGAGGAAGATAACTTTGAAAAGGTATTCCTTACCGAATTAAATTTTATAGTCATCTTCCTCAACTTACAGATGTAAAAATTATCTTTCTATACCGCAGTTTTCCAACGAATAATTTCAAAACTTGCGACGGTGTGTTTAAGTAAACAAAATTATACGCGAATTTGTGTGAACATTGTCTTTTTTAAAGAGTTAAACTTTAATAACCATATTAAAGAAAACACTATGAAAATTTATATGTGCTGTTTTTTATTTAACATCGGAATTTCCTAGACTGAAGTATAAGAATTGAGATGTGCTACCTTGAATTAGTGTCGGAATTCCCTAAGTTAAATATCAAAGTACTTCTTAACTCATTTTAACTAAAGATGCATGAAATTTTTTCCGGTCATTTGATTAAGTTCACACTGGAATATATATGGTGCTATTTGTCATTTTACTGTATTAAATGTTAATTTACATACTCATTCAAAACATTATTGCTTAAAGCATATATATGTATATATATATATATATATATATATATATATATATATATATATATATATATATATATGTATATATATATATATATATATATATATGTATATATATATATATATATATATATATATATATATATATATATATATATATATATATTTGTTGATTTCGAGTCAGTAATGCAAATCTAAGAGATCAGCTTTATTAAAAATAAAATAGAAAAATAGGAATGTTTCGTAGATCGTCTGATATTTTGGCTTCATCTGCATTTACCAAATTTCTTTAAGCAAATTCAATAATCCATTTATAATAACTGAAACTGTAGACTGTGGTAAATTTCTATACGTGAGTAATTTTCGATATTATATGAATGATTTTAACGGATGTGAGTGATACCACTCAGTGTGTTAAAGTAAATGTGTAGGTACAGGATAAGAATATATTCCGAAATATACTTGCTCTCGTGCTGGTTTTGTGTATGAATGTGAAAATATATGTATCATTTCCTAATGTAATACTGTTTTATACAGAACGAGAATAGGATGAGTTGTGATTAATATTACTGAGGAGGTAATAAAATGATTGTTTAGTAATTGCTAATTAATAATTTACCAATAACACATTTTTTTTAATTTTCCTGTTTCTCAGCATAACGTAAAGTCCAAATTTTAGTGAAATTAAAAAGATGTCACAAAATTACATACGTTTACAAAGATGTCGGTCCGTTTTGTTGCTTATATATTAAAATAACTAAAAAAAATTTACCTACATTTCCGTAGATATACGACTGATTATATCCACATACTAAAAATAATAGGACAGTTTAAAGAGAGCGAGCATTTACTTGAAACGCCAAAAATCAACGCTTCCTATAAGAGAAAATCTAAATATTTAATAAAAATATATTTTAGTATTTAGTATACTTCATTACCTTGTTATAATATCCTTACTATAATCAAGCACAGTTTAAACACATATCAATTATAGTATCTTTATATTAAAATTACTCACGGGTTTATCTGGATTTATGAAAGTAAATATCACCATCATCAAACCTTTCGCCAAACTATGAAGTCAACGAGAGTGTTCCATTTCGATAGAAGAAAATTAATATCAAATCTCACAACGTTGGAAAACATTTTTCTCAAGCTCTTCAGTATATTAATATATGAAATATTATTTTCAGTATACTAATATATTAAAATTTTATTTAAGTATTTTGTTTATTACCTATTTTAAAAATTTGGAAAATCTGAATCCTGTAAAAATGTTGATAATATTTGTTTGCCTTCATATATATATATATATATATATATATATATATATGAATAATGTGCTCCTATTTTCCTTGTACATAACTAATTTTCGTATGTCCTGGATGCTTGACCACTTTTCTTAAGACTTTTATTCTGAATATTGATAAATTAAGTCGACAAGATTTCAGCTTATTCAAAATGGAACTGTGTCATGAGTGAATAAATAGACGGTATAATATTGTAAAAAATAGAGTATAAAAAAGTAATAAAACCGAGTTTCAGAAAATGTAATTACGGAAAACATAGCTTGTGATTGATTAACTTACTACTGCGCTTATGCACTCACAGCCGAATCTACATGTGATAATAAACATTTCTCTCTGCTTATTATTTATGATTTCATTATTTAAAACAATAAACAAAACAGAGAAATGACATGTAAAATTAAACTGAGATGAAAAATTAAGCAAGAATAAACATATATACATAACTACACATAAAAACCTTATAGGAATTATTTTTTTGGAAAGGTTTATTAACTAATATTATTATGCCCGTCATGCTTTATTAAAATATTATTTATGTAATTTTATTCCAAATTTACCTAAATATTTCTCTTAATTTTGTTTGACAACATGAGATTTCCGGCACTAATTTATGGAGAAAACAAAAAAGAATTGTGTTAGGGGGAAAAGGCGTGTGAGTAATATAATATATAGCGATTTTTATTGTGTCATATCTTCTGAAAGAAAACAAGCGCTCATACACGTACCAAGTCCTGGAACGATTTTCAGAAAAAATTGGTTTGTAAACAAATTTTTTAATAAAAAGTTTACACCACCCAGTTATTCTTCACAGGGTATATATTAATTAAAGTAACATAGTATATCAATAGTAACAAAATTGACTATTTTAATTCAAAAAATGATAGACGGTCATCACAATCGAGAAAGCTAGTAGTTTGTTGCTTAATTAAATTATAGAGACGTCGTCTTTAAAAATTCATTAATTTTATGAATGCAAAACATACAAAATTATAAAAAGCTTAAGAAAACTTGTATTGGCCTCACCGTACGTGGGGGTGATTTTTATTTACCATATAGTTTTCTTATTACGTATACGATTAATAAAATATTATTTCTTCATTAGGGGTTAAATGTTGAAAATTTTTCTAATTTATTAACTAGTATAAATTTGACCCTATATAAAGCATCGTATGTACAAAAAAGAATACAAATATGTTATAGAGACTAAGGAAAACACAAAAGAGTTGTGAAGAAAATAAAAATAACCGACGGTAATAAGACAATTATTTTTCGCATGTGTGGCCCTTAATCGAACCGACGATGATAGAACAGAAATATAACGTAGTGATCGGGCGTCGTACCGTTTATAGTGTGACATATAAGAATACCATAATTAAATAAGCACTGTGGGAAAGTAGTGTCCGCTGCAGATAGATAAAATATATCGTGATATTAAGAAATAGAAGCAGCACCAACCAACAATCGAATTATATCTTGTCAAACAAATTGGTGTTTCATCGTTGCTAGTTATGTAAATACAATTTTTGTGAAAGATTTAGATGAAACAAATATGAAACCAACAAATACTATACCCAATTTTATATTTAATATTGTGATAAATGTTTATTTTAGGTTATTATATATTCTGTACATAACTAGTCAAGTACTAATTCGTACAAAAATATTATTAATTAACTAAATGTTATTTCCGCGTAAAATTATAATAATTTTTGAGCTTTAATAGTCACAGTCAATATTAATTTGAATTACTTTTTTTGTGTCACTAAATTTTCAGAATACGATTAAAAATTTAAAAACATAATAAAAATATTCCTAACACCGTTTAAAATGTTCATTGCAGCTGCCTTACCTTTACCTTAAAAACGATATTCACGTAATAGGATAATTTTACGTTTTTAGAATTTCAATTTTGCATATAAAAGTAAATTTAGTTAACCAACTGTCCAACATCATTTTAATATAGTTTTCAGTATGAATCAAACAAATGTATAGATTAGCCAATATATGTTTTATTTATACTCTAAATTACAAATAACTTAGTTTCGAGTTTTAATTAGGTTGCGTTCTTTTTAATCTTCTGGTAAATTTCTCCCCTATGTTAGATACGTTTCTAAGGAAAATGTTAAAGAGGTGAAAAATATATATTAAAAGGAGAAAATGTGCTCATAGTAACAGAGGTACACATTTTGTTATCTATAATAGTTTAATTGGTAAAATTGTATCCGTGGTCGATCGTACTGGTCGTACATCTTTAGTATTGAATTCCATTCATTGAATTCCAAATAGGAACATATTTAATTTTAAAGTCTTTTTTGCTACCTTTTCGTGACTTTTCTTGATTTGTTGGACGACTCTGAGTTCCATAGATGTACCATTAAATGAATTTAACTGAAATTTCGCTTCTTATCTAAAAGCTATTAATACATTTAAAGTTTCCACATTAAGCGTATAATATGACATAACAAAACTTTATACAAAGTATTATTTGAACATTACATGAATTATTTATTTTTGAATTATTTGAATAAGTTCTTTTATTTGCTATTCGAATTATACATAACAAAAAAAAATGTTTTACCACTGAGTAAAGTAGTGGAACTATAAACTAACCAAACTAATTATGAAATTGGTAGATTTTACAATATTATAAGATAATTATTTAATCAAAGATAGAACATTTAGTTTCATAAATATATATGTATTTGTATATTTATATATATATATATATACATATATATATATATATATATATATATATATATATATACATATTTTTTTTTTTTTAAATTGGCTATAAACGTGAAACTAACCTTGTGCGATAATCTGCACATATGATAAAATAGAAATTTTGTGTATCTACAATGTAAATATTACGAAAATGTATAATTGCGGGGATGAAATATAATTGACAGAATGCATAAGGATCATATTTGGAATCTTTATTTGTTTGTCCATTAAATATATGCCGATAGGTATTTTTTGCCGATAGGTAAGTTTTCCATTGGCGAAATGGACATGATAAGAAGTAAAATGAGGAAATATAGTTAAAAATAACAGTATTAGTAAGTTCTTACAATACAAATAATTACCCCGAAGATCAGATGTCAGAGATCAGTGCAAATAAAATATTGACAAAAATAAAAAAAAGTCAGAAGAAGTTTGTAAAATAGTCCTACAAATATATTAGTTTACAACTTTATGTGATTTCGTAAAACAAACACATATCGTAACTCTACTATGTAAACAGGTCAAATTGTTGTCCCTACACTTGTACACACAAGATTCGACCACATAAAGTACAACAAAGTTTCTGAAAATGGTAACATCTGGCACCAATTCGTTTAAATCTCCATCAACCTCTATTTTTACCGTTTTCAAAAATTAGACCATTTTTAAAAGTTTTTATACGGCAGGAATTCCGTAAGATAATTTATCAATTTTCGTTAGGGATTTTTGGAGTAACCATACGATATAATTCATCAAATGCTATTTTTTTCCTCTTTAGTGGCACGCATTTAATTTCGTGCCACAAATATTGTATAATTTTATCGAAACTTTAATTCTTAAAAAATAACCGGCTTGCTTATTTATTTCAAACTTCATGTATTCAATGATACAAACTATTCTATATTCTGACAGAAAAAGTTAAATATTTAATAACGCTTGGAAATTCATTCAACAGCTTCTTTAATTACTACGAAGAACTTACCTCAACAACAGAAGATTTTAGGTTGGGGTGGAAAATATTATGACTGCGATAAATTTTGTTTCCCGTGGAATAGCAGTAAAATATATATTACTTATTGAAATTGAAATTAAATCGACACATATCGACAACAGTTAATGTACTAGGGTGGTTTGAAAAATTCGCAACTTGAATGTGAAAAAGAATACAGATTTATACTCATTTCGCAATATGGCCACCATCTAGTCTGATGCACGTCATCTGTGTTATAGTTTCTAAAATAATTACATCACTTTTAAATAAATTTGTCAAAGTAACCAAAAATTACTCCATCTTCAACTTCTTCATTTGATGTAAATTTCTCTCTGCCTAATTTTTTAAATTTTTAATATGAATATAATGAAAGTAAACATAACCACAATATTATAATTAATTTTATATGCGCTCGTGAAATTTTAAATTCACTCTTATATTGGTTGACATTACTGCACTTGTAAATTAGTAATTTGAACTGGGCGACAGCCATATAATGAAAATTACATTATATTTGTGACAAGCAAAATATCGTAATGAATCTCTTAAGCTATTCTTTGAGTAATTAGAAAAACACTTATCCCATAAAAAATATAAACATAAAGAAGTGACTAATTTCGAAAAAGGATGAAGTGCGTTTTTATTTTTCACCCATAAAAAGAATGCAGTAAACCAAAAAACCAAAAAACTTATTTCAAGTAAAACCACAGTGAACCAACATGTGTTATGAAAAACTGTTACCATTTCATATAAAATAAATCAACTTGCCAATCGGTTCTAAAACCCGAATCGGAGTGTACCCTCGTAAAGAATGCTAGTGACATTTGCATTGTCCAATTTGATGTGGGTATTTGTTTACGTCTGTCATAGACACTAACGCTATATTTGTTTTTATAAATAATATTGTTTTTTCATAATTTCATATTTTTCCGTCTATACTAAAGTTTTTAAAATACATACAAGATATCTAAAACAGAAAATAGGTATATACTGAGTATTGCATTTAAGTTTTCGGAACTTCAATGTACACGAATATTGACGTTATCGCTATGAAAGTAATCTCATCAAATAGCCAAATGTAATTAAAAAACGTATTTTATTTAAAATGTTGTTTTACAGACTTTATGCATACAACAAATATACAGTTGACACATATGGCTGTACCTAAGTATTTAAAGCCCATACATCTTCATATATCCATACGTGTGTGTGTGTGTGTGTATATATATATACACACATATATATATATATATATATATATATATATATGTATATATATATATATATATATATAAATATATATATATATATATATATTCACACATCCCTGCATACATATATTAACACACTCCTGTACGTAAACCAACAAAAGACGTGGGGTGGAGAAAAGAAATAGAATGAACAAGGAAATTAAGCACTACAGGAAATTACAAGAAGTGTAACTTCTTGGCACGTTTATTATACGCGTACATAATGTAGACTTATATTTCTTCGTAAGGAGAGGCTTAGAGTAAAATTCCCACTAAAATCCCACTAAAAACGGTGCAAAATGGTTATTTTGATACCGTTTCATCTTCTATCAATCTTGATTCTCATGAGTACGTTTACCTTAAAACCCGTCAAAAATACCCGACTGCGTAGTCAAAGTATGTTTAAATTACCTTTCAACAATTAAAACAAAATTGAGTATCATACCATCACGATTATTAGCCAATCGTTTTTAATACGCATTTTTTCCTATTTCTTGAAAAAATTGTTTCATTTTAAATAACTATGTAAATTCCAGAAGTGTGACAAATTATAATTTTTCAATCCTTTTGTAATATTCTAAAATTGGGAATGTAAATATAAAATTTTCGTAAGTTCAGTAGGCCAATAATTAAATATAGCAATTTTTTGACATAACCTACACACCAAACACAGGCCTGCTTACACACAAATACATACATATAAACTCTTTTGCAAAAAAACGGGCACTTATAAGAATAAGAGTTATTTTATTATTATTTGATGAATTTTATATGACTATATGATGATAATATTGTTATTTATTGTTGATATTTCGGTTTTACCTACTTCAGTAATTAAAAATGCGAATAAATAAAAAAAACGATGTAAAGTCCACAGACGAGCTTTTTCATACTGGTACGTGGTTTTTCGTAATGATACATTAAAAATGGCTAAAGTTTATTTTTCAATATTTTTTATTAATTTAACATAAAATTTGAACATTTAGTAACGAGTATGGCCTCCTCTAGCTAAAATCAATGTGCTTAATCTCCTTGGCATGCTTTTGACGACGTTTTTTATAATTTCCTGAAGAATACGTTCCCATTCAGCGACGATCACAATTTAAGAGCCTGAATGTTTTCTGGGCTGGTTTTACGACTTTGACGCATCGTTTGAAATTATCCTATATGTGTTCTATCGGATTGAGGTCGGGACTTCTAGCTGGCCAGTCTAGCCGACGAATTCCAGCCTCCTGCATATACGCATCAACGTCTCTATAGCGGAGGGCGCGAGCGTTGTCGTCCATAAAAATGGAATCGCCTCCAACTGCTGTTAATGCGGGTTGGAGATGAGGAATAAGAACTTCTGTTACGTACCTTTGGACATTAAGTGTGCCATTTTCAATAAAAACTAACTCGGTACGGTCATCTGAGTTAATATCAGCCCAAAACATTACGGAGCCTCCACCGTAAGGGATGATTTCCTCAAAGCACACTTCTGCGAAGCGTTCTCCAGCTCTTCCTAAGACTCGCCAACGTCGATCCTCACCACTAATCGATATAAGAGCTTCATTGGAGAATAAAACACTATTCCAGTCTTGTCGAGTCCATGACGAACAATTTTGAGCGAATCTCAATCTGGCAACTCGATGCTCACGGAGCAATGTAGGGCCCCGAGCTGGGCGATAGCTAGGTATATTGACGGCCTGAAGTCTCCTTCTGACTGTCCATAGCCTTACTTGTGTACCTCTGAAGTCCTCGAGCCTGATTTCATTACCATCCTCACCTTTTACTGAATCACTTCACAATTTACAATTTTTTACTGATAACAATAACACAATTCTGAAAAAAGTGAATAGAATTTACAAGTATTATGACTCATAGTTAATACATTTACAGTAGCAAAGGTGTCCGTCGAAATCTTACAAGGAACTTTGTTCTAATTACTTATTTATTTATGTAAAGTTTACGTGTTGAAAAACTGGTGGAAAGGAGAAATCACAAACAACTTTGGACATTTATATTTGACGAATAATGAAATTAATTAAAATAATTTGTGGCATAAATTATTGTATATTCAAAGGGCATTTTAAATAAAACTACTTATTTTTATGGTACCCAATGAAAGGTGCGCGAAACAAATGAACACTTAGTGTTAAAAAACTCGGGCTTCCAAATATTGCAAAGTTATTCCTCTAATCTCACTTCCTGTCTGGCGTCAAGTAAATAATTTCTGTTTGAGATCCACGTACGTAACTTGACGATTTAGTAGCGCTTGACTGACTGGAAAAACCACTGTTTTTGTTAAATAACAAAATCGACAAAAAAATTTCATATTTGGTACCTTTTATATTTTTAGGTAAGTAATTTCCAAAATAATATTTATATAAAGTATTCATCAACTGTTTTATACAAATTATTCATAAATGATTATATAAGATATTCATAAGCGTCCAAATAGTCTTATTGCTTCCTAAAACCAATTTAACCAATTTAAAATTTAGGAATTCTGTCAGTTATTTGATTAATTTTTAAAACAGTGGAAGAACAATTAGAAAGAGAATTTAACAAATTTTCTTTCGTAAAATTTAACAATTTTCAAGGATGGAAGCGTAACGTAATTCAATATAGTTTAATTATATTCGCTTAACATATAAAGTGTATTGCAATAGAGTTTCTGTTGAGAATTTGTGTTCATTTGTGATCCTGACTGAGTCAGTATGTATCTATAAACTTTATTACAGGCTATGTTTACTTCTACTTCAGACAATCCTGTAACTGACGACGTAGGTTTGTTTAGTTATAATAGACAGCGCACATGACCTGACTTTTTCTTTTGGTGAAAGTTGAACACTTTCACCATATCTTGACATTTAGATCACTGGTACGTAGAGGATGCATTTCGTATTTCGAGGTGCAAATTATTCCAAAACTATTATGATAATTGGGTATGAGAAGGGAAAAGAGCTTTTCAGAAACCAAACCAATGCCAAACAATTAGCAGCTAATGCAGTAAATTTTGATTAAAAACATGAAGGATTATTAGAAATATTCAAAACACTAAAGGAAGTTGAGAGAATGTTAATAATTGCGTCTGCCCTGAATCGCCAACCATTGGCTATGAAACTGAAATTCGATAATGTGGCCATATTTTCTCAAATCGAAGATATAATAGTGTATAAATTTTGAAGATGATCTCATTTAAGTGATCTTAATACATATCCATATAGCACGAATCTTCATAGTGAAACAGAGGAAGTAGCAGCGTTTAGCAAGTAGAACTTTAGTTTTAATTCATAGAAAATTTTAAGCCGCTTTAGAGATGGTATTTAGTAATATACGACGATATGACGATTAACATTGTTGACCTGGACTTGATAATAGGGATTTTATCGATCAATAGCGTTTTTTGAGGTTTGGAGAAACAAAATTTACAGTACAATTGAATGATAGTTGCGGCGAGTACATCATACAAAGCTCTGAAATTGGTCTTTGAAAATGATAGCTTTAGACTTAGCAGGTTTCATTAACAATCAAATTTTCGAGCACACTGTTTGACCAGAGAGATACCTTTAATCATGTCATTAATATCTGCTGAGATTGAGGCCAGGTAAATTTGCAAATCGTCTGTATATAATAGATGACAACTCTTAAGATTTCTGATAGCACTAGTAAAAAATATGGAAAATAGTAATGGAGAAGAAAAAAACACTTTGTTGAAAACCAATCACCAAGTAAATCCACTCGAAAAAGGTGTCAAAAGTTTTAATATACTATTTACGGTAGATATGATTTGAAACACTTTAATGCAAAATGATACATTTTTCAAAGGGACACATTTTGCAATTACATAAAAGTGAATGACTTTTAAAAGTGAATGAAAAAAAAGTGAATGACCTTGAATGTTACGAAAAATTTCCATTCATTTTCTTTAAGTTTTTTATGAAAAAAAATTGCTGGATGACTAAATTCGTCTATAGACATAAAAGTGTGACCGACTTCCGCATATTCTAATGTTCACTTCAGGGGGATTCATTTCAGGAGAATTAACATAATATAATATGGCATATAATTTTTGAGTTCAGCGTCATTATCTTAACAGAGAATTATTTGTTACAGATTTCAATTTTGATAAAAATGTATTATAAAGCCACTACCTATATCATCTTTCTTGTGGCCAGTTATTGCATACATTGCAGGTTGACAAAGCGATCACACTTTACTCTGATTTATTTGACAAGTAACTATTGTAACTAATTCGGTCTCATACCTTTTCCTTTTTTTCCGCTGATGTAATATTTGCTACAATATTAGAACTTATTGTAAATAAAGTAGGATACTTGCCAACTTATGTACAACCAATATATTATTTTCGATGATCACTCCACTAAAAGCGAGTTATCGTTTACATAATTTGTATTAGTATTCGCTTGAATCAGATAGGGTTAACATAAAGAAATTTTGGTCTATGTGTCTCACTTTTCATATTACTATAAAGTAAATGCGTATTTCCTATATTAAGGGAGACATAACAGAACAATTAGGTTTTTTTATCCTTGTGAACATATTATACACATTTCAGTTTTGTTTGCGATCTTTGGCATTTACTATCATTTGCTATATAATTAAAGTTATTAATGTATAGGGGAGGTATACAGGATAGGCAACAGTGATGGCTATATCTGGCACTAAAGACATATTAGGTAAAAGTCGATTATGACATAGATCTTTTTGAAAATAGCATTTCAGCCGAAATTAAGAACCGGCGCTGTTCTGGAAACTAAGCTTACTCCCGCACTATTTATCTTGTCTAGTCTAGAACTCCATTAAAATGTTAAAAAACTGGTTTACAAAAATATAATTCCTTTTTCTCTGACATGTGATTGCAAGATCTAGGTCCTCATAAATGGCCAGGACCTGCTGGATGGGTGGGAGCATAAAATCCTGCAGACGATGTACGGCCCGGTGTGCGATAAACTTTAATGACGTATTAGAACCAATGCGGAACTCTATGTCCTTTACCTGGGGTCAAGTATTAACGTGGAAACGTGGGGAACCCGAATAAATCCGATGACTATGGGCTGAACATATCAGACCAAGACTTTGCGGCAGCTCTTCAGAGATAAATCAGAGCGGAATATACTAACAGTTTAAACACGGGTAGGTGGATTTCTGAAAATTTAAAAGTCTTTGTCTGGAGGTATCTTACTTTGAATGTATCCTAATTGTAGAGGCTATTTGAATAATAGTCCCAGGCCCTTCCAGATTAACTTGCGTCAACAATTATAACTGATTTCAAAATCCTTTGTATCCAAAATCCTTTAAATAATTTTAAATTTTTAGCTATTTTTAGTAACGTTCCATTGATTTTATGAACATATTTTTAAATATATTTTTCACTTTTTTAATTGAAAACATATTGCCAAAATAAACAAAGTCACGACGATCATGGTCTTTCCAATAGTTTAAAAAGTTCTAATTTATTTTTATTTGCAAATGTTTCTCCTCAAAATTTTCAAGAAATTTTCAAATTTGGTTTATATATCGATTATTTTACTCCACCGATAGTCGCATTTGTTAAATTTTAATTATTGAAATAAACAGTTTTTCACCTCTTTCATGAAATATGAATTTATATATTAATTTAACAATTTTTTTACGTTTATCCACTACATGTTTTAAAAGTAAAAAAACATGGTAAACAAAGCATTATCTAAAGTTAATGTTGCTTGATTAAAAGATTTATGCTAAATAAAATAGTAGTTAATAGTAAGCAATACGTCACTAATTTATATGTATATATATTGTCATCAAAATTGGGGACTTACTCCCAATAAATAACACTAGACAGAGCGCAATTTGACACGAAAGTTAGATATAGTAACTTGTAGTTTTATATTTTGCGCCATTTTTTTAATAAGTGCCCACTATCTTGATCATTACATTATTAATGTAATATTACATTATTCACATTTGTTTGTGGCAAAATATACTGTATATTAAATTTGGTCTAAAATTTGTTTACATATAAACGCAAACGCGTGAGCGCAAGGGTGTGCGTGCGTGTTCATTAATCTAAGGCAAGGGGAGAAATATATTAAACGTGGAGACAAAATCGATGGCCGAATAATCTAAATTAATTCAGGTATAGTGATCTATTTTAACGTCTCTTCACAATGGGCTCGTATCGCCATTTATCGTCATTCTAACCGGCTAAATGCCATGATCATCATCGGTCATTGCTACTATCCACACAGCGGTGCATCGAAAGAATTTCAGCTGCTGTTGTTTATTTAGTTAATTAATATTTATTATTAAAACTTTCACTATGAAAAATTTGTTGAGAAAAAAAATTGGTAAAAAAAGATGTGATTTTAGCACAATAAGAAAGAAAAGAGTTTTCCGTAACAAACTGTATCTTCTATTAAAGTAAATTCACACTCAATTTTGTAATTAATTTAAGAAAAGTCTTTGTATTTACGTCCAAAATGAAAATGTTTTTTTCTTATAAATACAAAGAGTAATAAAAAGGACCGTCCAAAATATGCAAGTGAAACTGACAGTCGTTATAATAAACTTTATTATTAATTTTAATACATTCTATGTTATCAGTATTCTAGTAGACTTGTAACTTGGACCTTAACTTGGATGCTTAATAAAGGTAATATCATAACTTGGACCTTAACTTGGATGCTTAATAAAGGTATATAATGTTACATACTTATAATATTTCAAAATTTAGTTGTTCTTTCCACTATTATAATATCACAATAAAAATAAACGTTTTCAGATAAAAAATAAAGTTTTTTCTAATTATTAACTTACCAATGCAACGTCCAGTCTCAACAAGCAACAACAAAGTATTGAATGATTGGTCATTGTGCGAACACATGTTAGACGTTATCCGCCATATTTCTATAATGCGTATTGAAAAAAGTGACACAGAGGCCATCATCTGCCGTAATAGCCAATCGCACGATATTCCAAACCATCGCACCTTCTACACGATAGCCGTTATGAATAGCCTGTTATGACGGGTCATCATGAAGACTAACCATATTAAATACGTAATGCTTAGAATAATGAGAGTACTCCAGAAGACGAGAATATGCGCAACTGTGTATCCACAAATACGCGTTTTGATACTACGCATAAAATGCGTAGTATCAAAACGCGGCTGTAAGTGCAATCTAAGACACAGCTCTGAAACAATACAAAAGAAACAAATGGGCAATACTTTTCATACGTAAATACTTATTACTCGATGTTATTTTCAATTAACTATCCAATTTTAAAAGATCAAAGTAGTTTATAATTAATAGAAGTGTGTCATATTCGTTGGCGCTTTTACCTCTTAAAAATTATTTACAAAAATTAAAACGTCTTAATTGTAAAATGTAAAATTTAATTTGTAAAAAATCGGGACTTGGGAAATGCCATTGGAGAATTTGGTCTAACATTTGAAATATTGGCTGTCTTATTCAATTTTAGAATATTTATCTATCGCATATATAATCATTGTATGTAGGATTACGGAGACGCGCGAAAGGTACACATATTATATTTATTAATTTTTGCCGTTTTCAATTTCCTGAAAATGCGAACCGATATTATTTAAAATAAGGAGAAACTTTATCACGATATCGAACGCTAATTAATATAAATAATCTTTCTTTATATTTTTGAATTTATTTTGTACGAAAACGGTTATTTTCAAATTTTTATAGCGGATTTTTAACCCCTCTTTTTACTTTAAAACACTGAGTTAATTGTTTTATTTTTGCATTAACAAAAAAAAAACAAAAAAGTATTAACAAAAGTACCAAAATAATTTTGTAGATTAATGTCTACACTCTATCAGTGTAGATTAATGACCCATTCTCGTACGCACACACACACACACACACGCACACAAACATACACACACATTTTTAATTATAATGTATGTTAATACTCGTTTTAATTAATAAAATGGTAATATTTGACGCAAAGTTTTTAGAAATTGTAACCTAAATCATTTCAAGGCTATCCGTTGTGGTCGGAATAATCATTTTATAAATTTAACATGGCAGCCATAATAATACTTCTTATAAGCTAAACAATGCACCACATAAATTGATGCAAATGTGCATCATACTGCCGCAAGCAGACATATTTATATGTATCGATTTCCCGGAGTTGGTGGGTAAAATTATTCTGCTGGTAACACTGTATGGGTAGGGCGGGGCGCTAGTAGAAGGAGGGGGGGGGGGAGATTTTTGGCTTTAGGCAGCCTCGAAGAGATCTGTGTCTATTCACCTTCTGGATTACTCTATATTCTAAGGGGTAATGACTTAATTCCGTTATTCTTTAAATTACTTTTGGCAAACCTGCTAATAAGTCATAAAACTTTTATTGTTTTATTTATATTTGACACATCGTTTGTTAAATAAAAAACGTTAATTAAACTTATATTCTATTTTTTTTTATTTAAAGTCTCCTTGTAATATTAAATTAACGAAGTATATAATTTAATTATGTGCTAATAGATTTGATAGGTAATATGTTTGATGCTCATTCTTGCTTATACAAATAATATAATTGTCGAGTCACCTCTATACATCGAATATTTAATCACGCAAGTTACGTAATTTAACGCAAAATAATAGTTATGTAAAATTTAATAAACCATTAGGCTTATTTTAACTTACGCGCAAACATCGCATCATTTTGTAAATACATTTTTAAAAAAGTACTGAAACAAGTCTTCTATATATTACCACTAGTTCTTATTCTGTAGTTGATGTTCATAAGTAACAAACGTAATTATATATTTAATTATGTAGGCATCGTCACCATGGTGTGTAGGGTTGATGCGCGGCGCAACGCGGGGAGCTGGGTTCGATTCCCAGTCGCTTATCAAACGGGACTGGAGAATTCCAATCTTTCGAGGCTCTGGCAACCATTTTTCCATATGAGATCTTCTTCATCTCATGTAGATACGACAATATCAACAATTATGTAAACGCTGCATGAGAAAAAAAATAAAAAATCAATTAATAATGTTGGAATATTTAGATAAAATGGAACTATAAATTAATAATGTTGGAATATTTAGTGTTCCACTGAAACGGCACCCTTTTAAAATCACTTAAGTGTGTCTTTTCATCTGACATACGTTTTTTCTTTCGCAAAAACTGCTAACGTAGAAACTTAAAATTTGACTAAATAATACAGCTAATCAAATTTATTTCAACATTCAAAAATATTCACGTGGGAATTTCCGATACTCAAAAAATGTCATATATAATATTAAAAAACCTCACACGTTTAATCGTAACATAAATTTAATGTTTTAACACGACATCACATTTATTTTTTTTATATTAAAAATGTTTTAATTTTACTTCACGCATAATCTAATTCCGTTTTTCTCTAACAAATATGGCATGTTTCACTATATCTACTTACATTCAATATCATTCGTTCATTATAGCATCGTGTCCCTTATGGGGAAAGGTTAAGTATTCACTTCAAACGGTCGCATCTGAACGATTTGATCCCTACGTCGTGTCCATGCTTACATTCAAACAAAAGAGTATTTATATGCTATACGTACCGATGTATAGGTATTTTCTCCAGATATTATATATAATAAAATATGAACGTAAAGGGCATTGTCGCGTACTTACGTCTTAAACTATACAATCCCTATTAAGAACCTCATCAACATCTATCTTGTATGTTTGGCGTGATCCATATCCACAAGCAAAATTGTTACATATATATATATATATATATATATATATATATATATATATATATATATATATATATATAAGCTTTCATTTTAATCCCATTTACAAAGTTCAATTTGATTTCCTCAATGCCTTCCCCTTTATATTTATATCTTATTATGTATAATATCTGGATAAAGAACCTACAAAGCGACAAGTGTAAACACACATAAACGCTCTTTTGTTTGAACGTGAGACGTGGCTACGTGGCGTAGGTAGCAAAATATAGCGAACCAGATTAAAAGCTACGGTTTGAAGTGATCATTTAACTTTTGTCCATAGACGGACACGATTTAATAATGTGGAAAATAAACACATGGTATTAAAAGTGAGTTAATTATAATGAAGCATGCCGTGGCTACGTGGCAGCATTATAAAAAATCGGAATTAGGTTATATGTGAATAGAATTAAAAAATGTTAACAATATAGCTGAATATTGATTTATAGACGTTGAAAAATACGTGTTAAATGTTTTTATATTTTGTATCCAAATATATTTGTTCGTTCTTATTAATACTGTAATATAACAAATATATCACTTTCACTTTTGGATTTATTGCGGTTTCATCACGAGAAAAATAAAAAATATTTTGTGATTTTTTTTCATTGAATTGTCAAATAGAATAATAATTAAGTACTCCATGCATACATATGTATATATATATATATATATATATATATATATATATATATATATATGTTGATAAACTGTTTAATTTGTTTAACATGTGTTAACATGTGTGTGTGTTTTATATTTTTGTGCAGAAGTTTCATAATTGTACGTTCACATTACTGTTATTTTCACTAGGTCATTATTCCTCATCATGGGTAATTATTCTAAAGGAGATAATATGTAAAATCGTAAGTGAAGTAATAAATATAATATTTTGAACTATATCTATCGGATACTTATGATAAAACGATTTTTTCTTCCGAAAAGAAAGGATGTCGATTTTGCACGTAATTTTTTTTTAAAATGTGCACAAATATAAAAAAAAGTAATTTATTTACAGACAAAGTTATTTTGTTTGTAATTAGTTCTCATTAATATATGCAATCCATAAAAATTCACACCCCAGTAAAATGTTATAGCTTAGAATGTTAAGAAAAATTAAAATCTGTTAATTATTTTTTGTAATTGAAGTCTGTACAAACATAACTTAGTTTCAAGGGTACGATCTTCTCCTTTAAATGTTAATGGTTGTAATCATACCGACCTTTGAATTTCTATCTTAAACTATTTTACATTTATCTTGATGATAGAGATAAAATTATAGACCTTGAGAAAAACGAAACCAAATGTTGAAAATTTTTTTTTGGACTCCACTAACGCGTGATATTTTTTTTTAAATTTTTTGTATAAATATCAGGGTAAGATCAATTCCAATATTTACGCTACGTAAGTATAGTGTCGTAAAGAAATTAAACAAAAGCAAGTGTCTTATTTATTATAGATATATTTCTTATATGTTTATTTCGAAAGCATTGTGACTACCCACTACTAAATTTTCTAACAAATTATATCGATCAGTAGTTTAACTTGATCTTCGGAGTACGATCAAAATTAATGATCTATTAGATAATTACAACTAATTATCTTATGGAACATTAGTTTTGATCGTTCTGCATGCAAACAAATAAAATAAGAGAAAGTTTACGTTTCTCCACAACTACTAGATTCTGCGATTTCTGGGAAGTCATGTATTTTTCATTGGTGTTGTTTAATTTTATTTAAAATTCGTTGGCTTATAAACAAAACTTTATTTAATTTATTTCCCTTATTAAAATTAAAATCCAGTGATTTTAATTTTAATATTTAGTTGATTAAAATTTCAATCTGGGGTAATTTTCTACGCACTTATCAATTTTTCGCGGAATAAGAACATTTACTAGGGATTTTTTTGTGTTTTTTTTTCTTTTCTTCTCTCAGAATTCTATGAGCATAAAATGTACTAAAAACGCTAATAAGTGGCGTTGGCAGCTAAATCAGTTCCACCGATTCTGATATTAACGTGGATAACGAATATTTATTAAAGATCAAATAATTTTTTTTTGTTTGTGAATCCATTGAAGTAAAACCAAGCCCAAATTTAACCCAAACTAATCTAAATACATCACTGAAAACCGCACCCAATTCAGCCGTTGCTGAGATTGGCGTGCAAAACGAAAGTGCGCACAGACAAACAGACATAGTATATGTTACGGGTGAACAGTGTAGCTTTGTACTGGTGAAAGAATTTTCAAAAGTAGTACCATAAATTAACCCTACAAACTTACATACATATTTACAAACAAACAAATAACTTTACCTCTTTATAATGTTAGTTAGGATTCAGCCTTATATATTTTCTCCCATATTTTTTTACAAAACTATCTGTATTTGTAATTACGTCAATGTAAAACGATTTATATATAGACATACACGAAGTCATTGTATTTCGTGTACATTTTACATTTTTAAATTCACGTTAGTTGCACTATAACTTAAATATTCCAAGGTGTTGGTGCCAATTCACAAAGTTAACTTATGACACTCTTACAGTGTATCACTATGCTATAATTTGCGGTAAATTTGATATTTGTAATTATCTTAATATCAACTAATATCGACCTGACATCACGTTCTTATTGATTTCATATTAAAATTCGTTATTTCTGCTAAAACTTAAATACACCTACGTCATAAGTATATCTCTAGAATAATTTTAATTTATTTAATTAACTTAACTATTCCAAACAAAAGTTAACACAAACGCATATTTTGCCTTTTTCCCCTAATCTTATCAATAAACCTTTAAGAAACAAATTTAGATAAAACAGAATTTATTTAAGTGAAATAATCAATATTCAAACAAAAAATATTTATTGTAACGGAATCATGCAATATTTAAATGCTTTTATTCCATTTGTCATATAATGACCTTTTGTTAAAATATCTATTCGAATTGTTAATATATCTACGTTTCAAACATTTTAATTTCTACTACGGTACAAGCAGCAAATTCTGGGCAAACTCGTTACGCAAATATGGCGCTCAAATATGTAGCAATTGCACGCAACATATGTCCATACGTTATGTAAATATATTCATACGCGCAGGAATAATAATTTGTCTAATAGCTATAATAATCCAAAATAATGAATAATAATCCAAAGAATACAGGAATAATAATCCAAAACAATGAATATTGATATAAGCTTTACAAGAACAAAAATCGCTGATGAGTCTTCCATAAATGTAGTAGTTGTTAGATTATTTTGGATTAATATATTATTTTTGAAACCCAACAAAATTAAAACAGGAAAGTTTTTCAATTAATCTTCTTTTGACGTAATTGAAATAATCAAAACGAAAGATTTAATAGTGCATTTCTTTATTATATTATTTTCGTATTTACTAGATAAAGTTGACCTGGTCACATATATCCCGTCACAAGAAATATATACTAGAAGACTATATCACTCTCGGCCGCTGTGGTCGAGTTGTAAACCGACGTGACCCTACGCTGCAAGACCCGAATTCAAATCCTCGTCCAAATTAAATCATATTAGAAAATGTGGGTAATAAAGTATTGTGTTAAGAAATCGAGATGAAAAGTAATTGGTTTATTGTTATATTGAAGCAATGACATATTTTTAATGCTTTCTATTTAATTTCTATTTAATTTTTAATTTAATTGTAAAAAATTCCATTACTGTAATTATATATTATCTTATTTTAATCTTCTTAAATATATTTCGAAATTATAGTTTTCAATATATTAATATATTATTAAATGAATTGAATAAAAAATATGCAACCAAGAACGTTTGAATAACACTCGAAAAACGTTCAACAATTCATAATTAACCAGGCATATTTTTTTCGGAAATGGTAAAAAAAATAAAAGTATATATACATATATATATATATGTGTGTGTGTGTGTGTGTGTGTGTGTTTCAAAAGTAGAAACTTAAAATGATAACTGCAATTTTGAGAATAGTCAGTAGATATCTCTATAAATAGTAAACAGCTTGAAATTGGTAAAATATTACACATAAATATTAAAATTTTATTTTCATTTTAAAGCTGTCTCTATTTCAGCGATTACTAAATGATTTATTTCCAATGTTTTCTTGTTTTGATTGTTTCCAATTACATAGCTACTCAAGTTCCAGTAATGTTTCCAATTACATAGCTACTCAAGTTCCAGTAATGTTTCCAATTACATAGCTACTCAAGTTCCAGTAATGTTTCCAATTACATAGCTACTCAAGTTCCAGTAATGTTTCCAATTACATGCCTACTCAAATTTCAGCAATGTGTATTACTGTCAATTTGCAAATAGTAAAATTATTATTTATTTCATTTATTATTTCAGTTACCATTTTTACACTTAACACATATTATGAATTTATAATATTCCATGTTACAAACGTTTAAAAAAGAACTATCTATCAACAGTAATTAAATATATAACTGCGTCCTTCCCATTATCTAAAAGTGTGTACATGTGATATAGTATATTAGTTCCAGAAATATTTTTGTTTCGAGGTAATACAAGCGACCACTTATAAATAAATTATATAAGAATGTATGTAAACTTACGTGTAACTTTTAAATAATTCTAAATACTTGAATATGGCTAGCTAATGCTTTGTCTTTTATATGAATCATTTTGAATTTAGATTTTTTAGAAATATTAGATTATAGTTACGAATACGTAAATTACTTAAGTACTTTGTTATTTGTATTTCCCTTACTGACAGACGAGGAAGAATTAAAGCTTCTACGATCCCATTCTTATTCAAAGACCGCGAATTATATGCTTCAAAAGGTAACTGGAAAAGCATGAAATATAAAACTCATGAGTGTCTTTAAACAAAAATTAAAAAAGATTTGAATTTTAAATGCATTTCATTAGCTAACAGGGTGAAATATAATTATCGGCTTATCTAAAAATCAACTATCAAGACCTAACCGTGAAATATGTGAATTGTAGACACCTATACGATGTGTTGACGATAAATTTGTTAGGAAGGGTAAAATTGAGAATTAGTTTCAAAATACTGAGTTAAAAGTTTGCAAATAATAAGTTATAGGAGGGAAATAATACGAACGTATCATGTAAAACATGAAAATGGACAAGTTACTTCAACTTATTTTAATATATGGGTCTGATTAGTCGAGCAGCTTTTATAGATTCTAATTACCGTTTTCCTCAAGTCAAACGTGACACGATTTATCCAATATTTTCGAACAAAAATGTCTGTAAGTTGGTAAACATAACAGTAACGAAATGTGAAACAGATCAGTTCTAGGCAGAGAGAGCGATGATTAGAATTGGAACAGTTAAGAGAAGGAGAATGGCATGAATGGAGGTTTGAGAGAGGGAGGCAGACGGAAAAGGAGAAACACGGATAGAAGATAAGAGTGACAATGTCTTTCAAAAAGCGAAAAAAATGCAGTTATTATAAATTCTTTTGTGTTATTTTTCAACTGCAATTTCTGTTCCAAGATAATTTAATTTCATATAGTAGCAAAGATCGAGATCGTAACGAAGAGAAAAAGGCATCTGTATTACTACTTCTGCATTAATAACTACTGACATGTGTAGTAAAATGTGGGCAGTGGATAGAGTTTCCACCTTTGTTGCTAATCACTCAGTACATCAGTGACCTAGAGTCAATAGTATACTGAATCTAGCTTAATTCGATTCGATTTGTAATATAATTAGTCTGATCATATAATCATTTTGAAATAATATTATTGGAACAATTTGTTTAAAAAATGTCATTAGAGTCATTTCATAATAATGTATTAAGAAGTTCCAGTTGGAACTAACTTGGTGACTCTGTTTTTTTACGAAATATCTTCACCAGAAAATAATGAACTATTTATTATTATACTATTGATACAGTTACATGCCTAGTCACTTATAAATTGCCACAGCGATGTCGTCTTTTAGGAATTAGAATGATCTATCAATAACGATTTTATAATAAAAAATTCTGTCAACTTTTCAGCTTTAAAAGTCGAAAAATTTATCTTGAACACCGCTTAGGCTCGCCTTTTTGAAATAATCACTATTTTGTATTTTATTTTTGTTTGACCTGTCAATTTACAAAATAAAGATTTAAATAGTTTATCTTTTATAAAATTTTAACTGCACACTACTCACGGTATATATAGTGATATTTTGTAAAAGAGGGAACCATTTTAAAACAGGAAAGCTGTATTTGTCGTAATAATCCCGGGGCCTGGTTTCAGAGTTATTAACCGTGAAAAAATGGGACAATACGCAGTCATTGGGACGGGGGATTTGGAACAATGGCACGCAGAAGAGTTCCTAGATAGAGAAAAAAAACAGGAAAAATCTGCGCTCTTATATTCAAAATTTTCAATAACTTGCTAATATTTTGAATCTAAAACTATTTTCATTTCGAATACATAGCTGAATAATTTTTGTTCAGACAGCGAAAGGATTTAACTAATTTCAAAGCCAGTCCAAAACAAAAACAAATTTCTTAAATTTTTAAAATCGATTCTTTTATTTATATATATTTTCTCAAATTTTACACACATTTCTTTCTTCATACTGAAATGGTGTGAACAATATTTTTATTCCAAATAATTTGTCTCCGCTATTAAAATTTAATACTAACAACGACACAAACGATAAACACGAAATAGCAAGTACAGTTCTTATTTTATCGAATTTAGTGTTTGTAACTCCTAGACGTTTTTGAAATTAGATTGTCGTGTAAATGTTGGCTAAGATAATATGTTATACAAAACAAGTTTACGCTTTGTGCTTTGAATAAACGTTACATGGATAACCATGGATAACTTTAGAATTTGTGCATCTTTAACTTGCACACTTATAAAACAAAATAAAATCAGATATATCCAAGTGCAAGAATGTTTTTACTGTTATACTGAAATCGAATAATTTCTTCTTAGTTTTTATCTTCATTTTAATCATTACACTATAAAATATGGTAAAACAAAAATTATATACTAATTGTCTAGCATTTTGTCCAAAAAAATTATTTTCTGCTAATTTTAATAATTTGTCTTTTTATCATATTTATGATTAGTTATTATTTTGTGGATTGTTTAATTAAACCAGTATTTATTTAATATTATAAGGTATCAATACATTGCAGCATGTTGTTTAATATACAAAAAATAGGCATCTATAATATTCAGCGTACATTTTAAAAGAACGTTCCTATTATTACATATTTAATCAATTTCTCTGGATATAAATATTTTAGAATGTATGTGGAAATTACAGGTGGCTTTTTTAACAAACTGATTCTTAAATTATACTAAAGAAAGTTATATTCTGTTGACATACATGAAGTACATTATCTTATTCTTAAAGGATAAAATTATAATTTATTTTTTCTTTATGAAATAATTATATTACTTTCTTAAGCAAGACAAACGGTTTATGAACTATTTAATTCTACATCCCACGTAAATATAAGAGTAATTGTTAAAATAAACATTTCTTTTCCAACAATTCTTCTATCATTGCTGGAAATTGAAGAAATATTTACACTTTCACTTGTTTAATTGAAAACCGCAGGGATTTTTCCATCAATTAAAACTAAAGGTTAGCCAAATGTTTACATACTTATTGTTTTAGATGAATTCAGATTATTTCTATTTTCTTTCAAGTGATAATATATTATTTGTCGAATTAAAAAAAAGTTAAGCTTATAGTTTCACCTTGTATAATTATATTCTCTAATTTTCTCAAAAACTTCTTAAACTATTTAACTTCCAAACCGCAAGGACATATTTAAGTTATTCAAAGAAAAATTTCCGCATTGTTCGAAACAAATAAAGAGGGAAGTTTCAAAGAGGAAAGGTTAATAATATACTGAGTTAAGAAAATTGTACTTTGTTTTAATGTCGAAATAATAGGTGTCGAATAGAATATTGCATAGCGGCATATAAGAGAGAATAATTTTACAGAAAAGCAATATTCTACTACCCATATTTTGTCATACAATTTAGTTATTTTCGGGACATTTGCTGTTAATGAGTTACGGCTTATAAACGTATATTTATTAGTACGTTCTATCCATGTACCTATTATTATGATCAAAAGTGGTTGTAATCGAAAAAAATTGGAAAAAAACTAGACACACTCATAGACGGGAAGCAATATCATGTAATAATGTTTTTAAGGGTTTCCTACATTTTCCTTAAATGAAATATAGCTCATTGACCACTTATTGATCAGTATTCTCTTTCAATGTATATTTTCTTGCGAATAAAGGTGATTACCATTATCAAAAAAAAGAAATTTTATTAATATACGTGTTATTGTAATAAAAATTGATCCTGATTATCAAAAAATTAAAAAATATACAAGTCGAATTTTAATATTGAACTCCTGTAATTGAACTATTGTTCCTGTAATTGATTGAATATTTTTGTGTCAGTCGCGTTTATAGTTGACCTGAAGTAGCTAGATCCATTGGTTAAGAAATCATAAAGACTTTTCGATGAGCCGTGAAAATAAATCTTTTTATCAGAATAATTGTGGTGAATAATTCAAGCTAGGTGCAATATAATGTGTAGTTCTACTTAGTCAGCCATTGTGATAGGAAAATATACTGCATGATATTGTAGGAAAAGATAGTCAAATTCTTATCAAAATGATTCGATATCTAGGAACAGGGTTCTACATAGAAAGAACCTATTCAACAGCAGCTTCCATGTGATAGGATCGCTATAATATGCAAAAAAAACTATGGATGGATACATTTATTATTTGCAGAACGTATTTTACAATCGTAAATACCTTCAAATTGACCAAAGCTATTTTTATAAACTGGCAGTTATTCCCCAAGCGTCCAACTACGTTTTGAAGCACATTACATATTGTTTGGAGTACAAGAACTCTATACTACCTTGAATAATAAATTTAACTAAAATGTTGTTTCACTATATACTATAACGAAGAATTTTAAGCTCTGTGTCATATGAGGCCTTTTATATAGCTTCAAAAAATTTAGAATATACTTAAACAAAACATTTAATTATTTAAGTTTTCTGCACGTATTGAATTATCATCTTTTTGTATTTGCGCCTTTTGAGACAATCGATGTAGTTTAGATGGTGTATCTACCTACGCCATAAGAGAAAAGATCAACAGTTACTTATTAACCCTCAACTGGCCGGGTGGTTTTTTTGTAACATAACGGGCCGGGCGCGGTCACCGTGACCGCATGTACTTAAAGTATAATATTTTTATGTTATTATCCTAATAATAAATAAATAAAAATACTCAGTGTTACTGATAGTGTTTACTTTTAATTAGGAAAGAAAAATTAACAAAACATAACTTCTATTAATGCTAAATAAAAAAAAAACATTACTCAAACGCCAAAACGAAACAAAATCTCTAAACTTCTGTATAAATTCCTTAAAAAAAAAATCTTAACTAATTTTTGGAAAAAAAAATTGGTTTTGTTGTCTTAAGAGATCATATAATATAGAGAAAATAAAAAATTAACTTAAAAGATATTGTTAATGACAAATTGACAACCGTCAATCATGGTCTTGTTTCGCGACAATCGCGGCACATCTTTTGGCTACATTCGATACATATCGGCTTTCTACAACAAAAACATACATGATAGGTCTTTCGTTTTTATTTGGGATCACAAGTATAGCATGTTTTTCTAGTTTCCAGCTTTTCTTCTACCTCGGGTATAGGTTCTTCTATGTTTAGTACTCTTCTTATAGCTAAGCGAAGCTGTCGAGTCAGATGTTGATTACTTGCTCGCCTATGTAAATGCGGTTTGACAAGATATAATGCGAGATCTTTCATAAACTGAAGCCTTTTAATCTTATCCTCTCGCACTGAGTTATAAACTATAAATGCATTAGAGCTCGCAATATCCAGCAAACGATAAAAAATTGTCATCGGCCATCTACGAGTACGTCGGGCAGTGCTATAGTTTGAACATCTTTGATCTAATAAGTCAACCCCATATTTAGTCTCATTATAATACATTATTACTATAGGTTTTTTCTTGACATTATCTACTGCTAAATCGTGATGCATGTTTGATACGAGTATAACCGACCTATTTTTTTTTGGGACATAAGATACTAATGTAAATTCATTTGTGAATCCAAACAAGGAACTTTCTACTTTACGAGTTTTTGATGGTAAAAAATCTTTGGGTATTTCTCTTTGGTTTTTCTTCATTGTGCCAACAAATGTTAGACCTTTTTTCTTCAACTCTTGTACTAAATGTATTGAAGTAAACCAATTATCGGCTGTAATATTACGATTTGAGCCCTCTATTTTTTCTACAAGTCTCAAAACAGATTGGGTCGGTTTTTTAAGTGTTTGTACAGTTCTGGTAAATCTTTTCCATCAGAATCTTTACCCTCATAAATGTAGGCGTTGTGTAAATAACCCGTTTTTGCATCCGTGATACTTTGAATTTTCAAGCCATATTTTGCCGGTTTTTTTGGCATATACATTTTAAATTTGCATCTGCCGCGAAATGCAACCAGCATCTCATCAACACAAGCTTCAGTTCCAATTTCGCATACGTCTTGACAATTGCCAATAAAATCATTAAACATTTCAGAAATTGGCGCTGCGGGATCATTTTCACGTCGTTCTAGCCGAGTTGAAGATTCATCAAAGCGTAATGCTAGTAGAAGTATTTTCAGTCTATTTTTCGCCATAATACATTGATAAATACATCGGCCAGTTCCATCCGAGCTATACCAACTTGAAAAATCTGCGTGATTTTCTTTGAACACCGCTGAATAATACAATATGCCTAATAATGCTTTTAGTTCAATCATATCTAAATTATAAACGTAACTATTGTCGTCATACTTGTCTCGCATCTTTTCTAAGTGACTGTTGGTATGTGTTATAATTTTTTCAAGAGTACCCTCACGAAAAAAATAATTCCATACATCTTCTACTGTCGATTCTGCTATAAGGCTGTGTCGAAGACTTTGACGTATTCCTGGTTGTACATCTACTATGTTATGACTTCTTGTTCTACTTCGGGCGGCAGATGGAACAGAAGACCAGCGAAAATTATTTTTGCCGAAATAGTTTTTATCCCTTAGTTGAACTTCCTCGCTATCGGAAATACTTTTACTTGCCTTGCGCTTACGACTCGGTTGAAGACTTGACAAAGGTTGATCATCTTCATCGTTAGATGAGGTAACTTCTTCTTCAGATTCTGAGTGGTGTGACTCATAAATCACGTGATTTGGTTCGATATCTTGATCAATATCACTGCATTCACCATCGCCATCAGAGGCAGGGTCATTATTATCCTCTTGTGTAAGCCACTCTTGTATTTGTTGGTCAAAACGTTCCATTTTGTTAGTAAAATGAAGATTACACCGAGAAAGGAATTCACTTTCTAAAATCACACAATAGGCCGGGTGCGGTCACTGTGACCGCTGCAAACTTTTAAACAATAAAAACTCAAAACAAAAGACTATTACTAAGCCGGGTCTCGTACTAATCGCCTGAGTTGCGAAGGTACCAGGAGGGGCAAATACCATCGAATATTGGAAGAGTATAAAATTGACAGTGTTGCACCTACTGGGGTCATGGTGACCGCACCCGGCCTGTTAAGGGTTAATTAGCAAAATTTTTATTAATTGATGTACTAAAATACGGAATCAAATGCAATGTTTTGCAAAGAGAAATTTATCAAAATTAAAAGAACTTTTATGTATATGCCTAATATCGGGACATATTTTGGGGAGTTTTTAGGGTTCCAGTGTCAACAGTTCAAAGGGGCCCGCACTTATAGTTTCGTGATTTCGATATGTGTGTCCATTCGTCTATCACATCCAAGTAGTTTTCATAGTTTCAAACCTGGGTATATTGTTTTTTTTGTCTATCAGATAAAAATCTCAATATAAGAAGGATACGTTAATCTATGCTTATAAAAATCTTAATTTTTATATCGGTTTTTTTAGGGGAACTCCCCTTAATATGAAGAAAATTGAGCTTACTTACTGGGGGTGGGGGTTTCTTTAGAATGGTTTTTTTAAGTATAGTTTCCACTTACCACTTTAATTTTACTCGGTGACTGAACTTGTCAGTGTATATGAAGTAAATTAATATATATATGAATAATTTAAATATGTTTTAGCAATATGCAAAGGCAAGTTCAACTGTCAGGATATTATAATCATCATTCAGCTAATATAGAGCATTAAGGGCACTTATTGGGAAGTACAGCTACGTGTGTGGGCACGTAAATGCTTGACCTTTTTCCAGCAAGTGATAGAAAATAAATTTGGCTTAAAGTTCATTTAAAGTTCATTTTTTAACAATGTATAATTTATGTACTTTCATTATTAGATTAATTTTAGTGATTTTTTTTCAATTATACTTTGGAAATCTTTTTTGAAAGTTTCACTTTTATTCTCTCATAATACATTGTCTCATAATCATGTTCAGAGATAATTCTTTAAAGCATGAACCGATTTTGGCGAGTATTTTTTTATTTGAAAGAGGGTACTTTAAAGGTGGTTCCATATAAATATGATGATGATCTGGTGATGAGATTCGGAAATAAAGAATGGAACTCCTTAACGAATGTTAAGAAGTCAACTATGATTCAAAATATTTGCTTTAGATAGTTGTTATTTTGTAAAATAAGTACACCACTTACCAGATCAAGGTCTAATGATAAGTTCTGGAGATAAACAATGGAAGTCCTTAACGGATGTTAGTAAATCAAACGTGATTAAAGATATTTGCTACTAATAGTTGTTGCTTTCTAAAATAACTACATCGTCGATCAGGTTAGAGTCCGATGAGTTCTGGAAATGAACAATGCAACTTCTTAACTGATGGTAGTAAATTGAACGTTATTCAATATACTTGCTACTGATACTTGTTACTTCGCAAAATATCTATACTAGTGTGTCAGTATGTCAGAGTCTGATAATAAGATTAATAATCAACTTCTTAACGGATGGTATTAAATCAACCGTGATTCAATATATTACTAGTTAGTTATTACTTTTGCAAAATCTCATTTTAGACTTTCGATTTAAAGAACGGAACTCCCCAACGACTAACAGCTAATCACTACCAGCTACTACTGGCGATTTGTTTCTGTGTATTGTTAATAATCAATTTTAGACAAAAAGGAAAGTATCTATATTCTAGCTTTTGCCCGTAACTTTTAATAATTATACAATATTCTAAGAAAGAAAATAATTTAATGTTGGTTATAGTGAGACGATTCATTTTATTAATCGCTAGAAATTCTAAAATGAAATATCTTTTAAAAAACCGACTTCGAAAAAAGAAGGTATTAAAAGTAAAAAATAATTAATTTAAAATGGATACCTACTTATTGGCGCTAAATAAGTTATTCATTTTTGAAGTCGACCAACTTAACGTTTTAAATTTATACTATTAATTAAAATAAATTATTAATTTTGAGTTTGCGAGTATACTGTGGACCAATCCACAGTGTACCTGCAACAAGAGAAAAATTCAAAAAGGGCGTATTTTTAATATAAATTGTTTAAATTGTTGGTCGGTCCTGTTACCGACTTCAGAAATAAGTAATAGTTATTTATTGCGAATAGGTAACAACCCATTTTGAGTTATTTATTTTTTACTTTTTAGTATTTTCTTTTTTGAAAAGCATTACTCGCAATAGAATTTAACTGTATAGTCATTCATAACTATCTGTTGTATAAAACTATGCACTATGTTAATAATCCTTTGTGTACTGGAGATTTTTTTCATAAGTATATAAATGCCAAAAATCCCAGCATTTTTTGTAAAAATTTGTAATGATGTAAGTATTGCTTTGAATCACAGAATTTTTTTGGAATCTTTCTTGAAAAAATACACAATATTTACAAATTAAACAAAATTAATGCTATAATAATAGCTGTATTTGCTGCGCATTTTTTTTCATAAAAGTTTATGCCCAGTAATATTTTTCTTGGGCAAAAAGGTTTTTCTTGGAATTTATTTGCTTTTGTACATGCAAAAAAACTTTTAGCACTGTCGTGCTTCGAAGGAAACGATTATGTTTATCGGTGTAAAATTATATGAATCAAAATATATATGGATTAGTAGCGTGTACAAATATTTACTGTACCTGAAAGTAGGATATGATTATATCAATATTTATAATTATTCCTATTGTGCAAAAAAATTAGTTTTTTGAGTTTCTTGAAGCAAATTTGAGAGAAACGCTATAGGGATTCTTGTATTATTCATAATTATATGATGGAATGAGGTTACGCTTATTAGTACCCTAAGTATTAATTGCTTTTGATTAAGTGTGAAAACTTTTTTTACTTATCAATAAAATACATCATTCACTATTAAATGAAACTACGGGATGTAGTATTATTTCTACTTTCTTTTAGTTCTTTACCACGACCTAGGTTTCGTCCTATTACATCTTCAGGTGGGCTATTAGCAAAAATATCTAGAATTTTTTAAAAGAAACGAATAAAATAGAATATAGAAAATAAGAAACAATTAAAATAGAATATAGAAAATAAGGACTGCCAAAATAATGATGAGCATAATGCTCCCTATACATTGCAAATCAATACAAAAAGGAATAAACTCAACATCCTAGAAAAACATTTGAAATATATCCGCATAAACATGTTAAATGAACAACTCAACACAATATCATCACCCATACTTAATAATTTCTAGACACACTATAGTTAGGCAACATTGATACTGCGATACACTTAAAATTATTTCAGCCCGGGTACACATCTGAGGGGACACATCACAAAGAGAACAAAAAATGGGAGATATGTATAATTAGTTGTATAACCTTGTTCCAATCATCAAATACCGTTGCTATTATATAAATATATTACTGAAAATAGTATCCATTTCGTTTTATTTCATACACCGGAATATTTGCATTGTATAAATATTGTATAACTTTCGAAAATATAATAAAAACTACACCGCTGTCCTACAATAAACTCATTAACATAAGCAGTGGGAAAACCCGCGCACCGCCCAATTCAACTATTGTTTTGTGTAATACTTAAATGCTGTTGGAAGTTTGTAATTGTAATTTTTTGCTAATTACCCACCTGAAGATGTTGTAATACAACAAAACCTAGGTGAAATCGTAGTGAAGAATTTAAATAAAGTAAATATAAAATAATATGAAATTAATATGAAATAATCCTACATCACGTAGTTTCATTTATTTGTGAATAATGACTTTCTACAAAGTTAACGTCAAATATATTCAACATTACTTTAACCAATTTGCCTGTCATGTATGTAATTAATATTTTCAGAAAGATTACGTCTTAAAATGCTTCTTTCCTTTTACAATTCGAGATATTGAAACTATTTGGTGATGACACATGTTCAATGATAAATTCAATAAAAAACTAATTTTCATTAAATTTGTCTGCAGTATTATATTTAAAACTCCACCTCAATTTTGATTTTATTTATAATTCGTTTCTATATTACAATGTAACAATAAAAATATTTACTCTTAGTATTGTTTTAATCACATGTATGTTCATTACCGATAGTATTAGCAATGTATAGCTACAGATTTTACCGCAAATAATTTTTTTAAAAATCAATTTTAATTTTATTTCTTCGGTAAATTTTCATTATTTTTTACCGAGTCACCGTGTATATTTGTTTACACGAGACACCATTTCGTCTCGAGTAAGTTTTATTAATTTATGATCTCTTTGCATTGATTTAATTGATTATAATACAAACGAAATATCCAATACAAGGTGCTAGAGTAACATAGAAGCCAATATCTCATATATTAATATTCAGCAGAGCAAGAGAATACTGTTTTTCGCTCGTCCTGCTGTCAGATATTAAAGTCCTTCCGTTGAAATTGTAGCCCCTTGTTTGGTATTTACTCACTTCCACATTTTCTCAGGTGCTTTCATAAGAAGCGTTAAGGATATATAATGTACTCCCACGCCATTATTTACAACTTTTGAAACTTTCTCATAAATTTGGGGAGATTCAATACAGTTTGTTTTTTGCTTTTATTCTAATAGAAATTTACTTTTATTTCTTTCTGTTAGGTAAGAATAGGGTCATATACTATAGTAACAACTTAGGATAACGCAATTAACAAAGTATAATTCTTATTCGTAAAATATCCCTAATGGAAGTGGTATCGCAGCGTATTCGTAGAAACTGTCATGTCAATATTATTATTTACGCTTTTTGTGAGTTATCAAGTCAATAGGACAATATTATTAAAGTGTAATATCTACCAATAAAATGAGAAATCATATTTTTGGAGTACATAATATAGTATATTGTAGATATTGGTCTTTACGATCATATTGATTTGGTTGAATCTTTTATTTTTCCACTAAAAGTTTGACATCCTGCTCCATGCGCTTTCTGCCTCTAATTTATATATAAACAGCAAGTACTATATTGAACTACTCCTTTTATAATGTTGCCGAACAAAATAAAAGGGGAAGTAAAATGACGTAGTTTGTTATACAGGAGGGGTGACATTAATATAAACTAAAATATACAACACGTCCCTTATTTTGAACCTTCAAGATAAGAGAAAAATTATTTTATATAGTCACATTGTGAACCTAATTCTGAGTATATCTAAATCCATTCCATTTTTTATTAACTAGTGTTTCACTATTAATATGTTTTACCTTGTCCTAAGTATATCTATACTAATTAAATTTTCCTTAATTAGTATTTCACACTTCACGTATTTTGTATGTCACTGAAGACCATTAAACATAATTGGAAGGCATTAAATCACAAAGATATACAAAGATATACTAGTTTTATGTTTTACAAAAATATTTCACATTTCAAATTTACAACTGTCCACAAGGATATGCAAATATCAACCTCAGTTTGAACTTTACATATAAGTTTCACACTTCACATTTATAATTTTACATTTTCGCCTCATACTTTACCAAAGCTTAAGCTTTACATATTAGCTTTACATTTTAACTTATACTATTTAACACTTTACATTTTATCTTATATACTGTAAGTTGAAATTTTTCCAATTTACATTTTTTACACTTTACAATTTTATGCTTTATGTTAAAATTTTATATTTTATGTTTTACAATTTATGTCAACGTTACCTAAAAAATCTTACTTTGTGCTTACATAATTACATTTTTGACTTTATATTTAATATGCCTAATATTATTTCACGTTAAAAAAAGAATTGTACTGTACTGGTTATCTTACATCTTCCTAAGTGAAGTGACTATTATTGTTGGAAATAATTTTTATTCAAAACTTTGTTGCTAATAACTGTTTCTAAATTGAATTGAGAGGATGTTTGATATATAGTAAAGTTCAAATAAAAAGCCATGTTGTACCTATACATTTGTTTAGATTGTCAAACAATTAACATTATTTGAGCAAATATTGCACTAATTAGATGTATATAAGTTTATATGTTTTGTGAAACTCACCGTATTTTATCCGACTTATATCACTTCTGTCATATATATTTAAATAGATAATCTTTTGATCGAACTCACTACGCCACACAGTAACTGCTTCAACCATACTGCCTTTTTGGTGGCCACAAAGGCTGCTGTGAACTCAGCTTCTGTAATAGATAGGGCTCGAGTGTCACTGACTGGTGAGTGGACTAAGTGACAGCAGAGCCATTCTTCAAAAAAGCATAACCAGTTACAGAACATCTGCTTTCAGTGTCGCTTGTCTGGCAATAGTCTGCTTTGCTGTAACTTATTATATCCGTAGTATTTGTATTGCACAGGTAATACAGTCTAAGTCCTTTGGATTATTTTCGATATCTTAGTATCTTCTTGATTGCTTTTCCGTACGATTCATTATAATAGATACTGCTCACTTGGCTCGCACAAAACATGATGTCTGCTGTACTTACAGTCGCAGCATAGACCGCTTCTCTGTATGAATAGCCTTTCTCAAGAGGACATTACCCCTTTTGTAATTTTATATGAGGGTCGGCGGAAACGCTATTTGGATTGGCATCACTTATGTTAAATTTGCTCAGCAGCTGCTTAATGTAGATATATGAAAATGTAGCTATGGTGTTTCTCTATTGTCATACCAATAAAATCTGTTACGGAGTAAATATTTAAATCAAAATCGAGTTTGAAATTGTTAATGACTTTATTCAGAGTGTTCTCCTGTTTCGAGAACAGCAATCCGTCATCGATATATATAGAGAGAGGTAACATTTGTTTTCATCGTATTGTCATATTTAAAGATACTGATCAGTTTAACTACTAGTAAAATTAATCTTGTTTAAAACAAGTCGAATTATGTATTCTAACATCTGTTGCCCATTCCAATCTATATAGTCACTTTTTTAATTGACGTACCTAGCTTGGTTCACATTGCAGCCCTTTAAGTGAATATATATTTTCTTCTAGGTCACCATATAAAACGAAGTTAAATTGTAGCAATGAACTTAAATTGTATGAGTTCTTCTAAGCGATTATGGACAGTAGCAAATGTATGGCATCGTACTTAACTGTAGGAAAAAGAGTTTCGTCGTAGTCAATGCCTTCAATTTGCGCATAATATTTTACACAGAGTCGTGATTTTTACCAATTACCTGTTGGCTCATCCCTGATGCAAAATATCCATTTGCACCCTAACAGTTTCACATCTTTGACAATTATTCATGTTTCATTTATGTTGTGGGATTCTAGTTTCTTTCTTATTGGTATTTCATGTTTGGAGTCAACCGACTTAATTCCTTCTTTCTAGTTCAGCGGTTTGCAATCAAAGAAACTTTTGCTATAACACAGGTAATTATTTTTTGTGGTCGTCTTAAATTGTTTTGATTTGTTTCTTGATATTAATGTTGTACTAAAAGGTGTCGCATTCTTATTTCTTGCTTTTGATAAGTATAGGTTCCTACTTGACGAGAACTCGTTCCGAGGCGTATTTTCTTCATCCTCCTCGCTATCTAAAGCTATAACTTTCAATATTCATATGCTTTGAAAGTCCTCTGAAGTGTGGGATGTGCTCGGCTTGCAGTTCAACTCTATTAGATTCTAAGGAACGTAATTTTTTTTTGCGGTAGATTCCAGAAACACTGGGATAAATCTGGAATTGGGTAAAATAAATGGGTACCCTTTTGCGGTTTCAAAGTATCTGACGAAGGACGCCTTCCTTGCTATCGTATCCCATTCTATGGTTTTCTCGTTTGGAAGATGAACCATTGCTTTGTATCCAAATGCTCTCATATGACTGAGATTTGGCTTCTTTCCTGATCATGTCTCCTTAGAAGTTTTTTATTCCAAGGATCGTGCCGGACCTCTGTTAGTGAGATAGGTTAATATAAAAAACGCTTCAACCCAATACTGTTTTGGGAGATTAGCGTCAAACAGATTGCTGTTGATATTGACTAATTTGAGATTCATTCTTTTGGCTACCCCATTTTTTCCGGTATGTAGTGGTGGTCTGATGTATAATTCTAACCTTCTTCGTTAACTCTGAAAAGTATCTATTCACGTATTCGAACCTGTTGTTTGTACAAAGATATTTCATTTTACAGTTACATCGGTTTTCGAGTTGGTTTGGCAGGAATTAAACAAAAATCTTCTTCATCACCAGTCATCTATAAATATCAAGTATCTTGCTGTTAAGTATCTTCGTCTACCAAGCAATGTAGTTTCCATTTGATCATAAACATCCGAGCGTACCAAGTCTAGTACTTTAGTGGTTTTAGAACCTTTATATCTAAGATGTGTTAGTTTGCTTTCTAAACATGTTACTCATGTAAACCTATTATACATTTTGGATAATTTTACACCTTCTGAGTTTTCTACTAGTTTTTCAAGATCGTTAAAGTTTAAGGGACCCAAACGCTGGGGTCGCAGAGAAATGTCACATTTATAAAAATCTGATATATATTCAACACCACTACATATATTCAATTTGTACATATTGTTGACTAATCTGGCAGTAGCTACAATTTCATTACTTATGTTCATTATGAAGCAACCCTTATTATTAAGTTTTACTTGGCCGCCTTTTCTAATGACTTAGCTGACCGATAAAAGTTTTCTTGTCAATCAGACACATAACATATCATCTAATAAAATTGTGTTGTATCATCACGGGCGTCAATGCTTATTAGACCAGAGTCCTTCACTGAAAATTGCTTGTCGTTCGCCACTTTTATCATCTCGACAAGCGGCGCCGACCCTGTTGGTGAGATTCGGTGGCTATTTGTGCTGTTGTGAGAGACACAGTTATATTTTGTCACGTACATGGAAATACCCTAGCCTATATAGAGCGAGACTATGTGTCGCTGTCTTTAGTTGAGGCAATGGAGGCAGAAGCGCGGTTTGTATTGTTGTGGTTTAAATTTTATCCTTTTTTTTAAATCTATATTTAGCTCGTCTGTGACCAAATTAGTTCTGCAAAGGTTGTCTTTTATACTGATATCTTGTAACATTTTTGCCTTGACCGAGGCTACCCTTTTTTCATGATCGAATAGCATTCTGACGTTCAAGAGGATCGCCACGATCGCTAGATTATATGGATTATATAAAAGAATTACATAAATGAAATATTCAACAACATATTTTGCTCTATTTTGAAATATAGGTTACCATAATTTTAATAGTACTATGTTAAGTTTATCTTGAAACCTTGATTGAAAATAATTATTGTAATTAACACCACAAACCAAAATGTGTAATCTCAAATATAAAATAAAATACGATTATAAAAGACATGCACATTTATAGAATTACACACTTGAAATTATAGAGTTACCCACTTTACATCGAAAAAAATTATTATCAGTGCTTTTAATGCATCAGCTTCTCTTCTATGCAAGATAGAAATGGTCTCAGTAGAATTTTAATACATTAAGGTTTAATTATTATAAAAGGTTCTATTTCTCTGCATGTACGTATTTTTTTTCTTTTTAAAATATAACCACCAACTTTAATCCGAAATGTTATCATACTGGGTAATCAATAAAAAGTTCATAACAGTTTTAAGAAATATTTGTTTTACATGAATGAAAGAATTAAAGTGTATCATTTGATACTTTTACAGCTTTAAAACAGTTCAGCCGGTTTAATCTTTTAAGGTTTAGAATTAAGTGTAATTTAAGGCTTAGTGAGTTTTCAAGACCCTTAATATAAAATTTTCCTGCATCCTCTGTATTATGCGCAATTTGTCCTAAATAAATATATGCGATCCATCAAAAGGACTTTTGTCGGGTAGTTATAATATTTTTAATGTTTGCTTGTGATTCTGGTTTACAAGATATCACTATACTATATTAAATAAATTATACATCAAAAGTATTAAACTTTCCTTCTTATTTCTTTTGCGACTTATAAATATTAGCTCGAATCATCAATATCCTCAAGATATACATGTGATAACTTAGCCTTGATGGTTGAATGTTTTTATTTCATGCTTTTATCACTTATTTATGAAATATCGAAGATCTTGGGAATTTAAGAGGACAATGATTGTCTCGAGGACAATGAAAATTAGCAGTCTTTCTGTAATCATTATTGACCCGGTTAACAAAATTGTACGCGTCACAAGATCGAGTTTATCTTTTAATTTTTGCGATAAAAGTCAACGAATTAAGAGTCTCATGACTGTGATTGATATAATATTTTCCCCTCACCTAAATTTTGCGCTATTGTCAGTAGGCGAACAATGGCCCACATATTGAAACATAATTTGCTTTCCAGGCTTTAGTGGTTTTTAAATATCACAAACAGTGCTTTAGTGATTTTTTTTAATATCATACGGCTTTAGTGGTTTTTTTAACATCATAAATATCACTTTTGTGTTTTTTTTAATATCATAAATATCACTTTAGTGGTGTTATGTGAGTGTTATGAATTATTTGTACTTGAGAGTCGGATGTATGCCACAAGATATATCGTTTCTCATAAAAACGTGAAGGAGCATCCGATCCTAGCTGTACTGTATGTCTTTTAGGGGTATTCGTTACCTGCACACGCTTCATACAGAATGGGATCGATTGAGACACGTTTTAAATTATATTGATTACCACAATTAAACTAAACATTAATTTTCTGTTATAATTTCTTTTTATATCTTTTGATAAGGAATACTTCGATGTGGATTTCTCTAACATAATAGTGAAACTTAGATATTTTTTAATGTAAAAAACATAAGAATTCTGAATGAAAATATTGTACATATTCTATGTAACTTATCTTGAATACATAGTGTGTTGGTAAATTCATACGCCAAGCATAAACTAAGATAGGAATAAAATCCCAAAAGAAATGTTTGTATAATCATTGCGATAAGAAGACTCGTATTACTATTAATGCTATAATTATTATCTACCAATTATAAAACAAATTAAAATATAGATTTTGTTAAAACAATATTTAAAATTTTTTGCAAAAGATATTCGTCAGTCTAATTTTTTTTCATTCTGTCGCGTCTATCTCTTGAAATAAATCGCAATCATATTTGATTTGGTCCAGCCTTAGGATGTGAAAACCAAATTTCAGAACGCTTTTTAGATCAAGATGGCGGAATCTTACTCTCTCAAAATAAACTATCAGTATTCCCGACTTCCACTTACCTTAGGGCTTTACTTTACTTTTTAGCTTTACTTTTTAACTTCAACTTTCACAATGTTTTTGAGAATATGGCGATATCTACCATTTACATTAAACCGTCACTATATTCAATTTTTCTTAGAGTACTGAATTCATATTTTAGAATGTTCCAATTAACACTTTTGTTTTATGTTCTTTGTCCCAAAATAGGAATGAAGTCATCATAGTCAGAATATAATCTTGATAAAATACCAAGTCATATTTTTATATCTGACGTTTTTCTTAAATTATATTAGTTCATCTAACATACGTTATTTGAAATAATCTATAAACACCGATGGATATATATAAGCTAACATAAATTTTACATTGAAAATTAAAACAAATTTAACGTTCATAAAACAATTAATGTAATTATTTCGTCTTTAAAATTAAATAATCAAAAATATTTTAAATCTTCGCAAGTCCTTACCCTTCAAGTAGTAAAAATTGTGGTTACTGCTAGTTTCCAGTTGCAAATAGACACAAAATCTTCTTTCTCCTCATCATTAGGCATCCTGTTACATGTACAAAGAATCATGTGAATTTACAATTCCGGGAGCCCGGTATTTACAATAACAAAGTAAATGGTGCGATTTTCATCCATTTACAAGAATGTCATTAGAAAACTTTACGCTTTATCAGTGCTTCTGACCTGCCCAACCGACGATACATAATAATATGACACCTTGAGTCTCACAGCTATTTGGAAATTTGAATTAATTTTCCTAAAGTTAGTTGAAAATTAATATTATAAAATTCTAATTCATTACTACAAAATTAGTTGAATACTTTATCAACTGTCAGAATAGCCAGTCATATATAAAATAGTAAGTACATTCTTTGCATTTTACCTTACACATTTTCTAACTACGTATTTTTTTTAAATATGTTACGCGATTAAAATATTCGTAGTGTTTTGCATACCCAAAACACAACGAATATTTTAATCGTGTAGAATTCTATCTATCCTATGTACAGTCTTCATTTATTTTCAAAAATAAACACCATATCTGTAAAAAAAATGCGTCTTGTTTTTCAAAAACCTCACGAAGCTGGAATTCAATACTCTATTGTAATAATTTAAAAATTCTCTTTCTCGCCTTTGTTTTCTATATGATATAATAAATTTAAATATTCAATTATTGATAAAAACATAATAATAAATTAAAATAAATTCGTAATCACGCTTTTAAATTATTGTCATATCCCTTATAAATCAACTCAACATATATTAATAAATAAAACTTACACCTGGCAACACGATAAAAATAATAATACGCTTTATTGAATATTACGAAGTGTAAAGAGCAAGTAGTGCGGAAAATATGGCGTCCTCCTCACGTTGTAGTCTCGAAGTCAACTCAGCAAGAAATGAATTATGGGGCCCGTATTTATTATAAGAAAAACGTCAGCCGTAAAATTTCTGATTATTAAAAATTATCCATCCATTGTTATATAGAAATTGCACAGGGAAAACAAATAATTTTTTTTTTAAAGTTTATACGAATTGTTGAAAAAGCGGTGCAAAATATAAGATTTTCATTTTATATTATTTCTTACCTTAAAGACTTCTAGAATATCTAGACATTTTAAAAACGGTACGTATATGAGTGTGGTATAGTATTTTAAAAATAGTACGTGGGTTTACGGAAACGGGAGGAAAATCCCGGGGTGGAATGTATAGAATATAACTGATAGTAGGAAAATTGTCTGGAATCAAAAAACGATTCGATTATATTCGTTATCTAATTATTTTCGTTATCTACAAACCCAATTTGCCTATGATACATAGTCAGCAGTACTAATTCCCAGTAGTCTATGCGCCGGTCCGAAAGTGATAAATGTTTTTTGATTTGTTGAAATTTCATAAATGTAAAATGATTGGTACAGATAATGATTGGTACAGACATTTTACGTAACTCAAACATTATTTTATAATAGTGCGTCTATCTTGCTACACAGAATTTTATGGAACTTAGCGTCGAAATGATAATAAACGTTGCATGAAGTTCTGTGAAATTTACAATTTATTAATCCTCTAATTGCAGTTAGCATAAAATATGAAAAAGGTCCTTTATAGAGATATCTAAAAGATAGGTGCCATTTAATTATTACTTCAACAAAAATTTCAGTACTCTAGTGACTAATGATTTTTGACGAAACAAAGAAATTATAGCTCGAGATATATTTGTTTTGAATACAAAATTTATTTTAGTAATATCAAATATTTTGTGTTTTAATTCATTGAAAAAAATGATGAATAAAATGGTTAAGATATATGTTAAAAGAAAATTATGTAATGTGAAAAATTTTAAACTGAAACAAATTAATAAGAAGATGAGGAGTCATTGAAGTGCATATCTGTTTTTAAGAAAAGAGTTATGACAGTAATAATGAGGCAATATTTAAACGCCTAAAAAACCTAACTAGCTTTTTTTAAAAAGGTTTTTAGTAAAATTTAGTAACTTATATAAAATGCCTGAAAAGCAAAAAGAAACGTAACGTTATTCATATTTGGATATATTTTCTCACCAAACTATAAGTAGACAGATTGATGAAATTTTCCACATGCCTACTGGTATTATTAACCACGTTATTATTAACTCTGCTGTAATACAAAGGAACACGGCAGATGGTGGATAAATAACACAACAATATTTTACAAAGCAGCTTGGCTGGTAATTTCCGATACAATTTTTTTTTATTTTTATTAATTTCAGCAAGGCGAGAAGTTTCTTGGCATTGAGAAAAAAATCTTTACGCACCATACTAGCAGAATCACATAACTTTCATTTTAGCAATAATTTTATATATTCCTTCGTAGCAGCCGTTTCAGTTTTCGTATTTGCTCAGTCGAATAAATACCATGCGTCGCCATCTTGGCATCCACGAGTATTTGCACGCATCAAATATTTATTTTGAAAAAGATGAAAATCCTTCCGCGGTACAGTCGATAGTTGTAATATTGTGCAAATTTTATGCAGTAATTTAATACAATACAATGTAGTAAAAAACTTTGACTTCCCTTTTATATTTTTTCCTTCCCTCGTTTAAAATAACGCCGAGAACAAGTGCCAGTCGGAAAGTTTAATTTCGTAGAACTATGAATTTAGTGGTATCATGGTATGATTAAAAAAATATTTATGAAAATCATATGACGTTTTACAGAGATAACGTCGTGGATATAATATATGGAGTTTTAGGACGTTTTATCTTTATTCAAAATGAGAAAAGAAATTTTATACAATGGAGGTAATCATAAAAAATAATTTTAAGCAATGCGTCATTTGTATACTTGGTTCTAAGATATTTTTTCCACATTTTGAAGTTCTACCACATTGTATGTGTGGCGTTTGTGATCGATAAAAATTTAGTTATTTCTGCAAAATATAGTTAAGTTAATATAATGTCACGATATTTTTTTTCACAATGCAAGAAAAACTAAATTCTTATGTAAATTGGCATATAAGTAAGAAAAATATGTGAAAGTCATAATCAGCCAGTCTATATTTTATCAGCGTAATCACAAACTATATGCATTCCATTTATTCCGAAAAAAAATTTGTTGCATTATCTACAAAATCAATTTGAAATACCCATATGTCGTCACTCAATTCAGCTCATAATTAAATATGACGCGAACATAATTATTTCCAACAGACGTAAGCATGTCATCTTTAATTAAAAACGTAAAAGTTTATTCTTTAAAGTTATTCTTACTTCAAAATGAACATAGAGTGAAAAAGTATAATAGAAAATTAAATGCGGGCACATATTTGTTACATATACCCAATAAATATATAGCGTAAAAAGTCAATTGTGACCCTTGTGATATTGTTCCAACAAAAATATCGGACTATAATGCTTATAAACAGAACTATGTCATCAAAAACCAATCTATACTCGCATTCATTCATTTAGAGATAATTTTACATTTAAAAATGTTGAAAATATATGTAATTGTTTTATGCATGGAAATGTATAAAGAGACGTGAATAACACAGGTAAAATCAAGTCAAATTTATTTCCGTACATTTATTCCTTTAAAATAATTGAAGAACAAAATTTCTAAAATTTATTTTATTCGGTATTAATTTTCACACATGGGACATTCCAGTTAATCGACCAGTAACATGCATAATTCATAGCGTTTAAAATGTTTGTAATTATTCTGAATATTTTTATATCAAAAACCATTTGATTTCTGCTATGGAATCATTGATCGATGACGTGTGAAGCCAAATCATTTAAAGTAGTGAAATCACGCTATGGTCAATATTTGGTAAAGATATAAATGATAACAAATAGGCTTTGTTCATAAATTGGGCGTAAAAATATCCACAACAGATCATGTGCAAGTACACATATTAGAGTCGGTTCTTTACGACAGCCATTTCGAGCGGTTATCTGTCGACAGGAAATTTTTACGAGGAAACGTAATTTGTTGGAGCTAATATGAATCCGTATGGATTCATGATTCTGGAAATGGATTCATGATCGTATGATTCTGGAAGTATAAAAACACCAGTCGTTCGAGGGAACTGGGCTGGCGTTATTGCTTAAAGGATCAACGAAGCTCATCAGATACATCCCACTAAAATTCCCGCGGTCCACAAACGTAGCATTTTGGGAAGTTTGTTTCAATTTTAATTGAATTAGTCTTTAGAATTTGGTACAACAACACTTATTGCAAAATTCAGACAAAAGATACAATACACAAATATATAATTTCAATACTACTGAAATTTTTTCAAGATTTTATATTAATTTAATTAGATTTAGAACTTTCACTATATGTTTTTTTAACCAATGATGTCGTTGAAATGATAAGAATCAGATCAACGACGTCACGTAAGTTCAATCTGTTAAACACGTCGTAATTTGCTATAAATAATTACGTGTTTTTAATGACTACAAAATGACGTCTATACAAAAATATAGGAGGAGATGAATAACTTAGGGAATAAAGATTTAAACAACAACACGATTACACAACACATGAGATGAGGAGACGAATGTCATTAAACACATAGATGAAATATTTTAACCTGTTTTGTGCGTCTCTTCGGGGCCCATCTATGTTGGGAACGTATTAAGGTGCAAATAGGTATATATATATATATATATATATATATATATATATATATATATATATATACTTATATATATATATATATATATATATATATGTGTGTGTGTGTGTGTGGCTAGAGAGAATGTTTATTTCGATTTATGACAATAAACTCTAAATTTATGCGTTTTAATGACAAAATGTTTACGTTTTTGTAGCTAGTTTACGAAATAACTTGAGAACAAGAAACCTTGAAATCTGCATTGTCAGCATTCCAAATCATTTCTATCTTTATGATTATTGCCTCAATTTACCCATGTAAATATTACTTTAATCCTAATATAAATTAAGATCTAATTGTTCAAGATTTTATTAATGAAATATTATCAAAATAATGATAATGTTATATGTGGATTTTTCTTATTTTCCAGCACAAGTATGTGCTAGCAGGAATAGTAAATAAATATTTTCATTTTCTTTTTAATTTTCTCAACAGTAAATAATATAAAATTATTCTCGATGAAACCCGTTACGCATGTGTAAATTTTATTTTAAAAATCAATCGACTTAATTAAAAAAGATTGGGTATATTTTAATTAGTAATTCACCTAAGTGCATCTTTTTATAAAATTTCATAACTATCGGTCCTAAACTCAATAGATGCTATAACATTTAGACGGATACAATACGAATATGACAATCGGATTGGGTTAAATTTATGCAAGGTTTAAACGAAACAGACATCTTTCATAAAGTAATTGCATAAATATTTTTGTTATCTTTTTTTTTTGTTATATTTGTGATATTTTCCGTATTGTCCACTGCACAAAATTAATAAAACATATCATTTCTTTATCGGCTTACCCACTTTGAAGTTTTTTTTTCCAATTGACAGTAAATTTATAAACTTTCTTAGACTTTTGATAGAGAAATAGAGTAAATGCTTACTATTTATCTCTTAATACAGATAGTACTTTTGATTTACACTATGCCCTCAGTTGCATAGCTGTTTGCCGAATTATATTTCTATCAAATTTAATGACACCGAGAATTTGTTGTTTGCTGATGATATGAAATTTTTATTTGGATAATTAATTGGAGGTATTATGAATTGTTCAGACAGTATATTGTACTGTTAAACTTACGACTTGTTCCGACAGTATATTGTATTGTTTAACTTCCAATATTAACTTTAGGTTATATTTTAAATTATATTAAAAATTAAAACTTGTGACAGATTTAGTATTGAAGGTGGAGATAAAAATAAAATGTATCAAAAAATACATTTAAACAATTTTTGAAATCGGAGAATTGTAGTTGTCTGTTATTTTTCAATCACTCAATTGCTGGTATTGGTTGACTCAGTACTAGTCATTATTTTCAAGGCGGTATTGGAGTCATAATGACGATTGGTCTATGAACCTATTAATTTTTGCACAACCACCAGCAATGGGATGTTTTGATAAATTTATCTATGCTTAACCTCATTTTAAACTACACATCATCCGGTTTCATAATTACTCGATGTATTCCACATTTATAAATAAACAATTAAATTTTTCAGTTTATTATTATTACTGCGGTATAATAGCTGAATTAGAGTAAAGAATCTATTTTATTCTACCATAAAAATTACATCATACTCATTACACCATACGTCTTAAATTTCTTACTCCATTATTTTTATTTATTTGTTTTTTTTTAATTGTTTTAATTTTTATTTGGTAATTCTGTCTATTTTTGTAAGTCAAGTGACGTCGTATTGTAAAATGAGAAAGAAAATTTGCATTTGGATTTTTGTAAATTTTGTAGTCGGATTTGCTATTTGTTAGAATATTAATTGTAATATTACCGGTAGGGTATTATAGTCAACAATTATTCATTTATATTTTTTTCATTTATGCTCCAATAGTAATAAAAATGTTTCTGTAAAATAAATCCACATTTCTTGGTACTTGTCACTAACCTTTTCATAATGGTGAAATTTGCTATATTATTTTTTCGGTTTATGGTGCTAACTTTGTTTATTTTGAGAATTTACAGTGATGTATTATAATATTTTGTTCTAAAAGTTTTTGTTTCACTATCAGCAAAAACTCTTCTCGTTGTCATTTATGTTGCAAGGGTTAAGGTTTTATATATTTTAATAAGTTTATATACTATGACTATTATCAATTCACAAGCCATGCTACAATTTATGCTTATTGAAAAGAAATCACCAATATTGGTGCAAAACATTTTGAAATGTACGACGAACGAAGACGGAGAATTTAATTTTGGGACTGAAAATATTTATTTCCAACGCATATTTACAACAAACTATAATTAAATACGCAATAACCAGTTTAAAATCCCACCAAAAATTAATTATCAAGGTACATAGTAAATAAATATTTTCAACCTCAAAATTAGTCTCTCCGCTTGTGTCTGTTTTGTCTCCTAAAATATTTATATAAATATGGCGGATTGTTTATAACTGGTTTTCAATTTTGCATTTTTGAAATAAAAACACATAATTTCTCACTTTCAAATAAGCATAAATAATAACATGGCTCGCAGATTGAAAACATTCATAATATATAAACTGGTATAAAATTTGTAAAACATAAATCTCTACCGCATACCTGGCAGGGAACGGGTTTTGTTCTAATATTGTAACAAACACTTTGAAACAAGATATTATGACATATTACTGAGATATAAAACGAAATAAACGAAGCGCATACCATAAACCAAAAAAGGCTTATTTTTATTTAGAACTAAATGAAGAGATTTGAAGAAATGATCTCTTTAAATTGTCCACGTGAAGATGTTGTCATACAACGAAACGTAAGTCGTGGTAAAGAATTTAAATAAAGTACATATAATACTACAACACGTAGTTTCATTAAATTTTGAATAAAATTTAAATGATAATGTATTTCTATAAAATTAATGCCAAATATATTCAATATCCAAAAAAATACGGTAGCGAATTTAACAATTATGAGCAGATTAGTACTGAGAACCAGAAAATATGAATTTACATTCCAGACCAATTTCATCACTGCTTGAGCATTCTTTTTTACAGCAGACTGAAGTGATCATGCGTCTCTTTAAATAATGACTTAAGCTACAGCTTGTTTCTTAGTCGAAATCCTGGCTTCCGGATGCTCTGAGGAAGGAATCTTTTCGCAAATTGTTTTTAGGTTGTTTTCAAGGTTAACATTATCTTCGATATGTGGCAACTATTTCGATGCTGATTTTTGAATTATGAAAAAAATTCGAGTCCATTTTTTGTGCAAGGTAGTCAGTAATCCAGTTTTCGCGGACCAGAGGTTTATTTCTGTATTTTATTTTACTATGTGGGGTAACTGACAAAAATTAATTGATGCGAGTTTTACTATATTATAAAAAAGGTAAGAGCCTCTTTATAATGTTTTCTCTATGTTATGTTTCATTTGGTTCATTGAATCAACCGATACTAAGCAAAAATCAACAGTAATAAAATAGTGAATTATATATAGAAGGTAGAATTCTATCTCATGTTAATATCCTGCACTGACTGATGGTGTGGTAAACTTAGCTCCTTTTGAATCGTTAGTAGTTTTTCTTATGCTAAGCCCGAATAATTGAAGTAGATTAATGGACGCCTTCCAGCGGCAATAATTTCTAATACTTCAGCCTAAACCTTCATTGACTCATTCAATTCTCTTTGAAGTGAAAGTATGAAATATCTAACAAAACCGTACTCCCCAACTCGAACTCCCTTCATTATGTTAGCGCCACTATCATGGCTCAGTAAATGAATTTTATTTTGCTCAATATTTTTGCTCAATAGCATTCAGTTCCTTTGCTATGTTTTCTTCTGTGTGAGATACTGAAAATGGTTTTATGGCAAGAACTTTGTGTTGCAGCTGAAATTCTGAAGACAACCAATGAGCTGTAAAAATGAAGAAGCCGGGATTGTTGTGCAGACAGATCCAAATGTCAGAAGTAAAATAAACTGCAATAGCTTTTGAAATGTTTGTTTTAATTTTGTCATAAATTCTGTTGTAGATATCAGGAACAATTTTTGAGAAATATAAGTACGACTTGGTAATTCATAACGAGTTAGTGCTTGTTCTAGAAGTCTTTTAAAACCTACCCTTTGTACGATACTTAACCGCTCGTTATCTAAAGCAATCATTTCTTCAATGAAATAAACTCACATCCCAAAGAAATTTTCTTTCAAACGATTACAACAATGTGAATTGTTTTTCTACCGATGTTGCAGATGAACTTGTACTTGTAGAAATTTCAGCAATTTTAATTTAATTTTACTTTCGCTTGAAATTCCTTTGTAAATTTGAATTTTTAATGATTACTCATGGCTGAAGTATATGACAGGTAAATGACAAAAATACTGATTCACAATGTGCATAAAAATACAAAAAGCTACGCTGAAGGCACAAATTTCATACAATGTTTGCATTCATAAAATTGGTAAATGCCATTTTAAAGTAAGGCCATAGTAGTAATAAAAGTGATACATGGTCTAAAATGTATACTGGTAGGTTATTTATTAACAAAATCAGTCTATGAAAATAAAAATAATTACTGTTCAGTTAATTAACAATAGTTGAGACAAAAACATAACCTCTAATACTCACGTACCGGCCTTTTTTTCACCATCTTGAGAAATTTTGAATCCGAAACAATAAACATACCCCAAACTTGTTATTCCCACTGTTTAAATCAAAATATTGTCAATAAATCAATCGCTTTTTACTGACTCTGTCAACCAAACAATAAAATCACGACAATAAATGAAAAAGCAACGAAACAAATTACGTAAACAACTGACTTATGCTCGCCGGTCACACGCAATGACAACCGAACGCGTCCGAATTTTTCCGCACTCGTTCACAGCACTTGTGCAGCGGCGTAATTCAAATCAAACTTGTCATAGCATGTAACGCAATAAAGGGCCGAATAATCGGCAGTCGAATATATGGCCATTCGGCCTCGAAATTTGGCGAATATCCGGTATCCAGTATCCGGCCTAACTACTATCGGTTTCATCTCTAATAAAAAGAATGTATCAACTTTTCCTTTTCAGACTTTGTATCTAGAAACTCAGGTAGAAGTAAAGTTTTACTTTTAATAATATAGAGCAATGAAAACGGGGTCTTTGAAAAATTACGATCAAAGCTGGACGCAAAAACACAAAAGTTACGATGTGTCTTACTGGTAATCCACTGGGGCTGATGTATTATTAATATACAATGTGACCACATTTGAAGGCAAACTGAACTATTGAAAGCTTTATATATTCAACAATCCTTGAAATATAATTTTAAGTCATTTCAAAAACAAGTAATTGTTTTTGATCAAGGGCCTAACAGAAAAACCGACGAACATGCACAGATAGCGCTTCTATGGACTCCCCGGTTACAAAATACTAAATCTGCACAACTCTGTCAATTCGAATGCTCGGAATGGCGAGTATATTATTTGGCAATATGCTTAACCGACTGCAAAAAAGAAGGAAGTTCCCAATTTGATTGTATTTTTTTTGTATGTTACCTAATATCTTCGGTATTAATCTACTAAGAGTACTAATCAACAAATTTGATATTTATTTATGAATAGAAATGGTTACTCAGGGTATTGTAATAATTGTAATATACCATAGCATTGGTGCAAAGCGATTTTAGTTAATTAGTACAATACATAGTTGCAGAAATTACGTCTAATGGACTTGTCTAAACTTAGTAATGAATTGGGGGTACATTGTAACGGACTTCCAAACGGACGAAGCGTTTTCCCAGCCCAGCTTGAAATCTATATTTAATCTTTTCTGTTCCTCCATTTTGATATACATTCATTGTTATGCTTCGAACTTTAATTTTCGTTGATACACGTCTTGTTATTATCTATCGTAAAATGAAGTTAATCTTTGTTCAGATTTATATAATTTTTTGATAATATCTGTGAAATTTGCAAGACCTGTTATCTTGAAAAAAAACCTGCCAAGTATACATTGCAATACTTATCATTTGAGCGTACATAGTATTTCTATCAAAATATATAAAAATATTGAATTTTCGTAATATAAATACATAGAAACGCATTATTTACTATAACTTCCAAAGACATAAAAACATGGTACTTATTCATAAAATTAAAATATTGATCTGTAGTTTTGCTGTAATCTTAAAATCAGACTTCACCAATTCTGTTTATTTTTTCATGGTTTGTGGCTCAGTATTTCGGAAATAAAGTGGAGAATACGCACTTAAAAATTGCGAACAATATAATAAAAATATAACATACCTAAATATTTATATATTACTCATATAAAAACGTTTCAAATAATACTCTATATGACACATGATATATTCTTTATCTACTTCCTTTTTCATTGTTATAGAAATATTAAAAAAAAATTGGTAGTATAAAATATATTGTTAACAAGATGTTTTAATATTATCAACTTTCAAGTCCCTAGATTGCATGGTTTCTGAGAAAATCGGCTCTGAATATAGAAAAATGTAACTGTGTTGTCTAGTATATCTTCCCTAGGGATAAAAACATGGGGAATATTTAAAAAAAATTACGATATCTAGAATCATTGCTAAAGTTTTCTTACAACTTTTGTGTGAGCTTAGAAAAACCAACATATTTTTATAATTTCAGGTTAAGCAATTTTGGAAATAAAGTGAAATCATATTTTTTAGAATATTTCTCAGTATGTCTCTAATGACATAATCGCTAAAATTATGACCACTATATTTTTGAGACCCTCATAACTAGTGCTTCCAAAAAACACCAAGCCCTATATATAGAATTAAAATAATTTTTGTTCGAATATATAATATGCCCTCCCTAAAATTTCCAAATAGACTCATTTGACGTTAGCTATTTAGACAAAGGCATGTTAATTTGTTTTACTACTGTGTCAAATTTCAAGTTTCACGTCAAGCGATTTCTGAGATAAACGGCTATAACGGGCATATGGAAGGACATGTGAATGAGCTTACAAAATTTAAAGAACCCTAAAAATCACTCCATTTTAAATAATTTTATGAAGCGTTGTGCTCCAAACTTTAACTCTGCAACAGCATTTTTATATTTGTCCGAAATTTGTACGGCGCTCAATTTCTATTACGAGCAAGACGAGGGATTGGTCTTATGCATTGTCGACACTTGTGTAGCACAGTGAGCAACTAAACTTTTTGATTCAAAATCTATATTAGCACTTCAATTTTGTCCACTGGTGTTTTCTTTATTCTTCGAGTGTTAACTTTTATATGTCTTTTATGAATAGAAAACGTTATAGGAAAGATAATAACGTTCAAACTTTTTAGTTGTTTTTCTGTTTAATTTGAGAACTTTTACACGGAATTTTAGTCTAAATTGCGCGGAGAACTTTTCCTCCGATACAAAATCCAGATTCACGATAAGTCCTTCATTTTCAGTTATAAAAACCTCTAAACTAATTTTATCTATCAATGTGCATATTTTCTACGCTAATATGAAAATAAATTAAAACATTAACGCTTTATAATATCTTTTAATTATCAATACCTATTTATATCCACGAAAACGCTTTCACATAACCTTGACTTACAATTTCGAGCATCAGTAAAGTGTAAACAAATATTCACAAGATGGATAGTCATTGTGCAGGAGCGAACAGAAAAGAACGATTCAAATAGGCTTCGTGTGCGCTGCCTGCCTTGTGTCGTCGAGTATCTTTTAATATGTCTGTGCAAAATATGTGCCATTTGAAATTGTATCTGACGGCAACGCGGTTTAGATATATATGCATATGTATGTACATTTACAATAAGTTATATGAAATAAAATCTCACTGATTTCCCTTGCATTTCCCCACATCTCGCTTCTCTCACAATACCTTTTTCTAATAAGAGGAAGCGCGTGCGAAATGCTGAAAGCCGAGCACTTTTAGATTACGAGCGCTTCAAATGGCTCGTAATTTTGTACTGATATAAGGTCCATTTTCTTTGAAAAATATGATCGTATAATTGCCAAAATGAAAATCGAACTATTTTGTAAACATGTATGCGAATTCATATATTTTGCCGATAGTCACCTATGATTTCATAGTAAATTGACCGGTTTAAGCCGTATTTTTTTTGTTTCAAATGTAATCTTAAGCCCGCATCAATTTATGGAAGGGGACTCCGAAGATCATTTTATTTGAAAAATAGTTTCCCAAGGTTGATTTACGAGACTATCTGGTTTGGGTAAACTATCTATTTAGAGGAGCATTCACTGAGAAATCTATGAAAGTACATTTCATACGTAATTAAGTGTTACACTGAAATGTAAGCATATGGCATTTAGGCCCATTTTAATATTTACTTAAGGGATCGATGGTAATAGCTAATTTAAAGAAGTGTGAAAATGCGCCTAAATAAGATTACGTGGAAAAACTATATTTTTATAGTTCAGAAAAATTTACCATTTTACTTAAACTAATTGATAATATAAATATATAACTGTAGGTCATTCTGTGTTAGTAAAGATGTCGATATCTTTCAACAGCACATTAATTTGTTAAATATTTTCTTTTGCTTAATATGTTCTAGTAGATATATAGCCATAGGCTGTATGTGATTTACTTTCCTTAGGAGACTTTTTTTACTTTTTTTGTCTTAATGGGAAACGTATTTCTGCTTGACAGGCGAATATAATAATTTAGTCCTTTTTATTCACGAACAGGCCAGGTCCAATAACAATGTTTACAATTGATCGACAGAAAGTGACTTTGTCCTTTATAAAATTCACTGCCTTTATCACACCTTTTATTGGAGTACAAATGTCTCTTAGGAAAAGTTGACGGAATAATCGTAAAGCAGCCTGTTAAGTTAAAATTCATACTCCATGCTTCTCAATTGACAATTTTCTGTTGTTTTTAGCATACTTTACAAGCGAAATTTCAGTCCACGTATAGTTTTACACAGTGAAACTCTGTTCGTGTTATTAGCAAAACATTTCTTTATCGTTTAAAGATTTAAATGGTATATAAATTATGTACAGTGATTTTCAAATTACTTAATCATAAAATATCTAACTGAGTTTTTGAACACTTGGTTTTTTACCATTTCTCAAAAATCGGGACTAAATTTCTGTATGATTTATCGCTTAATAATTCTCCGTATCAAGAAATGCAGCCTCTCATTTTATTATAATATTAGTGAAGAAATGAACGAAGGTTAGTCTTTAAAGAAACGATGTAAATTTAAAATTTATACAGCTTACGTTACAAAACAAATTATATCATTTTAAAACGTTAATAATAAGCAATTACTGTCTAATAATTTTTTTTTAAATATTATTATTTTGTTTAAATTTTGTCCACCTTTTTAATCAACAACCTATTTTAAATTTTTACTGTGCCAAAGATTACAGATTGACAATTTTCAATATCCAGATACACTTATTTCTCTTACATTATGCACAGTTATTTCAATCTATCAAATATAATTCTATTTGCTAAAAGCATAACTGATACTCAGTAGAGACACCATAATGAATTACCAATACGATAAATGCACGCTATTTTTGGTACAATTAATATAACAAAAATCACTAGAGCCATTAATTTTTTTATTTATCATTTGATGCAAAAATTTAACGGCAGTTTTTATGTATAAGTGAATTGTGTTTAATAACGTAATCATTTCCTTAATATTATAAATTTAATTAAATTCAATAAATGTCTTGTATAAAATTATAAAAGAAATCTGTGTAAATATATAATAGTTTGACAGTGGTTTTCGTCAACAAACTTGGGATTCTTTTTTATTAACCCTATCAAGTCGAGTATCATAAAAATGATATTAATATACAAAATAAAATAAAGAGAGATGCGTTTTTTGTTACGATTACGCGAGAAACAAATCTCCAAAATGAACATAAAATTTCCTCCCTATGATTTTATAAATATACTTATGTATTAATTTGACAAAAAAATAAACAGCGTCATTTACTAAATACTACAATGGAAAATCGTTTTAGTTATCATTGTTAAATTGAATAGATGTAATATAATATACAAGATATTTTTCTTACACCTGTAAAACTCGTTTATTTCGGGGAATAAACTGTAAATAGTTTCAGACATAAAAAAAATTAATATAAAGCAATACATTTACGTAGTGTAAAATAATATTGATATATGTAATAGCGTAATAAAATAAATATGTACTCTTAATTATTTAAACCTTCATATGGATATCTAAATTGAATCTTGGCAGTGGACATGAAAAGATATCCAATATACTTAATTACAATTAACTTAACTGGCTCGTAATTTTTTAAGATTTTGATGAAGATACTTAACAGGTTAATTTTGAAGTAGGTTAATTTTTTAAAATTAGTTTTTCATTGCAATAAGTAGTTTACGTAAAAGAATATCTGATGTAGAACAAAATATATCAATATAATATCTAACCTGGAAAAATAAAGATTATTTTTTGACTAAACTTCTAATCATCTTGGATTTATTTGTCGCCACAATTATATATGATGAAAATAAAATAGATGGTTGTACTGTAGTATGTTTAGTGATAGCCATAATAATAGTGGCTACTTTTATTTCAATTCATTTTATTTATTATATATTATGCCGAAATAAAGGAATTTTTTCTGAACTTTAAGTATATCATTTTCCCACATAATCGAATGAGCCAATCATTTGAATACTAACATAATTTTCGACTTACGGTTAAAAATTGTAATGTGGTTGATAATTTCTATTTTGGGCGTGTTATTATAATGAGTTTTTCGTTTTAATTATATTACTATTATTTAGACCTAAATATAAAAACTTTGTCATGCTACACCATTTCATTGCATATTTGAGATATAAAAAAAATTAAATCACTTTAATACAAATATGTTTATATATTAAAGATACGAACACCGAGCGACTTGGCGAAAATAATAGTAACATTTTTATAATGAATTAAACATTATCCTAAAATTGAAGCTTGAAGATTTGCTAAAAATGAAGGAGAATTCGATGAAAGTATTACAGTAATTTTCACTAAGATTTTGACTCATGGATCGCATAACTTTGGTAGCATGTTTATTATACTCAAGTTAATTTCAAAGAATTTAATCTTGATATTTTTGCTATCTTTTATTCTTGACATACATTACATTTAATATAAAATAATCTCTTTAATATAAATAAATTTAATGAATTTCACGAGAAACAACTATTATTCGTTTATACCGCAGACACTAAATAAACAACAATAAAAGTATACTTAAATAAATACATATAGGTCTGAAATATTTTCCAGCCCACATGAAGTTTGAAATTGGAATTTAATAACGAGCAATAATGCACGTTTTTAGTTAAGTATTTAGCCGTTCGATAAGTAAATGTCGTTGTGTGATTACATAAATATAAAACAGATTAAAAAATAAGCGGCTGTGATGTAAGCTGTTTCCTTAGTAAAGTCGTAGTTGCTTAGTTTGCTTATGTTCTTCATTCTCTTTATTTAAATGTCTCAAAGAAAAGAAGCCCAAATAAGTCAACATTTATGTGGATATATTTCAAAGGTTTACGTATATTTTTGTCTATCCCTCCTCATAAATATTGAGTAAAATAGTTCTAACATGCGATACAGGCTAAAGCGACATGTTAAAGTGGTTTGCGTAATTTACAGCTCGGTCCATTTGACCTCGAGAGCGTGAGATATGAAGATTGATTGAGGAAGGTAAACGAACGAAGCGTACTTTAAAAGATCTTGCTAATGAAGTTTTACGCTACGAAATTTATGCATTTTTCCTGAAACTTATTCTGAAATTTTTTACACCAAATAAGAAATATATGTGACATAAACCGGTTAAACAGATAAATCTAAGAGACATAATTTCTTTACTACGAAAAGTATTATGTGTAAAATTTTAAACGCACATATGTAAGCAAAAAGAAAATAAATCCATAAATTTTAACGAAAAAATTAAATAATTTTTTTATTACTCTTTTATTCAAAAGTGTAAGGAACTAATAGTAATAATAGCATAACGATTAATAATTAGCTCCATATAAAAGTTACTAAACGTTCAACTACCAAAAACTGATTTTCCAAACAGGCAAGTTATTATTACATTAGCATTTTTTTTAAACATATAGTTTTTTTTTAAATATGTACTCAAATCTTGGAATAGTTTTTTTGCATATATTCATTGTTAATATTTTAAAAACAAATTGATTAGATCCGAATTCTTCTATAGTGAGGTTCTATAGTGTTACGTTTTCAGTTGTCCATTGGAAATCTGATTTTCTAGCTGCTCGATATTCATTTAAATTTTATATAATGTTGGAATCGGTTAGTTATGCATTATTAATTTTATCTTGCCATATTCACAATAAATATTTATTTCAGTATTTCTAAAAGAGCTTGTTATATCACGTTTGTTTTGGGTTTAAATAACATTTAAGTAATTAATTAATGAACATATCCAAATTTTCCTGTATTTACAAATATTTACTATTCATCTAAAGAAAAGTTGCATAAGCTATATTGCAAACGCATTCATATATCCTATCAAGGCAAAACAAATTAGTAATTTACGGCGTGATAAAAGGAAGGCAGTGAACACTTGGGCTCGATAAGGTGCCATAAAATATTGCCAAAAAAAACGAGTTACGTATGAGCACATGCATGCGTACATTCATGTGTGTGTGTGTTATGCATGTGCAACTAGTTTTTCTAGGAAAAATGTTTGATTGTGCTTCCTATACAAAAGTTGTAATTATAATCCGCATTCGTATCGCAATGCTGCAATGTACGTTATAAAACCGAGAATATAATTGCTTTATTACAACCTTTTATGAACAAACTATAGTAACAAAATTATTATGACGACGCAAGAAACATGTGGCTCTATCAGAACCTAGCAATTATGGTTGTTTAAGTGTTTATTTATCTATAGTGGCTTTTAAGATCAAACCAATTATTAGGCGAACTTCACAGAAATACACCTGTTGCGGGATGTCTACTTTTCAATTTTGCGGTCTTATATCTTCATTGGTCACGATGAAATTCAAGACCATTTTGAGAAATTTATGTACATATTTTATACACAATTTTTAAAAGTTTATATATTTGTGGGTGGTTATTATTTATCTACATGATACTGATAATTAAAAAAAAATAAAATCAGGACTTTCAAGGTTATTTAAAAAATGTGCACAGAAGATTATGAACATGAATAAGGAGTCGGTATCAAAAGAAAGAATCTTATAAACCAATGTTTATTTTAATCTAAATCGTTTGTCACAAATGAAATATGTAAAATAAACGTAGATTAGTGTTTCAAAAAAAGATCATATCTTTCAGCATATGTTACTTTCTTTTAAACAACTTTATCATTTACATTTAATTATAAATCACTGTTAATTTAATCTCTTAGTCAAAAATAAAAAGTTAACGTTTGATTAGGAATTTTCATAAAATTATTTACACAGTTATATTAACAAAAATGAAAATAAAATTATCAAAGTTTTTGAAATTGTTGGGATAGAAAATAATTTAAAATTTATTACGGAAATACGCACTATTTACAACTTTTAATAGTGTTTTTATTTGCATTTATAGTCTTTTGCGTAATTCGGACTGAGGTAAGATCGCTCTTGACGTAACGAAATTCATCCATTGGTAGTGAATAATCACTAGATTGGTGACTTATAATCACGTATGTTCTCAATTGTTCCCCACATTGTCTTCGCAATACAAAGCACTACAGATGAGGCAAAATAATCATCTGATTCTTTATCATTCTTGAATAATTTCGTTCGAATAATTTTCTTATCGTTTTTCAAAATCCAACTTTTGTCATATTCATTTTCATCTTTCTGAAATATTTCCGCCCATGTTTTACTCTTTGAACCACTAATATCGGAGGATAATTTTGTTTTTCTCATATTTAAAATTTTTCGGCTGTCCTCTTCTTTTCTAATTACATAACATTTAGGGTTCTGTACCTCAAAAGAAAAAAAGTGGTCCCTTAAACCTTTAAGGGACCACTTTTTTTTCCTTTTGAGGTACGGAACCATAAAAGTTATGTAATTAAAAAAGAAGATGGTAGCCGAAAAATTTTTTCTCCCCTTACGGGATCACTTCGTAGTCGGTCCGTCGGTCTGCCAACACCCTATTTCTCATGAACGCGTGAAGGCATAAAATTGAATTTAATATGAAATACTTAGATCAACAGTCTCTTATAGCCTTATAAAAAGCTACAAGACAGCTTCTATGTCCCAACCAAGAAGATGCAATCAAGAATAATCCTAAAATTACAGCCATTTATGCAACATATTTTGACACTCGCAAATAAATCAACACCTATAGGATACTTCGAAATATTTGCCATAAAAATTGACAGCACAAATAAAAGAAAAAAATCGTAAAATTTCTGATTTCGTAGTTATATCACATAATTTTTTTTTTAATGTGCGCCTGTAAATTAAGCAATATATTTTCTTTCTAAAAATGAAAATTTTGTAGATAGCTTCATGTGAATATTAATGTACCACTAAATGTTTATAAATGCATCAATGTATGCGGAACTCTCATAATACGAGTCCCACTCGTGCTTGCCAGGTTTTTCTTCAAACTTCGTCATTTTTTCCATAAGACAATTAATTGATATAATACTTTTTTAAGCCTACTTTATTTTTTAACTTGATACTTATTTGCTGAATAAAAATTTATATTATTATGTAAACCAATGTAAAAGAAATACTTGCAAAATCATTTGAATTAAAGTTTACGTCAAGTTTATTCCTAGCCTTTAAGTTTGCAACAGACTGATATCTTGTAGACTAGCTTCCTTTTAGTTATTCCTCAAAGAATTTAGGACCCGAAACTTTACTAATGAAATTAAGTAATTCTATACTATAAGGCACAAGTTACGTTAATTAAACTCTAAATTAAGTTAATTAAAATAAATAAGCCCAATTTAGCCAAAACAAAAAATAAATTAGTAAAAATCTATAAAAATGCAAAAATTTTTAGGCACAAATTTTCATAGTCCTGGTCCTTATATTCGATTTATATCCATGATGTTCTATCACCCAAAATTTCGTTGACTTGGTGTATAATGTCCCTGGATTAGTTAAAGCATATAAATATAGTTATACTTATTGAAACGGAAAAAACCTATTATTTCACTTTTAATGCAAAATATTTTATTTACTTTTTATACCTATTTATTACTAACATAAATTAATTAAGAAACATTGGTTGCTTTAATTTTACGAATATTAATTACGAAATTCTGTTTTGTATAAACTTTGTTCTTTGTTTAACTAAGTTTTACCAAGTTTTAAAAGTTGAGAATATATTAAGCTTCTTTCTAATCAGTGTCTGTAGAAGAGGGAATATACAGACATACTCGATGTTATTAAACTGTAAAGAACGTTACACGTTTGAAACTTTCATGGAAGTTTGAGTCTTGATGGTTTTGTGCAGTATCAGATACAACTTAAGTTTAGACTAGATATCTTATGTGTTTATGAGATGTAGTTTAGTTTTCTGAGTATTATCAGAATATTAATTAAATATTAATATTTGCTTTAAATTTAACTCTGAAATTGATTTGAAACATTGCAAAAAAACGAATAATATTGAGAAAAATAAATAAGGCTTCAAGAAGAGTCCAGAGTTTTACTCAAACTTGG